>OX421393.1:6550000-7232500 GCA_949126905.1 Amorpha juglandis
AAGGATAGGTTTTGCCAATTTAAAAAAAAAAAAAGAAGATATTATTTCACTGACTTGCTCACCAAATAAATGAACATTCAATGACAACCTACAATGTAAACTACCTGCAAAAGCTAGGAGCTAGATGAGCGTAATGACCACTTTTTAGTTACCTGTTTGCTCACAGCAACCAGGTAGTAGTGGCCAGAAAAAGGTAGGCAACCTATTTTTTACAGATAGTATACATTGTACACTTTTCATTGAAGGTTAAATTTTTTTGGTAAGTAAGTCAGGGAAATTATATATATTTTTTTTTTTTAATGTTAATTAATCATATCCTTGACCATATTTTTTTAGGCAACCCTATTGGTATGTGTACAGCAACTTATTTTATACACTAAAATGTTATTTTGATCCAGTAAACAGATGGGTGAAGGTCAATGTTCCCTGGGATCTTGTACTAATAAGGCCGTAAATGTTCTCACCTCAGCTTAAAATGCTACAACGTGTAATGCGTTGCAGCACTAGTTTTCAGATGGTAACCCATGGTGATATCAAGGTCAGCACTACTTTTCATATTAATAAGGAAAAAGATTCTAAGATAAATTAAATAATAATAAAAATATACATAAAATAAAATGGAGATATAGTAATTACGTTGGGCCGTCGTTGAAGATGCAAAAAAATACGATTTAATTTCTTACAAACTATTTTAGTTACAATTAAAGTACTACATGCTAAAGGGTTGACTCTCCCGTCAAGGTTGGAGCGAAAGAGTGTAGGAAACCGGGCTACGGTATCTAATATAACCTTTAGTTTCGCAATCATCAATGACGCGATGCAGGTGCTACCGAATTCTACTGAATGCAGGTGATGGTGGGGTGGTTCGATGGGAAGCGGCGAATTCTTGGTAGATGGCGAGGTGTTGTAATGCGTCATCAAATCGCGCGGTGGGTCCTTACTTAACATAGTCATATCCAATAACACAATATAATAAAGTAATAAATAAACATAAATATGGATAGAAAATAAAAAATATGACTTATGATTTGGCAGTATGGTTTCTGGTCTTGGCTTGTTCACTATGGAAGAAATAAAAAAAGGAAAAAGAAAACAAAAAATGACATTTGACCAGAATACCCCTTCCAATGAACCCTTAATTCTTCGACAGTGGATATATTGTTGTGAACTTACTTCGAGCTGCCTAGAATCATGTTCGGGACAACTGACGGTCGCCGCGGAACCGTAAATTATTTCTGCATCGGGTACCTATGGACAAAAAAAATATTATTTAATACACCCACCAATCACAGTTCACAAGGTGGTAGGTCAGATGACCAATGCAGACACAGTAATACACGGATATACCCCTGTACCCGCCCCAACCAACCATCAAGTCATGTCGCAAGCCCCCTGGGGAGAACCGGATATACACTGGCTGACCCTGGAACGCGACCCACACAAGGTGGGCCACTATGGCAGGTTTTAACACCAGTGTACGGTGGTCGCTATCCGGGCGGATACGAATATTCTCCGTAAGCAAAGTAGAAATAAAAAGTAAGTATTGCTTACCTTCTGCCTCTTTACATGTTGTAAGTTAAGATATGAGTATAAGCTATTGAGATACGCCACGCCTTGGCTGTATTCACGCCACGCTGTCACATATCTGTAATGAAAAAAAAAATCCGATAAAGGATGCATGACACGTCGTGTTACGTCACAACATAGGTCACGACATTACTCTGCGCGCGTGCGAGGGAGATAGTGAGGTGGGACCACTACACGACCACCCTTGCTGATACCAATATTTAAAAAATGAACTGCGCCTAAATTCAATTTACCCATTTTTTTTTTATGGCATAGGCAGGCAAACGAGCAAGTGGGTCATCCTGATGGTAAGTGATCTCCACCGCCAATGTACGTCCACCACCAGAAGAATCATGGGCGCGTTGCGGACCTTAAAGGAAAGGTATAATTAGGGATTTGGAGGGGATTTGGGCTTCCGGATATCTCACTCGCCGTACGAAACGCAGCAGCAAGCCGCTACTTTACGTCGGTTTCCTGTGAGACAGTGGTAACGACCCGGTCGAGCCAGCCCATTCATGGTGTAGACAAAACTGTCTACAGCGTGGCTCTACCACTCATGACACGTCGTGTTACGTCACAACACAGGTCACGCCTTTAAGGTGCGCGCGTGCGAGGGAGATAGTGAGGTGGGACCACTACACGCCCACATTTAGTTCATACCAATATTTAAAATATGAACTACAGCTTCATTTTTTACCTATATTTAATTCTGTTTTGGCAAACGTGCAGTGAGACGAACCACTCGCTCGTCAGCCACCCTCTTTTTACGAGGGTGGTTAAAACTGATGAACAAACCTCGTGAGCAACCCGTCGTTATGATCGTTCTGTTCCAGTGAAGTCGTTCCGTGGACACGCTGCAGCAGACCGGACACGTGCTCCTCCAAGTAATTTCTGTAGACCAGAAATAATTGAAAATCAGCACCACAGTATTGCTCATACAGTATGAAGTTTTTTTTATCCGAGCACGTCAAAGTGACTGCACTACACCTGATGGTAAGCGTAGTGCAGTAAAAAAAACCACCGCCAAACAATGAGTTTATCGGTGGTCACCAGTCATGCCAGTCTGTATAAATGCTTCTTCCCTCTTCGGAGAATCGAGGGGCCTGCGACAGGACAGGCGGACGACCGTGCAGGCGCAGGGATACAAGGATGTACCAGGTACATAGGGGTACATTGTACCCCTATACCCGCCCCCAACCAACCATCAAATCATGTCGCAAGCCCCTCGGGAGAACCGGATATACATTGGCTGATTCGTGTGGATCACTATGGCAGGTTTTAACACCATGTGCACGGTGGTCTCGGGTTCAATCCCCGGGTCAGGTAAAAATGAAATTGGGTTTTCTCCACGAAATGCTCAGTATCAGCCCAGAGTATGGAATATCCTCACCTGGTCTCATCGTACAGCCGATCGGCAAGTGGTTCAGGATGGGCCACGCACAGAGCGTACACGTCCGAGAAACGAGTGTTCCACACCATACGGTCCACCGACTTGAGGCCCACAACCCCTGCCACCTGCAAACATGGAATTAAAGGTAACAAAAGCAAAAATGTGTGTGTAAGTGATTTCCACCGCCCATGTACGCCTACAATACTAGAAGAATCATAGGCGCGTTGCCGACCTTAAAGGGAAGGGATAATTAAGCGATTGGGAAAAGGAGGGGGATTTGGGCTTCCGGATATCTCACTCACCGTACGAAACGCAGCAGCAAGCCCTGCTACTTTACGTCGGTTTCCTGTGAGACAGTGGTAACGACCCGGTCGAGCCAGCCCATTCATGCTGTAGACAAAACTGTCTACAGCAGTGTTTCCCAATGTGGCCCACGCCCCACAGGGGGGCAATTTGATAGTTAAGGGGGGCAATCTAAAGATGGCCTCGACACGACTTTAACTCTTTCGCTTTGGGTTATATAAATGCAATGCTAGACATATCGGTGACAAATTTAACAAAAAATTTTTAAGGTGGGCAATGGCTTCAAAAGGTTGGGAAACACTGCCTTACAGCTTTTGGTTATATGTTTATTTATTAATTTTTAATTTTATTACAATTATATTTTATTCCAATATAAATAAATACAGTAATACCCCGACTTACGCTACCCCGTTTTACGCGAATTCGGAGATACGCGGTTATTCTTTTTGATGGCCGATCGCGTCAGCTCTCCTATTTCGCCATGTTAGTGGTTCGTTTACGACAGGTTCGAACGTGTTCCGCGTTGAATTGTTTTACGTACATTGTGTTTTATTAATAACCTCAAATTATGTCACTCAAAAGTGCATGCAAAGTTGTACCCCGACTTACGCGAATTCGACTTACACGGTTATAGCTCGGTCCCACCTATCGCGTAAGTCCGTACCGTATTACTGTACACACAACAGTCACACACATATTTCTGACGCCACATTAAGATACGAGTCTTGTGTTGTGGGTATCAGGAACTACGAGATACATTCGGTCTCACAATACCCAGACCCCGAAACAAATAAAACGTTGATTACTTACAGTCTCTTTAAGATTCGCCCATGTCTCTTGGAAATCTATGTTCCTTGGCTTTAAAGACATCATTGGTAATGTTTTACTTTATCATGTACCTGAAACAAAGGAAAATAATTGCTGGTGGGAGGATACTTGTATTAATTGCAAAAATAAATCATGTCACATGTAGAGAAATATTTTTATGTTTGAATATTAGTTAAAAAGCAGCAATAGCTCAGCGGGGGGTAGTACGGACTGTCGAGACGACAGTTGCAGGTTCGAAACCAGCCCCAAGAGCATACACCTCTAACTTTTCTAAGTTAAGTGTATATTAATTGTTAATTATCACTTGCTTTAACAGTGAAGGAAACAATGTGAGGAAACCTGCATACCTGAGAACTCAATAAGATTTTTCACAGGTATGTGAAGTCTGCCGACCCGCATTAGGCCAGCGTGGTGGAATAAGGCCTAATCCCTCTCTTTCAGTAGAGGAGACCCGTGCCCAGCAGTGGGACGTATATCGTACAGGGCTAGTATTATCTATTATTATATTTGTTGATGAATCATGCCTTAACAGCTGAACAGATTTAGATTAAATTTAGGCACACAGGCCATGGTGTGGATTAAAACATCATACTGTCTATCCTTTAGCAGGTCCAATTCTTACTAAAATATATTTTTAGAGAAAAATATTGAGAGGTTTTTATTGTGTAAGGTACAGTCTCTCAAGGCACCATTAAACTCAAACATGCAGGCGGAGCTGCGTGCAAAAGATAGTTTACATTATTAGGAGAATCTTAAAATACAATTTTTACCCTAGTTTTCAAAGTAATAAAAGAGTAATGTTGTCTAACAAAAATAATGTATACCAGATGTTTTTATATGCATACAGAAATACGAAATTGATTTGAATAACCTAAAAAACGATTGTTTAAGCGAATAAATTAAAGTTTCCACAAGCCCAATTAAAACAATGGTATATAGGTCATTTAAGTGCAAGTCATCAAAACATAATGTTTATTTACAAAATAAACCAAATATACCTACAACTGACATTCGGAAAAGAACACACACAAATTCTCCGAACCAATTTTGCGTAATTATGAATAGCGAAAAATCTGATTTGCAAAATTATTACAGCCATACCGCGTCGTTTTAAATTTTGGCAAAGTGACAAAGTGCAAGGAACAAAGCCCGTGATGCCAGAACCCGATTCCCGATACGAAATTACTCAGCAGAAATAACAAAAATAATTACTTTAGACAATTTGACGTCCATAACAAATGGTAAATTATTCATTATTGAATACTCACCGCGATATTGTATTAAATCCAAAATGTCGTAGGATGTTATATATCACTTTAAAATCGATTATCAACAATGTTTTGTAATATTATTTTCAATTTACTCAATAAAAACTATCTTCGTGTTGAAGAAGTCAGACGATATTGAAAATCTGACATTTTGTGGCAATGTTGCCACAATATTAAATGATGTTCCATGTTACGTAAGAAATTAATTAATATTGGTTAACTACATCATTACGTTAACTGGGAACAGATGATTGCCATTAATTAGATTTTAATGATCGAAAATTCATATCAAAGCAATATAATAAAATACGAAGTGTTTACTGTTTAAAAAGTGGTGACATCTTTGAGCACTGTTTCATAACATTATTGTCAGCGCGGTGCGATGAACGGACTTGAATTTTAGTTTCCAGGATTTTTTTCTAATAAAGTCTGTACTTTATACAACAAATTAAGAGGCGTAACCGTGAAACTTACTATCATTCGCCCGTTTCCTCATTCAGGTTAATTAAGATAAATAAAAGAAATATTATACGCAAAAACAATTGTTTTGCAGACTGATTACATATAGTGTAGATATATTATACTAGGTGTATGCGTCTAACAAAGTCGTAGGTCGCTGGTATATACGAGAATCCGTCTGGTTGATACCACCACTTCGTCTATTTTGAATGATATTAAAGCCAGCGAAATTACTGCACATTATGTGACGACATCTTGGAATTATGACCTAAGTCAATGCCATGCAGTGCTTTGTAATTCAAAGTTCTGTGTGGTGTTCCTTCTGTTTATAGGCAGGCTTTTTACCATCAAGCGAGACACTTGCTAGAAGGTATCGTCATTCAAGCTACATAAAAAATGAAACCGATATTTTGTTAATTCTTTTTGAAGTGAAACTTCTTTAGAATCGCTGCGATTTGAAACTCTATGAAACGAAAATGCGTCAGGACAAAGACAAACATATTCATAAATAAGATTTAGCCTGCGAGAGAATAGAAAAGAAAAGAGAGCTAGATTACAAGTATGCTATCACGTGTCTTTGCACCTGCTTACAACGAAGCCTTCGGAAAATGTGTCATAAACAACGTGGTGTATACACGTGTTTCATTTTTTTGCTGTCACTAACATACATCTGGAGCTAATAAAAGCGTGTTAAAAACAAAAAATAGAAACGACTTACTTACATACTCCCATGTTGTGAGAGTCACATGATGAGTCCCCTCATATAGTACGAAATCCACCATCACGATCGGAAGCTGGATCCTGCCATTAAGCCGGATCAACGCAAGGTAGAAAGAAGAAGCGACAGTTATTATTACAAGTTGGCGGTGGCTGGAAACTAGTCCCAATACTTACTTCCCGGGTCAGTCGACAGCCCTTACATACCGCAACCGGATCAAGGAAATGAAAATCGATTTTTAAATAACTGACCTCAGCTTGCGGTTCCGCCTGTTGCTGTTTTTTACGAAATAAAAAGTAAACTATCTGCCGCACTGAGACGTCATTAAACTTTAATTGGATGCAAATATGCAATAATATGCTCAGCGGGCGAATAGCCGGCTGTGAAGCGAGAGGCCGCGGGCTCGATCCCCGTCTTCTTAATATGGGTCGTTTTGGATCCGGAGGTAATTTTAAAACACGTGCCGTTTCGGTAATGCCTATGGTCCATATCGCCCCCAAGAAATATATAACAATTCTGGACTATTCCATAGTAAAAATATAGAAAAATAATAATAATAGATAAATAAATAGATTTATTGTTATTGCTGAGTATATTTTGATGATGCTATCTATACATTATTTATTTATTTACACTTTATATACAACTAGCTGTCCCTCGCAGCTCCGCCCGCGTGATCTTCTTTTTCCGGGATAAAAGTAGCCTAACAGTGGCGCCATGTGTCGAAAATTGATCGTACCCTCTCAGAAACCTTCGTGGGCTCATGCACAACAACTTTGCTAAAGATCATCACATGATCAAATGCATAGTTTTGTCGGGAAAGATTTGATCGTCTTGGTCGCGGCATTGTTAATGATGATTCCAAGAGAAAATAAATCATTTTTATAATTGACAAATTTTTTACCATACTTAACCAAAGACAAAATTACGTTTAGCTGTCATTTAAGTTTTGTTATTCCTCTGTCATTTGCGTTTTGTGTCATGTCAGATGTGTTTTTGTTATACCACGTTTTATAGTGAGTTGACTGAAACGCGGTCGAACGGGATAAAAAGTCCTATGTCCGTCTCCTGGTTCTAAGCTACCTCTCCACCAATTTCCAGCTAAATCCGTTCAGCCGTTCTTGAGTTATAAGTGGTGTAACTAACACCACTTTCTTTTATATATATAGATAGATGTATAAAGACTTAATGCCAAAGGCATTCTCTACCAGTCAACCTTAGGGTAATGCAGAGATGAACAAAGTAGGTGTGCAAAAAAAAATAAAGAAGTACATTACTTGATACTGTTTTCTATATAAGATTCTTTTACTTTTGTACAGACTTGTCATAAGTGCTATTTCAATTGCCTACATGATTAATAAACATTCATTTCATTGATAAACTCACAACCATGCTTTACACTTTTTTAGTGGGATCCTTATTGCAACGGTCACTAAATGTCAAGGGTCTTTTTTGACCCAAAAAATTTAACCAATGCAAATGTCAAGGGCACTTACCTTGTCCGACGAAAAGGGATAATTTGCTATGAAAATTTCACCTCGGAATCTCATTTATACATAAGCGCATGCCTTTATCTCCGAGGGTAAGCAGAGAACCTTTTTTTTATGGCATGGGCCGGCAAACGAGCAAGTGAGTCACCTGATGGTAAGTGATCTCCACCGCTCATGTACGCCCACCACCAGAAGAATCATGGGCGCGTTGCCGACCTTAAAGGAAAGGGATAATTAGGGATTGGGTAGGGAGGGGATTTGGGCTTCCGGATATCTCACTCACCGTACGAAACGCAGCAGCAAGTCGCTACATTACGTCGGTTTTCTGTGAGACAGTGGTAACGACCCGGTTGAGCCAGCCCATTCATGCTGTAGACAAATCTGTCTACAGCGTGGCTCTACCACTCAAGACTACTACTCACGCTACTAGTGTTGTACTCACGTTTCGCCGCCTTATTTCCTTCCCAAGGTTTTTTTTTTATTTCATTGAATGACGAGACGAGCAAGTCGCTCGCCTGATGGTAAGCGCAACGCCTGTCCATAAACAGATGCAACACCACACAGAACTTTAAATTACAAAGCACTGCATGGCACTGAACTGCGCTCGTCACCCTGAGACATAAGATGTTAAGTCTCATAATGCCCAGTAATTGCACTGGCTTCAAAGTCCTTCAAACCAAAACACAACAGTGCTTAGACGTTGCTTGGCGGCAGAAATAGACAAAGCGGTAGTACCAACCCAGACGGCCTCTCGCATACGAGGGACCTACCTTGTAAACGTAGGGAGAGATAGAGACATACACACAAGACACTGTTCACATAAGACACTTGATAGCATACTTGTAATCTATCTCATTCTCTCGCAATCTTATTTATGAATATGTATGTCTTTGTCGTGACGCATTTTCGTTTCATCGAGTTTCAAATCACAACAATTCTAAAGAAATTTCACTTCAAAAATGCAGAAAATGCGATGACCCTGATTTTTATTCAAAAAGTAGGTACCTATCTATTTTTTTAAGCCGCATCCTTAAAACAGTGCTGGTAATATTTTTTTTTTTTACTAGCCATGTATTATACGGGTCCCACTGCTGGGCACGGGCCTCCTCTACTGAATGAGGGGTTAGGCCTCAGTCCACCACGCTGGTCTAATGCGGGTTGGCAGACTTCACATACCTTCGAAAAATCTTATCGAGTTCTCAGGTATGCAGGTTTCCTCACGATGTTTCCTTCACCGTTAAAGCAAGCGATAATTAACAATTAATATACACGTAACTTAGAAAAGTCAGAGGTGTATGCTCTTAGGGCTGGTTTGGAACTTGCGACTTGAGTCTTGACAGTCCGTACCACTTCCCGCTGAGCTATCGCTGCTTCTGGTAGTATTATTGGTGCTGCCACACCGGTGTTATAAAATGTTTACAAACATTTTCTAACATTAAACATTTACTAACACTATCTAACATTGTGATAAAACGTTAGCAAATGTTTGTTAACAAATGTTAGAAAATGTTTGTAAACATTTTATAACAGCGGTGTGGTAGCACCATATTATGTTAAAAAGCTACCGATGCGAGGCATAAATATCTATTTGGAGCCACTGTTTCGTTCCTTTCCGTTCCATTCCACTGAGAAGAAGCATAAAACAAACTCAACCGTAAATCTTTTGTATTCTTATCATATTTTATTCAAATCAACGTAATTTACATAAAAAAGTAGAAACGTGTGCGTCTCGGGACGCTCGACAGAATAACTTAAACTAATGTGGGTTAAAGTGAGAGAGGAGGAGCCTGCCTACTGCTGCCGTATGCGTGAGAGAAAGGGAAGCCAGACAGAGTGGCGCCGTAACGCGTTACGTTACGAAGCGGTTTACCCTCCCATAAGAAGTTATCACTTAAAAAATGAATACATAATATTATACCTCATTATATTGAGTGGTAGAGCCACGCTGTAGACAGTTTTGTCTACAGCATGAATGGGCCGGCTCGACCGGGTCGTTACCACTGTCTCACAGAAAACCGACGTAAAGTACCAGCTTGCTGCTGCGTTTCGTACGGTGGGTGAGTTATCCGGAGGCCCAAATCCTCCTTCCTAATCCCTAATTATGCCTTTCCTTTAAGGTCGGCAACGCGCCGACGCGCGCGATTTAATAAAACCTCTTTCTTGTAATATTCATATAAATAGAGAAAAAAAACTAAAGGGCCCGTTATTTTATTGCAAAAGGGTTTATTTGTACATTACGTACTAACAAGAACTGTTTTAATATTTTAAGGCAGAATGATGTCCAAACCGACGCATTTAAATATATTATTTAGGGAAAACCGCGTAAGGTCTATAAACTGTTATTATTCATAATACATACTGCGTCATTTTTTAATTTTGTTTAACACAGTGTGCACGTATTTAACAGTGAGGTGACCGTCAATTCAGCTCAGCCAGTTGTCAAAGTATTGTCTTATTTTATAATTTTTTATTCGCTTCTCAACTTCAAAATGGATTTGAGTGCAGTTTTCAGCATTATTTAGATATTTTCTTGAGAAGTAATGTGTATTAAATATTATGATTGACAGCCTGCATGGTGTAGCTGTGAAACGAGAAGCCGCGGGTTCGATCCCGCACCGAGACAAATGTTTGTGTGATCCACAAATATATGTTTTGGGGATTGGTGTTGTGAGACCGAAAGTCTCTCGTAGTTCCTGATACCCACAACACAAGACTCGTATCTTGGGTGGGGTCACGGCTATGTGTGTGACTGTTGGGTGTATTTATTTATTATGTAAAATTATATTTCGTATATATATTTTCACTATAGAATGCAATTCATAACTATTGTATATTTTTGTATTGCCTCGGTGGCGCAGTTTTAATGCTTACGCAGTTAGACTGCTGTGCTGAGGTCTCGGGTTTGATCCCGGGGTCGGGTAACGTGATATTGGGTTTTTCTATCACGAAATGCTTAGTATCAGCCCGGAGTCTGGAATTGTACCCGGTATGGCGATAGGCTCGCCCCCTGTCATATCATGGGACGGATATAAGCTCGGCGAAAAGTGGGTGGACTGTCGATGCTTTAGCATGAAAATAAGTAATATTATATGCTTTATAAAATTATTAGCATTATACAGGCCGGCATGACTCTGGTGATCACCGATAAACTCATTGTTTGTCGGTGGTTGCTGGTTTTTGGACAGCACTACGCTTACCATCAGGTGGAGTGCAGTCACTTTGCCGTGCTCGGATAGAAAAAAATAAAAAGCTTTTGCTCGCGGCTTCGCTCGCGGCGCAGCCTTAGCCCGAAAAAAAACGAAAAAAAGTAGCTTATGCTACTGCGGCTTGAAAATGTTGACAATAGGTTGGCCACTGACCATCAATATAGAATAGAACTATGAACTACGAGGGACTCGCGGTCCCACAAAAACCCAGACCAGAAACAATTTTTTTAATAGCACATATTAATAGACTGGTAAATTTCTGGTGGGAGGATACTTGTATCCGACCGGATAGCGACCACCGTACACTGGTGCTAAAACCTGCCATTGTGGCCCACCTTGTGTGGGTCGCGTTCCAGGGTCAGCTAGTGTATATCCGGTTCTCCCCAGGGGGCTTGCCCCCTGATCCTAACCCTTTTCCTCTTTTCCTCCCCCCCCCCTTGGCCCTTTGGCAGGCCGGCATGATCTTGCCGACCTACGATGGACACATTGGTTGTCGTTGGTCGACACTATTCTTGGATTGCGCTACACTTGCCATCAGGTGTAGCGTAGTCACTTTGCCGAGCCAGGATAAAAAAAAGAAAAAACATTGGGTTATTCTTATGAAGGTAATTGTAGATTCATACTGTAGTTGAGCAGCGATAGCTCAGCGGGGAGTGGTATGGACTGTCGAGACGAAAGTCGCGCGTTCGAAACCAGCCCCAAGAGCCTACACCACTGACTTTTCTAAGTTATGTGTATATTAATTGTTAATTATCGCTTGCTTTAACGGTAAAGGAAGCATCGTGAGGAAACCTGCATACCTGAGAAATCGATAAAATTTTTCGATTTTTTCGTCGGCTTTCTGTGAGACAGTGGTAACGACCCATTCCAGCCGGCCTATTTATGCTATAGACAAAACTGTCTACAGCGTGGCTCTACCACTCAAGTACAATGGACTATTTTGATTAGTGACCGTGGATTTATTTACATGTTTTTTAAACTTAAACGCTTAACGAGGCAAAGGCTGTGGAAAGGTAGAAAAAATACAAAATAAGTTTGCATGTAACCTTGACGGAATCTCGAAAGGTAAGTTACAAATAATATTTATTTTATTTTTAGCTTATTTTTAGCAATAACCGTACCGAGTATTTTTACATAGTATAAAATGAAGTCGCTTCCGCTGTCTGTTCGCTTATATCTTTTAAACTATTCAACGGATTTTAATGCAGTTTTCAGCAATAGATAGAGTGATTCATGAGGAAAGTTTATATGTATAATACATACATATTATAGTACAGAAAAGCCGAGAAATTCAAAGATTTGTAATGTGATGTCGTAACAAACATATTTTTTACCCGTGCGAAGCCGGCGCGAGTCGCTAGTAGGTTATAAAGTATAATTTATTTCTGTTTTGTTACACTAATTGAGGAAGTATTTTTATTAAGTTAATAAGCCATATTTAAATGCTGTGTACTATACCATATTATGATAATTTAAGTTGGTGCAAAAATCATATTGTTTATAATATTTTTGTATTAATTATAGAACAATTAAGAGTGGTTACTGAATACATCTGATCATATTACGAGAGACTTTCGATCTCATAAAACCCCGAAACAAATTTTTGTGGTTCACACAAACATTTGTCTCGGTGCGGGGATCGAATCCCCAGCTTCTCGCTTCACAGGTTGTCAAATCTTTTTTTTCATCTATTACAATGTGGTAGGTCATTCGTATGCGAGAGGCCGTCTGGGTTGTACCACCGCGCCGTCTATTTCTGCCGCCAAGCAACAGTGTGTAAGCACTGTTGTGTTTCGGTTTGAAGGACATTGAAGCCAGTAAAATTACTGGGCGTTATGAGACTTAATATCTTACGTCTCGGGGTGACGAGCGCAGTTCAGTGCCATGCAGTGCTTTGCAATTCAAAGTACTGTGTGGTGTTGCTTCTGTTTATGAGCAGGCATGGCGCTTACCGTCAGGCAAGCGACTTGCTTGTCTCGTCATTCAATCAAATAAAAAAAAGTACCCCCTCCATCGGATTTAACTGAATTCTAATTCATTTTTATGGACGGATTAATGAATTTTTTTTTTTTTATCCTGGCTCGGCAAAGCGACTACGCTACACCTGATGGTAAGTGTAGCGCAATCCAAAAACAGTGTCGACCAACGATAAACAATGTGTCCATCGTAGGTCGGCAAGATCAGGCCGGCCTGCCAAAGTTCCTGGGATGAACTACGGGGTCCCTGCTAACGGAATACTGGCGATCCCGCAGTATCTTATCCCAGCGCCAAGGAGGAGGGGAAGAAAAAAGGGATGGGAAAAGGGTTAGGATCAGGGGGCAAGCCCCCTGGGGAGACCCGGATATACACTGGCTGACCCTGGAACGCGACCCACACAAGGCGGGTCACTATGGCAGGTTTCAGCACCAGTGTACGGTGGTCGCTATCCGGTCGGATACAAGTATCCTCCCAACAGCATAGGTTCTTCAACAGGTTTTGGTTAACGTAACTTATTAATTGGAATAATAAAAAAAATCAAGTCCACTACCCCATTGTTCCAGACATGGATATCGCAGAAGCTTTACTGCAGGATCAAATCTCCACCCAGGAGCCCATTCACGCAGCCACGGAGAAGGGGCACTCCGATATACAGACGTTTTATAATAACTCCACTATATTTATCACTGGAGGGACTGGGTTTCTGGGCAAACAGCTGATCGAAAAGCTTCTAAGGTAAGACTTAGACTTACACTGTAGTAAATACCATCAAGGTGGTAGGTCCCTCGTATGCGAGAGGCCGTCTGGGTTGGTATCACCGCGCCGTCTATTTCTGCCGACAAGCAACAGTGTGTAAGCAATGTTGTGTTTCGGTTTGAAGGACATTGAAGCCAGTGAAATTACTGGGCATTACTCGGGGTGAGGAACGCAGTTCAGTGCCATGCAGTGCTTTGTAATTCAAAGTTCTCTGTGGTGTTGCTTCTGTTTATGGGCAGGCGGCTTACCATCAGGTAAGCGACTTGCTCGTCTCGTCATTAAATTAAATAAATAAAATTGTAAACCAAATCGCATTAATTCAGCATGGTGGACTAGTGTCCTGGGCGCTTATTTAATAAATCCGAAACGAACCAACGAAGTTCGGAATATAGATAGAGTGCACTAGCTATATTATATAATAGCCATTACAATTACAATATTTTATAATTTATATTACTATCACAAAGATTAATTTGTAACTAAAAACGTATGTGGAAAATGATTGATTTCGATTTGACTGGCTCGGCAAAGTGGCTACGCTACACCTGATGGTAAGTGTAGCGCAATAAACGATAAACAATGTGTCTATCGTTGGTCGGCAAGATCATGCCGGCCTGCCTAGCTGCTTCTTCACACTCCGTTTAAAGGACCCCATATTATAGGAGGGAGGGAACACGTGTGCCGGCAAACTATATCACATCCATGATAAAAAAGAATTAAAAGTACTTAAAAAACTTATCACGTTACAATAAAGAAAGAAAGAAAGAAATAATTTATTTAAACTCTAACCTGAGACATAAGACATTCTTAAAAAACTATGCAACAATTGAAATAATTTTAGATATACATATTTCGGTTTATAAACATGTTTTTAACGACTTTTTTTATTTTAGTCCAAATATTTTATGTTAGAAATAAAATTATCGTGATGGATATTCTAGGGTATATTAGGTCTACATTTTCGAACTTCGTTGCTTCGTTTATAGAATTGTCCCTCTGTATTGGTGCCATATAATACAGGTCTCATATTACTTCCAGATCATGTAACATAAATAAAATATACATATTGATGCGGCCGAAGAAAGGAAATCCGGTGAGGGAAAGGTTGGAGCTGTGTTTAAAAGATCCTGTGAGTTGTAAAATTTATATTTAACTTCTAGTTTTTGCTTACTTCCTCTTCGTACGCGGTACGTGTACCTATTTATGTACAACGTGGTAGGTCCCTCGTATGCGAGAGGTCGTCTGGGTTGGTACCACCGCGCCGTCTATTTCTGCCGTCAAGCAACAGTGTGTAAGCACTGTTGTGTTTCGGTTTGAAGGACATTGAAGCCAGTGAAATTACTGGGCATTATGAGACAACGTCTCGTGTCTCGGGGTGCCGAGCGCAGTTCAGTGCCATGCAGTGCTTTGTAATTCAAAGTTCTGTGTGGTGTTGCTTCTGTTTATGGACAGGCGTGGCGCTTAGCATCAGGCGAGCGCTTGGCTCGTCTCGTCATTTAATCAAATACAAAAAAAGTTACCTGACCGAATATTCGCTATAATGGTTCAGTGCTTAGACACTGCTGCTTAGTGGCACAAATAGACAAAATATCTATTAGTTTAGTGCTAATCAGTGTTTAGTTAAATCATGTGACAGTACAATTAACACTTACGTTGAATCCAGCGGTAAAGGAAGCCCACTTGTTTGTTTCGCCGGGTCATCTCAAGATGGGTCGACCCCCCCAAATATATAACGATTCTGGACTATTAGTATTTAATATTTCCACAGTAAAAATATGGAGAAATAATAATATGTAATAGATAAATAAATAGATTTAGTGTAATTGCAGAGTTTATTTTGATAATGCTTATGTATACATTAGTTGATACTGATTTCTATATATTATAAGTTTCTTTTACTTTAGTACTGACTTGTCATAAGAGCTATTTCAATTGCCTACATGATTAATAAACTATTTCATTTTATTTCATATGCCTACCTCTCTCAGGTTTACGACATGTTAAGGGAGAAGAAGCCGAATTTCGCCACCAGTTTGATTCCCGTGGAGGGAGACATTGCGGAACTTAGGCTAGGCCTCAGCTATCAAGATTGGAATATGCTGGCACAAGAGGTCAGTATATCTATGAATTTTCTTTTTTAACTGACTTATAAAAGGAAATTCTCAATTTGTCCGTATGTTTTTATTTTTTATATTTCGTTGATATTGTTACAAAAAATACCGAAAAAAAACCTGTTCAACAACAAAAAATTAACACGGATTCAAAAAACCAAAAAGCTAAAAAAAAAAATTTGAGTCGGTGGTTATTGTAGTTTAATAGCTAAATACCACTTCTCAAGACTACTTAACTGCCGAGTCAGGATATAACGCATAAATCCCGGAAATAAAAAATCCAACTAAAAAATAAAAAATAAATTTTAATGAATTCGAATTAGGAATAGTGTACAAAATTTAAAAATATATATAAATTAAGAATAGTGTAAATAAGAAAAAATATGTATTTTATTGTAAAAAAACGTGGGGTGCTTTTTAAGACATTATCAAAATGATGATCCTTCTACTCATATCTATCAATAAAATATTTTTATAACTATTGACACCATGCACCCCACGCTTTTTTTACAATAAAATACATATTTTTTCTTATTTACACTATTCTTAATTTATATATATTTTTAAATTTTGTACACTATTCCTAATTCGAATTCATTAAAATTTATTTTTTATTTTTTAGTTGGATTTTATGTAAAAGCGTGTTTTTTAGTTTTTTTAAACTATTATTTATTTTTAATTTTTTAGTTTGATTTTCTATAAAAAGGTGTATTTTAATTTTTTTTACCATTTTTTGAAGTGAAACTTCTTTCGAATCTTTGTGATTGGAAAATTCGCTGAAACGTTAAAATGTCACGAAGGAGGTAGGAAAGAAACAAGTTTTACGAATGGCTTGTTTAACAAGCCATTTGTAAAACTGTACCCGATCAATCGGACAACACCCATAGTTCATACAAAGCGTCGGAGGTAATGATTCGCTGGAGAATCTTGACATCGCGATGTAGATGTGCCAGTGGCGCCATCTCTTAATTTTTTTCTTGTTTTATTTTAATGTGTCATGTAGACTATAATCCAATGTTCTATTATATTGCTGCCACTAATTGTAAATAATATAAAAAAGCGTGTTAAAAAAAGTGTTTTGCGAACATCCCTTACTACTGAAGTAATTTCAATAACAGTTATAGGTAATAAATTTGTAATTTATAAAAATTATTCAATGAAATATTTAAGGACGTTTTAATTTTTACAATATTTATTTATTTTGTTCTAAACTCGTATCAAAATAACACAACAATACAACCAGCGCCACCTTTATTGCATTTAAGCTACAAGTTGACAAGAAAAAATCATGAGATGGCGCCACTGGCACATTTACATCGCGCTGTCAAGATTTTATCCGACGTTTTGAAGTAGGTCAAAATCACGTTCAAAGACAAGTTACAGACAAACCTACCAACATTCAAACATACAAACATACCAACATACATACGTCTGAAGCTAATAAAAGCGTGTTAAAAACAACGGGTTGCACTCCGGGAGTGCCGACAGAAGTGAAAACTTGAACATTAACGATGTGCATTTTTGAGTAATTTGGAATGGTTAGGGAATAATTTCGCACGAATTGCTTTACTTATCAGTATAAAAGTACTATCATTTATGTGGTTAAATACAATATTCATTTATGGCACTGTCGTACACAAAAATGACCAAGTTATATTACATACAAAATTTAACACTTTAGAATTATTACAATTATTTTAACTCCGCGCCGGCGGTCTACTCTTCCTCCGTCTTACGAATGTTCGATCAGGTCACGTGTCCTGACGCGAGTTTAACATTTTATACCAATCCCAAACAAAGTGCTCAACGCCGCTAAAGAAGGTTTCATTAAAAAAAAATCGAAGAATCAGTAATTAAAATCTTCCCCTTTTTCGAAGTCGGTTCAAAATAAAACCATTAATAAAGATTACTTTGTAAGTTCCTAATATTTATTAGAAAGATAAAAATCAGTTTGTAATTGTTATTATTGATGGTGGACATTTCCCCAAAAATCAATACTGCAGGTCAACATAGTGTTCCACGTGGCGGCCACCACCAAGTTCCAGGAGCCACTGCGCGTCGCCACCATTCACAATGTACGCGGCACCAGGGAGATCATACTGCTTGCTAAGGACTGCAAGAACCTTAAGTAATCTTATCTTATCTTATATCTTTAAATGAGCAATTCTTGTAGATATATATATATAATTGGAATCTCGGAATCGGCTCCAACGATTTACATGAAATTTAGTATATAGGGGGTTTCGGGGGCGATAAATCGATCTAGCTAGGAATCATTTTTAGAAAATGACATTTTATTCGTGTTTTATCAACTTAAACTTGGAAGAAAAATATGACTCTTCCTGACATCTATTGGCTATATCAATCATCAATACTACTTTTTTGTGAGCACAACAGCAGATGGCGTTGTTAAGTAACACGAAATCAATGAGTGTATGCTTTGAGGTTAGACTTTTGTGAGCACAACAGCAGATGGCGTTGTTAAGTAATATATAATCTGAATCTCGGAAATGGCTCCAAAGATTTTCATGAAATTTAGTATGCAGGGGGTTAGGTTTCATTATTAGAAAACGAAAAAAAAAAATATCACCCGAGCAGAGCTCGGTCGCCCAGGTACTATACTTTTAAATTGACCTGAATGACATTCGCCTCATGGTAAACGCCACTCCTGCCCCTAAACAGAAGCATAATCTTTTTTTTATAGCATAAGCAAACGAGCAATTGGGTCACCTGATGGTAAGTGATCTCCACCGCCCATGTACACCCACCACCAGAAGAATCATGGGCGCGTTGCCGACCTTAAAGGAAAGGGATAATTAGGGATTGGGAAGGGGAGGGGGTTTGGGCTTCCAGATATCTCACTCACCGTACGAAACGCAAACCGCTACTTTACGTCGGTTTTCTGTGACACAGTGGTAACGACCCGGTCGAGCCAGCCCATTCGTGCTGTAGACAAAACTGTCTACAGCATGGCTCTACCACTCAAAGACTGTACAATTATAAACCTTCCCACCTTACTACCGTCTCAGTAAAGTCTCTCGTACTGATACCCACGACACAAGACTCGTATCTTACTGTGGGGTCAGGACTATGTGTGTGACTGTTGGGTGTATTTATTCTTCAGGTCCTTCGTCCACGTTTCGACGGCATTTGCCCACGCCACCCAGAGCAGGGCAGGTGACGAGGTGTTTGAGAAATTCTATCCCAGTCCAGTTCCTCCTGAGACTATGATCGAACTGGTCGAAACTGTTACTGATGAGAGACTTGAAAATATCACTGGCAAGTAAGTATTTTCGACATGTCCCTAACTTTTTTTGCTGGTAGGATATTCATATCCACAGGATAGTGACCACCATACGCTGGTGTTAAAACCTTCCACAGTGACCCACCTTGTGTGAGTCACGTTGCAGGATCAGCCAGTGTATATCCGGTTCTCCCGAGGTGCTTGCGACATGACTTGATGGTTGATTGCGGAAGGTATAGAGGTACATCCTTGTATTACTGTGCTGTGTGTATTACTGTCGCAGGCCCCTCGATTTGCTTCTTTTCTCTTCGAAGAGGGAAGAAGCATTTATACAGGCCGGCATATTACATAGGCCGGCAAACGGATGTATCACCTGATGGTAAGAGATCTTCATCACCCATGTGCGCCCATAATACCATGAGCATTAAAGCGCGTTGCCGACCTTAAAGGGATAATTAAAGGATTGGGAAGGGGAGGATTGGGCTTCTGGATATCTCTATAACAAAACGCCGTAAGCCACTACTTTACGTCGGTTTTCCGTGAGACAGTGGTAACGACCCGGTCGAGCCGGCTCATTCATGCTGGCTCTCATTCAGACTATATAAAACTTGCCATTTTCAGATTAATAGAAGATTGGCCCAACACTTACACTTTTACAAAAGCCATAGCTGAAGAAGCAGTAAGGATTATGGGTAAAGACCTACCGGTGTGTATTGTTCGACCACCTGTGGGTAAGTTGTTTTTTTATTTCATTCAATGACGAGACGAGTAAGTCGCTCGCCTTATAAGCGCCACGCCTGCCCATAAACACAGAACTTTGAATTATAAATCACTGCATGGCACTGGACTGCGCTCGTCACCCCGAGACAGGACGTTAAGTCCCACAATGCCCAGTAATTTCACTGGCTTCAATGTCCTTCAAACCGAACACAACAGTGCTTACACACTGTTGCTTGGCGGCAGAAATAGACAAAGCGGTGGTACCAACCCAGACGGCCTCTCGCATACGAGGGACCTACCACCTTGTGAAATAATAATTAAAAACTTCACCGAGTGCTTTGTCTATTTCTGCCGCTAATCAACAGTGTCTAAGCACTGTTGTGTTTCGGTTTGAAGCCAATGAAATTACTGGACATTATGAGGCTTAACAACTGATGTATCGGGGTGACGAAGCATGTCCAATGCCATACAATGCTTAGTTATTCAAGATTCTGTTATCCCAAAAAGGATAGGCAGAGGTGTAAACAGTACACCCACATTTCGCCGAGCGTATCTCCGTCCCATGATGTGGTAGGGGGCGAGCCTATCTCCAATCCGGGCACAATTCCAACTCCGGGCTGATACTGAGCATTTCGTGATAGAAAAACTCAATATCACGTTTACCCGACCCGGGGATCGAACCCGAGACCTCAGCACAGCAGTCCTACACGTACGCAATACAACTGCGCCACCGAGGCTCTTTTATAACTTATTTTGCTACTTTATTTTATTTTGCTTACTTTTGCTGGTGGGAGGATACTTGTATCCGACCGGATAGCGACCACCGTACATTGGTGCTAAAACCTGCCATAGTGGCCCACCTTGTGTGGGTCGCGTTCCAGGGTCAGCCAGTGTACATCCGGTTCTCCCCAATCATCTAAAATATTGGCAAGTGGCAACCCTGCCTATCCTACCTGCCTACCGTTTCAGGGATAAAGGTGTGAGTTTATATTTTTTTTTCAGTAATTAGTGCATACAGCGAGCCGGCCCCTGGCTGGATGGACCTTAGTGCTATATACGGGCCTAGTGGGGTAAGTTATACAGGGTTACTTTTAAAACACCAACAACCTCGCAGGACTAGATACCTTAGGTTATAAGCTATCATAAACTTCTACTTTTGATAATTTGTTAGATTTAATTTTCATACAAAAATAAGTTTTTTTTTTATCCAGGCTCGGCAAAGTGACTACGCTGCACCTGATGGTAAGTGTAGCACAATCCAAGAATAGTGTCGACCAACGATAAACAATGCGTCCATCGTAGGTCGGCAAGATCATGCCGGCCTGCCAAAGGGCCAAGGGGGAGGGGAAGGAAAAGGGATGGGAAAAGGGTTAGGATCAGGGGGCAAGCCCCCTGGGGAGAACCGGATATACACTGACTGACCCTGGAACGCAACCCACACAAGGTGGGCCACTATGGCAGGTTTTAGCACCAGTGTACGGTGGTCGCTATCCGGTTGAATACAAGTATCCTCCCACCAGCAAAAAAGTATTAATTTAATTTCCGTCTTGAATGTTTATAAATCTACGCACATCGCAAAGATTACGTAAGCAAACTCCTGCGACGTGCAGGGAAGGAATGGGCTAGCGCCTTGAACTTGTTTTTTTTTTCATGTGTTGAGTTATCTCCGAACTCGTAGAACAAAAGTTGTTCCTTATGGGGTCAGCTATCTGTCCTGCGACCAGTAATAAAACACTGGCTTAACATTCAATTGATGTTTTCTTGCCATTTTGGCAATGTAAACCCCCGATATAAGCGTACTTATACTAAACTACTATCCGGAAGCCCGAATCCCCTCCCCTTCCCAATCCCTAAATTACCCCTTTCCTTTAAGGTCGGCAACGCGTCCATGATTATTTTGGTGGTGGGCGTACATGGGCGGTGGAGATCACTTACCATCAGGTGACCCACTTGATCGTTTGCCGGCCTATGCTATAAAAAAAACTATTTTGCGATAACAAAACTAAAGGGCTAACAATGAGGCTACAGTTCATGTTTGATTTTCATGATGTTCATGATTATGTAAAGGGAAAATCTCACTATCTCCCTCCCACGCATACACCGTAACAGACGTCACCTCTTTTATCATTGTACTTTTTATATTTTATATTTTTACTATTGCATTATTTTTATAATAAAAAATGTTGAGAATTCTATAGATGGGTAAAAAAATAATATCAGAGGGACGAGAATGGGGCCCCACAATAAAAAAAAAAAAAAAACAGACGTCACCAACCTTGTGACGTAACATGCCATGTCGTGCATCCCTTTTCCGTTATTTGACAACCCTTTCGAGCAGATTTAAATAGCTTCTTACTTTTTGTATTGATTTATATAATTCGATAATATATTGGGGAATCTAATTTTGACAGCCTCCGTGGCGTAGCGGGCGAGTAGCCGGCTGTGAAGCGAGAGGTCGCGGGTTCGATCCCCGCACCGAGACAAATGTTTGTGTGATCCACAAATATTTGTTTCGGGGTCTGGGTGTTGAGACCGAAAGTATCTCGTAGTTCCTGATATCCACGACACAAGACTCGTATCTTACTGTGGGGTCAGGACTATGTGTGTGACTGTTGGGTGTATTTACTATTTTATTATTATGTATTGTTAATTTATTGATTAAAATAATAAAAGTAACGAGTCATTTCCATATAACACGTCTTCTATAAAATATTTTTTTTGTCCCAGATGGTCATAGGTATAGGCTTAGGAGTGACACACGTAACTCTGAACAGAAATGTGAGGTTATGTTATGCGCCTGTGGATTACGTCAACAATGCCATCATAGCGGCAGGGTGGGACGCTGCGAGGGGCGACAGAGACATCAAAATATACACTATCAGCAATTACAAATGCAATGTGTCTTGGGGTAAGATTAACTTACTACTATTTTATATGTGTAAGTTTGAGAGTTTGTGAATTTGGAGGTTTGTTTGTCAATCACGCCTTAACGGTTTTGGATGAAATTTGGCACACGGGTAGACCATGACCTAGATGATGACATAGGCTAGTTTTTATTCCGCAAAAGGGCGCTAACGCGGGCGGAGCCGCGGGCATAAGCTAGTATTTTTTTATTATTGATTGAATGACGAGACAAGAGAGTAGGCGCCGGGCCTGCTCATAAACAGAAGCAACACCACACAGATCTTTGAATTACAAAGCACTGCATGGCACTGAATTGCTCTCGTCATTCCGAGACATAAGATGTTATCTCATAATTTGTACTATATTTAAATGAATCAACATTGAATTATACACTTTCGAATAAATAGAAAAAATAATAATTGGACGTACTTACACAAAAAGGAACCAACCCACAGCAAGTTCAAATGGAGATACTAATTTTGTTTTACTAAATTCATGTCAAATCATCATCATCAGCCACAGGACTTCCACTGCTGAACATAGGCCTCCCCCAAAGATTCCCAGACCGATCTGTTGGAAGCGGCCTGCATCCAGCGACTTCCTGCGACCTTTATCAGGTCGTCTGTCCACCTTGTAGGCGGATTCATGTCTACTACTCATCTATACTTATAAAATAACATGTCTTGACTGACTGACTGATTCATCATCGCCGAGCGCAAACTATCAAGGCTACAAGCATGAAATTCGGACTGTATACTAATTTTGTTATGTAGGCACCCACTAAGAAAGGATTTTAGAAAATTCCACCCCAAAGCGGTCAAAATAGGGGATGATAATATGTATGAAAGTCCGTCATTTTGAAAGTTACATAAACAAAATGTTGTATTTCAGTAAAACAAATAAATACGTGTTTCAGGAATTTTGGAAATTCTATTTAATAAGGGATCAAAAAGGGGTGAAAGTAAATGCGAAAGTGAGTTTGTTTGTTACGCTTTCACGCCTAAATCACTGAACCGATTTTGATGAATTTATCTACAGAGACAGATGGGACCCTGGAGATGGTTACAGGCTACTTTTATCTCGGAAAATGCTATTCACGCGGGCGGAGCCGCGAGCAAAAGCTATTTAATATACAGGGTTATTTTTAAAACACTGACAACCTCTCAGAGCCATATAGCTGACCCCATAAGGAACAACTTTTGTTCTACGAGTTTGGACATAACTCAATACATAAGAAAAAAAATGATTTTACAAGTTTTTGTTGTGTAGTGTTTGTGTTCGTACGTCTACACTCTACGTTTCAGTCATAAACGAACGATCCGACGCGCGCTCGCGCGCGTGCATTAGTGAAATCAGCTGACGGCTGGGCGTAGGTATTATCGATAGATACGGCGCGGCGGGTCATTGAACTGACGCGCGCGCCCGCGTGTATTACGTAATATGCGATGCGCGCGTAGGTCACATTCAAGACGAAAATTAAATTCATAATTATTTTTGTATGAGAATAAAATCTAACAAATTATGAAAAGTCGTAGAACAAAAGTAGTAGCAAATGACCTTAGGAATCTACTCCTGCGAGGTTGTCAGTGTTTTAAAAATAACCCTGTATATACGTTAAATTTAAAAATGTGTCTTTCAGCTGATACCAGAAAGGTGATGGATGGTGATAACACACGACGCTATTTATCCCCAAAATCTGTATGGTACTGTTATACATTGGAGACTACGAATAAAACAATATTTTGGTTCCTTACCTGGTTGCTACACTACATACCAGCTTACATCATGGAGGTGGTTTTCTTCGTATTTGGTATTAAGAAACCGAAGGAAATAACTTCGTAAGTGATATTTTCTAACTACAAAAAGATTTTTTAAGTGAAAATTCTTTATCATCGTTTCTTTTTATAGCATAGGCCGGTAAACGCACGTGGGTCACCTGATGGTAAGTGATCTCCACCGCCCATGTACGCCCACCACCAGAAGAATCATGGGCGCGTTGCCGACCTTAAAGGAAAGGAATAATTAGAGATTGGGAAGGGGAGGGGATTTGGGCTTCCGGATATCTCACTCACCGTACGAAACGCAGCAGCAAGCCGCTACTTTACGTCGGTTTGTGTTGGTTGTGATTTGAAAATTCGATGTAACGAAAAAGCGACAGTAAAAAGAGACAAATATATTCTTAAATAGGATTTAGCCTGCGAGAGAATGAGATATGCTTGTGTCTTTGCGCCTGCGTACAACGAAGCCTTCGGAAAATGTGTCATAAACAAAGTGGTGTATCATTCACGTGTTTTATTTTTTTGCATTTGCGTATTAAAATTCGTTGGTTAATCGATATAATAATATGTTAATTATTCAGAAGTTTCACTTCTGCCGCGTGTGAATTGCACATACACACTTTTTTATCCGAGCACGCTAAAGTGACTGCACTACCTGATGGTAAGCGCAGTGTAGTCCAAAAAACGAATGACCACCGACAAACAATGAGTTTATTAATAGTCACACCAATCATATCGGCCTGTAATGCTTCTTCACACTCTGAAGAGGGAAGAAACAAATCGATTGGCCTGCGACAGGACAGGCGGATGACCGATGCAGGCACAGGGATACAAGGATGTACCCCAATACCCGCCACAATCAACCATCAAGTCATGTCGCAAGCCCCTCGGGAGAACCGGATATACACTGGTTGATCCTGGAACGCGATCCACACTAGGTGTGTGGGTCACTATGGCAGGTTTAAACACCATGTGTACGGTGGTCACTATCAATATACCACCAGCAAAATGCCTGATCATAATATTTGATATTTTAATTTCAGATTCATAAAAATATACGAAAAAAATTACAAAATGGCACTAACGTACAGTTATTTTGTAATGAACGACTGGAATTTTAAGGATGACAACATTGTAGCTCTTTTCAAGCGAATGTCAGAGCAAGATAGAATTATATATAACTTCGACGTAAACTCTATAGATTGGAACCGGTTTCTGCTTGTTTGGTGCGTTGGCTGCCGAAAATATGTGATAAAAGATGGTCTTAAAGACAGTGAAAAAAGTTATAAAAGGCAGAAGTGGCTGCGCATAGCCAATCATGTGTTTATCAGTGTTTATTTCTCCGTTTTATTTTCTATGGTGTATTTTTGTCTGTCGATATTTTTGAGGTTTTTTGGGGTATTTTAATTTAAGATTATGGCAACTATTTTGAATGATTGGGTTTGTTTCCCGCGTTTTATGTCGTTTTTAAGATGGCGCATGTAACGTCCAGATTTTTTGAGAGCAATAAAATAATATATTACCAAAAAAGGAGTTTCTTTTTCTTAGCATAAATAACCATGCTTGTTTCTTTAAATAATTTAATCTTTCTTCAATTACTGGGTATTACGAGACTTAACATGTTATGTCTCGGGGTGACGAGCGCAGTTCAGTGCCATGCAGTGCTTTGTAATTCAAAGTTCTGTGTGGTGTTGCTTCTGTTTATGGGCAGGCGTGGCGCTTATCATCAGGCGAACGCCTTACTCGTCTTGTCATTCAATCAAATAATAAAAAAGGCTTAAAAAATCTCGCTGAATTAAGATTTTCCTCCTTTTTTGTAGTCGTTTAAAATAAAATGAAACGCACGTCTAAAAACAAGCCTTTATTTACAATCGTAAAATACGAAAATATATTAATTTATATAATAACAATTTCATATATAAAAATACAATAACCAATTATAAATATTTGATCAAACAAACACAAAAATTGTTGGAATGTGTATTTAATTGCAATTATTTCATTATCATCATCTCCCACCCTTACCCCACTCATAGTGGGGTAGCACATGCTTTTTAACAATGTTACAGAAAGATTTGGCTTAGTTTTTACGACCGGCCCCCTGCCGTTAACCCCTCTGAGGAGAAAACACCCAGAAACAAATATTTGTGTATCACAAAAACTTTCAGCCATAATGCAACCAGATTTGTGACGCACGTGGGGTGAAATACTTTTTTTTATTTATTTTTTTATCCTGGCTCGGCAAAGTGACTACGCTACACCTGATGGTAAGTGTAGCGCAATCCAAGAATAGTGTCGACCAACGACAAACAATGTGTCCATCGTAGGTCGGCAAGATCATGCCGGCCTGCCAAAGGGCCAAGGGGGAGAGGAATGAAAAAGGAATGGGAAAAGGGTCAGATCAGGGGACAAGCCCTCTGGGGAGAACCGGATATACACTGGCTGACCCTGGAACGCGACCCACACAAGGTGGGCCACTATGGCAGGTTTTAGCACCAGTGTACGGTGGTCGCTATCCGGTCGGATACAAGTATCCTCCCACCAGCAAAACTTCTACACTATACGTTGCTTGAATTTGATCACAGCTTTCTGTAACATGTATACATACAGACAACTCTGTTCGATATATCTAATCATCACGTAGCATAGACAAAGGATCATTGAAAACCGGCTCAGAAGACCTCTCAATGTCTTTGGACGCAGATTTAGTTGCCTGCGGTTTTGATGTTGAATCTGTAAGTTAAAAAATACATCCAACACTCACACATATAGTTCTTAACTTAATCTAGACCAGTGTTTCCCAACGTGGAGCCCACGCCCCACAGTGGGGCAATTTGATAGTTAAAGAGGGCAATTTAGAAATGGACTCGACACGACTTTAACCCTTTCGCTTTGGGGTATTTAAATGCAATGCTAGATATCGGTGACAAATTTAACAAAAAAGTGATAAGGTGGGGCATGGTCTGAAAAAGGTTGGGAAACACTGATCTAGAGGGTTAACTTACAAGGTGGTAGCCCCTCGTATGCGAGAGGCCATCTGGTTGGTACCACCGCTTTGTCTTTTTCTGCCACCAAGCAACAGTGTGTAAGCACTGTTGTGTTTCAGATTGAAGGACATTGAAGCCAGTGAAATTACTGGCCATTATGTGACTTGACATCTTATGTCTCGGGGTGACGAGCGCAGTTCAGTGCCATGCAGTGTTTTGTAATTCAAAGTTCTGTGTGGTGTTGTTTCTGTTTATGGGCAGGCGCTTACAATCAGACGAGCGCCTTGCTCGTCTCGTAATTTAATGAAATAAAAAAAAAATCCTTTAAGGTCGGCAACACGTCGATAATTCTTCAGTTATGGATGTTCATGGGCAATGAAGATCATTAACCAATTACTATTAGATGACCCACTTGTTCGTTTGCCGGCCTGTTATACAAAATACAGTGAAACATGGATAAGTGGGATCTGAAGGGACATTATACATTATTTTATCACTTATAGAGGCTTTTCATTTACCCAGTTTCCCAAATAGTCAGGTTAACATGACAGTTGTCTTATTTATAGAGTGTCCCACCATGAGAGGTCGAAATGTTAGTAAACAGTCTAATTTCTTCTCAAAATTAAGTTATTGAGTGGTAGAGCCACGCTGTAGACAGTTTTGTCTACAGCATGAACGGGCTGGCTCGACCGGGTCGTTACCACTGTCTCACAGAAAACCGACGTAAAGCAGCGGCTTGCTGCTGCCTTTCGTACGGTGAGTGAGATATCCGGAAGCCCAAATCCCCTCCCTTTCCCAATGCCTAATTATCCCTTTCCTTTATGGTCGGCAACGCGCCCATGATTCTTCTGGTGGTGGGCGTATATGGGCGGTGGAGATCACTTACCATCAGGTGACCCACTTGCTCGTTTGCCGGCCTATGCTATTAAAAAAAAACATTCAGATTTCACTGTAATGGTATTTTCATAAAAGAATGGCCTTTAGTGAATTATACAACAGAATACTTACCAGCTTTCTTATGTTTAACACCAAACAAATTTTCATCTTCGTCATCACCAAATAGAGAACTTTTTGTTTCCACTTTCTTTTTACTTTTACCTTTACCGCCAAATAGTTCTTCGTCGCTGTCAGAGTCAAAGATACTGACTTTTGATGCTTTTTTGGCAATTTTTTCATCTAATGTTTTGTCAGCTTTGGTGGATTGTTGATAAACGCTACCAAGTGTTGGTACTGGCTCTTTTTTAAAAAGTTCACTTTCTTTAACTACTGGTTTAGTATCAAAAATATCTTCATCGTTCAGAATGTAAACTACTTTTGATGTGACTTTAGGCTTCTCTGGTACTTTATCTATGATAGCTTCGTTTTTGGGCACGTCTGGCGGTACTTTAGAATATATTTCATTATTGTCTATTGTAGAATCTTTCGAATTTAGAATATTTGAGGAACTATTGTTTGTTACAGTCTTATCAATTTTGGATGGGCTTTTTGACTCGACGCTTTTCGGCGGATCGTCTATCGAACTAGAATTGTCTGTGGAATCGTCGAAGTCAATGGCAGACTTTCTGACAGCCTCTCGTCTGGCTTTTCTTGTCGATGGTCGTCGTTTGACTTGAATCCTAGCTCTTTCTTTTGATAGTTTGTTATCTAATATGTCTGAATTTGGTTCACCTTCAAAAGTTATCGATTTTAACATCTTCGACTCAATTTCTGGTGTTACTTGTTTGGATATTTCTTCCAAAGTTGGGTCTGACTTAGGGTCTACCTTTGGAGTATCTATCTTTTGCTTCTTCGGAGAAGCACCGGGAAGAAGTGTAGATACATCTATGTTTAAATTTAAAGATTTTACTCTACCTATTTTTTTTATATCGTTGTTTTTACTTTGATTTTCAGCCTCATTTCTTCTTAACTCAGGTTTTTGGTCCAAATCATCTAATGAGTCGTTTTTAAGCTGCTCTTTTTCAGATTCCTTCTTACTTTCAACTACATTTATAGCCTTAAAAATTGATTTATCTTCTAGTTCCTTACTTATATTAATCTTATCTTTTATTATCAAAGCACCTTCATCTAGTTCATCGCTAAGTGTAACATCAGGCACTGTAGGTTTTTCTGGTTTTGGCAAAGTTCTAAACAATTCTTCATCAGAATCAAAGTTTATTTCGGATTTAATTGATTCGACTGCCTTTTCAGGTAGCTTTGCAGGACGGGAAACGTCTGTAGCATCAGGTATACTTTCAGACAGTTTTTCTATTTGATTATGATCATTTTCAGTACTTTTAATGAATTCATCAACACTTAATTTAAATATGTCATCGTTACTAGTATCAATAACTTTATTCGCAGCTTTAAAAATATCATCAAATTCGTCTTCTTTTATTTCTCTAAATGTATCATGGATATTAATTGGTTTATTTTCACTCCCTAATGTCTCTGGACCAGGTTTCATTGTTTTAAAAAGATCATCAAAATATTCAATATCACTTGCAGGAAATACATTTCCTTTTTTTGATATGCTTGTGTTATTTTCATTCTTTTCAGAAACATCATTAACGGATTCTACAGAAGTTGTGTCTTTAAAATCATCTATTATTTTACTTTTTTCTTTAAATATATCTGTAACTTTATTTTTTGTTATACCAGGTTCAGAAACGGGAGTAAACATATCAGTATCCCCGTCCGTTCTGAAATCATCAATAGCCGGCGGCTCATCATGGAATATGCCGAAAAGCCGGTCAGATTGAACAGTAGACGGAATATTTTCCGATTTATCCTCTATGTCACTTTTCCGAAAGAATAACGCTTCGTCTTCCGAGTCATCATCAAATAACGCGTTGACGTTTTTACTTCTTTTCGGTTCTTTCGGTTTCTCAAAAACTGGCGGTTCATCGTCGAAAATGTCTTTGGGAATTAGACTTTTCTGATTTTGGAATAAGGTGTCTTTTTCAATGAAATCATCATCTATACCAGGCACTTGTTGGTTTATGTGATAATTATTATCTATATCATCCATTGCTTTGTCTCTTTCTAATTCAGACTCTATTTCATAGTGTAAAACGTTTTGATTTTCTTGTACACTTGGCGTTTTAGCTTCAGCAACTAATTTTTTCGAATGACTTTTCTGAGTTTCAAATATATTTTCATTTTGATTGTCAGATATGGTCGGAAGTTGGTCATTTGCCTGATTTTTAAATAAGTGTTCTTCGTGATCTATGCTACAACTAATACTAGGTTCAAGAGATATATTACTTTCCTTTCTTTCAAACACATTATTATCTTCACTCACAGGAACAACAGTTTGTTTACAATCAACAGCTATTGCAATATCTGTTATTTTTTTGGCATCGTCAATAACTGGTATTTCTGTTCTCAAAACAGAATTACCAGCTTTTTCGATGTTCGAAACTTCTTCTGGATTTTCTCTTAAAATATTTGTATTCTGTGCATCTTTGGGTGTTGTATGGCTATCCTTAGGTCTATCTTTCGACGTATCGGCAAATAATTCATCATCATCATCATCAAATATTGATGGACTTCTTAAATTCTTAATATCATCACCTATTTGTATAACATCTTTTTTAACTTCAGAGGTATTTTTAGAAGCATCTTCCGTGAAAACTTTTTCTTTTGGATCAAAAATATTCTTTTCTGGTTTGCGTCCCGTATCCTTAGTCATCACTAAATGAGAGAAAATATCGCTGTCGCTATCTGAATCGAAAATGCTTTTAGTAATCATTGTTGATTTTACATTCGACTTGTTATTTACTGATTTAGTATCATCGATTAAGTTTTTAGGTGACTTATCTATATTTATTACTGGATTAGGTGTTTCTATTTTATCTTTATTACTAACTTTTTGTTCATTTCGATTAATTTCGGGAGATTCTTTACTCGATTTTGGAAGAGTTGTAGATTTTTCCGCAAATAATTCATCGTCACTATCAAATATACTTTTATCTTTACCTTTAACTTCATTACTTTTATTATCAACTTTCTTAGTTACTGGTGCGATATCAGCAAAAAGTTCGTCATCATCATCAAATATTGATTTCTGATTACTTTTGTTTTTCATTACATTCGTTGTAAATATATCACCTACATCATCAAAAAGATTATCGCTAAAAAGATCCACTTTATGTTTTGGGACACTTTTAACTTCTTTTTTATTTTCCTCTGTCTGTTTTTTCTTTTCCAAATTAGCTGATTTAGCAAAAAGGTCATCGAATATATCTTTTTCCGTCTTTGTAGAGTCTGTTTGGTCTATGGTTTTAGGTTTTGGCGGAGGTTTATGGTCTTCGCTATCGGTTTCTTCTTCGGATGTAGACTGGTGTTGGTTGCGCTTCAGAATGGCCGCACCTATGCTCTCTGCACCTTTATTAGTACCAAATACCGATATACCCCCAACTGGCTTCTGAAATAATATTTTTTTTTATTAATTACTTAAACCACCAAGTACCCGCGGATCTAACAACCAGCATTGGTCCAGCGTAATAGGGTAAAGCGTAACTCCTCTTATTAGAGGAGATTCCTCACTGCAGTGGGACAGTATACAAAGTTGATTCTATTTTTTTTTTTTTTTTATAGCATACGCCGGCAAACGAGCAAGTGGGTCACCTGATGGTAAGTGATCTCCACCGCCCATGTACGCCCACCGCCAGAAGAACCATGGGCGCGTTGCCGAACTTAAAGGAAAGGGATAATTAGGGATTGGGAAGGGGAGGGGATTTGGGGTTCCAGATATCTCACTCACCGTACGAAACGCAGCAGCAAGCCGCTACTTTACGTCGGTTTTCTGTGAGACAGTGGTAACGACCCGGTCTAGCCAGACCATTCATGCTGTAGACAAAACTGTCTACAGCGTGGCTCTACCACTCATTACACTTAAAGGAGACACTCACAGGTAGTTAAACTCACTGAGTGGTAAACGATAATAAATGTGCTAGCAGGCACGCACATACACATACAGACAGACAAGCAAAGGGATCAAACTTATAACAACCCTCGTTTTTGTCGAGGGTTCAAATAATAGTCATACCATGACAACAATAATGACACATACTTTAGAAGCAGTTTTTTCTTCTTCAATCCTCTTCACGGGTTGTCTATCTTCTAAGTCATCAGGATCATCTTCAAATAGAGGTCTTTGTTCGATTCTCGGTTGAGGTACGACCTGTAAAGATTCCTACTAATGAATGTGAAAGTTTAAATGTTTGCGAGTTTGTGACTTTGGATGTTTGCTGAACGAATTCGAATGAAATTTGGCATACAAGGAGACAATATCCTGGATTATGGTATAGGCTGTGAATGAAGACCATTTTTTTTATCCGAGCACGGCAAAATGACTGCACTACACCTGATGGTAAGCGTAGTGCAGTCCAAAAAACCAACGACCACCGACAAACAATGAGTTTGTCACCAGAGTCATGCCGGCCTGTATAAATGCTTCTTCCCTCTTCGGAGACGAAAGAAGCAATTCAAAGGGCCTGCGACAGGTCAGGCGGATGACCGATGCAGGCACAGTAATACAAGGATGGACCCCTATGCCCGCTCCAATCAACCTCCAAGTCATGCCGCAAGCCCCTCGGTAGAACCGGATGTACACTGTCTGATCCTGGAACGTGATCCACACTAGGCGTGTGGATCACTATGGCAGGTTTTAACACCATGTATACGGTGGTCGCTATCCGGACGGATTTGAATATCCTACCACCAGATGACTCTAATTCAGTGTTTCCCAACCTTTTTTAGGCCATGCCCCACCTTAACATTTTTTTTGTTAAATTTGTCACAGATATCTAGCATTGCATTTAAATAACCCAAAGCGAAGGGGTTAAAGTCGTGTCGAGGCCATTTTTAAATTGCCCCCCTATGAGGCGCGGGCCCCACGTTGGGAAACACTGCTCTAACTCATTTGCCGGCCTAAACTATAAAACAAATATACATACCTTCCCAACATCTCCGTACACTCTCCCAGCAAACAAATCCTCGACTACCCTCTCTTTATTTTTGTTATGTAACTCTGCGAATATGTCGTCTTCATCACTCGAATCACTTTGTGAATCCAACGGCGGTGGCTCATCAGTAAATATTGTTCCTGAAACATATACAGGGTGTTAAGATTTCTTCTTTTTATTTATGGCTTTGGCAGTATTATGCATTTAGCCAGTGTCAAGTATAATTTATTCTCAAGTAATTTTTACAAGAACTTTGAAACACGGGTGCGGTCGATTTCAAGGTCTTGTCGGAGTTTTGGTGTTAACTCCTTTCAGTATGATTCTTAATTCACTTATTTCAATGTTTCCATACACTGTTCATCACCGTCAATGTTTATTGAACAAATCCACACCACTTTTATACAACAAACACAACCCTAAACTAGTTTATGAAATAAATTAAAATAAGCGATGAACTGCACTGTCAGAATTCCCGCCAAAAAACCAGAGTGTTAAGATTATGATATAAAGAGTGGTAGAGCCACGCTGTAGACCAGTGTTTCCCAACCTTTTTTAGGCATGCTTAATATTTTTTTGTTTTTGTTACCAATATCTAGCATTGCATTTAAATAACCCAAAGCGAAAGGGTTGAAGTTGTGTCGAGTCCATTTTTAAATTACCCCCTCAACTATCAAATTGCCCCCTGTGGGGCGTGGGCCCCACGTTGAATACTGCTGTAGACAGTTTTATCTACAGCATGAATGGGCGGGCTCGATCAGGTCGTTACCACTGTCTCACAGAAAACCGACGTAAAGTAGCGGCTTGCTGCTGCGTTTTATACGGTGAGTGAGATATCCGGAGGCCCAAATCCCCTTCCCTTTCTCAATCCCTTAATTATCCCTTCCCTTTAAGGTCGGCAACGCGCCTATGATTAATTTAGTAGTGTTGTCGTACATGGGCGATGCTGGCGTGGCAGTTACCATCAGGCGAGCGCCTTGCTCGTCTCGTCATTCAATCAAATGAAAAAACACATGGGCGATGTTCAGTAAGCCATCCCAAAATGTTGTGTATTTTTTTTTTTAATTTTCTTTTTTTCTTAATGTACAAATCCTGCCCCCATGCTTAGGGGAAAATATTTTTTTTTGTACCTACTCTAATATGTATAAGCACTTTCAAAATACCTGTTTGTGGTTGATGTGGTTTGTAAACAGTTCTCGACGCGGCCTTTGGTGGTGAATATTCAGGTTCAGACTCGACTATCTGGAATAAAAAAAAACAGATTTAATAAAAAATAAAAAAATCTTTAATATTTTATATTATTATATGTTAATGTTTTTTTTGAAGTGATAACTTCTTATGAGAGGGTAAACCGCTTCGTAACGTAACGCGTTACGGCGTCACTCTGTCTGGCTTCCCTTTCTCTCACGCATACGGCAGCAGTAGGCAGGCTCCTCCGCTCTCACTTTAACCCACATTAGTTTAAGTTATCACTTCTGTCGAGCGTGTCGAGACGCACACGTTTTTTTTAAATTCATACAGCGTGGCTCTATCATTAAAAAAAATCCTCATATTTCTTCCTATTACTCCTGGAATCTAATGGTCAATAGTTCTTGTCACACTGCTATCATTGAAAATGTCAATATGGTAGTGAAACCTGGATAAATGGGATCTGAAGGGACCTACATTTTTTTATCACTTATAGAGGCTTTTCATTTACCCAATTTCCAAAATAGGCAGGTTAACATGACAGTACGATAGTAGTGGTACCAACCCAGACGGCCTCTCGCATACGAGGGACCTACCACCTTGTATAGCGTAGCCTAACGTATCCTATAAAAACAAGGACATAGAACCTAACCCTAGAACCCTATGGCCATAGAACCCTTTAAACTCTGTGTTTTACCTTAGGTTGCTGCCCTCCCAAACGTTTCGCTAGATCCGCCGCAATATCGGCTGGGGTCGTTTTCGGTGGCGGCAGAGATGATTCCTGTTCTGATACTTCTGAATTACTTTCCGAAATCTGGAATATGGAACAATACCAGAATAATATTTAAAGGGCGAATTAAAAACTCTTTATTTTAAAGTATATATCAAAGTGACTGCACTACACCTGATGGTAAGCGTAGTGCAATCCCAAAAACCAGCGACCACCAACAAACAATGAGTTTATCGGTGGTCACCAGTCATGCCGGCCTGTATAAATGCTTCTTCCCTCTTCGGAGAGGGAAGAAGCTAATCGAGGAGCCTACGACAGGACAGGCGGATGACCGATGCAGGCACAGGGATACAAGGATGTACCCCTATACCCGCCACAACCAACCATCAAGTCATGTCGCAAGCCCCTCGGGAGAACCGGATATACACTGGCTGATCCTGGAACGCGATCCACATGTGTGGTTTTTTTTTTTTTTTAATAGCATAGGTCGGCAAACGAGCAAGTGGGTCATCTGATGGTAAGTGATCTTCACCGCCCATGTATGCCCACAATATCAGAAGAATTATGGGCGCGTTGCCGACCTTAAAGGAAAGAGATAATTAGGGATTGGGAAGGGGAGGGGTATTTGGGCCTCCGGATATCTCACTCACCGTACGAAACGCAGCAGCAAGCTGCTACTTTACGTCGGTTTTCGGTGAGACAGTGGTAATGACCCGGTTGAGCCGGCCAAATCATGCTGTAGACAAAACTGTCTACAGCGTGGCTCTACCACTCATGGGTCACTATGGCAGGTTTTAACACCATGTGTACGGCGGTCGCTATCCGGGCGGATATGAATATCCACCAGCTAATATACTTACGGTAGCATTGGCTTTGCTGACGAGCTGAGTGTCTTCTGGTTCTGAGTCCGAGTACTGCGGGGACTGGGGTTCTCTTCCCGCCGAACCACTTTCTGTATCACTGTCTTCCGGTATCAGACCTGACGAACAATGGTTTTATATCTTCTTCTTCTTTTTTTTATTTATGGCTTCGCATTATTATGCATTTTGCCAGTGTCAAGTATAAATGCCCAAATGCCCCTCCCCTTCCCAATCCCTAATTATCCCTTTCCTTTAAGGTCGGCAACGCGTCCATGATTCTTCTGGTATTGTGAGCGTACATGGGCGGTGGAGATCACTTACCATCAGGTGACCCACTTGCTCGTTTGCCAGCCTATGCTATAAAAAAAATAAATATTCTCAAGTTATTTTTACAAGAACGATGAGACACTGGTGCGGTCGATTTCAAGGTCTTGCCGGAGTTTTGGTGTTAACTCCTTTCAGTACGATTCTTAATTCACTTATTTCAATGTTTCCATACACTGTTCATCACCGTCAATGATTATTGAACAAATCCACACCTCTTTTATACAACAAACACAACTCTAAACTAGTTTATGAAATAAATTAAAATAAGCGATGAACTGCACTGTCAGAATTCCCGCCAAAACTCTCTAAATGGTTTTATATCTTCACGCCTTTAGGTAATGTGAAAATTTAAGAATTCGTGATCGTATTCTGAAATTTAGATTTTTGAAGTGAAACTTCTTTATAATCGTAGTGATTTGAAACTCGATGAAACGAAAATGCGTCACGACAAAGACAAACATATTCATAAATAGGATTTAGCCTGCGAGAGAATGAGATAGATTACAAGACGTATGCTATCACGTGTCTTTGCACCTGCGTACAACAAAGCCTTCGGAAAATGTGTCACAAACAACGTGATGCATTATTCACGTTTTTTTATATAGCATAGGCCGGCAAACAAGCAAATGGGTCACCTGATGGTAAGTGATCTCCACCGCCCATGTACGCCCACCACCAGAAGAATCATGGGCGCGTTACCGACTTTAAAGGAAAGGGATAATTAGGGATTGGGAAGGGGAGGGGATTTGGGCTTCCGGATATCTCACTCACCGTACGAAATGCAGCAGCAAGCCGCTACTTTACGTCGGTTTTCTGTGAGACAGTGGTAACGACCCGGTTGAGCCAGCCAATTCATGCTGTAGACAAAACTGTCTACAGCATGGCTCTACCACTCAAAATTAATTCAATTAATTCTGAAGTTTCACTTCTGCCATGTGTGAATTGCACACACACACTTTTTTTTATTATACAGTTTGTAATGCCATACCTGCATGCCAGGAATTCTTCCAAGCTTGTGATCCGATGATATAAGGCAACGGACGGTCCGAATAAAGATCCTTCGGTTTTAACACCACTCTGTCGAGTCAAATAATAACATCATCATCATCATCATCATTATCAGCCACAAGACGTCCACTGCTGAACATAGGCCTCCCCCAAACATTTCCACACCGACCTGTTGGAAGCGGCCTGCATCCAGCGACTTCCTGCGACCTTTATCAGGTCGTCTGTCCACCTTGTAGGCGGACGTCCAACGCTGCGCTTGCCAGTACGTGGCCTCCATTCCATTTGTATGTATACACTCAATAAAATGTTCTCTCTTCATTTACCTGTCACCATCTTCACCATCTGAATCTGTCTCCGAGTCGCTGTCCTTCAATATGGTCACAGTTTCATGATACTTCTGAAGCACTGATAACCCATTCCTCAACGCTTGCACATCCAACTCTTGACTCGCAGGTTTTTGTGGGGTTTCCTGTCAAGATCGAGAAATATATTCCGTTTAGTAGACATTTAATAAATGAAACATGTAGGTATGCTAATAAAAAAATATTGAGTGGTACAGCCACGCTGTAGACAGTTTTGTCTACAGCTTGAATGGGCCGGCTCGACCGGGTCGTTACCACTGTCTCACAGGAAACCGACGTAAAGTGGCGGCTTACTGCTGCGTTTCGTACGGTGAGTGAGATATCCGGAGGCCCAAATCTCCGTTCCCAATCCCTAATTATCCCTTTCCTTTAAGGTCGGCAACGCGCCCATGATTCTTCTAGTATTGTAGGCGTACAAGGGCGGTGGAGATCACTTACCATCAGACCCACTTGCACTTTTGCCAGCCTATGCTATTAAAAAAACCGTATTTTGTCTTAGGTTAAATACCTTCACAGGAGTTATTTCTGTAGACACGTCAGCATCATCATCGTAGACTCTACTCTCTATGAACTGACTGTTACTGAGTGCCAGAAACCTAAAACAAATAGGGATACAGGAAAAAAGAAAAAGCTTTACAAGATGGTAGGTCCCTCGTATGCGAGAAGCCGTCTGGGTTGGTACCACCGCGCCATCTGTATAAGCACTGTTATATTTCGGTTTAAAGCACATTGAAGCCAGTGAAATTACTGGGCATTGTGAGACTTAATATATCTGTCTGCTGGTGGGAGGATACTTGTATCCGACCGGATAGCGACCACCGTACACTGGTGCTAAAACCTGCCATAGTGGCCAACCTTGTGTGGGTCGCGTTCCAGGGTCAACCAGTGTATATCCGGTTTTCCCCAGGGGGCTTGCCCCCTGATCCTAACCCTTTTCCAATCCCTTTTTCCTACCCCTCCCCCTTGGCCCTGGGATGAGATACTGCGGGGTCGCCACTATTCCATTAGCAGGGACCCCGTAGTTCATCCCAGGAACTTTGGCAGGCCGGCATGATCTTGCCGACCTACGATGGATACATTGTTTATCGTTGGTCGACACTATTTTTGGATTGCGCTACACTTACCATCAGGTGTAGCGTAGTCACATTGCCGAGCCCGGATAAAAAAAAAAAAATCTTATGTCTCGGAGTTCAGTGCCATGCAGTGCTTTGTAATTAAAAGTTCTGTGTGGTGTTGCTCCTGTTTATAGGCAAGCGTGGCGCTTACCATCAGTGCTTACACAGTTGTTTGGCAGCAGAAATAGATGGCGCGGTGGTACCAACCCAGACGGCCTCTCGCATACGAGGGACCTACCACCTTGCTTTTGCTATAAAAAAATTAGATCTGCTTGACGTCCTTTGACTAGAGAAACCTTAAAAAATGAAAATCTCTTACTTATTGTTTACATTCTGCAGACTGATACTAGCGTCATCTAAGGCTGCGTTCATGTGGTCAAGTTTCGAGTTCACTTCCTGACATTTTGTTATTATGTTCTGAAAGGAATAGGAAAAAAGATGGATTCATTGGAAACAAATAACATGATGGTTTATTTTATATTAAATAAAATTATATCTGAACTTGTATGCCTTTTCTTAAGATCATCAAACTAAAAGAACTCGAACTCAACATTACCATCGTGCTTATCCATTATAAGACTTAGGTCAACACCCCTCTCTAACACCAAACTCCACAACAATCTAGTTATGCACCTTGCTCCCATTCATGACATCATAACAACTTGCTGACTATTACAAAACGTGTATGACCTTATTTACTAAAGATTTTATTCATTGAAATTATGATATTCTAGTTTTGATTAAAGTTCTTGAAACTAAATCAAAACATGTCGACAATAAATGTGCTGACCACTGTGTCTGGCAGGTGGCCTTGTTATAATCAAAATTTCTGGAACTGAATATGCATTGTAAATAAGTTAAGAGTATTAATAAGGATTATTGTTACGATTTAATTTATTCCGAAATAAATCTTCATCATGAAGGATTGGACTCTACACGCTTTTATTTATTAAAAACCTCCTGGCGCTCCCGCGTAACTTTTGTCTACATAGTGCTGACAAACTAGACCAAACATTTATGTATCTAACCTTATGTGTATTCTGCAATATATTAAGTAGTTGTTCATCACCAGCGAGGCTCCACCGAGGCGCGAGGGTCCGCAGAGCTTCCACTTCACTTTCACTCGCCATTCTTATACACCTGGGAACAATTTTAATTTATTGGCCTTTGAAACTAATTTTAACAAGAATGGTCAAAATATAGCTCACTTTATGGTGACTGGTTATGGTCACTCATGGGCATTTACAAGCCTTTTGGCAATAAAAAAACTAACAACTAAGCATGTTGAATGTGTAAAATCAGTAGTTTTTTTTAAAATTACTGTAATTTATTTATTATAATTACTATATTTTCCGAGTGGTTGAACCACACTGTAGACAGATTTGTCTACAGCATGAATGGGCCGGCTTGATCAGGTGTTTACCACTGCCTTACCGAAAACCAACCCAAAGTGGCGGCTTGCTGCTGGGTTTCGTATGGTGAGTAAGATATCCAGAGGCCCAAATCCCCTTCCTTTAAGGTCAGCAATGCACCCATGATTCTTCTGGTATTGTGAGTGTACATGTGCAGTGGACATCACTTACCATCAGTGACCCACTAGCTTGTTTACGAAAAAGGTGTGATTCAATTTGCCAGAAGCCCCACATAACTTGGCAAAGTGCCAGCCCTTGTTCAAAGCTTCAATTTAATATATACTATGAAATATACTTAATGTCATAATTCACATGTTTAATTTGCTTTATATGTATTTATTTCTATATTAAAACACATAGTAATTCTTGGAACACATGTTTTGGGGTGCAATGTACAAACAAGCTTCTGGGAAATATCCGGTGACCGTCCTGAGCCGAGGTTCGTACCCCAAAGGGGGTGCCCTCAGCGGTGGTCACCTAGTCAAGGGCTGAGAGCGCCTGAAAGCGCTCGCCCGAAAGTCCGGTGAAGCTGTATACAGCCGACTAGAGTCAGGCTTACAGCAATCCCAACACAAAAAAAAAAAAAAAAAAAAAAACTGGGAAATACTGTTTTTATATTCTGATTGTATACTGTTTTGTGTTTAAATAAATAAATAAGGATAGAAAATTACCATCCTGATAATATACATACTATAAAAAAGGATATATATACACAATGATATCAATGTATGTAAAAATAACTTTATTAAGCTTATTTTCATTGTCAACATTGTAAAAGAAATAACTCGCGAAATATCTATAATGGCTACATTCAACAACGAAGATTAATTGGGCGGTGTGCAAACATGCTATTGAGATAAATAAATAGTATCCGGACGTATCACAAACAGCGCAAATCATTACAATCATCTCAGACTAATTCTATTTGCATACATTAACGACTTAGTATCGTGATATCTCACCCAAATTATATTATTTAACAATATATCACATCACTATAACGTAGTTCAATGATTAATTTAATTATTCACATTACTTTCTAGGACAAAATAAATAGTTTGTACTAGTTTTGTACTAGTAACTTTATTTTGATAGAAAAATATCGGGCATCGCTGTTCGGCCGTCAACAAAGATTGGAATGTGACATTGACATTTTGAGGGTAAATGTTGCCAAGTCAAATATGTGTTTATTACTAAATTTAATTAATTTATTTAGAAGAAGCAGACCTTATGATTTATGTTATTAGCTAATAATCAATCAGTTTAAGTTGGCTTCCTACGATCTCTATGCCCAGCCAAACTACGATCCATTCGTGCGATCTGACCAGCGTTCACCAATAACCGTCAGCCCCCTCAGTCGTCTTATATTGTGGCTAACAATTTTCGGTTGTTACAGTATTATTCGGAATTAGAGCCTATTGTATGCAAATAATCTATAGTCTTTATGAAAAAAATAAAAAAGGTAAATGTATAGTTAATGTTCATTTGATGACGAGAAGGATGGATTATTAGTTCAAATGTTTTAAGGAGAAACAACATTAATTGTACAAAGCTTACTTTAATTACATTAGTGTATACTAAATAGAGATTTTTACATAACATAAAATTAAAACTATAGGTGAAAACGTTTGTTTACGTGTTTCATGGATAAATAGCATAAATTTTTCCCAAGGCTTCCTTAAAATACATGACTGAGCACTAAAAAGGGATTTTTGAATATTTATCCCGCAAAGTAGTAAAATAGGTGATGAAAGTTTGTATAGAGAAACAATATCAAAGAGACATTTCAACTCGAAACCTCGTAGAGATACGCCTAAACCATTTAAGCAAATACTTTTTTGCGATTTTAGTTCGTGAAATGGGGTCAATAAATCTAAAAGTGGTGTCTAACAGTGTTGTTATTCCGGTTTTTGGGATGTTGATTACGAAAATGGCATCAACTATGAAATCTAAGATGACGACATGACAATATTAAAACTCTATAGGAGGGAATCGATGTTAAAATTAAACTATAGGGCTGTATCATGGGCTGACATTTTGACTCGAAACTTCGTAGGTGTTCTCCAATAAAATAACGAATAATTATTTTCGTAAAATCAAACCCTTGAAAAATAGGGATTAAATGCGATGACATTTTTGCTTTAAATGGATGGAGGTTGTTCCGGATAAAGACATTTACGTGGGCGGAGACGTGGACAAAAGTTAGTCAATCAAATAAAAACAAATGACGAAAAATCATAACGGGAATTTATTCTTAATTAAATTATTTTTTTATTGTTCTGCCACAAGTTTTTACTTTAAATTAAATGTCACGTCATTGAACGTTTTTCGTTCTGGAACTATTGATACCATTGACGTAAACATTCTTTTATCATTGTTTGGTACACATTAGAGTACTAGACGGCTTTTTTACATTGATTTGGCGATGAGCGGTGGTATTTTACAATAAGCGTTCCCACCATTCGCAACATTTTTTTACCACCTACCACTGTACAGTTAATTCAATACCATAAATCAGTCTGTCATGGTGATTGTATCTCTAGTAAAACTTAAACGTAAGTAAAAGTAAAACGAAAACATAAGTAAAAGCTTTTGATCTTATAACCAATAAATCCTGTATTATGCACTCACAACACTTTAATTTATTACCACTTAAAACTATAATTATTAACTCTGACAACACTCATGTACAATTACTTTTTCTACTTTCTCGAAAGGTAATAAATTCACAAAGCCAGCTAAAACTTCAATTCACCGTAACACTTTTGTGTTATATAATTATTCCAATTGTATGTATTATAAGGGGAAATTATTATATTTTAAACATTGCGACATGATTCAAAAAGTAATATATTAGAGTAAGCTACATCTGACTCATACATGCCCTTCAAACTTAGACCAAATGGTCTAACATCAGGCTCAGTGTAGTCACCTTACTGTGCTAGGGTAAAAATAAGTCGAGAAAAAGCTGGGAATAAAATCTGATGCGTATATAACGTATTTTTAATGGTGAACAGTAGTTACTGTACCAGATATGAGAGACAGGCGATAATAAGTAACTGTTATTTATGTTGGGTCCCACAGTAATAATAAAGCACTACATGCACACTGCATTCGTCACCCAGAGACAAAAGTTGTTAAGTCTCGTAATGTCCAGTAAGTTCACTGGCTCCAATGTAGCTCCAATGTAGGTAGCTCCCTCGTATGCGAGAGGCTATCTGGGTTGGTACCACCGCTTTGTCTATTTGTGTGTGTAATCACTGTTGTGTTTCGGTTTGAAGGACATTGAAGTCAGTGCAATTAATGGGCACTGTGAGACTTAACATCTCATGTCTCGGGGTGACGAGCGTAGTTTAGTGCCATGCAGCGCTTTGTAACTCAAAGTTCTGTGTGGTGTTGCTTCTGTTTATGGGCAGCCGTGACGCTTACCATTAGGCGAGCGACTTGCTCGTCTCGTTATTCAATTAAATAAAAAAACTTCTGTTTGGCTGCAGAAACTGACAAATCGGTTGTACCAACCCAGACGGCCTCTGGCATTCAAGGGAGTGGGAGATTTAGGCCTCTGGAAATGCCAATCACCATACGAAATGCAACAAAAATCTATCGCCTATTCTGTATAACCGTGTAGTTTCATAACGTGCCGCGTTACGTTAATGTGTTTATGAGTGGTAGAGCTAAGCTGTAGACACTTTGTCTACAGCATGAATGGGCCGGCTCAACCGGGTCGTTATCACTGTCTCAGAGAAAACCTACGTAAAGTAGCGGCTTGCTGTTGCATTTCATACGGTGAGTGAGATATCCGGAAGCCCAAATCCCCTCCCCTTCCCAATCCCTAATTATCCCTTTCCTTTAAGGTCGGCAACGCGCCCATTATTCTTCTGGTGGTGGGCGTACATGGGCGGTGGAGATCACTTACCATCAGGTGACCCCACTTGCTCGTTTGCCGGCCTAAGCTATAAAAAATGCTTCTCAGACATACGAGAGACTTTCGGTCTCACAACACCCAGACCGGAAACAAATATTAGTGGATCACACAAACATTTGTCTTGGTGCGGGGATCGAACCCGCGGCCTCTCGCTTCACAGCCGGCTACCCGCCCGCTGTGCGGAGGCTGTCAAAAGCCCTATGTGGCCTACTTGCAAAATAAACGTTTTGATTTTGTTTTTCACGCCACCATTTCTCTCTCTGGTCATTCTGGTGAAAGTAGTTCTTCAGCTTTACGTATGATCGACTTGTAATTATTGTAGACGCGCTAATGGGGAGAAAGGTTGTTTTTAAAACGTAAGCTATTTTTAAATTTCGTTTGATTTAGTATTTTTATGTTTACATTTTGTTTTATTTTTATGCCTACGCCGGTTTTTTTTAATTTTACTGAATGATGAGACTAGCAAGGCGCCGCGCGCCTGTCCATAAACAGAAGCAACACAACACAGAACTTAGAGTTACAAAGCACTGCATGGCACTGAACTGCGCTCATCACCCCGAGACATAAGATGTTAAGTCTCATAATGCCCAGTAATTTCACTGTCTTTCATGTCCTTCAAACCGAAACACAACAGTGCTTACACACTGTTGCTTGGCGGCAGAAATAGACGGCGCGGTGGTACCAACCCAGACGGTCTTTCGCATATAAGGGACTTACCACCTTGAACTTGCACTTGCGACATTTACAAAGCAAAATTTAACGTAGGTATTGAGAAATAGAGATAAAATAGTAACACCTGATAGCTAAGGACAGTATGACCCACATAAAATAAACAAAGATAAGTAGATAAACAGCGATAGCTCAGCGGGCAGTGGTACGGACTGTCGAACGAAAGTCGCAGGTTCGAAACCAGCCTCAAAAGCATACACCTCTGACTTTTCTAAGTTACGGGTATATTAATTGTTAATTATCGCTTGCTTTAACGGTGAAGGAAAATATCGTGAGGAAACCTGCATACCTGAGAACTCGATAAGATTTTTCAAAGGAATGTGAAGTCTGCCAACCCGCATTACGCCAGCGTGGCGGACTAAGGCCTAACCCCTCTCATTCAGTAGAGGAGGCCCGTGCCCAGCAGTGGGACATGTATAATACACGGCTAGTATTATTCATTATTAATATTAAGTAGCCTAATTAATTTAAGCATATTAGTCGTAACACTACCATGTGGTAGCATTAAAAACTATTTTAACGTATCTGCAGAATAGCTACAGTAAGTTTATAACTTCTACAAAGTTATATATAAAGAATATAAATACCATCTGTCTCGAATTCATTCTTGCATAACAATTGAATTAGCAACTGTGCAAATAAAGATAAAGTTCGTTCACCTCTCGGTCCGGTTTTAAAATAATCTTTGTGTAATTTAACAATATACTTAAATTAATTTATGCGTTTTGAGCCAGCGTATTTTGTGTACAGTGGGGATATAGGACCCATTCACAGTTTGAGCAATACTTTAACCTTTATGGGTTAACTTGGGCTATGTTTTAAGGATATCCCATATCAAAATATATATAAATAAATACACCCAACAGTCACGCACATAGGACCCTGACCCCACAGTAAGATACGAGTCTTGTGTCGTGGGTATCGGGACCTACGAGAGACTTTCGGTCTCACAACACCCAGACCCCGAAACAAACATTTATCACACAAACATTTTTCTCGGTGCGGGGATCGAACCCGCGACCGCTTCACTGCCAGGTACTCGCCCGCTGTGCCACGGAAGCTGTCAAGTATATTATTATATAGATATTATGTACTTAGACTAGCTAACAATAGGTTATTTAACTCGTATTTTTTTATTTTAATGAATAACTTATGTTCCCCAAAGTTTATTATCCAAAGAATTGTATAACTCAAGCCAAAAATAAAAGAGTTTCTTTTTTTATCCGCGCACGGCACCCGATGGTAAGCGCAGTGCAATAAAAAAAAACGAGCGACCACCAACAAACAATAGGTTTATCGGTGTTCACCAATCATGCCGGCCTGTATAAATGCTTCTTCCGTCTTCGGAGAAGGAAGAAGCAAATCAAGGGCCCTGCGACAGGACAAGAGAAAGAGGCACCCAAGTTAGTATACCGTCTCTTTTTAACATTGGGGAAAATACTCCACTAGAAAGAGAAGAAATACTAACTTATGTGCCTTAAGGTCGCAGATTTTGGAAAGTTTTTCTCTATGGAGTGCGCACTCGCTATATATTATTACTGCAAGGTTAGGCTAGAACTTAACCGAAGTTAGTTTCACAATTTCCATTCTTATGAAATGCTTTGTAAATTATAATAAAACACAATAGTTTAAAATTGTGGGAAATTTTATTTAAATCCATTCGACACACTTTATTTAATTTTATTATATGCGTGGGGAAAATACACAAAAGATTAAATGCATTTGGCAACACACAGATAAATGTTTCTTTTTTACCGAGCAAAGGAAGTAGGTAACTTAACTTTACAAGGTGGTAGGTTTTTTTTATCCGATTACGGCAAAGTGACTGCACTACACCTGATGGTAAGCGTAGTGCAGTCCAAAAAAACCAGCAACCGCCGATAAACAATGAGTTTATCGGTGGTTGCCAGAATCATGCCGGCCTGTATAAATGCTTCTTCACTCTTCGAAGAAAGAAGAAGCAAATCGAGGGGCCTGCGACAGGACAGGCGGATGACCGATGCAGGCACAATAATACAAGAATGTATCCCTGTACCCGCCCCAACCAACCATCAAGTCATGTCGCAAGCCCCTCGGGAAAACCGGATATACACTGGCTGACCCTGGAACGCGACCCACACAAGGTGGGTCACTATGGCAGGTTTTAACACCAGTGTACGGAGGTCACTATCCGGTCGGATTAGAAAATCCTCCCACCAGCAGCGGTCCTTCGTATGCAAGAGGCCGTCTGGGTTGGTACCACCGCTTTGTCTATTTGTCTGCGGCCAAGCAACAGTGTGTAAGCACTGTTGTGCTCAATAAGAGTTTCAGTAAGTAGACCAGTTCGCACAAGTAGCACCCGTTCACGAGCATGACGCATGTGCCAGCCATCGCCAAATATGGTGTAATTAGTCTCGAAAGTGTCGAATCCGAAACTTTTAGTTTCACAGCCACCAATATCAAATACGCTGGTGGTATATATATATATTCATATCCGCCCGGATAGCGACCACCGTACACATGGTGTTCAAACCTGCCATATTGACCCACGCAACTTGTGTGGATCGCGTTCCAGGATCAGCCAGAGTATATCCGGTTCTCCCAAGGGGCTTGCGACATGACTTGATGGTTGGTTGGGGCAGGTATAGGGGTACATCCTTGTATCACTGCGCCGGCATCGGTCATCCGTCGTAGGCTCCTCGATTTGCTTCTGCCCTCTTCGGAGTGCGAAGAAGCATTTATATACCGGCATGCTTCTAGTCATCACCGATAAACTCATTGTTTATCGGTGGTCGCTGGTTTTTTGGACTGCACTGCGCTTACGATCAGGTGAAGTGCAGTCACTTTGCCGTGCTCGGATAAAAAAAGCTAATATTTTGAAGTTCTTAAATTATTTTCACTTGTAATCATAAGTACAAAAACATGATAAATCATATTTGCGGATTGGAAAGTACACGAACAACTTTCTAAATCGGACAATGGGTACGCACGTTCGATTCCTGGGCAAATTACTTTCTCAAATATGTGCATTACTGATATTTAATATACAATTAACCATACTAACAATTTTAATTCATCGTAGATTTTTTTGTATAGCATAGACCGGCAAACTAGTAAGTGGGTCACCTGATGGTAAGTGATCTCCACCGCCCATGTACGTCCACAATACTAGAAGAATCATGGACGCGTTGACGACCTTAAAGGAAAGGGATAATTAGGGACAGGGAAGGGGAGGGGATTTGGGCTTCCGGATATCTCACTCACCGTACGAAACGCAGCAGTAAGCCGCTACGTCGGTTTTCAGTGAGACAGTGATAACGACCCGGTCGAGCCAGCCCATTCATGCTGTAGACAAAACTGTCTACAGCGTGGCTCTACCACTCTAAATAAATAAATAGGTTATAAAGTAATGAACGAAGATAACCTCGTTAAGGACAACTTCCGAATTAATTTCCGTAACAAATAGTATTATCAGAGTTAATTAAAATTATTGGCGCCTTGTACCCGTTTCCGAAGGTAGTTAATTCGTGATACAGTCAATGTCGTAGGAATTTTGCAACAATTTTCATCTGTTATCTGCGGTGAAATAGCAGCGATAGCTCAGCGGGGAGTGGTATGGACTGTCGAGACGACGTCGCAAGTTCAAAACCAGCCCCAAGAGCATACACCACTGACTTTTCTAAGTTACGTGTATATTAATTGTTAATTATTGCTTGCTTTAGCGGTGAAGGAAACATCATGAGGAAACCTGCATACCTGAGAAATCGATATGATTTTCAAAGGTATGTGAAGTCTGCCAACCCGCATTAGGCCAGCGTGGTGGATTAAGGCCTAATCCCTCTCATTCATTAGAGGAGGCCCGTGCCCAGCAGTGGGACGTATATAATACAGGACTAGTAAAAAAAAACTGCGGTGAAAAATGAGACAGCAGGGAGTGTGATAGGCCACTAACATTATGCTAGGCCCGCGAGCCGATGATGATTAGTATATAGAATCCCCCAAACCAACTACCGCAGATCTTACTGCCCTCCCCCCAGTGACCGCTTTGAGTTGAGGTTCGTACCCCAAAGCGGGTGCCCTCAGCGAGGTCAGTTAAATGTTTTTTTTTACCCGAGCACGGCAAAGTGACTGCACTACACCTGATGGTAAGCGTAGTGCAGTCCAAAAAACCAGCGACCATTTATTTATCAACGTAACAACGCAACGTATTGTTTATCGGTGGTCACCAGAATCATGCCGGCCTGTATAAATGCTTCGTCCCTCTTCGGAGAGCGAAGAAGCAAATCGAGGGGCCTGCGACAGGACAGGCGGATGACCGATGCAGGCACAGTAATACAAGGATGTACCGGATGTACCCGCCCCAATCAACCATCAAGTCATGTCGCAAGCCCCACGGAAGAACTGGATATACACTGGCTGATCCTGGACCGCGATCCACACAAGGCGTGGGGATCACTATGGCAGGTTTTAACACCACGTGTACGGTGGTCGCTATCCGGGTGGATATGAATATTTACCCTACCACCAGCAATACTACTTGATGTGGGTTGAAATGTTATTGCACATTTGCATCCAATTATTGTAATATTATAAATGTTATGAGCGATTAAAAGCACTCAGCGCCAGGTGACCAACATGCACCTTTGCCGAAGTCTGATAAAAAAAGAAAAAAATATACTTGTCTGTGTAATCATTTTACAAATTTTGTAAACGTAGTATCTACAAGGAAAACTTTTGAACCTGATTAATGCTTTTGTCGTCGGTTTTAAAGTTAATATGAAGGGATAAAATCATTTTAAACACTTTAATTAATTCCGCAAGCTTTTATCTCAGTACGGCGAAGCGACTACACTGGAACTTACAAGGACAGCGAAATTTAAACGTCAATTAGTTATCTAAAAAGTCGACCATAGAGAGCATTCATCCAACCAGTCTGAAGTTAGGGAATAATAGATATTATGTGGGTGGTGGTGGTGGCTAGGTGGAAGATTCCTCGTATATCTTTTTTTTTTTAACCTAGCTCGGCAAAGTGACTACGCTCCACCTGATGGTAAGTGTAACGCAATCCAGGAATAGTGTCGACCAACGATAAATAATGTGTCCATCGTAGGTCGGCAAGATCATGCCGGCCTGCCAAAGGGCCAAGGGGGAGGGGAAGGAAAAAGGGATGGGAAATGGGTTAGGATCAGGGGGCAAGCCCCCTGGGCAGAACCGGATATACACTGGCTGACCCTGGAACGCGACCCACACAAGGTGGGTCACTATGGCAGGTTTTAGCACCAGTGGACGGTGGTCGCTATCCGGTCGGATAAAAGTATCCTCCCACCAGCATCATCAGCATAGCAGCATATCAGAGCCTGTTCAAGTGAACGATCTGCTTATCTCATTCGGGATAAAAAAATATATATTTAGAAAAACTACCTCGATGTCGCAGTTGTATTGCGTAGGCGGTACGATTGCTGTGCTGAAGTCTCGGGTTCTATCCGGTCCGGTAAAAGTGATATGGGTTTTTCTATCACGAAATGCTTAGTATCAACCCGGAATCTGGAATTGTATCCGGTATGGTATGGTATCGGTATGACGATGGTAGCAGGTAGTCGCTGGATGCAGGCCGCTTCCAACAGGTCGGGCTGGAAATCTTTGGGGGAGGCCTATGTTCAGCAGTGGACGTCCTGTGGCTGATGATGGTCATGATCATGATGGCGATAGACTCGCCCCTATCACATCATGGCACGGAAATACGCTCGGCGAAATGTAGGGGTACTAGTTACACTTCTGCCTATCCCTTAGGGGATTACAGGCGTCAGTGTATATAAATTATGAAAACAAACAGCTTACAAGTTCCATATTGTAAAAAGCATAACCACTTGAAAAATATTTAAGTATAGCTTCAAAACTCCCGATCTAAAAGATAAAAGACCACATCCTGTTAAAAAAAACAATACGTCATGACTTAACTTGCCGTATTTTTACGCACATTAGTATATGAAGACATACGTATGTAACACATTATCCGGTCGGTGGTCATATAATTGACGCTAAGCAAAAATTTGAATACAAAACTGGGTCATACAGCCAGCGTGTCTTCACAAAATTACTATACAATTTTCTCAATAAAGAAAGTGTTACACATTTCCGCTACAGTTTTGTTGGCAATTTTGTTTTTAAAGCATTAAAATAACGTTATAAGACTTTTATATCAGTGATGAACATTCCTTGTCCAGTTTGAATTAAAAAAAAACTTTTGTTTTCTATCAACGACCGTTTTTATAAATCCGTGAACCGTGGCGCGTTCCGAAGACGCCCGAATGTTGACGGAAACAACCGAGTGCGCGATGAAAGTTGTATTTTAGGGTTGTCGGTGCATAAATTTATATGGAATTTCCCGTTTTTGTTAACGTACGGTTAAAAATGCGTTGATTTGTTTTGTTATAGAATCTTCTTGTATATTTATTATATTTCACGTTCATAATTGATGCTTTATAACTAATTTAATGAATTATAAATTCTTCTACAGTTCATCAACCTTAACTGAATGGTTTGGAGAGCTACTATTATAATATAGTCTGATCATTAAAATCTATATTTTTGCTTATGTTTTACATACTAATATAGCGATGAGATGAAATGTGATATTTATATCCCAATAACGTTAATAATTTAAATTTTAACATACTATTTCATTCCATTTTCTCTCCAGAGGCGGTGACGTTAGGCAGGCATCCGACAATGCAGATACTCCAAATCTTTCTGTAACATGTTTTACAAGTACCAACAGTATTAAATGGTCGCACCACGGTTATAACGTGACACTATGTAACGTAAAACCTTTATATCAGCAGCTGATACTTATGATAACCTTAGGTTTATTTTATTATTCAATTATTTTCGAATATGTTCAATAATTATACAATTACTAATGTGAAACATTTGTAAAAAAGTAAACATAACGTAGAATATTTATTATCAGCAGTTAATCGGTCGTTAAATGGAATTCAAATGTTACTCCATTCAAATAAAAAGAGAAGTTCATCTAAATTGTCTTTCAATTCATCAACTGCGTAAACAGCGTTACACATGACGTGTTACGACCTCATTGAGAGTGGAATACGACCTTTATAAGGGCAGGGTGAAGAAGAAGATTATTTAATTTCATTTCCAAGTTTGTTTTAGTTTGTACAAAAATAAAGATTCTTGCGACAAAATAGTTCAACTATTTGGTTGTCTTTTTATTTATTTATTCTATTTGATATCCTTATGTTTATTTCTAATAAATACTCCACATGCTTAATTATTCAGATATTGTATTAAAAAACATCACCATACAATACGAATTCAAAAATTATCAGAATCGAATATAACGTAATTACACGACCGCATGCTGGTATCACTGAGCATTTTTTTTCACCACAAACTAGTTTAGCGCCAGCGTTCACAGAGAGGGTACGTGTCGCTCTCCAGTGCATTCTGTGTCTACTTTTACGTGGTCTCTTGTGAAACCGGTTTGAAAGTGAGGTGTGGCGTAGGCGATTGTAGTGTCGCGTCCAACCGTAAAAATACTTCGAAAAAACCGCCATTACGTGTGAACTACACAACTTTTTACAATTTCAGTGTGTTTGTGAATCTTTCGAGGAGTTTCCGTTATCTAGAGGTAATCGCTGATTATTATTATCTTGTGTCGATATTTAAAAAAAAAATGTGTGTGGGAGCCAGCAGGTGTAATAAAATTGCCGGCAACGCGGTCGCCTACCTGGTTTTTTATTTTTTTTTCTTCAAAAAAACTGTTTGGGGTGGTCAGTTGATTCGAGTGTCTATGGTTAAAATCGGAACAATCTGGTTGATTCCTTTGTTTGAAAGCATGAAAGTATGTCTTATTGTATCTTTATTCAAATATGGAACTGAAAATTCTTATTGTTTTGTTTCATGCATTTCGAAATACGAATCTGTAGGCAGACTGTAGGTAGGTATTTAATAATTCTCTTTGTTATAATATACTGTTTGTGCCGACTTAGGAGCGTATTTTTTTTACTTTGAGGCAAAGGTAAATTGCAACGTAAATCCAAGTCGTAGCACCGTGATGTCTTGGACTCAATTCTGGGCAATCAAAAAATCATACGTGAATCAATTGCCCGGGATTTAAATTTAGCTCCCTGTCATATCATGGGACAGACCTAAGCTCGGCCAAACGTGGGTGCAGCGCTAGTTGCGCCTCTACCTACACCTTCGGGGATGAAGGCGTGAGCTTATGTTATATTAATACGTTCTAGAAACAGTAACATTACCTACACAATTTATACCTAAATATAAATGCAGATAATTCCGTCATTGCGAAATATATTTATAATACGCAGTAGGCGAGTGGCTGTTTATGAAACTAGAGGTCCCGGGTTCGATTTCCGCACTGAGACATATTAACCATTTTTGGTTTCGGGTGTGGGTGTTGTGGCCAAGTCTCTCTTAGTTCCTGATACCCACGACACAGGTTAACTTAATGTGGGGTCAGGACTATGTATGACTGATAACCTTTTTTTTTGTGTTGACGCTTGCTGTAAGCCTGACACTAGTCGGCTGTATACAGCTTCACCGGACTTTCGGGTGAGCGCTTTAGGCGCTCTCAACCCTTATATTTAAGTGACCACTCTGAGGGCACCCCCTTTGGGGTACGGACCTCGGCTCAGGACGGCCACTGGGGGAGGGCAGAGACATCTGCGATTATCGGTTTAGGGTGATGACCGTGTATTAATATAGTGGTTTTTTTTTTTTTATAAAACAGTCACATACGTAGTCCTGACCCCACAGTAAGATACGAGTCTTGTGTCGTGGGTATAAGGAACTACGAGACTTTCGGTCTCACAACACCCAGACCCCGAAACAAATATTTGTGGATCACACAAACATTTGTCTCGGTGCGGGGATCGAACCCGCGGCCTCTCGCTTCACAGCCGGCTACTCGCCCGACAAGCCACGGAGGCTGTCAAGTGGTTAAGTGAAGCACATGTGAGCTGTGAAGACCTGGAGTCGACCTGGATACAAAGTGGTAGGTCCCTCGTATGCGAGAGGCCGTCTGGGTTGGTACCACCGCGCCGTCTATTTCTGCCGCCAAACAATAATGTGTAATCACTATTAATGGTTTGAAAGACATTGAAGCCAGTGAAATTACTGAGCATTATGAGACTTAATTTTGTCTCGGGGTGACGAGCGCAGCTCGGTGTCATGCAGTGCTTTGTAATTCAAAGTTCTGTTTGGTGTTGCTTCTGTTTATGAGCAGGCATCGCGCTTACCATCAGGCGAGCGCTTTGCTCGTCTCGTCATTCAATTAAATAAAAAAATATATACGGTTAGCGATGAGTGCAAGCATTGTTTGGCACATGCCGATATGAATCTTTAGTACGCTGGGTATAGAACAATGAGACGATTACCTAATTTGATAACTTTAAAAACCATAGGCTCACTTTTTTTTTTATCCTGTCTCGGCAAAGTGACTACGCTACACCTGATGGTAAGTGTAGCGCAATCCAAGAATAGTGTCGACCAACGATAAACAATGTGTCCATCGTAGGTCGGCAAGATTATGCCGTCCTGCCAAAGGGCCAAGGCGGAGGGGAAGGAAATAGTGATGGGAAAAGAGTTAGGATCAGGGGGCAAGCCCGGGGAGAACCGGATATACACTGGCTGACCCTGGAACGCTACCCACACAAGGCGGGCCACTATGGCAGGTTTTAGCACCAGTGTACGGTGGTCGCTATCCGGTCGGATACAAGTATCCTCCCACCAGCAAAAGCCCTATCACATCATGGGACGGAATCGGCAAAATGTGTGGGCGTACTGATTAAACCTCTGTCTACCACTTCGGGGATTACAGACGAGTGTTTATGTATGTATGAGAAGTAGTTACGGCACTTAACTTCCGTGAGAAGTTACTTCAGTTTACATTGCGGAAGTTCATTAGAAGAAATATAATTGGAACACGTATCTACTATACTGACGTTGAATTAACAATAACTTGAGATTGTTACATAAATACAGTTGTAAACTGACTTAAAGAAAATCCAACTAAAAAATAGAAAATACATTTTAATACATTTGAAGAAAAAAATTATTTGCTTTTTAAGATATTATCAAAATGATAATCCTTCTATCTGTCAATATAATATTTAATTTTATAACTATTGACACCATGCACCCCACCCTTTTTTTTACGATAAAATATATTTTTTGCGCTCGTCACCCCGAGACATAAGATGTTGAGTATCATAATGTCCAGTAATTTCACTGGCTTCAATGTCCTTCAGACCGATACAGCAGTGCTTATACACTTGCTTGACAGATATAGACGAAGCGATGGTACCATAGACGGCCTCTCGCATACGAAGGACCTACCACCTTGTGTAATATGTATGTACTCATTAACCGCAGTGCATTCGCCTGCACCACATCTGAAGGGATTTTATGTTGGTAGCACCATTTTAAGAGCAGACCGCAGCCAAGAGTAAAGTTTTTACATTTATAACCTTACGAAACAAAGGTGTGTTAACTCGAATTCAGTATGCCTAGCAAGTTATGTTAGTTTTCGTTTACTCTCCATACATCGAGTATCAGTAGCCACTAGTGGGAACAGCTGGTGGTAGGATATTCATATCCGCCCGGATAGCGACCACCGTACACATGGTGTTAAAACCTGCCATAGTGATCCACACGCCATGTTGAATCGCATTCCAGGATCAGCCGGTGTATATCTGGTTCTCCCGAGGGGCTTGTGACATACTTGATGGTTGATTGGGCCGGGTATAGGGGTACATCCTTGTATTACTGTCCCTGCATCGATCATCCGCCTGTCCTGTCGCAGGCCCCTCAATTTGCTTCTTTCCTCTCCGAAGAGTGAAGAAGCATTTATACAGGCCGGCATGACTCTGGTGACCACCGATAAACTCATTGTTTGTCGGTGGTCTCTGGTATTATTTGGACTGCACTACGCTTACCATCAGGTGTAGTGCAGTCACTTTGCCGTACTCGAATAAATAAAAAAAAAACTATGATGACAAAAAATTGACAGTATGATTAATTTTGATCATATTTGTCGAATACTAAATTATTTTCGAGCGATTCTCTCCTATATTACAGTATGCAAATAACATCTGGAGTTGTATACTATACGGATCTTGTGGAGACTAGAAAGAATTTCCGTGCTTTCCGGCGTTTTTGCTATACCTATTATTGGAATCGAGTGTAATAGGTCGCGTGATAGGACCCACTTTATGGCATCCGTGGTGCTTTACATCGGGTGATGTGATAAGGGGCGAGCCTATCACACTGGGCACAAATTCCGAAACCGGGCAATTCATGTGTATTTTTTTGTCAATTATACCCAGGACATCACGGTTCTCAGCCTTAGTACGCTACCACTATGAGAAATTCTAATACAGGTGGTAATTATTTCAACAACTGATAATATAAAGCACTATTCTTGCCCAATGTATAACGAATTACTAGAGATGTCATTATCCTGTTGTCCATTATCCGTTGTTGGATATTGCACACTGCGTCGTTTGTATCTTCGTGCCGTGCGAGCAAGCATTAAGCAAAAACGAATAGAGAGGACACTTGGCACACGTTGCAGTGTCAAGTTCACGCTTAATAATCTGTTTTGTTTGACAACAGTTATATATGATTTGTTTTAATTACGAATATTGTTAATTATGAACTGACAATACAGATTATCGTTATTCTTCATTATTGATTCATGTTACACTTACAAACGATAATAAAACAGCCTCCGTGGCGCAGCGGGCGAGTAGCCGGTTGTGAAGCGAGAGGCTGCGGGTTCGATGCCCGAACCGAGACAAATATTTGTGTGATATATTGGTTTCGGGGTATGGGTGTTGTGAGACCAAAATTCTCTCGTAGTTCCTAATACGCACGACACAAGATTCGTATCTTACTGTGGGGTCAGGACTATGTGTGTGACTGTTTATAAAAAAAACAGCAAATTACACAGCAACGGAATAACTGACAACGGTTTACAATAACAGTTATCGGGTAATACAACGGCGTAATTCATTATTGAAAAACAGCTGTTATTTGCCGTCTTTATTCTAATGTTTACATTATAAAGTACTTATATAGTTCAGATGTGGTTACGACTGCATTGCGGTTAATCAACGTTGAGAAATATCGTTGCATTAAAAGTTTACGCAATGTATGTTTACATAAGTACATGCATCGCCTCATTGGTACTCTACTGTTGCGAAACTGCTGCCTGTATAGATTTATTTTCCGGTGCTTCTATAATGCCCACTGGTTTGAGAAGAAGATGCTCATCATGAAACTTAGCCGTTGATCTTTGAATAATCTTTTCATTGTATTTTGTTTTTTTTAATAGCAACGGGCAAGAGTCGTCTGATGGTAAGTGATCTCCACCGCCCATGAACGCTCACAATGCCACAAGAGTCATGGACAAGTTGCGGACCTTTAATGAAGAGGATATTTAAGGGATTGGGAAAGAGAGGGGGATTTGAGGCTTCGGATATCTCACTCACCGTACAAAACGCGGTTTTCTATGAGACAGTGGTAACGACCCCGTCGAGCCAGCCCATTCATGCTGTAGACAAAACTGTCGACAGCGTGCCTCTACCACTGAAACTCTTACATACGAGAGAACAACATATCGGGGTGCAAAAATGGGGAAGTGTTCAATTGGAATTTAACACTTCCCCATTTTTGCACCCCGATAAGAATATTCGAACAAGTTGTTGTCATCCTAGTTTATGTTGACACAAGACTCATGATTTAATTTTTTTTTCCATAATCTTAAATTTGTGAATTATGCATATTTTCATAAGAATGTCTTTTTAACTTTCATGTCTCAAGTTAGTGTTCAAATAAATTATTTCTTTCTATTTTTTTTTTAACAGTCACACACATAGTTCTGACCCCACAGTAAGATACGAGTCTTGTGTCGTGGGTATCAGGAACTACGAGATAATTTCGGTCTCACAACACACAGACCCCGAAACAAATATTTGTGGATCACACAAGCATTTGTCTCGGTGCGGGGATCGAACCCGCGGCCTCTCGCTTTACAGCCGGCTACTCGCCCGCTGCGCCACGGAGGCTGTCAAATAAATATAATAATAATAATAATGTCAAATAATAGAATTTTCAATAAATAGATTTGCTCTCAACTCTACCCGCGTCACTTTCTCAATATATTTCCATGTTAAAAGATAGCCTATTATTCACAAACCTGATTTTCATTGTGTGTTCACTTTGTATCGAGTAACAACAAATTCCCGCCATAACCACCGTGATAATGTTAGAAAGAGATACACAAAAGAGACGCAAGATGTTCTAGGATTTGAAAATAAAAGCGTTGGTCAAACCGGTCGAGATGGACCGGTTCTCTATGGACAGCCACGGTGCTGTACCACAGTGTCAGGAAACTACGGAAATTAGATAACTCGATTATTAATAAAATAGTCCTACATCAACCGGAGGCGGTCCTTGGGTATACTTTTATATATCGTCGATGAAGTACCAATACCTCCTAAGTGTTGAGAATCTAATTTTACACCAGACTGTTTAAAATCATCGATATATAAAAAAAGGAGGATAGAACGCTACTAATATCGTCAGTGATGCAGGTTTATGATATATGTGTGCGAAAGTTGAGGGATACCAGATAAATGAAAATTTTCCCCAGTTTTAACCAACTCCTAAGAGGAGGTATTATATTCGGCCCGTGTTTATTGGAATAAAGTATGTAGATAGTAATTAAGTACTTAGTTCAAACAATTAATTGTTTCGTGTAATAATGGGGTAGGTATATAAAAAAAAAATAAGTTAAAAGCCTTTAAAATTATTTAATTTTCTATACACATGCCTCTTACTTTGCACGGACCGTTCAATACTTTCTAATTTAGAAATGAATGATATAATGATAATCTAGAAATGGAAACGAATGCTCAAATATTTTGTAAGATACATTTAATTAAATTGATCTTATGTTCGGCGCCTGCCAGAGTGTGTTCTAGTTCCAAATAAAAAAAAATATTATTATTCGCTATAAAAGAATCCAATATTTTTTATATTATGTACGTATGTTGTTTTTCAATAGAAATTATAATGTTTTCTTTTATGAGCCTCCTGGCTGCCATCTCGCAAATGCGACATACTTTGTATAAATCTTCAGCCGGGAAATGTAGGCCCCCTTTAGATTAGACAGAGACACAGCACGCATTGTGAGAAGGTTTCTCTCTCTTAGGTCCTAGCCGCCGGTGGCTTGGGTCATACGCCTCGTCATTGGAGGGTTATGATATTTATATTTTTAAATGTTTTGTTTTTTTTTGTGACTAATATTTAAAAATGTAAAAAATCCTTTTAAAGAAATTATTATTATTATTTTTAATTATTATTTTCAATTATTATTATTTTTAATTATTATTTATAATAATTATTATTTTTAAATAAAGAGTACTGTACAACACACAGTTCAAAACGCACTGAAAAATAAAAAAGTCAGGGGCTTGTACCGCTGCCGCACAACACAAATTTTACCGAATCCAAAAACACCTCTGGAAATTAATGTTATTATTTACTTATCAATGAGTTTCTGAAGATATATTTTATGTTTTGGTAATCTCGATGATATGAAGCCGGTTAAGCTTTAAAAAAGGAGGTTCTCAATTCGGCGAGTTATTTTTTAATTTATTTGTTTGTTTGAGGAGTTTAATATCTTCTTTACTCCATATTCCGTTATCAGATTTTAAGAAAATATATATGCAGTAGCGTAGCTAGGACCGGAGGGGGGGGGGGCACTGCACCCCGGTTGTCACCGGTTTTGGGAAGACACTCGACCTGATATAACTACCACTACACACACCACTGTATATAGGAGACCGCATAGTACCTAAATTTATCGAACATCAACATATTTCAAATTCGGTCCATATTTGATGGGGAAATTTATGTCCATACATTAAAGATAAAATATAAGCTTAATTGACAACCTCCTCCAGTTTTAAAGTCGGTTAGTAATGTTTGAACTAATGTTCTTAATCACAACGGAATACTCACACTTTGGGGAAAATACCTCATTTATTTTCTGGCAACACATGCACGTGTAGTTGACGTTTTGTGTTCCGAATAATACATAAATATTTTTACCAAATACATTATAAAAGTGATTATAAATTCGTATCTTACCTGTGATAAGTAATTCCTTGATATTTCTTTTTCGATGTGGAATTGTTTTTACAGTGTTTTATAACACATGTCGGCATTATTATATATTTTTTAACACTAGTTGGAATGAACTTTTCACAAGGCGGTCGTGTCGCGTAATGGCGGGAAATGGTGTACTATGATGAGAGTGTGTGCGTGTGGCCCCCTATACGTACAGAATTCTGGCACACTATAGGTCACTTCACTTTCGATGTATGGGAAGTGGCGTCCCCCTTTTTTTATATGTCGATGTTTAAAATAAGGTTTTATTTTACAAAAACTGTTTAAAATAAGGTTTTATTTATTTTGATCAACTATATAGTAAAATAGTTTCCAATATGTACATTACCTTTTTATTAGTTACTAAGGGGTGTGGTTTATGTTTACGTCTATTGTAATAAAAAAGTAATTTTGGACTAAATTGCCAGTTAGGAGGTATTGGTACTTCATCGACGATATACAGAAATAAGCGACGCGAAAGTTCATCGCTTATTTTAATTTATTTCATAAACTAGTTTAGGGTTGTGTTTTTGTATAAAAGTGGTGTGGATTTGTTCAATAAACATTGACGGTGATGAACAGTGTATGGAAACATTGAAATAAGTGAATTAAGCATCGTACTGAAAGGAGTTGGCACCAAAACTCCGGCAAGACCTTTAAATCGACCGCACCCGTGTTTCATCGTTCTTGTAAAAATAACTAGAGAATTAATAATACTTGACACTGGCAAAATGCATAATAATGCGAAAGCCATAAATAAAAATGCGAAAGCCATAAATTACCTTACAATGAAGATTCATTGTTATATAATAATATGCTATTAGCAAAAAGGAGTTTACCATTTTCCTTCCTACTCGGATGGACGCACGCTCAAAAATCCAATAGTCTGAAGTTTTTATATCTTGCTCAAACACTTGAGATTCAAAAAAACACGTCGCCAAAAATGTTAAAACAGTTGCCAAATTATCCGACTGTTAGATAAACATACGTGAAAAAGATAAGCGAAAAATTAAGCGACGATTGAATTTAAACAGATCAGAATGTAATATTCCTTGTTATACTTGATGCATCTTGTCTATCTCTGCACCATCCTAAGGTTGACTGGTAGAGAATGCCTCTGGCATTAAGTTCGCCTATATACATATTGTTTATGCAAATAAATAAATAGGATTTTAAATATTGATATGAGCAAAGGTGGGCGTGTAGCGGGGGCATCTTATATCGCGCTCGCACGCGTATACCGTAATTGCCATTTTGCACGGTGACGTCAAAGTTTTTTTGGACTGCACTACGCTTACCATCAGATGTATTGCAGTCACATTGCTATGCTCGGGTACAAAAAAGTTAAACAAATTTGCATCGAAACATCTGTGACCTACTTGAGGACAAGTGGAAGGGAACAGAAGTCAGTAAAGATAAAAAGACGTTAATGACATAAATGTAAGTGATAAAGAAGTGAAACAGACGCTGACTGTTTGAAAGGTTTTTGTCAGAGTTGGAAATTATATTTTTTTTATTTTGAATCATGAAAAAGGCAGCGAAATGTAAGCGCCACGCCTGCCCATAAACAATCAATACAACACAACGCGACGCTTTGAATTACAAAGCACTTCATGGCACGGGACTGGTGTCGTCACGTCGCAAGTCTCATAGTGCCCAAGGCTTACCATCAGGCGTTCGTCCCGTCATGGAGTTTATTTGTCAAGATAATTATCATTATTCTAGATGTTCCGCGCGATTTAACTCGCGTGTATATTACTGCTCCGCTCCCATGGGTCGTAGTGTGATATATGGCTATGAATCATCGTCTCCACAAAACAAATATATCCTCGGTGGCTAAAATTACCTCGGTGGCGCAGTTGTAATGCGCATCTACTGCTTTAGTTCCCAAAGTGTTCTAGGTGGACCCCAGGGGTCCACGGGAGACTCGACGGGGGTCTACGTTGGCGTGACAAAAAATGGGGGTTCACAATTCCTAAGCGGGGATCACGAAAATTTATCTACTTTCGATAGTGAAGAACTAAAATGGTGGCTTGACTTCACCTATCAATGTAGACAGATAATATTTTAAGAAGCTGAGCGACTGTTACTTGTAAAAACTTGCATAATATTCCATATTCAGTACAACGCGACGTGTCGAGACTTTTTTGACATCCACTCACAGCCCAATCAATTAATTGATCAACTAATCAATTGTTTCCAAAACTATTAATTCGTGATTGGAACTCAACCGCAATCTAATCTTCACATTTTTTGTCCAGTTTTGGGAATATGGTAGAAATGTAGCTGCAGGGGGTCCACCGGAACCAGCTACATTTTGAAAGTGGTCTATGAGAAATAAATCTTTGTACCTCTGATCTACTGCGTTACAATATTCAAGAGTGGGTGCGCTCCATGCATGGCTCGAGTTGGGAACGCGTTGTTTAATTCCTCCATTATATGAAACTAAACACATGATTACGTAAAATCACAGACAACAAAGCGGAACGATCGGTGTTCACTTTCATTGCATACGTTTTTACATCTCTGGGAACCCCTCATTGTTGTTGACTTTTACCTCGGGTACGTAGAATCTACTAGGTTTTGTTCGCGTCTCTGTTGTTGGCGTGATGATAATTGTCATTCAGTGTTTAAATTATATTATCAACACCTAAGGCTGCGGTTAGACGACGCGAAAAATTTCGTGCGGCCGCGCGACGGCTGCACGAAATTTTTCAGTCATAGCAAATGTATGTCTTATTAACTAGGACTTAACGTTGAAATTCTTTGTGAGTAACCAACCGCGCGGCGGCCGCGCTCGCGTTTACACGATCGCGCAGTCGCCGCGTGGTTGGAGCGTTGCGAAGAATTAAACATTATGGCTTAGCCAATAGAGTTTACATTAGTTTTTCGAGTGATTCGAGCGCAACGCGGTGGGATTCCTTGTCATATAAATGCGCCCTTACAGTCACTGTGATCCACCAATATTTGTTTCGGGGTCGGGGTGTTGTGAGACCGCAAGTCTCTCGTAGTTCCTGATACCTACGACACAAGACTCGTATCTTACTGTGCGGTCAGGACTATGTGTATATACTAACTGATATATGTGACTGTTGGGTGTATTTATTTATTTACAAGCTTTTGCTAGCGGCTCCGCCCGCGTGATCTGCTTTTTCCGGGATAAAAAGTAGCCTATGTCTTATTCTGATGTATAAGCTATATTATTGTAAAGTTTCATTAAAATCCATTCAGTAGTTTTTACGTGAAAGAGTAACAAACATACATCCATCCATCCATACTTACAAACTTTCGCGTTTATAATATTAGTAGGTTTATAATATTAGTAGGATAGGATAGAATGACGTCACGTCTCGTACAAGTACACATATTTCTGACGTAATTTGTGCGTAATGGTACATTCCAAGATAAATGACTGTTGGACAAAGTTTAATGTAATTAGGACGCGATGGTCCCTTACTTCTCTCGTAGGGTTGTCGCAAATTTTAACAATGGTCTGTTTTTTTTTTAATTCCAGCACGGCAAAGTGACTGCACTACACCTGATGGTAAGCGTAGTGCAGTCCAAAAAACCAGCGACCACCGACAAACAATGAGTTTATCGGTGGTCACCAGAGTCATGCCGACCTGTATAAATGCTTCTTCACTCTTCGGAGAGGAAAGAAGCAAATCGAGGGGCCTGCGACAGGACTGGCGGATGACCGATGCACGCACAGTAATACAAGGATGTACCCCTATACCCGCCCCAATCAACCATCAAGTCATGTCGCAAGCCCTTCAGGAGAACATATACTAACTGATCCTGTAACGCGATCCACACAAGGCGTGTGGATCACTATGGCAGGTTTTAACACTATGTGTACGGTGGTCGCTATCCGGGCGGATATGAATATCCTACCACCAGCAGTTCATCATACCTCGGCCAAATTTGGACCGATTTTTATAATTGATTTCACATCTACCACCTAACGCCTAGAGACTATCCCGCCCACACACCCGCTTCTGCTATAAACAGAAGCAACACCACACAGAACTTTGAATTATCAAGCACTACATGGCACTGAACTGCGCTCGTCACCTCGAGACATAAGATGTTAAGTCTCATAATGCCCAGTAATTTCAGAAACCGAAACACAACAGTGCTTACATACTGTTGCTTGGGGGCAGAAATAGACAAAGCGATGGTACCAACCGAGACGGCCTCTCACATACGAGGGACCTACCACCTTGTAGGCTTAAGATGTAGGTGGCCCATATTCTCCACACGTAAAAAAAGTATGAAATAATTTAAATGAAATAAAACTATGTAATTTAAATGGATTTTATAGCATTTTATTAATTTTGATCCCAACGTTTCGAAAACTTTTCAGCCTTCACAGGGATCAAAATTAATAAAAATACACGATTAAATCCGTTTAAATTGGTTTTTATTATAAAGGTCGCAGGAAGTCGCTGGATGCAGGCCGCTTCCAACAGGTCGGTCTGGAAATCTTTGGGGGCGGCCTATGTTCAGCAGTGGACGTCCTGTGGCTGATGATGATGATGATGAAATTGGTTTTATTTCAATGAGTAATATTCGCGTAATCATAAGAAATCATTAAATAAATTTATGTTTTAATTTCCAGGTAATTATGACAACATAAACTCCGCATTACTTGGTAAGATACCTTGTTATATCGAAAGATAATTCGCGAAAATTGACTCATCGATTGCACATTTTTGAAGGTACATTCCGAATGATTCATGTATTGGCGCTTTTTTATTAGAGTTCAGTGCTAACGCGAGCCGAGTCACTGTTAAAACTTAAAAAAAATATAATAATGATTTTCATTTTTTATATGTGAGTGCGAGTGCCATGTATGTCGGGTATACTCAGGGCTATTTTCTCGGAAAGGCCAATCCAGGAATATCTGTACATTACACTCGCAACATTCTGTAAAATCAATGTCTGGACATTAAAAGACGCCATAACTCATGAGTTTCTTTCGGCATTTCTATTCATGGCTAACCACGAAATGTCGAAATAATCGAAAGGCCTGCGACAGGACATGCGGATGACCGATGCATGCATAGGGATACAAGGATTTACCCCTATACCCGCCCCAACCAACCATCAAGTCATATCGCAAGCCCTTCGGGAGAACCGGATATACTCTGGCTGATACTGGAACGCGATCCACACTAGGTGTGGGTCACTATGGCAGTTTTGAACACCATGTGTACGGTGGTCGCTATCCGGGCGGATATGAATATCCTACCATTAAAGGTTGTGGTGCAGAATGTTCGGTGCGCGAATCTCGCTCACGCTTGACCGGTTTGTAAAGTGTATTTCTTTAACGTGACAGCCCTGATTCGTAAGTGCAACAGGCCGGACTATGATAAATGAACTCCGTACAGAAACAATTTCCATTTTTATTTACTGTTGCTTTAGCCATAATTGCTTTTATTTTTAAACTGTTTGTTACAATAATAAAAATATAATAGGCTGTTTGACAAGTATTTATTTTTTAAATTTTAATGAGCAACGTTTCGCAAAATCTATTATCGATAGAATAACATAAATTAATACAATCTTTACATAGTATAAAATGAAGTCGCTTCCGCTGTCTTTTCGCTTATATCTTTTAAACTATTCAACGGGTTTTAATGCAGTTTTCAGCAATATATAGAGTGATTCATGAGGAAGGGTTATATGTATATCACACTATGAGCCATGGGAGCAAGGCTTACTGCATGCAGGTAAAACCGCGAGGGACAGCAATAAATAAATTAGAAGCCATTTAAATCTACTGGAAGGGGTATAGTCTGTAACGCAGTAACATTATATAAGTAACTAGCTTTTGCTCGCGGCTCCGCCCGCGTAAACAGCATTTAAATATTATCATCCCCTATTTTGACACCTTTGGGGTAGAATTTATAAAAATTCTTTCTTAGCGGATGCCTACGTCATAACATCTACCTGCATGCCAAATTTCAGGCCGATCCCTCCAGTGGTTTGGGCTGTGAGTTGATAGATCACTATGTAAGTCAGTCAGTCAGTCACCTTTGAGTTTTATATATTTAAACTAGGAGTATAATTGGACCTACTTACGCAAAAAGGGATCAACCCACAGCAAGTTCGAATGGAGATACTGATTTTGTTTTAGTAAATTCAATAGTTTTAAACTAAATTTAATTTTAATTTTAAACAAATTTTTTGAGTGTGAATCACGGTGTAGACAGTTTTGTCTACAGCATGAATGGGCTGGCTCGACCGGGTCGTTACCACTGTCTCACAGACAACCGACTTAAAATAGCGGTTTGCTGCTGCGTTTCGTACGGTGAGTGAGATATCTGGAAGCCCAAATCCCCTCCCCTTCCCAATCCCTAATTATCCCTTTCCTTAAAAGTCGGCAACGCGCTCATGATTCTTCTAGTGGTGGGCGTACATGGGCGGTGGAGATCACTTACCATCAGGTGACCCACTTGCTCGTTTGCCGGCCTATGCTATAAAAAAAAATATGAATTTAGCAAAACAAACTCCGAAACTCCGTAATTCTGTACTTACAATATGTTTGCCCGTCTGTGTATTACTCAGAAATCATTAATACATCCTCAATACCTCACACAGAGTCCATTCGGCATTGCTTGGCTTAATTAGATACCACACACTAAGAGCACTTAGAGGCTTCCTTTCTTACCATTTCTAACATGCGAAAGAAAGGCGTTTGTTATACCCTCATTTGTAAGACGGAAATTGGAATATTATCTTTGTTACCTTCAACCAGTGATAGCTCAGCGTTGTGTGGTACGGACTGTCGAGACGAAAGTCGCGGGTTCGAAACCAGCCCCAAGAGCATCACCACTGGCTTTTCTAAGTTACGTGTGTATTCATTGTTAACTACCGCTTGCTTTAACGGTGAAGGAAACGTCGTGAGGAAACCTGCGTATCTGAGAATTCGATAAGATTTTTCGAAGGTATGTGAAGTCTGCCAACCCGCATTAGGCCAGCTTGGTGGACTAAGGCCTAATCCCTCTCATTCAGCAGAGGAGGCCCGTGCCCAGCAGTGGGACGTGTATAATACAGGGCTAGTTTTAACCTTCAACGCTTTTTCTATGTCCGCCAAGCACTGTTCTTTTCGGTTTAAAAGATATTGAAACCAGTAAAATTACTGGACAATATGAGACTTTTTATCTCTTGTGCGGATCGCTGTGTAGTACCATGCTGTTTCTTTATCCGAGCACTGCAAAGTGGCAAGTGGCAAGCCAAAAAACCAGCAACCAACGACAATCAATGAGTTTATCAATCAATCATTTATGACAGCCTCCGTGGCGCAGCGGGCGAGTAGCCAGTTGTGAAGCGAGAGGCCGCGGGTTCGATCCCCGCACCGAGACAAACATTTGTGTGATCCACATTTATTTGTCTCGGGGTCTGGGTGTTGTGAGAGGGAAAGTCTCTCATAGTTCCTGATACTCACGACACAAGACTCGTATCTTACTGTGAGGTCAGGACAAGACTATGTGTGTGACTGTTGGGTGTATTTATTATTATTATTATCAGAAGTCACCAGAGTCATGTCTGCCTATATAAATGTTTCACCCTCTTCGGAGAGGGAAGAAGCAAATCGAGAGGCCTGCGACAGGACAGGTGGATGACCGATGTAGGGGTTAGGCCTTAGCCCACCACACTGGGCTAATGCAGGTTGGCAGATTTCACATAAATTCGAAAAATCTTATCGAAGTATGCAGGTTTCCTCGCGATGTTTCCTTCACCGTTAAAGCAAGCGATAATTAACAATTAGTATATATACGTAACTTAAAAAAAGTCAGAGGTGTATGCTCTTGGGGCAGGTTTCGAACCTGCGACTTTCGTCTCGACAGTCCGCCCGCTGAGCTATCGATGCTTATATGAATATCTTACCATTAGCAAACTATAGATACTACATTTTAACCCGAAAAGCCTCTAGGTATAGTTATAATGAAATGACAATAATTAATTAACGTATATCAATAAACCGTAAAACGATGGACGATATTAATTGGCTGCTGGATGAAATGTCACGTCCCAATTATCACAAATTCCGTTTGATCCCTTACTTGTATGATCCCTCAGGATTACTCTATAGTATAAACATGTAAATAAAATTGAACTGTTTATGGTAACTTTTTTTATCCTGGCTCTGCAAAGTAACTACGCTACAACTGATGGTAAGTGTAGCGCAATCCAAAAATAATGTCGACCAACGATAAACAATGTGTCCTTGTAGGTCGGCAAGATCATGTAGGCCTACCTAACTGCTTCTTCACTGCTTAATCATAAGCTCTTATGGTTAAGTTATGGTCTAGTCTCCGAAACGGCTAAACTGTTGCTTGGGGTAGGATGACGTATCCGCCCGGATAGCGAACACCGTGTACACATGTTTAAATCTGCTATAATGACCTACACATCTTGTGGATGGCGTTCCAGGATCAGCCAGTGTATATCCGGATCTGCCGAGGGCCTTGGGGGATGACTTGATGGTTGGTTGGGGCGGGTATAGAGGTACATCCTTGTATCAATGTGACTGCATCGGTCATCCGCCGCCTGTGCTGTCGCAGGCTTCTCAATTTTCTTATTTTCTCTTTGGAGTGAAGAAGCATGCATAATGGGCCGGCATGGCCTTACAGGCACACAGGCTTACGCAAAATTGACATCTAATTTTATGATACCAGAAAAATTAATTACAGCTATGCCGACATCTGTCTCCGCGTTTATATGTGCGTATTTTAAAAATAGAAAGCTTGAGTCATGAATGGTGTCTGTGTTGCCACTTGAAAAAATTAATGAGGTGTGGTAGGTTTTCAGTTGATTAAAGTCTTAGAAATAGGTTTTTTGAAACAAGATGTACTACTTGTTAGTTTTGTTGTTGTTGTCTTGTTATGATGACTACTACATGTTAAATATATGTATGTATTTAACTGTATATTTTAATAGATAAAAAGGATTTTTATTGCTTTTTTTTATTTTAACCTCCGACATAAACAACCCACAAGGATAACACACATTACATTTTTCGAGTGGTAGAGCCACCCTGTAGATAATATTGTCTACAGCATGAATGGGCCGGCTCGACCGGGTCGTTACCACTGTCTCTCAGAAAACCGACGTAAAGTAGCGGCTTGGTGCTTGCTGCGTTTCATACGGTGAGGGATAATTAAGAATATAAGAAGGTGTGGGAGAATTTGCGCCTCCTGATATCTTACTCACAGAACATAACGCTACAGTAAGCTGCTACTTTACGTCAGTTTTGTGAGACAGTGGTAGCAATACGGTTGAGTTGGCGCATTTATATAGGCAACCGCAGGCAGTTTTGATTACACTTCCAATTGCTTAGAAATTGCTGATTAATTTAATTTATAAAGATCGTCGTAGCGTAATCCAAAATGCGATACATTGATACGTGTCTAGACCACAAGATTTATGGCGGTTTTTTATGTACGAAGGTGTATGAACCACCTAATTGTGAAGATATGTTGGTATTTTTCTGCCATACAACTCATTCAATATGATAATATAACGCCCACAGGCGAAACGATCACGTATATGCACCAAAAAAAACTACGATTCCTATATTTATAACTGACGACCTAATAAATATAAAATAATGCCCCAATAAAAAGGATATTAAGCATTCTAAATATAAAACAAAACTGCCAGCCCAATAAATCGTAGTACTATTTATCACCCCGGCTGGCAACACCGAAACATCTGTCAATGACACGCGGGAAACGCGACGTTCCTTTTTTGAAATTCCTCCACGAGAGCGGGCCCGTGACGTCAGAGTTATGTCTCAGGAAATGAAAAGTATTTCGAATATCGTGTGATTGTTAATGTAGAAAAAATACGATGACAGCCTACCGTGGATTGGAAATGACTGCCAAGACGGACGTCTCGGGTTCGAACCCAAGTCCACGCACGTATCTCTGCTATTTCGAAGGTGTATTTATTGTTAACTATCGCTTGCTTTGTGTGAAGGAAACCTGCATACCTAGAACTAGGCGATAGGTCTCCCGTATGCAAGGGACCGTTTGGTACCACTGCATTGTCTATTTCTGCCAAGAAGTGTGTAAGCACTGTTGTGTGAAGGACATTGAAGCCAGTGCAATTATCGGGCATTTTGAGTTTTAACATCTTATGTCTCGGAGTGACGCGCGCAGTCCAGTAAGTTCTTCTTCTTAATCTTCATATGGCTTCGCATTATTATGCATTTTGCCAATGACAAGTATAATTTATTCTCAAGTATTCACAAGAACGATGAAATATCGGTGTGGACGTTTTCAAGGTCTTGTTGGAGTTTTAGTGTGAATTCCTTCCAGTACGATGCTTAATCACTTATTTCAATGTTTCCATACACTGTTCATCACCGTCAATGTTTATTGCACAAATCCACACCACTTTTATACAACAAACACAACTTTAAACTAGTTTTTGAAATAAATTAAAATAAACGACGAACCACACTGTCAGAATTCCCGCCAAAACTCTCTAATTGAAAGTCTATGTGGTTTTGTATCTGTTTATCGATATTTAGTTTCATTAAGGCAAAAAAAAATATCACCATAGACAAAGCTGTCTATAGCGCGACTCTACCACTTGATATTGTGAATCCTAAACATAAGACCGTCACGTGTGATTAGTCGTGAACAAGAATCGTGGATTAACGTTGAAAGTATACAAAAACAAACAAGGTCGTTGAACTTAACGCTTAACGGCTTTTGGGGCTTTGAAATTAATTATTTAGTTTTTGCATAATGATGTTACGGATGAAATAAAATTTAATTAAAGATTTCTTAAAATTATGTATGCAATGATTGGAATGATTTGAAATGTGTTATTATCTCCTCATTGACCTAGTGGCAGTTCGGGTTCGAATCCCAGGAAGGCATATGGAAGAAGTGTAAGAATTCATAACAAACGTATAAAACGTGCTACAGAAAGGTATGGCCAAATTTAAGCAACTACAAGGTTTTTTGCTTACAACATAAAAGGCATCAAAAGTTTACAAATCCAACGGTTTAGGCTCTGCGTTGATGAATGATTCAGACAAGCATAGATTAACAGCTGAGCTTTTGTGGTTGTTTTTTTTGTGTAATATTTTTTTTTCATTTATCAGTATTATATTTAATATTGTTTAACTTCTTTTTTTAATTTCAAGATTCCTTTAAATTTTGTCAGATGGGCGCTGTTAACTGCCACACAGTTAGATTACTAACTACCGCAGTTTTTTTTTTACTAGCCCTGTATTATATACGTCTCACTGCTAGGCACGGGCCTCCTCTACTGAATAAGAGGGGTTATGCCTTAGTCCGCCACGCTAGTCTAATGCGGTTTGACAGACTTCACATGAAAAGTCAGTGGTGTATGCTCTTGGGGCTGGTTTCGAACCTGCGACTTTCGTCTCGACAGTCCGTACTACTCCCCGCTGAGCTATCACTGCTTTTTCAAGTCAGTTTATCAACTTATATTCACGTATACAGCATACGCGTCGAATTAAAACCTCTTCATTTTTGTGGGTTAAAACATTTTAGGATTGATTGTGTTCGTACAATAGATAACAATGATATTGTTAACACGAAACGATCCCCAAACACGAACCCAACCCCGAGGCGTTTTCATAGAATCCATTTCGTTTGCAAAATGTCTGACGCTATCGTATTACTCATTTTCCATTAGGTAAAACCCCCTTAAAAAAAATGAATTCTTTCTTTCTGCCTTGCGTTATCCCGGCTTAGTGCCAGGGTCCGCCTTCCTACTTAAACGCCTCCACTTCACCCGATCTTGAGCATCCTCTGTAGTGAGACCATTGGCTCTCATGTCTCCCTCCAATACGTCAAGCCAACGCTTTTTGGGCCGTCCACGGGATCGTACCCCCGGTACGATCTGGCTCAGGCATCTGCGACTGACGTACTCCTGCGGTTGTTTCAGAACATGACCAAACCACCTTAAGCGACATTCTTGGAGAGATTGATTCATTCTTAAAAAAAAGAATTAAAAAAATACATTTCATTGTAATAGTTGCTTCGTATTGTAATCTGCCAGTAATTAGCCAATACTCTTGGCCATTGGCCGGGTTACCTAAGCTTTCAAAACTTAAAAAAAAAGTGTGTGTGTGCAATTCACACACGGCAGAAGTGAAACTTCAGAATTATTTAAATAAAATAATTAACCAACGAATTTTAATACGCAAATGCAAAAAATAAAGCAAGTGAATTTTACACCACGTTGTTAATGACACATTTTCTGCAGGCTTCGTTGTACGCAGATGTAAAGACACGTGATAGCATACTTGTAATCTATCTCATCCTCTTGCAGGCTAAATCCTATTTATAAATATGTTTGTTTTTGTCGTGACGCATTTTCGTTTCATCGAGTTTCAAATTGCAACGATTCTAAAGAAGTTTCACTTCAAAAACTAATTTACAAGTTTTATGAACATGTCAATGCACCACTATGTATAGGCGTAGTCACTAAAGAATAATAATAAATAAATACATCCAACATTCACATAGTCTTGACCTCACACTAGGTTAACCTGTATTGTGGGTATCTACTACGAGGGACTTGCTTGCTTCTTCACTCTCCAAAGAGAGAAATCGAGAGGCCTGCGATAGGACAGGCGGATGACCGATGCAGGCACAGTGATACAAGGATGTACCCCTATACCCGCCCCAACCAACCATCAAGTCATGTCACAAGCCCCTCAGGAGAACCAGATATACACTGGCTGATCCTGGAACGCGATCCACACAACATGTGTAGGTTACTATGGCAGGTTTTAACATATGTGCGGTGGTCGCTATCCGGGCAGATATGAATATCCTACCACCAGCAATCTATTACTATCAGAAATCAACAAAAAAGAAGTGTGTGCGTGCAATTCACACACGGCAGAAGTAAAACTTCAGAAAAGTAGCCTACAAGAGAATGAGATAAAAATAGATAGAACAGTGGTATTAGGATAATTAAAAGGTTTATTATTTTTATAATACTTTTACCAAGCTCAATTACACTGGCACTCAATAAAAACTTGACCAGGTGTTCCATGTTTAAAAAATTATTTAAAATTCTAATGCGAAATGTTACATTTCATATATTTACGTACTTGAGATCTTGTTTCTTTCCAACCTCTTTAGTGACCAACCTTTTTCGTTTCATCAAATTTTCAAATCACGATTCTAAAGAAGTATCACTTCAAAAACTAAATAAGATGTTTTTACGCGCGAAAAAACTAATATGAAACAAAAACAACCGAATTAGTTCTTACAGTGTATAAAATAAGAGACAATGCGAAATTCAAAATGGCGCGCTAAGGTCTTTAACCCGAGCAACCGTTAGTTCGCGCGCAATCAATATGGCGGTGCAAAAACGCGCGATGCCAATCCTTTGTGGAATTTATTATTGACATGTTTTACTATAATCTACTAATGCAGCGATTCCTCAAGTTTCGTGGAAAAGTTACCAGGGTTCCGCGAAATAGTTTTTTTTTTACTAGCCCTTTTTTTATACACGTCCCACTGCTGGGCACGGGCCTCCTCTACTGAATGAGAGGGGTTAGGCCTTAGTCCACCAAGCTGGCCTAATGCGGGTTGGTAGACTTCACATACCTTCGAAAAATCTTATCTTAATTATGCGAATTAGTTATGTACATGTTTTTATTATTTGATTGAATGACGAGACATGCAAGGCGCTCGCCTGATGGTAAACGCCACGCCTGCCCATAAACAGAAGCGATACCACACCGAATTTTTAATTAGAAAGCACTGCATGACACTGAACTGCGCTCGTCAGCCTGAGACATAAGATGTTAAGTCTCACAATGCCCAGTAATTTCACCGGCTTCAATGTCCGGTTTGAAACCGAAACACAACAGTGTTGCTTTGCGGCAGAAATAGACAAAGCGGTGGTACTAACCCAGACGGCCTCTCGCATACGAGGGACCTACTATGGATGTAAAATAAAAAAATATTTTTTTGGATTCATAAAAAAACCGACCACAGATATAAATAAATGCTTCGGATATGTTTGCTCATGTAACATTGGGTAATTAATGTTCATTTAATGTAGAGTACCATAAAATAAAAGAGCTTTGTTGAGTGTTCTGTAGTTTTAAAAGTTTGGGAACTGCTGTATTAATGTCAAGATCTCTCCTGTATCTTTGCGTACAACGAAGCCTTCGGAAAATGTGTTATAAACGACGTACTGTATTTCACGTGTTTTTTTGCATTTGCGTATTAAAATTCGTTGGTTTATTAATTTATTTTAATAATCCTGAAGTTTCACTTCTGCCGTGTGTGAATTGCACATACACACTTTTTTGTATTTTTAGTTAAAGAATAATTTAAATCGTTCCAAATTTGGCGGGGCTATGCGTGCTTATTTATAAATAAAAAAACAAATATACGCGTCGAATTGAGACCGCTTTTTTGTCGTCGGTTAAAAACTAATTCTCGTCACGTACGTAATCCCGTTATTGTACAGTTTCCCAATAGTTAATTAAAAACTGTTGAGGCAACGTGACCTTGGTTGTAACAAAAAGTTTAACGGTCAGTAATTGTGTTGCGTAGGTAAAAAAAATTAGGTGACTTGCCTATGTCCTGGTGTTAGTCAGAATTGTCTCGTCTAGTAGTAGTTTTTAACCAACTTCAAAAAGGAGGAGATTCTCAATTCTAATGCAAAAAAATATATTATAATAAATTAAAAAAATCTAACGCAATAAAAAAAAAATATTTTTCTATTGTTTAGTTAGACTTTCTATAAAAGCGTGTTTTTTAGTTTTTATTAATTATTATTTATTTTTACACAAAATATAAATATATTGTAGTCGGTTGAGGTTTTCTTCCCTTCATAATTCTTCTGGTATTGTGGTCGTACATGGGCGGTGAAGATCACTTGCCATCAGGTGATCCACTTGCACGTTTGCCGGCATGTGCTATAAAAAAAAATGTGTGTGCAATTCACACACGGTAGAAGTGAAACTTCAGAATTATTAAAATAAATTTATTAACATCACGTTGTTTATGACACATGCCAAGGCTTCGTTGTACGCTGGCGCAAAAACGTGATAGCGTACTTGTAATCTATCTCATTCTCTCGCAGGCTAAATCCTATTTATAAATATGTTTGTCTTTGTCGTGACGCATTTTCGTTTCATCGAGTTTCAAATCACAACGATTCTAAAGAAGTTTCACTTCAAAAACATATTATATACCTTTCCTTGTTTCTGATGGTGGGAGGATACTTGTATCCGACCGGATAGCGACCACCCTACACTGGTGCAAAAACCTGCCATAGTGGCCCACCTCGTGTGGGTCGCGTTCCAGGCTCAGCCAGTGTATATCCGGTTCTCCCCAGGGGGCTTGCCCCCTGATCCTAACCCGCTTCCCATCCCTTTTCCTTCCCCTCCCCTTGGCCCTTTGGCAGGCCGGCATGATCTTGCCGACCTACAATGGACACATTGTTTATCGTTGGTCGACTCTATTCTTGGATTGCGCTACACTTACCATCAGGTGTAGCGTAGTCACTTTGCCGAGCCAGGATAAAAAAATATATTCTATATGTTCAATGGACGGTGGTGATCACTAACCATGGACTGACCCATTCATTTACCAGCCTGTGCTATAAAAAAAAGATAAATAAGGCCATCGTATCATGATGAATGAATGGATATTCAAGATAAGCTATCGAATTCATTACATCGTGTTTTGATAATATTGTATTTTTAAATTCCTTTATTTGGAATTTACTGGTTATTTTTATTGATTTTTTTTTATAGTATAGGCCGGAAAACGAGCAAGTAGGTCACCTGATGGTAAGTGATCTTCACCGCCCATGTACGCCCACAATACCAGAAGAATCACGGGCGCGTTGCCGACCTTAAAGGAAAGGCATAATTAGGGATTGGGAAAGGGAGCGGGATTTAGGCCTCCCGATATCTCACACACTGTACGAAACGCAACAGCAAGCCGCTACTTTACGTCGGTTTTCTGTGAGACAGTGGTAACGACCCGGTCGAGCCAGCACATTCATGCTGTAGACAAAACTGTCTACAGCATGGCTCTACCACTCGAATATACTATATATATCATACTAAATATGATGGGAGGGAACTTGAACGATAGCTTCTGCTGGTGGTAGGATATTCATATCCGCCCGGATAGCGACCACCGTACACATGGTGTTAAAACCTGCCATAGTGATCCACGCGCCTTGTGTGATCGCGTTCTAGGATCAGCCAGTGTATATCCGGTTCTCCCGAGGTGCTTGAGACATGACTTGATGGTTGTTTGTGGCGGGTATAGGGGTACATCCTTGTATCCCTGTGCCTGCATCGGTCATCCGCCTGTCCTGTCGCAGGCCCTTCGGTTTGCTTCTTCCCACTTTGGAGTGTGAAGAAGCATTTTTTATTAATGTCTCTGGTGTCCGATAAACTCATTGTTTGTCGGTGGTCACTGGGTTTTTGGATTGCACCGCGCTTACCATCAGGTGCAGTGCAGTCACTTTGCCGTGCTCAGATAAAAAAAACCGAAAGAAATAGCTCATACAAACATTTGTCTCGCTACGGGCAATCGAACCCACGCCTCTCACTTCGCAGCCGGCTACTCGGCCACTACGCCACGCAGGCTGTCAAAATTTAATAGCTGATACTTATTTACTAGATTGTGATTAACTAAAGAAGATAATATTTACATCTTTATTATTTCGACGCTGATATAAAAAGTTGGTTCACCTTCACAGATTCGAACCCACTGACCACAAACCTGTTACCCATTAGACAAAAGCCAGTGAATAAAAGAACTCAGGGTATGTGCAACCCGATATTGTACGGTGAAAGGCGTATCTCTTATAGTCTAGGAGACAGACAGGTGTTAAATATTGAGTGGTAGAGCCACGCTGTAGACAGTTTTGTGTACAGCATGAATGGGTAGGTTTGATCGGGTCGTTACCACTGTCTCACAGAAAACTGACGTAAAGTAGTGGCTTACTGCTGCGTTTCGTACGGTGAGTGAGATATCCGGAGGCCCAAATAAGGGGTATTTAAGGGGTATTTCCTTCCCAACAAATCCCCCTCCCCTTCCCAATCCCTAATTATCCCTTTCCTTTAAGGTCGGCAACGTGCCCATGATTCTTGTGGTGGTGGGCGTACATGAGCGGTGGAGATCACTTACCATCAGGTGACCCACTTGCTCGTTTGTCGGTTTATGCTATAAAATAATATAATATATTCTTCTCTTCTTATCTTATATAGTCTTCTTCTTATTCTTCTTCTTACATATAGTCTCGCTCCTAAGCGGTTGGACCGATTTCGATGATTTTTTATGTGTATTTGAGTGGGTCCTGGTTTGGTTTAAATTCACAATTGGACCCGGTAGGTGACGCTGCAGTCGGGTTATATTATTTTAAGATTTTTCGCATATCACCCACATCAAGGATGTATAACATCATAATAATATAAACAAGGATACAGTTCTGCTCATTATGTCTGACTCCGGACAGTTACCGGTCGCCGAGATGCGAACAAAAAATATTATAACTCTTATATGGGCTGTTGACCTTATGAGTACATCTAGCGGAGAGAAATCTGTGCAGCGGATGGATGATGTGGCTGACTTTGCGCGGCGCAGTAACATTAACCGACTGAAAAAGGAGGTTAATTCGGCGGGGACATTTTTGTAATTTTTTGTAGCGTTTTGGTGTGTTCAAAATCAAAATCTTTATTAATCATGTAGGCTAAGAAAGCGCTTATGACAGGTCAAGTACAGAACATTTGTCATTAATAAGACTAACTTAAGTTTAAAAAAGGCTGGCAGGAAAAGGCACACCAACAAGCAGGGGAAGAGGGAGGGGATCCTTAAATGTAGGGATTCACGAACTAGGAGGATATGGAAATCGGGACAAGGGCAAGGAGCAAGGTATTCACATACATAGTGATTTATGTTTTTTTATCAAGTACTTGCAATTGCTCGCGTCTCCACCCGTGTGATATTCTTCGCATAAATCCGGAATACTTCCATACTAACAGTTCAAATTTCCAATGCCAGGGCACAGCCAAGCCGCTGCCTACCATGAAAGTGTCTTTTTTCACGCCTCCTTTTTTTCAAACTGTTAATTTTCCTTTAGGGTCGGGTCAACGCGTCCTTGATTCTTGAGGTGTTAAAGATACCCATAGACGGTGGCAATCACCTACCATCAGGTGATCTTGCTCGTATGCTGAACTCGGCATTAAAAAAAATGTGTGTGCAATTCACACACGACAGAAGTGAAAATTCAGAATTATTAAAATAAATTAATTAACCAACCAATTTTAATACGCAAATGCAAAAAAATAATACACATGTTTATTAATACACGTGTGTGTTAATACAATTTAATTTAAAAATATATATAAATTAAGAATAGTGTAAATAAGAAAAAATATGTATTTTATTGTAAAAAAACGTGGGGTGCTTTTTAAGACATTATCAAAATGATGATCCTTCTACTCATATCTGTCAATAAAATATTTTTATAACTATTGACACCATGCACCCCACGCTTTTTTTTACAATAAAATACATATTTTTTCTTATTTACACTATTCTTAATTTATATATATTTTTAAATTTTGTACACTATTCCTAATTCGAATTCATTAAAATTTATTTTTTAGTTGGATTTTATGTAAAAGCGTGTTTTTTTAGTTTTTTTAAACTATTATTTATTTTTAATTTTTTAGTTTGATTTTCTATAAAAAGGTGTATTTTCATTTTTTTTATCATTTATTTTTTTTTCTTTGTGTTTCTATTTTTTTACCATTTTTTTAAATGAAACTTCTTTCGAATCTTTGTGATTGGAAAATTCGCTGAAACGTAAAAATGTCACGAAGGAGGTAGGAAAGAAACAAGTTTTACGAATGGCTTGTTTAACAAGCCATTTGTAAAACTGTACCCGATCAATCGTACAACACCCTTAGTTCATACAAAGCGTCGGAGGTAATGATTCGCTGGAGAATCTTGACATCGCGATGTAGATGTGCCAGTGGCGCCATCTCTTGATTTTTTCTTGTTTTATTTTAATGTGTCATGTAGACTATAATCCAATGTTCTATTATATTGCTGCCACTAATTGCAAATAATATAAAAAAGCGTGTTAAAAAAAGTGTTTTGCGAACATCCCTTACTACTGAAGTAATTTTAATAACAGTTGTAGGTAATAAATTTGTAATTTATAACAATTATTCAATGAAATATTTAAGGAAGTTTTAATTTTTACAATATTTATTTATTTTGTTCTAAACTCGTATCAAAATAACACAACAAAACAACCAGCGCCACCTTTATTGCATTTAAGCTACAAGTTGACAAGAAAAAATCATGAGATGGCGCCACTGGCACATCAACATCGCGCTGTCAAGATTTTATCCGACGTTTTGAAGTAGGTCAAAATCACGTTCAAAGACAAGTTACAGACAAACCTACCAACATTCAAACATACCAACATACATACGTCTGAAGCTAATAAAAGCGTGTTAAAAAAGGGTACTTCTTCTTTTTTTTATTTTTTTTATTTATGGCTTTCGCATTTTTATGCATTTTGCCAGTGTGAAGTATAATAATATATTCTCAAGTTATTTTTACAAGAATGATGAAACACGGGTGCGGTCGATTTCAAGGCCTTGCCGGAGTTTTGGTGTTAACTCTTTACAGTACGATGCTTAATTCACTTATTTCAATGTTTCTATACACTGTTCATCACCGTCAATGTTTATTGAACAAATCCATACCACTTTTATACAACAAACACAACTCTAAACTAGTTTATGAAATAAATTAAAATAAGCGATGAACTGCACTGTCAGAATTCCTGCCAAAACTCCAAAAAGGGTACTTAAAATCCCGCGAAAACAAACGTCATAAGGGCAAGATCTCTTAAATCTTTATTACTGCAACGCACCGAGATTTGAATCTATGCCATTCCAGTACGTGATATGTATGCACTAGAAATTGCTGAGTGCGTTGTAATAAAAAAAAAGTAGGTCGGACATGTCTAAGGTAGGTTTACGATTTGCGATAAGTAAGGCTGTGGCGACGCGTGTATTGTGGAAAATGTAGTGTTTCCTGAGTGGTAGAGCCACGCTGTAGACAGTTTTGTCTACAGCATGACTGGGCTGGCTCGTTACCACTGTCTCACAGAAAACCGACGTAAAGTATAGTTTTTTTTTTATAGTATAGGCCGGCAAACGAGCAAGGGGGTCACCTGATGGTAAATGATCTCCACCGCCCATGTACGCCCACCACCAGAACAGTCATGGGCGCGTTGCCGACCTTAAAGGAAAGGGATAATTAGGGATTGGGAAGAATGTTTTTTTATGGATTTGGGCTTCCGGTTATCTCACTCACCGTACGAAACGCAGCAGCAAGCCGCTACTTTACGTCGGTTTTCTGTGAGATAGTGGTAATGACCCGGTCGAGCCAGCCCATTCATGCTGTAGATAAAACTGTCTACAGCGTGACTCTACCACTCTAAGTCGGTAAAAATTAATTCATGCGAAATCAAAAATGCATTAGCCTAGAATGATATTTGCTTTTAATAGCTTCTTACTTTCCCATAGTCCAATCAGATACACCTGTAAAGCTATTAAGGCCGGGTCGAAGGACCCATAATGTTAATGTTCACGCTTCTACGTTAGGTTGCTAGGCAGAGCTTATCGGGCCTAGTTTATTGCAATAACTGGGGAACGAAGCGATAACAATGTACTGGGCATAAATCGCGGAACCGAGACCGCCTGGGTAAGGTACACCCGCTTTACCCAATAGTGTATTTGGCTATGTCTAATTTTATATATCACTATCTTTTGCTCGCGGCTCCGCCCCCGTGAACAGCATTTTCCGGGATAAAAGTAGCCTGTAACCGTCTCCAGGGTCCTATCTGTCTCTGTAGATAAATTCATCAAAATCGGTTCAGTGATTTAGGCGTGAAAGCGTAACAAACAAACTCACTTTCGCACTAACTTTCACCCCCCTTTTCATCTCTTATTAACTAAAATTTCCAAAATTCCTGAAACACGTGTTTATTTGTTTTACGTCAATAACCGAAATACAGTTTTGTTTATGTAACTTTCAAAATGACGGGCTTTCATACATATTATCATCCCCTATTTTGACCCCTTAGGGGTGGAATTTTCTAAAATCCTTTCTTAGTGGGTGCCTACATAACAAAATGAATATGCAGTCCGAATTTCATGCTTGTAGCCTTGATAGTTTGCGCTCGGCGATGATGAATCAGTCAGTCAGTCAGGACATGTTATTTTATAAGTATAGATGTTATATACAACCGAAAATAATAATTTAAAAAATTGGCAGTCATAGGAACTGCTGATAGATCTGAAACTTATAACTGAAGTATATTTATTTAGTACTCACTCTCAACTCGACTCGACTCGACTCGAGTCAGACTGTCGGACTGACTGTATAGCTACAGATACTCAGAGCTCACAAGATTTCATGGTTCGATCCCCGCACACAGACAAATGTTTGTGTGATCCATAAATATTTGTTTCTGGGTCTGGGTGTTGTGAGACCGAAAGTCTCTCGTAGTTCCTGATACCCACAAGACTCGTATCTTACTGTGGGGTCAGGACTATGTATGTGACTGTTGGGTGTATTTATTATTTATTTAAATGCATTTTTCCAAACCCGTGTACTAATAGATTCCCGATCAAAATTCCATTAGTGCTAAGCTGCAAGCATACAAACTATCATAATATTAATTGGTTTTCATTATTCCTATTAAATCGTGTACGGAATAAAATTAATTTGGCTGTGGAGGGAATTAGTGGATACTAGATTTTACTCGCAGCTCCGCCTTTAAAGCATCACCTAAGAGGTTGATTTAAGAAAAATCCCTAAATGCGTTTTTTTTTATTTGATTGAATGACGAGACGAGCAAGGCGCTCGCCTGATGATAAGGCCTGCCCATAAACAGAAGCAACACCACACAGAACTTTGAATTACAAAGCACTGCACGGCACTGAACTGCGCTCGTCACCCCGAGACATAAGCTGTTAAATCTCATAATGACCAGTAAATACACTGGCTGCAATGTCCTTTAAACCGAAAAACAACAGTTCTTACACACTGTTGTTTAGCGGCAGACATAGGCATAGCGGTGTTACCAACCCAGACGGCCTCTCACATACGAGGGACCTTACCATCTTGTAGTATTTGCTTATTTGTTTTTAGGAGTACACCTACGCAGTTTCGAGTCGAAATGTCTATTAAATATTGTTTCTCCGTGCAAACTTTGACCCCCCATTTTACCAGTTAGGTGATAAATTTCGAAATATCTTTCTTTATTCCTTGTGTCTTTACATAGTATAAAATGAAGTCGCTTCCGCTGTCTGTTCGCTTAGATCTTTTAAACTATTCAACGGATGTTAATGCAGTTTTCAGCAACAGATAGGGTGATTCACGAGGAAGGTTTATATGTATATCACGTTATGACCCATGGGAGCAGGGCAGTAACACGCAGGTGAAACCGTGAGGGACAGCTAGTATATCATAAAGAGAATATTTGCAAAATTTCGGTTTCTAGGTCCAGGTATTTAGGTTAGGAATTGATGTGTCCGTTTTATGTTAAACATGTTACATACATGTGTGATCATAAGTGTATAAGTAATTACAAACTATTAAGTGACAAAGCTCACAGAACCGATAACCGATGGGGCAGAAAGGTTTTGGAATGGAGGCCACGTACTGGCAAGCGCAGCGTTGGACGTCCGCCTACAAGGTGGACAGACGACCTGATAAAGGTCGCAGGAAGTCGCTGGATGCAGGCCGCTTCCAACAGGTCGGTGTGGAAATCTTTGGGGGAGGCCTATGTTCAGCAGTGGACGTCCTGTGGCTGATGATGATGATGATGAAAAGACAAAGGAATACCTATAAAATACTGTTTCGCATACATTCATTCTAAACTTATTAATACATTAAATAATATCAATTTAGCCAGGTTTTTCCATGCCTATCGCGGTAATGAATGGACTTTATATAATGGGGTGGCGACCCCAATCAATGGCTGCTAGGTAACGGAGTGACAACAACGGGGGCACATCACACCGACGCGACGGGGTAGTTTTACAGCAGGTATACACCTGTATAAGAAATATCTCTCATTGAAATGAAACTAATTTAAACGGATTTTATCGCGGTTTATTTATTTTAATTTTGATCCCGACGTTTCGAAAGCTTTTCAGCCTTCGTGATCACGGGGTAGATCCAAAAGACCAACTGCCAGACCTCAAGACACCGTGAGCTCCTGTGTAGATCGGACCATCAACAAACCTTAATAATTTCAAACTGAAGGTAGATAATGTAACATTAACATTTCGGTACACCCTACACCTGAGTCCACCCCGTGACCACGAAGGTTGAAAAGTTTTTGGAACGTCGGGACCAAAATTAAATAAAAAAACCGCGATGAAATCCGTTTAAATTAGTTATTTCAATGTGTAACATTCGCGTAAACGTAAGAAATCATTACTTAAGCTCTCGCCTGTAACCCCGATGGGGTAGGCAACATGCACATTAATTGCTGAGCTTTAAAAATGCCGTCACAATTTTCTCATTTTTTTTAAACAGAAGCAACACCACACAGAACTTTGAATTACAAATGACTGTATGGCACTGACCTGCGCTCGTCATCCCGAGACATAAGATGTTAAGTATCATAATGCCGAGTAATTTCAGTGACTTCGATGTCCTTCAAACCGACTTACCTTGACTTGACTTACAGACAGACAGACGCACCCCTCTTTTTGGGGCCTAAAAGTGACTAGGCAGAACTTTTTTTATTTTTTATAGCATAGGCCGGCAAACGAGCAAGTAGGTCACCTGATGGTAAGTGATCTCCACCGCCCATGTACGCCCACAACACCAGAAGAATCACGGGCGCGTTGCCGACCTTAAAGGAAAGGGATAATTAGGGATTGGGAAAGGGAGGGGGATTTAGGCCTCCGGATATCTCACTCACCGTACGAAACGCAGCAGCAAGCCGCTGCTTTACGTCGGTTTTCTGTGAGACAGTGGTGGCGACCCGGTTGAGCCGGCCCATTCATGCTGTAGACAAAACTATCTACAGTGTGGCTCTACCACTCACAAAACTTGACTTGACTTACAGACAGACGCACCCCTCTTTTTTCAGGGCATAAAAAGTGATTAGTTAGAAAGTATATTTGCCATTGTGATAAACACCAGGTTGGTGTGATACATGATAGTGCATTAGTAATGGAGTATTCAGGAGTCGGGGTGCCAGGCACCTAATGTTAATTTGTGTTTGTTCGCCCGTGACTGGAAACACACGGGTTGGAATACCGGACGAGACCGCTGCACGTAAAACCAATATCGTTTTTTTTTTTATAGCATAGATCGGCAAACGAGCAAGTGGGTCACCTGATGGTAAGTGATCTCCACCGCCCATGTATGCCCACAATATCAGAAGAATTATGGGCGCGTTGCCGACCTTAAAGGAAAGAGTTATTAGGGATTGGGAAGGGGAGGGGTATTTGGGCCTCCGGATATCTCACTCACCGTACGAAACGCTGCAGCAAGCCGCTACTTTACGTTTTCTGTGAGACAGTGGTAATGACCCGATTGAGCCGGCCCAATCATGCTGTAGACAAACTGTCTACAGCGTGGCTCTACCACTCATGACAGCGTGGCTCTACCACTCATACTCATATTCTACCACTCAATTGTTAATGGTAGAGCCACGCTGTACACAGTTTTGTCTACAGCAGTGTTTCCCAACGTGGTGCCCTCGCCCCACAGGGCGGCAATATGATAGTTAAGGGGGGCAATTTAAAAATGGATTCGACACGACTTTAATTTCGCTTTGGTTTATTTAAATGCAATGCTAGATATCGGTGACAAATTTAACAAAAAAAATGTTAAGGTGGGGCATGGCCTGAAAAAGGTTGGGAAAGACTGCTGTAGACTTTTGTTTACAGCATGAATGGGTTGGCACGACCAGGTCGTTACCACTGTCTTAAAACCTACGTAAAGTAGCAGCTTGTTGCTGCGTTTCGTACTGTGTGTCTTAATCCAAATCTCCCACCCCTTCCCAATCCCTAATTATCCCTTTCCTTTAACGTCGGCAACGCGCCAATGATTCTTCGGGTATTGTGGGCGTACATGGGCGGTGGAGATCACTTACCATCAGGTGACCCATTTGCTCGTTTGCCAGCCTATACTATACAAAAAGAAATACATAGATAAGGGCTTTGCTTTATGCGAGAAAAGTTTGCCAGCTGTTTTTACTATCGATATAGTTTATCTTGATAATCTTATCATAAAGATGCACAGTTATCTAGAATTATTCAACTTTATTGGAGCCTCTTCAACCAAAGACATAGATAGATAGATAACATTTTATTGAACACTAATTTAAGAAAAAATACAAAAGAATCTTATGTATAACAACTGTCAACAGGCGGTGTTATCGGTAAAAGCTATCTCTACCAGACAACCTTATAGCATGGGCGCCGGCAGCAGGGTACAAGGGTGCCCCTTGTCAGCGGGCAGCGGGGATTCCCCGAGCAATAACGCCAACCGTCGACTACAGAGCCTAAGTATGGTTTCGATTAGCGAAACATATTCAATCAAATACCCGCGCGACTAGAATTTGACATTGCATTTATTTACATAATATACATGTATAATTCTATATTTTATATTAGTTGATAGTATAATTTGTAGATGCAGATGCACCTCCCTGAAAGTAATGCTGGCGGCGCCCATGCCTTATAGTAATGGAATTGTTTAAAAAAAACCGGCCAAAAATGGGGAGTGTATAGAGGAACGTGTTAAGTAATGAACAATGATATACTAAATAAAATATAAGTAGTAAAAGGCATTAAATCCGCCTATGCATATTTTGTTTAAGTACATTAAAAGGGTGCACCCATGATTTTTATGGTATTGTGGGCATACATGGTGGAGAACACTTACCATCAGGTGACCCACTTACTCGTTTGCAGGCCTATTCAAAAAAACAAAGCAAACTTTTAAGTAACACGGGGAGTGCAATAAGGTAATGCGGAAGAAGACCTGATTTCTAATAAAATAGTAGGTTAAAAAAACTAAAAAATATGATTTTATAGAAAATCCACCTAAAAAAATTAAAATAAATTTGAAGTAAAAAATAAAATTATTATAATATACAATAAAGGCGTGTTCTTTTTTTAGTTTTTTAAAACTATTATTTATTTTTAATTTTGTAGATTTAAATTAAATCCGACGTTTTGAAGGTCAAAACCACGTTCAAAGTTTCCGTTACATACTAACATACATATGAATCTAATAAAACCGTGTAAAAAAACGCGCGTTGCCGCCTACAATAAACCCCCGTATGTTCACAACACCAGCCCCACGTACCAGTAATATTTTTCCACGGAATTTATTGGAACGGAACAAACTAAATTGCACCACCTAGCACCTTGCTATTGTCTGCATGTTTTTAATTTTATTCGAACACAATACATTGTTATTATATGGATGAAAATACGCAATAATATTTCAACCCAGGAAAAAGTAAGATATACATTTTGTTTAGCTAATAAATCTACGTGAAATAAATAATAATAATAAATACACCCAACAGTCACATACATAGTCCTGACCCCACATTAAGATACGAGTCTTGTGTCGTGGGTATCAGGAACTACGAGGAATTTTCGGTCTCACAACACCCAGACCCCGAAACAAATATTTGTGGATCACACAAACATTTGTCTCGGTGCGGGATCGAACCCGCGGCCTCTCGCTTCACAGCCGGCTACTCGCCCGCTGCGCCACGGAGGCTGTCAAATGGCGAAGTTGTGTTGCGTTTGTTACGATTACCGAGATATCCGGATGCCTATGAACCGGATCTGTAGTGTTTCTTTTTGAAGAACATTGAAGCCAGTGAAATTACTGGGCATTATGAGATTTACATCTCATGTTTCGGGGTGACGAGCGCAGTTCAGTGCCAACTTTGTAATTCAAAGTTCTGTGTAGTACATTCTTACCATCAGGCGAACGCCTTGCTCGTCTCGTCATTCATCATCAGTCACAGGACGTCCACTGCTGAACATAGGCCTCCCCCAAAGATTTCCAGACCGACCTGTTGTAAGCGGCCTGCATCCAGCGACTTCCTGCGACCTTTATCAGGTCGTCTGTCCACCTTGTAGGCGGACGTCCAACACTGCGCTTGCCAGTACGTGTCATTCAATCAAATACAAAACAGTAAACATCCCCCATTTCGCGTCGTCGGTTAAAATTCTGATTACGACGGTAATGTTTTGGATCCTCGGTGGATCTGTATAGTTTGTGTGCGTAAGGTATGTATAAGGACGGACAGGACAAAGCGTGGGCTATTTACAGACGGACGGATGCGGTGCATGAGTGTTGAGTAGCGTCAGCAAATTAATCGATACTAATTATTATTATTATATTATTATGCAGGCCGCTTCCAACAGGTCGGTGTGGAAATCTTTGGGGGAGGCCTATGTTCAGCAGTGGACGTCTTGTGGCTGATGATCATGATGATGATGGATAGTATAAAAACGTTTTTTTTTATTTGAATGATTTAACCACTGCTCATAAACAGAAGCAACACCACACAGAACTTTTAATTACAAAGCATTGCATGGCACTGAACTGTGCTCGGCACCCCGAGACATAAGATGTTAAGTCTCATAATGTCCAGTAATTTCACTGGCTTCAATGTCCTTCAAACCGAAACACAACAGCGCTTACACACTGTTGCTTGGCGCCAGAAATAGACACAGCGGTGGTACCAACCCAGACGGCCTCTCGCATACGAGGGACCGCATCGCTAAAAAGTGGTACCTTGTAATTTATTTCTAAATATCATACTTGTTTATATATTATAATCATTATGTCACAAATTGGTGCAGATTACAGATTTAACAAAACAACATTCAATGCCCCTCAAACCGGAACACAGCAGTGCTTAAAACTTACCAGTTCACATAAACCAAGTTTAAGGTTATTCGAAGTTTAATAATAATACGGTATTTGTGGTTATTCGAAGTTTAATAATAATGCGGTATATGTGGTTATTCGAAGTTTAATAATAATGCGGTGTTTGTTTTGCTGTCTGTACCGCCACATGTGCGTGTGAACGCCGGCCCGGTAGCCTCGCAGACGCACAAACTGACTAACAAAACATACACTCCCATATCTCGTGGGGAAATTGTATAAATAAATAGCCGTTTTATACATGACATGACAGCCTCCGTGGCGCAGTGGGCGAGTAGCCGACTGTGAAACGTGAGGCCGTGGGTTCGATTCCCGCACCGAGCAAATATTTGTCTGATACACAAATATTTGTTTCGAGGTCTGTGTGTTGTGAGACCGAAAGTCTCTCGTAGTTCCTGATACCCACGACACAAGACTCGTATCTTACTGTGGGGTCAGGACTATGTGTGTGACTGTTGGGTGTTATTTATTTATTAAACACGGCATTTATATATTCACTAGCTTTTCCTCGCGGCTCCGCCCGCGCGATCTACTTTTACGGGATAAAAAGTAGCCTATGTTACTCAGTGATAATGTAACTTTCTAACGGCAAAAGAATTTTTCAAATCGGTTCAGTAGTTTTTAAATTGATTCGTTATATACAAAAATACATATCCTTTCTCTTTATATTATTTTTATTTGATGTATTCATAAACGTCTTGTTAGTGTAGTGACTGTAATATACATGTCCCAGGGGCACGGGCCTCCTCTACTGAATGAGAGGACTTAGGCCTTAGTCCACCACGCTGGCCTAATGCGGGTTGGCAGACTTCACATACCTTCGAAAAATCTTATCGAGTTCTCAGGTATGCAGGTTTCCTCACGATGTTTCCTTCACCGTAAAAGCAAGCGATAATTAACAATTAATATACACGTAAAGGTAAAGGTGGACAGACGACCTGCCCCCCGACCGCCTATTCAAAGCGATAGCGATAGCGATAGCAATGCGCGAAAGAGATGACAATGTATTGTCTTAATTACTTAAAAATTGACCGAATGATTTATCCATACATTTGACAGTAAACAGACAGTAATTTTTAAGTAATTAAGACAATACATTGTCATCGCTTTCGCGCATTGCTATCGCTATCGCTATCGCTTTGAATAGGCGGTCGGGGGGCTGATAAAGGTCGCAGGAAATCGCTGGATGCAGGACGCTTCCAACAGGTCGCTCTGGAAATCTTAGAAATCTTGGACGGCCTGAGGCTGATGATGATGATGATACACGTAACTTAGAAAATTCAGATGTGTATGCTCTTAACAACAGCATCTCTTAACAGGATCATTATAAAAGTATCAAAATAACTGGAACTATTCTTGTAACTAATAAATCACACGGATGCATAATTATATACAGTGTCAATAGTATCTGTGAAATGAGTGGGCGATTTTAAACTGTGCTTAGTAAGGCATCCATCCGCTGGGGTCTTGGGAATGTAAACAAATATACTTAAGTACGGTCAGCAATTGTTATCATTTTTAAACAACTAAAAAAAGAAAAAAAAAGGAATTCTCAATCGGACGTGTATTTTTTTTATTCGATTTCTCTGTCAAATGTATGTATTTTAATCGATGAAAAAAGGAGGGGGTTATGCTACGTAGTATATTTATTTTTAAATATAGAGGAACCTAGATTTAGATACCGAATTTTATTTTATGATTTTCGGTGATAACGTTTTTTGGGAATATTATTATGTTTTTGAACAACGCCACGAAAAAAAGTGTGTGTGTGCAATTCACACACGGCAGAAGTGAAACTTCAGAAAAGTAGCCTACAAGAGAATGAGATAAACAAAGACGAGACGAAGATTAGAGAAAACACTATATACTTGTAATCTACTCATTCTCTCGCAGGCTTAATTCTATTTATGGATGTTTGTCTTTTTTAACTGTCGCTTTTTCGTTTCATCGGATTTTCAAATCACAACGCTGTTAAGGAATTTTCACTTTAAAAACAAAGGGTTTCTGAATTCGTCTTTATATATTTTTTTAAGGAATATACACTCATACCTCGCCAGATGTGAAGTGATTTGGATAATTATTTTTGTATTCGATAGGGTTTAATCCCAGAGTGATGCCATTAAAGGTGTGAATCGTAATGGGATGAAATCGAGAAAGAAGTACTAAAACTTTGACATTGCTGATTCTTTGACTGATTCTGTCGCTTAAAAAATAGTAAAATAAAAACTTTTTAACGAGAAAAAAAAACCGACAAAATAAAATAAAAGCAATTAAAACGCTTTAAATAAAACTAAACTATTTCAAATTGGTGGTCAATTAGGACTATTAAATTACAGTACCACCAACTCAAAATCGTTTAATTTTGATCATTATAGATTTTTTTGTCGGTGTCATTTTTTCTTAAAAAGTTTTTAAATTGGTCTTCCAATATGTTCAGCGTCTATTTAATTGTCTAGCGCAAGCGTATAGCCCTGGCATTTTTTTTTACTAGCCCTGTATTATTATACATGTCCCACTGCTGGGCACGGGCTTCCTCTACAGAATAAGAGGGGTTAGGCCTTAGTCCACCACGCTGGCCTAATGCGGGTTGGCAGACTTCACAAATCTTCGAAAAATCTTATCGAGTTCTCAGGTATGCAGGTTTCCTCACGATGTCCTTCACCGGCATAAATATATTATACATAAATCGTTATTCTTAAAATTCTTAAAAGTTAATCCTTATACTATAAAAAATCACCCCAACAGAATCACATACCAAATCTCCGTGTCAAATTACATTATAATCTTTTTTTTTGTTACAGAAAGAGACGGCGATAGAGCAGTGAGTGCGTGCGAGTGAGACAGTGACACCGTCCCGTGGTCTAGTGATGGTATATAGCCTGTGATAGTGATTCCAAGATGGCCGCGTTTCCCGCCTTTTTCCTTTTAGCTGTGGCCGCTGCTGTATCAGGTAAGATTGAAGATAAATAATTATTGTATTTATTTTTATTATTGTATTTATAAATAGGCAAGCAAAAAGCAATTTTTTGATTAAAAAAAACCCTAATCCCATTTAGATGAAGATAGTTTATTCGCATACGAGATAATGGGAAAAAAACTCTTGTTTACGAGACTGCGTCATAGCCTCTGAAAAAATAATAGTATGACTTCACTTCGTCATTCTTTTATATCCTTGTTTATATCATACGAGAAACTATCCACCCTAATATAGGTACACCCCTATTCTTCTTTTTTATTTATGGCTTCGCATTATTATGAATTTCGCCAATGACGTATTTATTTTCAAGCCTTCACAAGAACGATGAAATATCGGTGTGGACGTTTTCAAGGCCTTGTTGGAGTTTTGGTGTCAATTCCTTCCAGTACGATGCTTAATTCACTTATTTCAATGTTTCCATACACTGTTCATCACCATCAATGTTTATTGCACAAATCCACACCACTTTTACACAACAAACACAACTTTAAACTAGTATTTGAAATAAATTAAAACAAGTGATGTCAGAATTCCCGCCAAAACTATAAGCTTTAACGTTTTAAAATCCCAGTAATTATTGAACGCATTGTCGTGTAACTAAACAGAAGGGCTGTCATCGGTTCATAAACAAAGACTTGACGCCTCCATTTTAATTTTTTCAACCATAGACAAATGTTTATGTTCAACAGGTTCGTGTTAATATTTACGTTATGCTTGTTTAAGATGTTGTCTTTATGTCCGCATGTGACTGACTCGGGACTCATGGTTTATTATGTAACGCAAATGTTTTTTTTATTTGATTGAATGACGAGACGAGCAAGGCGCTCGCCTGATGGTAAGCTTCACGCCTGCCGATAAACAGAAGCAACACCACACAGAACTTTGAATTACAAAGCACTGCAAGACACTGAACTGCGCTCGTCACCCCGAGACATAAAATGTTAAGTCTAATAATGCCCAGTCATTTTACTGGCGTTAATGTCTTTCAAACTAGAACACAACAGAGCTTACACACTGTTGCTTGACGGCAGAAATAGACTAAGCGGTGGTACGCAAACGGCCTCTAGTGAACGCGTAAGCTGGCATCCGACCAATGTTGCGATAAAAATTAAAAACTAAAAAACACGCTTTTACAAAAAAAAACAACTAAAAAAAAGGACTAAATTTATTTTCTAATTTTTAATCATTTTTTAGAAATATTTATATTTAATATTGAATTGTCATCGGTCCTTTATTCATTTAATCCGACGTTTTGAAGGGGGTCAAAATCATGTTCAAAGTTTCCGTTGCATACTAACATACGTATGAAGCTAATAAAAGCGTGATAAAAATATTCCAAAGTAAACAAACAAAAAACTGGGAAGTTAACCTGCTACCGGTTCAAATATAACCTGCCTCACTGTCAGGGTCGAAGTAAACCAGATGGCTGTGCTTTGTATACAATGTGTAACGGAAGGTCGGGGTTCGGAGCACGGTGCATTTTTATAACAACTAGCATTTGCTGTACGGTCATAATGAAGGCTGCTAGAACCAGAGTGGCCTAACTGCATTTTGATGACTTTTGACCTAATTGTATTTTCGTAATTTAAAAATGTTAATCTACAAGACCAGACCTAAAATTGGTAACATCATCTTGACATAGATGGCAGTGCAAGTCCATTTCGGCCGTGGTTGAAATTGACGAAAATACAAATTGGTCAAAAGTCATCAAAATACAGTTAGACCACTCTGGTTCTAGCAGCCTCAATTATGGTATACTTCCATTTTTTTCGTCTACAGCATTCATGAAAACGACGAAACTGTCTACAACGTGGCTCTACTTAAAGGCTCTCATGTATTAAATTATGTATGTACTAAGAAAACAAAACCACTATCTTAATTATTCGCACACCTGTGGAAGAAAGTGGTACATTAATGACGCATAATGAGTTTTTTTTATCCTGGCTCGGCAAAGTGACTACGCTACACCTGATGGTAAGTGTAGCGCAATCCAAGAATAGTGTCGACCAACGATAAACAATGTGTCCATCGTAGGTCGGCAAGATCATGCCGGCCTGCCAAAGGGCCAAAGGGGAGGGGAAGGAAATAGGGTTAGGATCAGGGGGCAAGCCCCCTGGGGAGAACCGGATATACACTGGATGACCCTGGAACGCGACCCACACAAGGTGGGCCACTATGGCAGGTCTTAGCACCAGTGTACGGTGGTCGCTATCCGGTCGGATACAAGTATCCTCCCACCAGCAAAATACCTTATATCTTAATTATTCACACACCTGTGGAAGGAAGTCGTAAATTAATGACGCATAATGAGTAATTATGAAGTTATGCATACGCTGAGGCATACGTGATGCAGCACAGATTAATGGCGCTGAAATGTGCGTAAAGCCATTGTAACCTGCGAGGGAAGCCGATGAAGTTTCAGACTATCTAAACTACAAAGATGCTTAAGACTGTATGTACTGAAATGTACTTTTTTTATTTGATTGAATGACGAGACGAGCAAGACGTTCGCTTGATGGTAAGCGCAACGCCTTGCCATAAACAGAAGCAACACCATACAGAACTTTGAATTGCAAAGCACTGAACTGCGCTCGTCACCCCGAGACATAAGACATACACACTGGCTGACCCTGGAACGCGACCCACATAAGGTGGACCACTATGGTAGGTTTTACCACCGGTTTACGGTGGTCGCTTTCCGGTCGGATACAAGTATCCTCCCACCAGAAAAGCTAGTCCTACTAATATTATAAACGCGAATGTTTGTAAATATGGATGGATGGATGTATGTTTGTTACTCTTTCACGTAAAAACTACTGGATGGATTTAATGAAACTTTACAATAATATAGCTTATACATCAGAATAGAACATAGGCTACTTTTTATCCCGGAAAAAGCAGTTCACGCGGGCGGAGCCGCGAGCAAAAGCTAGTAATGTATATAATTAAACATAGTCAGTACCCTAATTGCTTACGACTGCGTGTCAGCATATGTACAGCGTTATGTTTTATGTGCGTTACTCATTACATATATTTCCATATACGTAACAGCACGTGCGTTACATAGTTGAAATGCTAATGATGATGGGGTGATTTATGATATGGAACATTTAAAATGGTTGAGTTCCAGAGCTATTAATGAAGAGAAAATTGAGTTTAAATCTTTATCTTTATAGTATAACTAGCTTTTGCTGGCGGCTCCGCCCGCGTGATCTGCTTTTTCCGGGATAAAAAGTATCCTATTACCCAAGTCAGCTCATACCCTGTCTGTATACCAAATTTCATCAAAATCCGTTCAGTAGTTTCAGCGTGACTGACGGACAAACATCCAAACATCTAAACAAACAAACTTTCACATTCATAATATTAGTAGGATATGAAGTCGCTTCCGCTGTCTTCGCTTAGATCTTTTAAACTATTCAACGGATTTTAATGCAGTTTTCAGCAACAGATAGAGTGATTCATGAGGAAGGTTTATATGTATATCACGCTATGACCCATGGGAGCAGGGCACATGCAGGTGAAACCGCGAGGGACAGTTAGTAAATAAATAAATACACCCAACAGCCACACACATAGTCCCGACCCCGCACTAAGTTAGCAGTCCCACCCAGACCCGAACCAATATCTGTGGATCACACAATATCATTTGTCTCGATGCGGGAATCGAACCCGAGTTCTCTCGTTTCGCAGCTGGCTATTCGGCTACTACGCCAAGCTGCCATGGACTTTAAAAATATAGTACTTATATTAGGATCGCATAGCATAGGCCAGAAAACGAGCTAGTGTAGTCACCTGATGGTAAGTGATCTCCACTGCCAATGTACACCCATAATACCAGAAGAATCATGGGCGCATTGCCGACGTTAAAAGAAAGGGATAATTAAGAGATTAGAATAGGGAGGGGGGTTTGGATGACGGATGTCCTCTCCGAAGAGGGAAGAAGCATTTATACAGGCCGGCATGATTCTGGTGACCACCGATAAACTCATTGTTTGTCCGTGTTCGCTAGTTTTTTTTGACTGCACTACGCCTACCATCAGGTGTAGTGCAGTCACTTTGCAGTGCTCGCATAAAAAATATATACATATATGTTTTTTTTATTATTATTAGCCCTATATATTATGTTCGTCCCACTGCTGGGCACGGGCCTCCTCACACCTCACTCCTCACTGAATGAGAGGGATCAGGCTTTAGTCCATCACGCTGGCCTAATGCGGCAGACTTCACATACCTTCGAAAAATCATATCGTGTTCTCAGGTATGCAGGTATCCTCACGATGTTTCCTTCACCGTTATAATGATTTAGCCTTAGTTAAATTCTTAGCGGTTGTAGGTCAAGTATGACCAATGTACATAATGAGTTATATGAATCATGGTGTGCAGATGACCGACTGATTCACCGATTACTCACGACTAGGGACGCGGTATCGATTCAAAAGTATCGATATTGTAATTATGAGTAGTATCGGATAAAAGTACCGTTTTTTTATAGTATAGGCCGGCAAACAAGCAAGTGGCTCACCTGATGGTAAGTGATCTCCACCGCCCATGTTCACAATACCAGAAGAATCATGGGCGCGTTGCCGACCCTATAGTAAGGGATAATTAGGGATTGGGAAGGGGAGGCGATTTGGGTCTCGGGATATCTCACTCACCTTACGGAACGCAGCAGCAAGCCGCTACTTTACGTCTTTTTCATTCTGTAGACAAAACTGTCTACAACGTGTCTCTACCAACTGCGGCTCTGGCCTGGTCAGTGTACGGCCTCAGTGAAATTACTGGGCATTATGACTCTTAACATCTTATGTCTCGGGGTGACGAGCGCAGTTCAGTGCCATGCAGTGCTTTGTAATTCAAAGTTCTGTGTGGTGCTGCATCTGTTTATGAGCAGGCGTGGCGCTTACCATCAGGCGAGTGATGCTCGTCTCGTTATTCAATCAAATAAAAAATGTAAAGTATCGATAGCATAGATAGTAGAAGCAGCGATAGCTCAGCGGGAAGTGGTATGGACTGTCGAGACGATAGTCGCAGGTTCGAAACCAGCCCCAAGAGCATACACCACTGACTTTTCTAAGTTACGTGTATATTCATTGTTAATTATCGCTCGCTTTAACGGTGAAGGAAACATCGTGAGGAAACCTGCATACCTGAGAACTCTATAAGATTTTTCGAAGGTATGTGAAGTCTGCCAACCCGCATTAGGCCAGCGTGGTGGACTAAGGCCTAATCCCTCTCATTCAGTAGAGGACGCCCGTGCCTAGCAGTGGGACGTTTATAATACAGGGCTAGTAAAAAAAATCGATATCGTAAGTACTCGATACTACAAAGTATTTATAATTTTCTGACCCTACTCACGACGCGTGACTTCAGCTGAGTCGTGTTTAGAAAGCAATTTTATATCCAGTTCGTGACGTTCGAGATGAAATTCTTCAGTAAACGTGGCAATGATGGTTTGTAGATTATGGATCTCAATGTTTATGAGTAAAGCCCTTTGAGAGCGTAGCGCGAAGCTGTGATGCGAGAGGCCGCGGGTTCGATCCCCACAAACAATTGCGTGATCCACAAATATTTGATTCGGGTCTGGGTGTTGTGAGATCGAAAGTCTCTCGTAGTTCCTGATACCCACGACACAACACTCGGACCCGCGTAAAAGAACATATAGCTGACGTTAAACACCGACGCTCTACGAAGTCTGCAGTTGCTGAACATTCAGAGGAAGGCTCCAAATATTATCTTCGATTTGACAGGCCACATTTCCTTGCCAAAGAACACCGATTTACGGCCCTTTAGGGGTTGAAATTTAAAGAAAAAATACCCTATGTTTAACCCTGGGTTATCAACTATATTTGTGCCAAAATTCATTGAAATCGGTTCAGCGGTTTAGATATTTCATACAAACTTTCATCCCCTTTTTAAACCCTTCAGGGGTTTTAATGAAAAACATATTAGCGTATGTCTTTCTTATTCTGATGTATAAGCTATATTATTGTAAAGTTTCATTAATATCCATTCAGTTTTTACGTGAAAGAGTAACAAACATCCATCCATCCATACTTACAAACTTTCGCGTTTATAATATTAGTAGGATTTTACAGAATTATGCCAGTGTAATGTACGGAAATTCCTGGATTGGCCTGTTGAGGAAATAGCAATGATTATACCCGACAAACATGGCACTCGCTGTCACATATAAAATAAGGAAAATAACTAAATTAAATTAAATTTTACGAGTGGTAGAGTTAACACCAAAACTCCGACAAGACCTTGAAATCGACCGCACCCGTGTTTCATCGTTCTTGTAAAAATAACTAGAGAATAAGTTATGCTTGACACCGGCAAAATGCATAATAATGCGAAAGCCATAAATGAAAAGAAGAAGGTGGTCGGATATAAAAATGATCTTATTGAAGGACACCTCAGTCTACCCCGTTAGCGATACGGTCGTGGTAATATAACCACAGATAAATTACGCAACAAAGCGAAGCATCGTTGCAATAGCATTGCTTAATAAGTTGAGTCAATTGATACATTCCTCATGTAAAGTGATTGTACATGTACATATTTTGTTATAAGCGTGTATCTTTTTTTTTACTAGCCCTGTATTATATACGTCCCACTGCTAGGCGCGGGCCTGCTCTACTGAATGAGAGGGATAAGGCCTTAGTCCACCACGCTGGACTAATGCGGGTTGGCAGACTTCACATACCTTCGAAAAATCTTATCGAATTCTCAGGTATGCAGGTTTCCTCGCGATGTTTCCTTCACCATTAAAGCAAGCGATAATTAACAATTAATATACACGTAACTTAGAAAAGTCAGTGGTGTATGCTCTTGGGGCTGGTTTCGAACCTGCGACTTTCGTCTCGACAGTCCGTACCACTCCCCGCTGAGCTATCGCTGCGTTTTATCTGTGTATCTTGGTCAGTAATTTTTGTATTGTAGTGACTGATAAATGTGCAAGTGAGTCACCACATGGTAAAGGATCTCCATTTTATAATATTTATATAAACGGGTCTTAATCGCAGGCCCCTCGATTTGCTTCTTCCCTCTTCGGAGTGTGAAGAAGCATTTATAAAGGCATGATTCTGGTGACCACCGATAAACTCATTGTTTGTCGGTGGTCGCTAGTTAGTTTGGACTGCGCTGCTTAACATCTTTTTTATTTTTTTATTCGACCACGGCAAAGTGACTGCACTACACCTGATGGTAAGCGTAGTGCAATCGAAAAACCCAGCGACCACCAACAAACAATGAGTTTATCGGTGGTCACCAAAGTCATGCCGGCCTGTATAAATGCTTCTTCCCGCTTCGGAGGAAAGAAGCAAATTGAGGGGCCTGCGACAGGGCAGGCGGATGACCGATGCAGGCACAGTAATACAAGGATGTACCCCTATACCCACCTCAATCAACCATCAAGTCATGTCGCAAGCCCCTCGGGAGAACCGGGTATACACTAGCTGATCCTGGAACGCGATCCACACAAGGCGTGTGGATCACTATGGCACTATGGTTTTAACACCATGTGTACGGTGGTCGCTATCCGGCCGGATATAAATATCCTACCACCAGCATCTGGTGTAGTGCAGTCACTTTGCCGTGCACGGATAACAAAAAAATCCCATTATGAATCCATTCCAAAGTTACCAGGTTTTACTGGCCCTAAATACCCAGGACGAGTCATGATCAGTTACCCGAAATGTCCTGTAGAAGGAACCCGGGAAAAAATACTAAGCAGTATACAAGACTTTTATCCGAGCACGGCAAAGTGACTGCACTACACCTGATGGTAAGCGTAGTGCAATCCAAAAAAACCTTGTTTTTTTCATAGCATCGGCAAACGAGCAAGTGGGTCACCTGATGGTAAGTGATCTCCACCGCCCATGTACGCCCACCACCAGAAGAATCATGGGTGCATTGCCGACCTTAAAGGAAGAGGATAATTAGGGATTGGGAAGGGGAGGGGATCTGGGCTTCCGGATATCTCACTCACCGTACGAAACGCAACAGCAAGCCGCTACTTTACGTCGGTTTTCTGTGAGACAGAGGTAACGACCCGGTCGAGCCAGCCCATTCATGCTGTAGACAAAACTGTCTACAGCGTGGCTCTACCACTCAAAAATGTTGCTTGTCTCATTATTCATTTCAATTAATAATGTACTCTGTGATTTCAATCAATCACGATCTGTCAAAATCCCGGCCGACATTTTAAGAAAGTTGAAGTATTTACACCGAAAAAAAGCCAACACTTTTTGTCTAGACTAGACGCTCAAAAAAGGTCGAACGAAAATTAACTAGACAAAAAGCGCTGGCTGAATCGCAGGTAATAAAGTAGATAGTTAGAAAAAAAAACAAACAGCTTCCGTTATTGCGAATTCTGTGTGCAAATGGCAATTCTACAAAGTGTCACTTCTACGAGTGTGCGAGTGCATTGTCTCACAAGACACGACACGACTAAGGTCCATTTGTACTTCCTTAATCGGGTGTAATAATTTGACAGCCTCCGTGGCGCGGCGGGCGAGTAGCTGGCTGTGAAATGAGAGGCCGCGGGATCGATCCCCGTACCGAGACAAATGTTTGTGTCATCCACAAATATTTGTTTCGGGGTCTGGGTGTTGTGAGACCGAAAGTCTCTCGTAGTTCCTGATACCCACGACACAAGACTCGTATCTTACTGTGGGGTCAGGACTATGTATGTGACTGTTGGGTGTATTTATTTATACATTGTCGTGTAACAATGGAATCACGCAAACACGTGTAGACATCCGTTCTTATTCCACGCAGTTTTATTCTTATACCTTCAGTAAATACCTTAGTTTTTTTTGGAAATAAAGCAAATTTCACGAGTGGTAGAGCCAAGCTGTAGACAGTTTTGTCTACAGCATGAATGAGCTGGCTCGACCGGTCGTTACCACTGTCTCACAGAAAACCGACGTAAAGTAGCGGCTTGCTGCTGCGTTTCGTACGGTGAGCGAGATATCCGGAAGCCCAAATCCCCTCCCCTTCCCAATCCCTAATCATCCCTTTCCTTTAAGGTCGGCAACGCGCCCATGATTCTTATGGTTGTGGGCGTACATGGGCGGTGGAGATCACTTACCATCAGGTGACCGTCGTTTGCCGAACTATGCTATAAAAAAAAATATATACATTGTCGTGTAACAATGGAATCACGCAAACGCGTGTAGACATCCGTTCTTATTCCACGCAGTTTTATTTTTATACCTTCACTAAATACTTTAGTTTTTTTGTAAATAAAGCAATCCGGCTTTCCTTTCACATGCTTACCAATTAAGAAAGTTTGTTACTTTCAACCGCCATCGTTGCGTAGTGAGTGGATGTGTCGCGGGTTCAGTTCCTGTATTAAACAATAAATACTATCGATAAACTATACCGTGATTTTTTTGTAGCATAGACCGGCAAACGAGGAAGTGGGTCACCTGGTGGTAAGATCTCCACCGCCCATGTACGCCTACAATACTAGAAGAATCATAGATGCGTTGCCGACCTTGGGGGGATATTTAAGGAATCGGGAAGGGGAGGGGGATTTGGGCCTCCGGATATCACACTCACTGTACGAAACGCAGCAGCAAGCCGCTACTTTACGTCGGTTTTATGTGAGACAGTGGTAACGACCCGGTCGATCTGGCCCATTTATGCTGTAGACAAAACTGTCTACAGCTGGCTCTACCACTCATACAACCTTATTTATACCTTTCTACAAATGTCTCAGGGTGACGAGCGCAGTTCAGTGCCATGCAGTGCTTTGTAATTCACAAGTTCTGTGTGATGTTGCTTCTGTTTATGGGCAGCCGTGACGCAGACCATCAGGCGAGCGCCTTGCTCGTCTCGTTATTCAATCAAATAAATAAAAAAAAACTAGTAACAGTTTTATTAAAATAGCAGAAAAAGTACCCTTGATTTGTTTATAATCCTACTAATATTATAAACGTGAAAGTTTGTAAGTATGGATGGATGTATGTTTGTTACTCTTTCACGTAAAAACTACTGGATGGATTTCAATGAAACTTTATAATAATATAGCTTATACATCAGAATAGGACATAGGCTACTTTTTATCCCGGGAAAAGCAAATCACGCGGGCGGAGCCGCGAGCAAAAGCTAGTATAAAATAATTTTAACGCATTACAAATAACTAACTAGAAATGACGTAAAAATTGCAGATTCAATAATTTGTTTACGTTCCAAAAACTTACCTAATTCACTAGTGAATTAACTGTGTCGAAATTAAATTGGCTGCGAAATCTTTTTGTGCTCGGCGAACTAACAAGTTGATCTATTACAAATTTTCACCGGCTCTCCAGTTCGGAACTGTAAAAAAAAAATAATAGATATGCAAATACGAAATAATATTTCAACCCACATCAAGTAAAAATTTAGGTATTCATTTTGTATCAGCCTCCGTGGCGCAGCGGGCGAGTAGCTGGCTGTGAAGCGAGAGGCCACGGGTTCGATCCCCGCGCCGAGACAAATGTTTGTGTGATCCACATTTATTTGTCTCGGGGTCTGGGTGTTATGAGACCGAAAGTCTCTCGTAGTTCCTGATACCCACGACATATCTTACTGTGGGGTCAGGACTATGTATGTGATTGTTGGGTGTATCTATTTATTTATATTGTTCAATTCATTAACTTTAATCAATAATTAAAGTTCTATTTTTGTGGGAATGCTTCATTGACGATAAAAAACCGGAATTTGACCTACTTAATAAAAGCGGTACGGACTGTCGGGACAAAGGATACAGGTTCGAAACCAGCCCTAAGAGCATACACCACTGACTTTTCTAAGTCACGTGTATATTAATTGTTGATTATCGCTTGCTTTAACGGTGAAGGAAACATCGTGAGGAAACCTAGGGCCATAGTCTCACCTCTCACCACCTATCACACCATGAGACGGAAGTCTTTGCTGGTGAGAGGATACTTGTATCCGACCGGATAGCGACCACCGTACACTGGTGCTAAAACCTGCCATAGTGGCCCACCTTGTGTGCGTCGCGTTCCAGGGTCAGCCAGTGTATATCCGGTTCTCCCCAGGGGGCTTGCCCCCTGTTCCTAACCCTTTTCCCATCCCTTTTTCCTTCCCCTCCCCCTCGGCCCTTTGGCAGGCCGGCATGATCTTGCGACCTACGATGGACACATTGTTTATCGTTGGTCGACACTATTCTTGGATTGCGCTACACTTACCATCAGGTGTAGCGTAGTCACTTTGCCGAGCCAGGATAAAAAAAAAACGTAGCTACTGTCTAACCTCCTGGGGATATAAGTGTGAGCTTATGTAACCATGAGATTTAGTCTACCGTGGAAAGATATTAGACAAAGTTCCCATGACAGCTAAAGACTCAAACTAGCTTAACAAAGGCTCAATACGGCTCAAACGGTGGTCAAAGTTAAGTATTGTCCCGGGAACTAAGTTCTCCTTTCTCACGTTAGATTGTACAGTTGACAGGGTCTGTGTTATGGTCGGATAGGGATGTGCCGTAGTCGATATAGCGTCTTATCGATTTTTTTTTTATCCTGGCTCGGCAAAGTGACTACGCTACACCTGATGGTAAGTGTAGCGCAATCCAAGAATAGTGTCGACCAACGATAAACAATGTGTCCATCGTAGGTCGGCAAGATCATGCCGGCCTGCCAAAGGACCAAGGGGGAGGGGATGGAAAAAGGGATGGGAAAAGGGTTAGGATCAGGGGGCAAGCCCCCTGGGGAGAACCGGATATACGCTGGCTGACCCTGGAACGCGGCCCACTCAAGGTGGGCCACTATGGCAGGTTTTAGCACCAGTGTACGGTGGTCGCTATCCGGTCGGATACAAGTATCATCCCACCAGGAAAAGCTTACCATCAGGTGTTGTGTAGTCACTGCCGTGCTCGGATAAAAAAGAGAGGTACCGATACTAGATAAACGTATACGGTAGACACATGTTGCCCGGTTGTGACGTGGGTTGGTATTAAACGCAGAACAATAACATATTATTATGAGTAATATGTTTGCCTCGACCGTGATTTGACCTTGTCATACAATACACTGTTATTATTATCTGAATGAGCGTATGAGTAGGTTACTCATCTGATGATAAGCTTCATGACTAAATGTAACCTACTGCTAACATTTTGTGTGGTAGAGCCACGCTGTAGATTGTTTTGTTTACAGTATGAATGGACCGGCTCGATCGGGTTGTTACCACTGTCTCGCAGAAAATCGACGTAAAATGGCTTGCTGCTGCGTTTTGGACGGTGAGTGCGATATACATAGGGACAGACGATAGAAGTGAAAACGTATAACTTAAGTATATTTATTTAGTACTCACTCTCAACTCAACTCAAAAAAGCTTAAAGCTCAAAACTCAAACCTCGATCGGACCGACCGACCGACTGACTGATACTCAGAGCTCACAAGATTTCACCCCTCCAAAAAGCGTCTAACGCGCACAGCACACGGTCAGGTATATACGATGTGTTATATGTGTATAGTCTGAATTAACATTAGCATGTCGCTGACGCGAAACCACAAGTTTACCCCCTACCAAAAAATGATTAACGCGACTAAAGTTTTCACTTCAAAAAATCTATAAAATCTTGGTTTAATCACACGAACATAATATGTTCATTCTTTTCCGAATACTGCATCGATTACGAATCGGTTGGTCGTAAAAGTCTTGTCGGCATATAAACTAACTCAATATAAATACAATGTACATATTTATCCATTGACTGGCCTCGAATTACTGGAATGAGTCACTGATGACTTATTTTTGCACGGTGCGGGGTTGTTATTCAACAATTTTAAGTATGTGTTTTGAGTGGTAGAGCCACGCTGTAGACGGTTTTATCTACAGCATGAAAGGCCGGCTGAACCGGGTCGTTACCACTGTCTCATAGAAGACTGACGTAATGTAGCAGCTCGCTGCTGCGTTTCGTACGGTGAGTGAGATATCCGGAAGCCCAAATCCCCGTCCCCTTCTCAATCCCTTAATTATCCCTTTCCTTTAAGGTCGGCAACGCGTCTATGATTCTTCTAGTATTGTGGGCGTACATAGGCGGTAGAGGTCACTTACCATCAGGTGATCCACTTGCTCGTTTTCTTACCATCAGGTGTAGCCCCTTGCCGTGCTCGGATAAAAAAAGAAGCAACATCGACGCGTTGGATTAGGTCGGGTACTAAATTACAAGACCGTCCTAAGCGAGAATCCGTCTGGGTAGGTACCACTGCTATGTATCCTGCCGCGCCTGTTGTGTTTCGGTTTGAAGGGCATTGAAGCTAGTGAAATTACTGGGCGTATGCAACTTAACGTCTCGGTGTGACCAGCGAATTCTAGTACCGTACAGTTTGTAATTCGAATGGCGTATATAAGAGAAGAAGCAAGCGTACTGGCAAGCGCAGCGTTGGACGTCCGCCTACAAGGTGGACAGACGACCTGATAAAGGTAGCAGGATGTCGTTGGATGCAGGCCGCTTCCAACAGGTCGGGCTGGAAATCTTTGGGGGAGGCTTATGTTCAGCAGTGGGCGTCGTGTGGCTGATGATAATGATGATGATGATATAAGAGATATTTACTAGTCTCGTCATAAAATTTTATTATTAATGTATTTATGTATATAATATGTATTATGTATATTATATTACCTATCTATTTAGTATATCTTATTTAAATAAAATGTATATATATGTGTAGTTTTTCTTTTATGTACCCTACCCTTTCTGACTCCTTTTATCTCCATCCCATGGTTGCCTGGAAGAGATTGCCTTGAGCGATAAGGCCGCCAATTGTACTTTGATTTCGTTGACTATTTTAGATGTATTTTTATTTCCATTGTTTAATAAAGAATAATAAATAAAAGAATCGATAACATTATCGACACCGTCCCATCCCTAAAAACTTACAGTAACGCTATTGGGTGTTTCGCGGAAAAATGTTATTTTTGACAGGTTTTATGATTTTTTGTAAAACCCCTGAAAATTCTTTTTTTTTGCGGCTAGGTAAATTGTACACACTATTGTCAACAAAATAATATAAAGGGCACATAAAACTTTCTTTTATTTTACGAGATAATCTAATCGAAAGAAATTGACATGTTGAGGATAATGACGTACACCTCCGATGAATGATAATTTTGGTGATGATAATGACTTTATGTTACACAGAATGAGAAAAAGATCAAAATCGACCCAAAAAAATTAACATTAATTAAAAACTTAAATTTTTGGCATTATCATAATTATATATAATCACAATACAATTACAGAAAATAACAAAATAAGTATTTTGTCTCCCGATTTTAGGTTAATTATTATTATTAGTGTAACGCGACGCCCGCGCGCCGGGCCGAAAGGGTCGTGTCCAGCTCCGTATTCCCGGGTCCCGCCAACCCTCCCTCCCCAGTACCGCGCCGGGAGGATCACGCCACCGTTCGCCAGCCGCGCGAGAGCATTAGAAAGTGCGTCCACGCACATCAATCCGCCGATCTCGCGACTCGCGCTCTTTTGCCTACTACGGTCGTCAAATATATAAGTTGAGCCTTAATATCAATGTATTTTTATAATAAAAACATTTTGTACGTGACGTGAGTTTTGTTTAGTAACCGCCCCGTAGTGGACAGTTATAGTGGCGCCCAACGTGGGGCGCGGGTCGCGGTCGCGGAATCGGCGAATTGATGTGCGTGGACACACTTTCTAATGCTTTCGCTCGACCGGCCAGCGGTGGCGTGATCCTCCCGGCGCGGCCTTGCGGCGGAAGGGTTGGCGGGACGCGGAAATTAACTTAGGATCTGGACACGAGCCTTTCGGCCCGGTGCGCGTACGTCGCGTTACATTAGCAAGTTTCTTTACTATACATTTTCATTTCGAAATCAACTACAAAATACTAACAGTACACTTTGCCACAACTTTGCCTATATGCCCAATATTGTCCATTCCGTTTTTTCTTTAATTAAACAATTAATATGCTGACCTAATCAGACAGAGCAGCTCCATACAGTGATGATATACATTGTTATTGAATTTTCAGAAAACTTTAATAATCAAACGCACCATGCAAAACGATTACGACTCAAAATTACATCGTATCTGTTACAATTTTAAAAATTAAAACTATCTTTCGTCATCAGAAACGTCAATTAAGCTTAAGTATTTATTAGTAATATTTTAAAATTCAGTTATTTCTCAGAGACGTCAATTATGATTATTTGTATACTCAGTGGCTGGTAAAGCAGTAACTGTCTCTGAGTGTAGAAATAATCGTAATCTAAGAAATTACTTGACAATCAACGTTAATTCACGTTTGTGAGTGTGGTAGTTGCTCTTATAAAAGATTGTGTGTTTTTAAGAAGGGGTGTTCGGTATAAGACAAGGTATTACGCCTAACGCCATTTTTGAAGTGTTGATGAAGTAATCAGATAGGTGACATTGATATCAGGTAGAATTTTGACCTTTGGATTAACCTGACTAGTAAGAAGCACTATTTCTGGATATTTTTTTTCTTTTTTTGAATCTGGTATGTTAATTATCGACCCAAGATGCTTTCCATGTACACATATTTCAAAAAAGTCACACAGAAAGCTACTCATACTTCTCAAAATCGTCCTGTTCACAAATTTATCCTATAAAACCTGATAAACAGACAAGGTGCCTTTGAATGGTTTTAAATTAAACGGGATCAGTTTTTCTTTGTTTAAAATATCCTTTTCTTCAACATTTTTTACTATTATGTTTACTTAGTTTTCAATCTATTCATAAAATTGTTTGAACGACCCGACATCCCAACCAAAGTTAACCATTTGATCGGCTGTCCTTTTGACAGTCGCACCTACACCACCAGGGGCACCTTTGCCGTGGCCTGCTTCTGAATAGTTCCACGTGATTCTGCTAAGGTCGTGGTTAAACCCTAATTGGCTAATTACGTAAAACATACTTTTGTTCCTATGTTACAATACGAAGGTGAATCTGATAAACAATGCATTGTATCTATGAAAGGATTCAATGCCTTAACTTCTTCTATGAGTGGATCTAAATGTGCCCAAATAGCAGGAACATAATAGCGAAGACATTTACTAACTGTAAAAAACGACGTTGGAGACACGCTTCCAGTTGAAAAATATGAGTATAAATAACAATGATGGATACCTGCTGGCGATTTGCACCAAAATGCATCGATTGCACTTTTGAAAATTTCAGAGAGTAATTTTCTGAAAAATCTACATGAATCAGTGCTTCAATTACATTTAATTCTCTTTGAGTTTTTGGATTACCTGGTATTGGTGCACAATCTTATAAATCAAACATATACAAAACAAATACAAAATCGTCTAGAAAGAAAAAGAAAAAATACAATAATAATTTCTATTTACCATAATTATGGCTCAATCGTTAACCATTATACTAAGAACGGATAAAAGAGGGCATGCCAGCATGCAATAAATACGAGTCCTGTACCATTTTTAAATTGTGAATAAATAATCTTTCAAATTCTTCAAATCTTTCAAAACGTAATTTTTTTTAAATTATAATGGTACAAATTTGTAATAAAAATCATTTAAATGATTATTTTTGTTGTTTACTTCACCTCAATAAGGATCTCACAAACGGTTATTAGAATATGTGTCTATGAAAATAATTATTTCTTTACGTGCAGTCATTTTGTTCAACATGGGTCATTAGGAGTAACAACAATTTTGCCACAAATGACGTAGCGAATAATGACGGATTTTGCTTAGAATTGTTGAGACATGTTTATAAAACGAGATTGCAAGTAAAGATTTTCGCGTAAAGACTTAATCATGATAGTATAATAAAATAATTTCTTATTGAACAACAGTGCATTACACATTATCTAGATAAGTTTGATGAAACAAATGACAAATTTTGTGACAAATTCCGGAGAACTGAAAATGTTGGCTAAATTTTGGCAAAAATAACGCGTGTATCTCCTTCGGCGTATCGGTCACGGGTACCGTATGCATCACGGGAGGGGTGGGTTGCGTCACATATAAATTTCATGTTTAACTTTGATAAATACCCTATTGGACAACTTGGATGCGATTAATGACGTTTTGCTTGTGACAAAATTTTAGGCAAGAAAAAAACATAGTTTTATTTAATAAATTTCACATTATTATTTTATTTTAAGAAGATATGTTATTCAATGGTTTAAAAATATCGTTATATATTTTTTATTCAGTCGCTTGTATAAATCACGCCACTGAAACTGTTACTGATATATGTTTGGAAACGGAGGTGAATGACGATTTACGTGCTATTTTGATAAAAATCTTTGTTTATGATTTGTTTAAGCACTAAATTAAATGTTGCGACTTCAAGTTCGGTTCATGAGTATTAATTAGCAACACGCTTTTAGTGTGTAAGTGTTTTTAGCAAAATGCAATACCGCCGGAAAAAGGTTTTTCGCCAAAACGGAGAATCACCCTATTAGCAAATTGGCAACTTTGGATCAAAGTTGCGGCAAATTATTTTGTTTTAGTTAATTTAACGAGGGATATAATTTTACAACCAGACATAATGCGAGAAATTAATAATATTTATTAATAAATTAATGCGAGAGGCCGTCTGGGTTGGTACCACCGCTTTGTCTATTTCTGCCGCCAAGCAACAGTGTGTAAGCACTGTTGTGTTTCGGTTTGAAGAACATTGAAGCCAGTGAAATTGCTGGGTGGTAAGACTTAACACCTTATGTCTCGGGGTGACGAGCGCAGTCCAGTGCCATGCAGTGTTTTGTAATTCAAAGTTCTATGTGGTGTTGCTTCTGGTGGCCAGGTGTGGCGCTTACCATAAGGCGAGCGCCTTGCTCGTCACGTCATTGAATTAAATATAGAAAAAAACATTGTTTAGATAATGTCACCCGAGACATAAGATGTTAAGTCTCGTAATGTCCAGTAATTTCACTGACTTCAATGTCCTTCAAACCGAAACACAACAGTGCTTACACACTGTTGCTTGGCGGCAGAAATAGACAAAGCGGTGCTACCAACTCAGACGGCCTCTCGCATACGAGGGACCTACCACCTAACAACCTACCCTATTAACAATCTAAGTTCCTATTATTGGAATCAAGTGTAACAGCTCGCGTGATAGGACCCACTTAATGACATCCGTGGTGCTTTACATCTGGCTTCTCCAGTTGTAAATGTCCTTACACTTGAGGTTAATGCCTCCTCAATTCATTATTTTGTCTCCCGCTTTGCTATGCAGGGAAGTGGACAATTAATATATCCAACTCCTCCCTAACCTTCTATCTGATTAATTTCGTTGCGGGACAAAGACATTTAGGCATTCCCAGAGACTCGCCGAGCTTCACTGCTCGGTGTCAACAAAAATGCGTGCCACTGTTGATCCTGGTGCACAGGAGTTACAGTGGCGGGTGTGTGGGCGGGATAGTTTCAACCTAAGCTCCACTTAAACGCTGTCACGAGATTTTTAATACATTCTTTATTGACAAGCTACGGGCTACTAAATCTCACTTAATCGTATTAAATACTCATCCATCACGATTCAAACCTTGACCCTGGGCAACGACCGGGGACTCGAACCCATTGTCAATTAGACGCGGCGTAACAATGACCACGGATTTATTTACTTAATGTCGTCCAAATGGTTAGCCATTGAATTTGTGGCGTTGAGAAATCTGTAATGTACTCGTATGTTTAGGAGAATAGATTATTCGAATAATCGATTTATTCGAGTATGTTAATCGACTTTAAATTTGCTGGTGGTAAGATTCATATCCGCCCGGATAGCGACCACCGTACACATGGTGTTAAAACCTGCCATAGTGATACACACGCCTTGTGTGGATCGCGTTCCAGGATCAACTAGTGTATATCCGGTTCTCCCGAGGGGCTGGCGACGCGGCTTAATGGTTGATTGGGGCGGATATAGGGGTACGTCCTTGTATTACTGTGGCTGCATCAGTCATTCGCCTGTCCTGTCGCAGGTCCCTCGATTTGCTTCTTTTCTCTCCGAAGAGGGAAGAACCATTTATACAGGCCGCCATGACTCTGGTGACCACCGATAAACTAATTGTTTGTTGTTGGTCGCTGGTTTTTCGATTGCACTACGCTTACCATCAGGTGTGGTGCAGTCACTTTGCCGTGCTCGGATAAAAAAAAATAATAATTTGGATGTCAGGTTTTCGAGGCGTTAAATAATAATTATAATACTAGCCTTGTTTTATACACGTACCACTGCTGGGCACGGCCCTCCTCTACTATATGAGAGGGGTTAGGCCTTAGTCCACCACGCAGGCCTAATGCGGGTTGGCAGACTTCACATACATTCGAAAAATCTTATCGAGTTCTCAGGTATGCAGGTTTCCTCACGATGTTTCCTTCACCGTTAAAGCATGCGATAATTCACAATTAATATACACGTTACTTAGAAAAGTCAGAGGTGTATGCTCTTGGGGCTGGTTTCGAACCTGCGACTTTCATCTCGACAGTCCGTACCACTCCCCGCTGAGCTATCGCTGCTGTCGATATACTGACAATTAATTAAAATTAGAATGTAAGGAGGTACAGAACGGTCGGTGTGTGTTTACGCTTCGCCCTTTATATACATAGATAAAATCTTCACATTGTTTTCGCCCTTGAAATTCTGTCTGCGACTAGGGGTGAATGCACGACCTCGAGGTACCTGCAACGTAATGGAAAATGCAATGCTTTAAAATGAGAGTTCATGCGGTTTGAACTTTAATTTTATTTTCACATTTCAATCTTGTTTAAAGAGTCATATTACTATAAATGTGAAATATATTTTTTTATTTGACGAGCAAGGCGCCCGCCTTCCACCATTAGAATCCTACATTATCCCTGATAAACATAGGCTACTTTTTATGCCGGAAAAAGCAGATCACGCGTGCGGCGCCGCGAGGAAAAGCTAGTATTGAATAAAACGTGTGTGAAATAAAATGAATGAGTAGTAAAAAAAATACATGCATTAAACCTATTGGCCTAGGTTTTCCTTTACATGTCTCTAAAGATACACCCATTAGTCACACACATAGTCCTGACCCCACAGTAATGGTGCTGCCACACCGGTGTTATAAAATGTTAACAAACATTTTATAACATTAAACATTTACTAACATTATCTATCATTGTGATAAAATGTATCAAATTTTTGTTAACAAATGTTAAACAATGTTTTGTAAACATTTTATAACATTTTATAACATCGGTGTGGCAGCACCATAAGATACGAGTCTTGTGTCGTGGGTATCAGGAACTACGAGAGACTTTCGCTCTCACATCACCCACACCCCGAAACCAATATTTGTGGATCACACACACATTTGTCTCTGTGCGGGGATCGAACCCGCGGCCTCTCGCTTCACAGCCGACTACTCACCTGCTGCGGAGACTGTCCTCCTCCTTTCTGATAGCCAATTAAAGTGCCACTCTGTCCACCACAAAGCCAACCGTGAACATACAAGTCCCGAGGTGGCGGTACAAAAGAGATTGGAGCGGTCGCTGCAATGTAACGTACTTGTGACACACGGACGGGGCGGACATACAACTATTTACCTAGCGTCTTGATTTTTTTAATTAATGAGGAGACGAGCAGTCCACTCGCCAATGGTAAACGCCAGCCCATAAACAGAAGCAACGCCATACTGAACATGTTTTTTTTTATCCGCAAAGTGACTACACTACACGTGATGGTAAGCGTAGTGCAGTCCAAAAAGTAGCGACTATCGACAAACAATGAATTCATCGGTGGTCATAAATGCTTCTTCCCTCTTTGGAGAAGGAAGAAGCAAATCGAGGGGCCTGCGACAGGACAAGCCGATGACTGATGCATGCACAGGGATATTCCCCGCCATCTATACCCACCCTAACCAACCACAGAGTCATGTCGCAAACCGCTGGTGGTAGGATATGAATATCTTACCACCAGCGACTTAAAAAGTTACCTATTAAAATAACCTACAATTACAAAGCATTGCATGATACTGGACTGCACTCATCACCCTGAGATATAAGATATTAATTCTTATAAAGCCCAGTAATTTCACTGGCTTCAATGTCCTTCAAACCGAAACACAACAGTTACACATTTACACAATTTATTTACACATTTCGAGGCGACATCCAACAAGTCAGCCAACACGCTGGCAACCACACCCACCCGCGTGTCGCTCGCCCCGTCCCAGACAGGGTAACGACATCTACTACAAATATTACTAGATTTCGTCGGTTAACTAGATGTTCAATGAACTCTGAAAGCTTTTGGACGCAGTATTATACATTACAGTTATTTTCAGGGACATAACTTTTAATGTATTTAAGTCATTTTGAACCTAATATGAAAGCTATTTTGAACCTAATATGAAAGCTTATGGTGTAAACTTTATGGTGCTGCCACACCGGTGTTAGAAAATGTTATATAACATTTTATAACACCGGTGTGGCAGCATCATTTAGTAAACATTTCTTAACAATTTGTAACATTTTGTAACATTTCTTAACATTTTATAACCGCAGGCGGCGGTACTTTTGAGAGCGGCGCCGTCAAAGAAGCCGTCAAAGAAGAATGTTCAGAAATGTTAGAAAATGTTAAGAAATTTTATAAAATGTTAAGAAATGTTATAAAATGTTAGATTTAATGTTATAAAATGTTTGTAAACATTTTATAACATCGGTGTGGCAGCACCATTATGTAAAAACCGACACAAAAATACTGTCAAAAATAAAATATGCTGGTGGTAGGATAGCGACCACTGTACACATGGTGTTAAAACCTGCCATAGTGACCCACCTTGTTTGAATCGCGTTCCAAGATAAACCAGTGTGTATGCGGTTATCCATGGGCTTGCGAAATGATTTGATGGTTGATTGGGACGGGTATAGGGGTACATCCTTGTATCACTGTGCCTGCATCGGTCATCCGCCTGTCCTGTCGCAGGCTCCTCGATTTGCTTCTTCTGTCTTCGGAGTGTGAAGAAGCATTTATACAAAATCAGAATTATTGATCATATTAGTCATTGTGGTGTTGCTTCTGTTTACGGCAGGAGTGGCGCTTACCATCAGGCGAGCCGCATACTCGTCTCTGGTAAAGCTAATAAAAAAGAAAAAGGTGTCAAACATATAACATCCCTCTTTGTATCGGGTGTTAAATATCATTGAACTTGAAATAACTTCGGCGACCGATCTTAACTTGTCTAAAGTAATTTATGACTTAAACAATTTTCTTTAGAAATTTATTTAATGGGTAGCGTGGGCGAACGACCCCCGGCGGGTGCGTGGGCGTGTCTCGACTGGATATCTTGTTATATTATAAAAATTGATGCCGTCAAGATCTCGGAACTTATTTATTACTATCTGTGCCCGCGAACTTCGTTTCGCCATCAAAAAGCTTTCATTCAAACTTTCATCCCCTATTTGTGCCCTTTAGGGGTTGAAATTTTAGTTTAACCCTGGGTCATCCTCATAATATTATAAACGCGAAAGTTTGTAAGTATGGATGGATGTATGTTTGTTACTCTTTCACGTAAAAACTACTGGGTGGATTTTAATTAAACTTTACAATAATATAGCTTGTACATCAGAATAGGACATAGGCTACTTTTTATTCCGAAAAAAGCAGATCACGCGGGCGGAGCCGGGAGCAAAAGCTAGTCAACTATATTTGTGCCAAAATTCATTGAAATCGGTTCAGCGGTTTAGATTTTTCATACAAACCTTCATCCCCTTTTTAAACCCTTCAGGGGTTGATTTTTGAAAAACATAGTAGCCTATGTCTTATTCTGATGTATAAGCTATATTATTGTAAAGTTTCATCAAAATCCATTCAGTAGTTTTTACGTGAAAGAGTAACAAACATCCATCCATCCATCCATCCATACTTACAAACTTTCGCGTTTATAATATTAGTATAGATGTCGCGCGTTTTTAACAGTTCTGTTATTATTGCTTCGATCAGTGTTGTTTATAATTTGAACACTATTCATTAACGGAGTTAGTGACTCGACTATGAAACGCTACCGACTTTGTTTATTATGTTCCGTTTGTTTTTGAACGGTGTTTACATATTTTTTAATTGATCATACACCGCCGGAAGTTCGGGATCCTGTTTGATCTTATATTTGGAGTGATTAATGGACGGCGCGTACTGAAGCATCGCAGCGCGTCGCTTGCCAAATGCTTTGACGCGATATATTTTTCTGTAACATACGGTATATGTAAGTTTAATAGTTTTGTTTATTCCGCCAATGAACAATAAAAAATCAACAAAAAAAGAAATAATAAAAAAAAATACCAATTACTAATACCAGAAAAATGTATTCTAAACTTGCCGACCTTTAAGGAAAAGGATATTTAAAATATTAGGAAGGGGAAGGACATTTTGGCGTCCATATATCTCATTCTTCGTATAAAAAGCAGCACACCGCTAGTTTACATTGCGTTTTCTGTGAGACAGTGGTAACAATCCCCTCGAGTCGGCCCATTAACGCGGTACACAATAGTGTCTATAGTGGGGCTCTGTCAATTTAAAATAAATGTAATTCTTTGTGATTCAATTAATTAATATGATACTGTATGTTTATAGGCAGGTGTGTTTATTACCATCAGAAAAGCGACCTGCTCGTTATGGCATTCAGGCTAATAAAACAAAAAAGATAACGCGTTAAAATGCGTCTCTATTTGTGACTTTTTCAATAGTTTTGTAAATTAACATTGAATTGACAGCCTCCGTGGCGCAGCGGGCGAGTAGCCGGCTGTGAAGCGAGAGGCCGCGGGTTCGATCTCCGCACCGAGACAAATATTTGTATGATCCACAAATATTTGTTTCGGGGTCTGGGTGTTGTGTGAACGAAAATCTCTCGTAGTTTCTGATACCCACGACACAAGATTCGTATCTTACTGTGGGGTCAGGGCTATGTATGTGACTGTTGGGTGTATTTATTTATTTTAAATTTAAAATGTTTTAGATTCCATCTTTGCGTGCATTAATTTTTTTTTCCATGTGTGGATTATATTAATTCATACATAGCTTACAATATAGTACATCTCGGTGTGCGCCGACCTTATCTCTTTGCGTTGTGGCGAGAAAGCCCGCCACTCGAGCGGTCTGAGTGCTTTTAGCGCTTGTGTGATGCGCTTTTGTGGAAGCATGTAGTGGGGTAGACAGTGTTTGTAATATATTGTGTTACGAATAACCGTGTATTGAGCAATTTTGCTTATACAACATTTTATCCAATAACAGTCCGTTTACTAAAAGGCTGGTAATTGATTAAACAATATTTTAAGAAGTGGTAAAATAAATTGAGCCCGATCGAGCGACTTACTCGTCTTGTCATTCAATTAAATAAAAAAATAATAGTGCGTACACACTGTTTGGCGGCAGAAAATAACAAAGCAGTGACCGACCCAGACCGGCTCTCGTATACAATGGACCTACCACCTAGTCACTGTTGTGACTGTTGCATGGACTTTTATCGCTCGTCACACGTTCGATGTTCGGAACGGCAATTCAAATCGGGGCCAACGTAACTGACTGTTCGTTTTAATATGAATGAAGCGTAGGTTTGTTTGTTTGTACGTGCGTGTACGCAGTGGGGCCACTAACTGGGCGGTTTCATGGGCGGTAGCGGGGACCAGATATTAGTGAAAAAAAAGGAGGGAATAATTAACTGTATATAACATCATCATCATCATTTACGAGTGGTAGAGCCATGCTACGAGTAGTAGAGCCACGCTGTGGACAGTTTTATCTACAGCATGAATGGGCAGGGTCGCTACCACTGCCTCACAAAAAACCGACGTAAAGTAGCGGCTTGCTGCTGCGTTTCGTACGGTGAGTGAGATATCCGGAGGCCCAAATCCCCCTTCTCTTCCCAATCCCTAATTATCCCTTTCCTTTTAGGTCGGCAACGCGTCCATGGTTCTTCTGGTATTGTGGGCTTACATGGGCGGTGGAGATCACTTACCATCAGGTGACCCACTTGCTCGTTTGCCGGCCTATGGACGTCCAACGCTAACGTAACGTACTTTTATAAGCCGTGGCGTTAATTATAATTTTGTAAGTGGTAAAAAGCAGCGATAGCTCAGCGGGTAGTGGTACGGACTGTCGAGACGAAAGTCACAGGTTCGAAGCCCCAAGAGCATACACCACTGACTTTTCTAAGTTACGTGTATATTATTTGTTAATTATCGCTTGCTTTAACGGTGAAGGAAACATCGTGAGGAAACCTGCATACCTCAGAACTCGGATAAGTTTTTTTTTTTTGTAGTAGACATGCACGCGGGTACACAAAGGGGGCATGTTTACAACACCTCTCTTTTCCTCGGGGTTAAAACACATCAACGAGGCATACAGGCAGTTACGACGCAACCAACTATAATTCAAACATATTCTACGAAATTGAATCCGCTGCCGCCAATACTACGACTGTAAGCCGGCAATACTTTACGAGTATATAAATTTACATCGAATGTCACCGACACTGTCGCGGAATTGATCCATAAATTTTGTACACAAGGTGGTATGCGAGAGGCCGTCTGGGTTGGTACCACCGCGCCGTCTATTTCTGCTGACAAGCTACAGTGTGTAAGCACTGTTGTGTTTCGTTTTGTTTTTTTTTTATCCTGGCTCGGCAAAATGTCTACGCCACACCTGATGGTAAGTGTAGCGCAATCCAGGAATAGTGGTTTGAAGCATATAGAAGATATTGAAGCCAGTGAAATTACTGGGCATTATGCGACTTAGTATTATGTCTCAGGGTGACGATCGCAGTTCGGTACCATGCATGCTTTGTAATTCAAAGTTCGGTGTGTTACGTACTGCCGATACGACAGTCGCAGATTCGAAACCAGCCCCAAGTGCATACACCTCTAACTTTTCTAAGTTACGTGTATATTATTTGTTAATTATCGCTTGCTTTAACGGTGAAGGAAACATCGTGAGGAAACCTGCATACCTGAGAACTCGATAAGATTTTTTATATGTGAAGTCGGCCAACCCGCATTAGGCCAGCGTGGTGGACTAAGGCCTTACGCCTCTCATACAGTAGAGGAGGCCCGTGCCCAGCAGTGGGACGTATATAATACAGGGCTAGTATTATTATTATTATTATAAGAGACGAACTTAGAGCAGTATACCCGAATGAAAAAAAAAAAAATATTATCAAATCTCTGTGAGTTAAGCGTATTTATACATATTATAAAAAAAACATCATATACGTCGATTTGAGAACCTCCATTTTTCTGTCGGTTATAAAATATGCCAATAATAACGAGGTAGCCCCTCGTATTTAATGGCCCTACACACTGTCACCGCCAGGCAATCGTTTTGCATAACAATGACGTTTCTAAAAACGCTCGCCATTGTCCCGCCGCGCTGACGGGTTGTTGTCTTGCGAATTGTTCGGCTAAGAGGCCGTTTACACTTGATATAAAACGCGGCGTTTTTATTATATGTATTTTTATTTAAAAGGTGGTAGATTCCTCGTATGCGAGAGGCCGTCTGGGTTGGTACCACCGCGCCGTCTATTTCTCCCGCCAAGCAACAGTGTGTTTCGGTTTTAAGAACATTGAAGCCAGTAAAATTACTGGGCATTTTGAGACTTAACATCTTACGTCTCGGGGTGACGAGTGCAATTCAGTGCCATGCAGTGCTTTCTAGTCCAAAGTTCTGTGTGGTGTTGCTTTTATTTGTGGGCAGGCGTGGCGCTTACTATAAGGCGAGCGACTTGCTCGTCTCGTCATTCAATGAATAAAACAATAAAAAGAAGTGTGTGTGTGCAATTCACACACGGCAGAAGTGAAACTTCAGAAAAGTAGCCTACAAGAGAATGAGATAAAAATAGAGTATCAGTGGTATTAGGATAATTAAAAGGTGTATTATTTTTATAATACTTTTACCAAGCTTAAAAATTATTATTTTTTTTTTGCGAAATATTACATTTCTGATTTCATATATTTACATACTTGAGATCTTGATTCTTTCCAACCTCTTTAGTGACGCCTTTTTCGTTTCATCAAATTTTCAAATCACAACGATTCTAAAGAAATTTTACTTAAAAAAAACGCAGCGTTTCTTACACAAGTGCTTCGATTAACATTCCATAGGTGAAGTTCATTGAACGAATGAATTGTACCGATATAAAACTGCAATACAATTGTTTTTCAATTGACCTGTTATTCCTTGTACAAGTCAGCTTGATCTTTTTGACAGATGTAATTTTTTCTGATCGAAATAACTTTGCAATGAGGAACTTATTATTATCTTAATTTAATGATTTTAAAAATTGTAAATATAATAAAAAAATACATATAACACAAAAGTCCCTAAAGATTCAAGCGATATCCGAAAATTTTAAGACTTTTTATTGCTTCAAAGTAAAATTAGCCCGTCTGTCAAAAAAATCAAGCTAACTTGTACAGGGTATAGTGTCTGTTTCACAATGTTCTATTACGATTTAATCACAAATTAACGTATAAGACTGAGATGTGACTTAACATCTTATGTCTCGGGGTGACGAGCGCAGTTCAGTGCCATACAGTGCTTTGTAATTCAAAGTTCTGTGTGGTGTTGCTTCCGTTTATGGACAGGCGTGACGCTTATCATCAGGCTCGCTAATCTCGTCATTCGATGAAATAAAAAAAAAACAACAGTCACACACATAGTCCTGATCCCACACTAAGTTAACCTGTATCGTAGGTATCAGGAACTACGAGGGACTTGCGGTCTCACAACACCCAGACCCGAAACATATATTTGTGAATTATAAAAACATTTGTCAGTGTGCGGGATCGTACCCATGGCCTTTCGCTTCAGAGCCGGCCACTCGCCCACTGCTCCATAGAATCTGTCTAAAATAACTGTAATAAATATATATTTTTTTATTTCAGGTAATTATCCATATCCATCTTGTAATTGCTGACTTCCAAAAAGAAAATATACGGTAAGGGTACGAATAGGTCTTTTTTATCCTGGCTCGGCTAAGTGAATACACTGTACCTGATGTTAAGTGTAGCGCAATCCAAGAATAGTGTCGACCAACGATAAACAATGTGTCTGTCGTAGGTCGGCAAGATCATGCCGGCCTGCTAACTGCTTCTTCACACTCCGTTTAAATTACCCTATATTATAGAAAGGAGGGAACGCGTGTAAGCCTAAGCTAAAGCCTAAGCTAAGTTCTAAGCCGTTGTAACGCCTGCATCATAATTCTACCCCCAAGGGGATAAAATAGTGGATGAAAGTTTGTATGAAACTTTGTCAATTTTAAACGTTCACGCGGGCGTAGCCGCGAGCAAAAGCTAGTACATACATACATAGCATTCGAGACACCTACAAACTGGTAAATTCCATTTTTGCCTTGGCCTTAAAAAAACGAATTAGACTCGGTATGATTCTTGAAACTGTAAACAAGCTAACTAGGGTACATTGTCACATTTTTAATAAAAAAACGCGACAAAGAGTCCTTGTTGCCTAATTATACGAAGGGGTGGGGTATTAAAAATTCCACCCCCGGGCGACTCATGAATATTCCGTTCTTAACAAGACTGTGCACTTGTTTTTTATATGATATACCTTTTTTTCGGCGGTTGTTTTACGAAATGTTTGTTTTGCTAGTTGCAGTCCAAAAATGAATGAAGATAATTATAAATAAATACACCCAACAGTCACATACATAGTCCTGACCCCACATTAAGATACGAGTCTTGTGTCGTGGGTATCGGGAACTACGAGAGACTTTCGGTCTCACAACACTCAGACCCCGAAACAAATATTTGTGGATCACACAAAAATTTGTCTCGGTGCAGGGATCGAACCCGCGGCCTCTCGCTTCACAGCCGGCTACTCGCCCGCTGCGCCACGGAGGCTGTCAAAAGATATAGATTCAATAATATAGCTGAGGCTGGCAACTTGATACCTTTTTTTATCCGAGCACGGCAAAGTGACTGCACTACACCTGATGGTAAGCGTAGTGCAGTCCAAAAAACCAGCGACCACCAATAAACAATGAGTTTATTAGTGGTCACCAGAGTCATACCGGCCTGTATAAATGCTTACTCCCTCTTCGGAGAGTGAAATCGAAGGGCCTGCGACAGGACAGGCGGATGACCGATGCAGGCACAGTGATACAAGGATTTACCGCTATACCCACCCCAATCAACCATCAAGTCATATCGCAAGCCTTTCGGGAGAACCGATTACACACTGGCTGATCCTGTAACGCGATCCACACAGTGTGTGGATTATTATGGCAGGTTTTAACACCATGTGTACGGTGGTCGCTATCCGGACAGATATGAATATCCTACCACCAGTAAAGATGTTTGTTAGTTGTGGTCCAAAAATGAATTATTAGATTTAATATTATAGCAGAGACTGGCAACTTTCTACCTGCTTATTTACCAGCCTATGATATGAAAACAAAACACAGTACTATAGTATGATTCAAAATTTCATCCATTCCAGGCATATTTGACCAAAAAATCGACAGTTTTTTTGACCATCCAACCGTATTAACCAGCCCGCAACACACCTGTCACGGCATATGGTGACCGTAGATCTCACATGCAAGCTAAAACGACCTTTATACCTTGAACTTAAGGTTGTAATTAATAGTTTTAATGTATTCTACGTATGATAAACATGGTTGAATTTCGACCAAATATCTATATAGTTAAGGTTTAAAATCGTAGGTGATTCTTACTCCCACTTCTGATATTAGAATTTAACCTTTATGGGTATTCTTATAAAGTTGATATTTGAATGGTGTTTTAAAAGAGAATACAGGATAATTTATATTGGTCAAGTGTTGTAACTATTATTAACTATAACTGTGGCGTTGATGAAGGGGTAGGCAGAATTAGAAATATGGCATTTCCGACCCATAATAGGAGAGCGTGATATACTGAACTTTTTTTTAACTGACTATTCAAGAATAGTTCCCTCCGTGCCACAGTGGGCGAGTAGCCGCAGCGCAGTTCAGTGCCATGCAGTGCTTTGTAATTCAAAGTTCTGTGTGGTGTTGCTTCTGTCTATGGGCAGGCGCTTACCATCAGGCGAGCGCCTTGCTCGTCTCGTCATTCAATCAAATAAAAAAACACACTTTCCTCGGTCCAAATATACAATAACAAACAATCATTAATACAATGTCATCAAAATGTGACGCGTCAGTGAATAAGGTTGTATTGCGATGCAACGATAGAGGGTATTTAAATATACATTAAATTCCCCCTAATGTCACCGAATCAGGTGCTTATGTTACGTTACGCCTGGCTCCATAATAATACTAGCTTTTGCTTGCGGTTCCGTCCGCGTAAATGTCTTTTTTGGAAGAAAATTAGCCTATTTTTTTATCCGAGCACGGCAAAGTGACTGTAAGCGTAGTGCAGTCCAAAAAACCAGCGACCACCAACAATCAATGAGTTTATTGGTGGTCATGCCGGCCTGTATAAATGCTTCTTCCCTCTTCGGAGAGGGAAGAAGCAAATCGTGGGGCCTGCGACAATACAGGCGGATGACCGATGCAGGCACAGTGATACAAGGATGTAACCCTATATCCGCTACAATCAACCATCAAGTCATGACGCAAGCCCTTCGGGAGAACCGGATATACACTGACTGATCCTGGAACGCGATCCACACAAGGCGTGTGGCACTATGGCAGGTTTTAACATCATGTGTACGGTGATCGCTATCCACCAGCAATTTACAATAAAATTACCCAATTATTATTTTTTATAGCATAGGCCGGTAAACGAGCAAGTGGGTCACCTAATGGTAAGTGATCTCCACCGCCCGTGTACCCCATAATACCAGTAGAATCATGGGCGCGTTGCCGACCTTAAAGGAAAGGGGATTTGGGCTTCCGGATATCTCACTCACCGTACGAAACGAAGCAGCAAGCCGCTACTTTACGTCGGTTTTCTGTGAGACAGTGGTAACGACTCGGTCGAGCCAGCCCATTCATGCTGTTGACAAAACTACCCACAGCGTGGCTCTACCACTCTTAAAATTGCATATTTACCGGCCTGTGCAATAAAAAAACCTCGCAAAATCTTGCTCTACGGGCACGGCCCCTGCACGGTGCTTGTCAAAACGTTTACACGGCTTTGAACCATGGCGTGTTGACAGCCATTTTCCATGAGTGACGATTCAATTTCCGTGCAGCGGTGTTTATACCAAAAATGTGTGTTTAGCTGAAATCTATACTAATATAATAAAGCTGTAGAGTTTGATTGTTTGTTTGTTTGAACGCGCTAATCTCAGGAACTACTGGTTCGAATTGAAAAATTCTCTTTGTGTTGGATAGTCCATTTGTCGAGGAAGGCTTTAGGCTATATAACATTACGCTGCGACCATTAGGAGCGAAGCATCAGTGAAAAATGTTGCAAAAACGGGGAAAATTATTCATATTTGAAGGCTTCCGTTGCTAAGCTACCCAAATAATATTATTTGAAGGCTACCGTTGCTAAGCTACCCAAATCTATACTAATATTATAAAGCTGTAGAGTTTGATTGTTTGTTTGTTTGATCACGTGGGCGGAGCCGCGAGCAAAAGCTAGTAATACATATAGCGTTGACAGCCTCCGTGGCGCAGCGGGCGAGTAGCCGGCTGTGAAACGAGAGGCCGCGGGTTCGATCCCCGCACCGAGACAAATGTTTGTGTGATCCATAAATGTTTGTCTCGGGGTCTGTGTGTAGTGAGACCGAAAGTCTCTCGTAGTTCCTGATACCCACGACACAAGACTCGTATTTTGGTGTGGGGTCTGGACTATGTATGTGACTGTTGGGTGTATTTATTTATTAGCTGTTGCTCGCGGCTCCACCCGATTGGATGTTTTTTTACTAGGATAAAAAGTAAGCCTATGTTCATCAAGGATAATGTAGGATTCTAATTAAGAATTTTTCAAATCGGCCCAGTAGTTTCAGAGCCTATTCAATGCAAATAAAATCTTTCCTCTTTATAAATTTAGATTATGTTCCTGTATTTCTGAAGGAGCGTCGCACCCACTGCATCTATATTTAACTAGTGATAATGTAGATAGATACATAGATAGAATATTCTTTATTGCCAGTGAAATTACTGGGCATTAAGAGACTTAACATCTTATGTCTCGAGCGCAGTTCAATGCCATGCAGTGCTTTGTAATTCAACGTTCTGTGCGGTGTTGCTTCTTTTTATGGGCAGGCGTGGCGCTTACCATCAGGCGAAACGCGATATTTTTTTTTTATTTCAATGAGTAATGTTCGCGTAATCATAAGAAATCATTGAATACTAAAAAGCTAAAAATAAAACTAAAGCTAGTTTTTTTTACTAGTTTTTCATTGTTTTTTTTTTTAAGATTACTTCATACCGGATCAAGGCCAGAAATTCATTGCATATTCGTACCAATTCTCCGAAAACGAACATTTCCGAAGCGTAGTAGTACTGTATACATTTGAACAAAAAAAAAACAGTAAAAAAACAATGTCCCCACCGGTGTAGTGGATACCCGCTCGGCGGAGCGTGTCGCGGGTTCACAGGAAGCGCCGTCCGTTACCGATTATTGTGGCGTCACTTCCGGTTGGCAACATGGTCCTATTGTCTCTGTTAATATCTCATCGATGGGGTCGCGGTCCATGGATAAATAAATAAATAAATACACCCAACAGTCACATACATAGTATCAGGGGTGGGTATCAGGAACTATGAGAGACTTTCGCTCTCACAACACTCAGACCCAGAAACATATGTGGATCACACAAACATTTGTCTCGGTGCGGGGTTCGAACCCGCGGCTTCTTGCTTCACGGCTGGATACTCGCAATAATAATAATAATACTAGCCCTGTATTATACATGTCCCGCTGCTGGGCACGGGCCTCCTCTACTGAATGAGAGGGGTCAGTCCACCAGGCTGGCCTAATGCGGGTTGGCAGACTTCCCATACCTTCGAAAATCTTATCGAGTTCTTAGGTATGCAGGTTTCCTCACGATGTTTCCTTCACCGTTAAAGCAAGCGATAATTAACAATTAATATACACGTGACGTAGAAAAGCGGTCCATGGATAATAAAAAAAAACGTATGTATGACCCCCGTGGCGTAGTGGGAGAGTAGTCGTAGGCTACGAAGCGAGAGGCCGTGGGTTCGATTCCCGCACCGGGACAATGTTTGTGTAATTACTAATATTGGTTTCGGGTGTGAGTGTTGTGGGACCGAAAGTCTCTCGCAGTTCCTGATACCCACGACACAAGACTCGTATCTTACTGTGGGGTCAGGACTATGTGTGTGACAGTTGGGTGTATTTATGTATACCTCTCGTGTGCCGTGGTTAAAAGCATGATATCCTGAGCAATGTGTCAACGCGTACTGGATTTATTTACACATGGCCATGGTGTAAAACATTAAAAATAAAATGCAGAACTTATCGAGAAAGAGATTTTTTTAAAAATTAAATACAATTATGAAAAACTTAATAACGCAATGAGATTTTTAGTTACAGTGCCAAATTTTATGTATTTTACTGTATTTAATAATTCCTCGTAGTCATGGTGGGATGTTTTTGGAAAATATTGGTATTTATACCAAAATAACCGTTTTTGACAGATCATTGACCTTTTACAAAAAAAAAATAACTTCTAAACTACTGAAAATAAATTCATTTGTGTTTTGACACGGAGATTCTAATTAACCTATTCTATCTCTTAAAATCAAAATATAAAATGGCGACTGAAATTTAGACTCAGCGATGGTCGCAATTTCACACAGTGACGTCATCTAGCTTCATCTAGCTTCGTAATTCAAAGTTTTGTGTGGTGTTGATTCTGTTTATGAGCAGGCGTGGCACTAGGTTCGCCCCCTATCAAATCATGGGACGGACGTCGGATTTACTGACGTAAAGTAGCGCGCGGCGTTTCGTACGGTGAATGAGATATCCGGAAGCCCAAATCCCCTCCCCTTCCCAATCCCTAATTGTCCCTTTCCTTTAAGGTCGGTAACGCGCCCATGATTCTCCTTGGGCGTACATGGGCGGTGGAGATCACTTACCATCAGGTGACCCACTTGCTCGTTTGCCGGCCTATGCTATAAAATATATGGATTACAGTCGTGAGTGTGTATGTATATATTCATGCTGTTCAATGAGTAACCCTTGCTCTAAAGAGCGATTGTTATTCTTCGTTAACAGTTATTGCTAACAGTAACTGAGCAGTTTAAGTGAAAGCTAAGGCTGCATTGTACCATAATAGCAGTTATAGTTAAGGCTTACGTCAAATTTGACGATAGCAGTAACGCTGACTTTATCATTGACTGCGGAATGTGTTGCACCATCGTATTCTGATACTACTAGATTCCTCGATTAATTCTAGAAACAGGGACGTTATATTATTTTAGAGCACAGATGCTTTAAGAGATATGTCGGTTTGGAGGTTATAATTGAACCATCTGAAATCTATTTAACATAAACAATAGCTTTAATTAACGAATCTTGGGCGTTTACGGTTAACAGCTAAAGTTATGACGTCATCTAACATTTGTCAAATGGTGCAACTCATGTTTTGCTTAACCGGTACTTTAACATGTTTGTCATTGCTAAAGTAAGTTGGTGCAATCCAGCCTAAGTAACTAGTGGACCAATCATTGTGTCGGTAACTCTAGTGATGAGAATGCCGACAAGTTAACGATGTTTATTTATTTTTACGATTTACTAAATGACTGTGTAATTTGCTCGGAAGGCTTAGATCGTGGGTTCAATTATCGTTGTGGTAAAAAGAATTGTGTATTTTTTTATTAAATGACGAGACGAGCAAGGCGCTTGCCTGATGGTAAGAGCCACGTCAGTAAACAGAAGCAACACCACACAGAACTTTACTTTACCCTGTTGCATGTTTTTCGGATCAATATAATATACACAAATATCGATTGCCTGACCTGGGGATTGAACCCAGACTAATTTCCCTAACATCATGATGCAACACATGTGTATAATAAATAATTAATTTAATAGTTTGCGTGTGTTGGTCATACACGCAATGTCTTTCACGCAATTTTGTTTGTTAAATTGTTCTTCGAAAATTAAAAAAAAAAGTCGAAATGAATTTGGCGAATCGTGGGACTTCTAGTTGCACATCTCAAAATCATATCAAAGTCAAAATCTTTATTCATCATGTAGGCTAAGAAAGCGCTTATGACAGGTCCAGTACAGAACATTTGTCATTAAAAAGACTAACTTAAGATTAAGGGAACTTAGGACTAACCGCCGCGCTATAGGCTGGCAGGAAAGGCACACCAACAAGCATGCGAAGAGGGGGTATCCTTAAATGTTGGGATTCACGGACTAGGAGGATATGGAAATCGGGACAAAGGCAGGAAGGAGTAGGGTAAATCTGCCTACCACATCGGGTGTACAGGCGTGTGTGATAGATGCATCATTAGAATGCAATTTGTAGGAAAAACGTGAGACGCAGCCTGACTTCGCTGGCAAGAAATATATTGTATTTGAAAGTTAGTAAATTGATTTTACTTTCATTATTTTCACTTGTCAATAATAAAGCATTCAATAGAGAAGATGGTTGGAAGTTAGCACAAGCCTGGGATCCGATTAGCTACATATATAAAAATGAATGTTTGTCTGTATGTCCTTTATAGAATCGTAAACTATGCATTTGATCATGTGATGATCTTTAGCAAAGTTGTTGTGCATGAGCCCACGAAGGTTTCTGAGTTGGTACGACCAATTTGAACCACTTTTTATCCGAGAAAAAGGCATTCACGTGGGCGGAGCCGCGGGCGATCATACAAATGTTTGTCTTGGTGCGGGGATCGAACCCGCGGCCCCTCGTTTCACAGTCGGCTACTCGCCCGCTGCGCCACGGAGGCTGTCATACAACTTAGCAACTATATTTTTGATATTCAAATCGGAACTATCTTACTGATAGGGTCACGGAGACATAACACGACAGACCGGGACGTATGGCATTCATTTTAACTATCCTTTTTTGTAGTCGGTTAAAAAACTGCCACAAAACATTCCCTGTACGTAAATATGTAACTGACATATACGGCGGAGTGGCGCTTTCACCATTTGCGATATTAAAATGTAATTTTTACGACTGGTGCGACGTCGAGGGAATTGTTAACTAATGTGGTTCGTGCTGTATGGTATGTTAACTGTTAAAGAGAGAATTGTATATTCAACCGACTTTAAAAGGGCGGAGGTTATTAATTCTTTGCCGTGCTCGGATAAAAAAAATTTTTATGTATATTTGTATGTCGCTGGATGCAGGCCGCTTCCAACAGGTCGGTCTGGAAATCTTTGGGGGAGGCCTATGTTCAGCAGTGGACGTCTTGTGGCTGATGATGATGATGATGTATATTTGTATTGAGTATTTTTTTCAATTGGACTTAGAGAAAATCTAAAACTGTAATGAGGACCTTCATATTGAAATTAAGAGTTTATTTTTGGTAAGAATTTTCTAGAGGTGTGCTGCAACCAATTTTGCAGTCTCGCTAATAAAAAAGAATTCACGATTTTTTCGTCCCACCTTTGATTTTTTTGATTGAATAATACACCCATACACCTAGTTTATATGGGTGTATCGATAAATGTAATCCATATTTAAACCGTAGTCTGCTAAGAATGTCACTTAACTGGGACAGTAAGTACTTACAAAGCACAGTATTGCATCACAGTCGGCTAAGTAATTAGTGAGGGTGAACGCACTGTACTTGTGTATGCATTACAATTACACTGGCATGTACTTGTCACTTAATAGATACGCCCATTACAAACTATATGTACCATAGGCATTACCGAAACGGCACGTATTTTAAAACTACCACCGGATCCAAAACGACCCACCTTGAGAAGACCCGGCGAAACAAACTCAAGTGGGCTTCCTTTACCGCTGGATTCAACGCGGCGCGACCCAGCCCTGAGAAGATCCAGCTAGACAAACTCAGTGGGCTTGTTTTTGGTCCGGTCTTTCAATCCAATAATCATTATGCATTATCATTTGTTCACGAGTTATAAAAAAAATAGCTACGGAATTGTCGAAGCAGAATTTGTATGAATGCCCTCATATTGTTAAAAAATTACCTTTCAGACAATAGACGCCACCAATTATTAACAAAAGTTAATTTGATGAATATTTTTGTGTATTCAGGTCATTTCAGGGCCACTCCCTGTAACAAAGCCTAGTAACTCATTTAAAATTAATTAATATAATTATGAGACTGTTATTTTCGTCACTGTGTCGACTGTGGTGTCGCACAGGGATGGATGTAGGGTGGGGGGTCTTAATAAAGTCCCATATATATTTTGTTCCTAAAATTGTACTTTGTACTAGATAGCAGCACCTACATAACTGGTCTGTGGCGAAGGGGAAAAAACCAAAAGGGCTGACGCTAGTTAATTATGTAAATTAAAATCAAAACATTTATTTTGCAAGTAGGCCACAAAGGGCTCTTTTACACGACAATCTTTACATAGTATAGAATGAAGTCCACTTCCGCTGTCTGTTCGCTTAGATCTTTTAAACTATTCAACGGATTTTAATGCAGTATTCAGCAATAGATAGAGTGATTTATGAGGAAGGTTTATATGTATATCACGCTATGACCCAGGGAGCAGGGTAGTAACATGCAGATGAAACCTCGAGGGACAGCTAGTAATAGATAAATTACGTTGAAACGTCTCTACTGGTGCTTCGGAAATGACCACTGGTCTGAGAAGAATCTCTAAGAAACTCAGCCGTAGGTCTTTTGAATATTTGCATTATATTGTTGTTACAATTATAGACAATAGCAATACATAATTTTATTTTTTTTGTTAAAGATTGCTATCAATATAAAGTGAAAAGATTTGATTGTTTGCATTGAATAGGCTCTAAAGCTACTGGACCGATTTGAAAAATTCTTTCACCATTAGATCCCTACATTATCCCTGATGAACATAGGCGATATCTATAATATAACAGTGCAGAATTTCACGCGGGCGGAGCCGCGAGCGTATGTATGTAATAGTATTATATACATTCAACGGTAGTTCATATTACATACATATGCACTCATGCCTGTAATCCCCGAAGGGGTAGGCAAAGGTGCAACCAGTACACTCACATTTCGACGAGCTATTTCCGTCCCATGATGTGATAGGGGGCGAGTCTATGGTCATACCGGGCACAATTCCTGATTCCGGACTTATACTGAGCATTTCATAATAGAAAACCACAATATCACTTTTACCCGACCCGGAGTCGAAACCGAGACCTCAGCATAGCAGTTATACCACGTATGTAATGACTGTCTCTCTTTATTATACACCACCGTGACTTCTTTTCTTCAACTTCTGTCCATCCAAAGGTTGTCTGGCAGAGATCGCTCGTAGCGATAAGACCGCCCATTGTAAAACCATTAAGTAGTCCTATGCTAAATTATTTTAAGTGATTATTGGTTATACAATAAAGAGTTTTGTATTGTATTGTAATACAACTGCGCTATCGAGTTCGTAGTTTTCATTTGCCAAAAGTTACTAATCATAAAATGCACGACAGATGACGTGTGCAAGCTATTCGTACAACGCGGGTCAACCCCCCCAAATAGCTGACGCGGTGCCTGGAATTTCGGACGAGTCCAGCTGTCGGGCGTTTAAAATTTAATATGTAATTTGTCCTCGCCCCACCTCACATTATCACGCAGTGGGCAGGCAGAGGTACATTCTACTAAAAACTCATTAACCTAACACTTCAGTTTTGTATTTGTTAAACTCAACCGACGAAAATGGCTAAGGAGATTTTGCATTTAATATATGATATCGTAGCTCAGCGGGGAGTGGTATGGACTGTCGAGACGAAAGTCGCAGGTTCGAAACCAGCCCCAAGAGCATACACCTCTGACTTTTCTAAGTCACGTGTATATTAATTTTTAATTATCGCTTGCTTTAACGGTGAAGGAAACCTGCATACCTGAGAAGTCGATAAGATTTTTCGAAGGTATGTGAAGTCTACCAACCCGCATTAGGCCAGCGTGGTGGTCTAAGGCCGAACCCCTGTCATTCAGTAGAGGAGGCCCGTGCCCAGCAGTGGGACATGTATAATACAGGGCTAATAAAAAAAAAAATATGCTGTCGTAAAGTCATGAATATATTTTCACATTATTTATGACTCTCTTTATGAGTGGTAGAGCTACGCTGTAGACAGTTTTGTCTACAGCATGATTGGGCTCTCGACCGGGTCGTTACCATTGTCTCACGGAAAACCGACGTAGCGGATTGTTGCTGCGTTTTTTGCGGTGAGTGTGATATCCGGAGGCCCAAATCCCCATCCCTTAATTATCCCTTCTCTTTAAGGTAGGCAACGCGCCCATGATTCATCTGGTGTTGTAGGCGTACATGGGCGGTGGAGATCACTTACCATCAGGTGACCCACTTGCTCATTTGCCGGTCTAAGCTATAAAATAAATAACCAATAATAAGTATTTAACATTAATAATTTAATAATATTTAGTGTTAATTATATTAAATAAAAGTATTTTAATTTATATCAACATATCCACTCGACATGACCGCGTGGCCACAGCTAAGCGCGGCGAGCGGCGTGCGGCGCGGCAAGCGGTGAGCGGCGAAAACAAATAGTGTAGACAACGTGAAGTATGCCATAGCTACGGGCGCGCCGCCGCCTGCCGCGCCTCGCTCGCCGCGCCGCCACCCGCACCGCTAGAAACTGTGGCCAGGCCCTGATAGAAGTACATTCTACTCTCTTCGCGTTTATGCGAGCCTGGTACTTTTTACGGCAACATGTTCCGAATAAGAAAAAACCTAAAGAGTTTTTCTTTGTCCAAATCGTCATTTGTTTATTAATTACGGCTACTCGCCATGAAAAATGGACATTCTACTCTCTTCGCGTTTATGCGAACCTGGTACTTTTTTTACGGCACCATGTTCCAAATTATAAAATAAAAACCGCATCTATATATAATTATATATATATATATATATATATATATATATATATATATATATATATATATATATATATATATTTATATTTATTTATTTATATTTATTTTTTTATTTCACTCTCATCATTTTTTCATAACGCGCCTAACTTCATACTGCTCTCGCGCCTAACTTCATACTGTTAATTTTTTGTGTCACAGGTGCGCGCGCATCTTAAAATTTCACTCTCATCATTTTTTCATAACGCGCCTAAAGAAGTATAACTTCAAAAACAGACATCGGATTTTGATCATTAATTGGATGCAAATAATGGCTGAGTGGTAGAGCCATACTGTCGACAGTTTTGTCTCACAGAAAACCACATAATAACACATCCACTGTCAAACGATGACGGGAAGTCGGTACTCTCGCATCAAACCAGGTAGAAAAGAAAGCATAGCTCAAAATTGTCCCATTTCTTTCTTCTTTCTGCCTTGCGTTATCCCGGTTTAGTGCCAGGGTCCGCCTTCCTACTTAAACGCCTCCACTTCATCCGATCTTGAGAATCCTTTATAGTGAGACCATTGGCTCTCATGTCTCCCTCCAATACGTCAAGCCAACGCTTTTTGGGCTAATTGTCCCATTTCAATCTAAATATATAAAACTCAAAGGTGACTGACTGATATAGTGATCTATCAACGCACAGCACAAACCACTGGAGGGATCGGGCTGAAATTTGACAAGCAGGTAGATGTTATGACGTAGGCATCCGCTAAGAAAGGATTTTGATAAATTCTACCCCCAAGGGGATACAATAGGGGATGAAAGTTTGTATGAAACTTTGTCAATGTTAAACGTCCACGCGGGCGGAGCCGCGAGCAAAAGCTAGTTTGAAGAAATGATGGCACTCTCAAGAGTGTGAATTCGGGGATGAAACACAGATTGACGCACTCCCCTGAGTTAACTTCGTCATTCAGTCTTATAATACAAAAAATATACCAGTGACATTTTGTCAAACAGTCATAAAAATGAAAATATGAAAATGTTAACTCCAGTGGAATAATATTTTTAAATTCACCTTCGCTAACAAGGGGCACAGTATAAAAACTATACGGTCTGCTAATGCCGTTGATGCTTAGGTACAAGTCGACAAGAAAATATGTTTTTTTGGTTTCTAGTTTCACAGAGTCATACAGTTTATAGGCCTTGGCTGATCTTTTACTGAGCCTTTTATACCGAAAAAACCTTGCGGGTAGAGCTGTGAGAAAAGGAAGTGGTAAAGTCATATTGTACACACTTGTCTAAAGAGTGAATGGTATGATCGGGATATTAATGCTATTTCATAAAAAAACAGTTCGCTGAATTGCGCAATTCGTACGGTTACCGGAAGACCAATTGCCTCCTCCCCTTCCCATCCCCTCAATATCACCTTTCCTTTGATATCGTCAAATGATCATGTCTTTTCAGATATTCGTATAGGTGCTACCATCAGATGATACATTCTTGGTGAGCCATGGTGATAAAGCTATAGAAAGCTACTAATTCACGTCTGTTTTATAAGACAGTGGTACCAACCCGATCGAGTCAGCCCATTCATATAGTTGACAAAATTGAACACAGTGTAACTATATTTAATTTTATATACATAGAAATGAATATTTATCTGTGTGTCCTTTAAATTGTAAACTATGCATCTGATCATGTGATGATCTTTAGCAAAGTTGTTGTGCATGAGCCCACGATGGTTTCTGAGTTGGTACGACCGATTTTCGACAGATGGCGCCACTGTCATTCCAAAATTTGTGTAATGTCTTTACTTCAAATTTATTTTAGTTGGTGGCGTAGCAACGCGCGCAGGTTACAGCTAGTACCACATAAATAATGCCTTCGTTGACAGACTGAAAAGTTCTGGAATGGAGGCCACGTACTGGCAAGCGCAGCGTTGGACGTCCGCCTACAAGGTGGACAGACGACCTGATAAAGGTCGCAGGAAGTCGCTGGATGCAGGCCGCTTCCAACAGGTCGGTCTGGAAATCTTTGGGGGAGGCCTATGTTCAGCAGTGGACGTCTTGTGGCTGATGATGATGATGATGATTACAGACTGTACGATTTTTAAACTGTACAAAGGGTGTGGAGCCACCCCTAAATGCCACTTAGTTTCGGGGTGCGGTTTTTCCACATAAACGTCGGGGAATGTGTTTTATAAAAGATTTTTATATTAATGTAAAGGGTTCTTGTGGGGTTAATGAGGGTCTTAATCAGGAGGGAAGTGAGTTTGATTCCCAGATGGGGAGATAACGTGTTTAATGACGCAGGATATATCATTAAAGTTGATTTATGATCAGCGTACGACGGAGTTTTTTTTTCAGAGGTATCTAACATAGGTCACCTGATAGTTTTATTTTATGGAATGACGAGACGAGTAAGGCGCTCGCCTGATGGTAAGCCTGCTCATAAACAGAAGCAACACCACATAGAACTTTGAATGCATGGCACTGAACTGCGTTCGTCAACCCGAGACATAAGATGTTAAGTCTCATAAAGCTCACTAATTACACTGTCGTTCAAACCGAAACAAGAGTGCTTACACATTATTGCTTGGCAGCAGAAGTAGACAAAGCGGTGGCACCTACCCAGACGGTCTGTCGCATACGAGGGACCTACCACCTTCTGACAAAGAAACTGTCTATAGCATGGTTTTACCATTTATTTATTAAACTTTGTACACAAGGTAAACAGGGTGACTTAAATGCCTCAGGCATTTTTCCTATTCGACCTTTTTTTTTTTTAAATCGCGGATATTAGCTAGTCGTACCACATCGGTATAATATAATACAATTGCCTAAATTTGAAAAGGTGTGGTACCGTCCCGGTAAACTCAATTAGGGTCTCGTAAAAGGGTTCTGATTTTATTTCGACGATTGTTTTAATTTGTTGGGATCCTTATCGACAGCCTCCGTGGCTTGTCGGGCGAGTAGCCGGCTGAGAAGCGAGAGGCCGCGGGTTCGATCCCCGCACCGAGACAAATGTTTGTGTGATCCACAAATATTTGTTTCGGGTCTGGGTGTTGTGAGAGCGAAAGTCTCTCGTAGTTCCTGATACCCACGACACAAGACTCGTATCTTACTGTGGGGTCAGGACTATGTATGTGACTGTCGGTGTATATATTTATTTATTCCATAATCCATTTGCCTAAATTTGTAAAGGTGTGATACCGTCCCGGTAAACTCAATTAGGGTCTCGTGAAAGGGTTCTGATTTTATTTCGTCGATTGTTTTAATTTGTTGGGAACCACGCCTGTATCCTTGGGATGACCGGACCCCATTTAAATTGTGTGGGTCCTTTGTGGTAAGGTGCATGAGGGTAGTTTCCTATGTTGAATATTACCTATACATTATTTTATACGCAACAGAAAATAATGTGAAAAGAAACTTTTGTTTTTTTTTTTATCCGAGCACGGCAAAGTGACTGCACTACACCTGATGGTAAGCGTAGTGCAATCCAATAAACCAGCGACCAACAAACAATAAGTTTATCGATGGTCACCAGAGTCATGCCGGCCTGTATAAATGCTTCTTCCCTTTTTAGAAAGAAAAGAAGAAAATCGAGGGGCCTGCGACAGGACAGGCGGATGACCGATGCAGGCACAGGAATACAAGGGTGTACCCCTATACTCTGTATAAATGCGTCTTCATACGCGATGAGGGAAGAAGTAAATCGAGGGGCCTGCGAAAAGACCTGTGGATGATCGATGCATGGATGTACCCTTTATACCCGCCGCAACAAACAATCAAGTCATGTCGCAAGCCCCTCGGGAGAACCGAATATACACTGGCTGATCCTGGAACGCGATCCAAACAAGGCGTGTGGATCACCTTAGCAGGTTTTAACACCACGTGTACGGTGGTCGCTATCCGGGCGGATATGAATATCCTACCACCAGCAGTTAAAACACAATCAACATCGGTTCAAAAATGAGCCCGCAATTATGATTTTAAATATTGGTATGAGCAAAGGTGGGTGCGTATTGGGGACATCTCACTATCTCGCTCGCACGCGTATGTCCATTTGCTAGAGTGACGTCACGGTTTGCGTCTGTTATTTGACAAGTTGTCAAATAAAACATCCAATCACACATATATAATAATAATAATACTAGCCCTGTATTATACACGTCCCGTACATGCCTCGTCTACTGAATGAGAGGGATTAGGCCTTAGTCCACCACGCTGGCCTAATGCGGGTTGGCAGACTACACATACCTTCGAAAAATCTTATCGAGTTCTCAGGTATGCAGGTTTCCTCACGATGTTTCCTTCACCGTTAAAGCAAGCGGTAATTAACAATTAATATACACGTAACTTAGAAAAGTCAGTGGTGTATGCTCTTGGGGCTGGTTTCGAGCCTGCGATTTTCGTCTCCCGAAAATCACTGTAATTCGAACGCGAAACATATAAAAGAGTAGGTAGAGATGCATCCGTTTGCCAAGGTTTTTTGGAAAATCTGGCATAACATATACCATGTACGATTTTGCCCAAAATACGGTATTGGTTGATTTTTGTCCTATGTTTTATTCTGATGTATAATCTATATTACTGTAAAGTTAAATTAAAATCCATTCAGTAGTTTTTACGTGAAAGAGTAACAATCCATCCATACTTACAAACTTTCGCGTTTATAATATTAGTAGGATTTGACTACGGGCCCTCGAAATATTGAATAGAGCCTAATAAGCTGTCAAACTTTCTATTCGAAAGCTCAAACTCGGTAAGCCGACATTTAGAATTAAACAATCTTATCCGTTATCAAAGCTTGTGAAAGTGAGCTTTGGAATCTAACGGAGCTGTCATGACATTTTAATTGTCAACATTCACCATGGCGCAGCGAGTCACGACTGAAATGAGAGGCCGCGGGTTCGATTCCGACACTGAGACAAATGTTTGAATCTTACATATTGGTTATTGATCAAATCAGAAATGAGGAGATCCGTAGAAGAACGAAAGTCACCGACATAGCCCAGCGTATTAGCAAGCTCAAGTGGCAGTGGGCAGGCCATGTAGCTCGCAGAACCGATACCCGTTAGGTTCTGGAATGGAGGCCACGTACTGGCAAACGCAGCGTTGGACGACCGCCTACAATGTGGGCAGAAGATCTGATAAAGGTCGCAGGATGTCGCTGGATGCAGGGCGGTCTGGAAATCTTTGGGGGAGGCCTATGTTCAGCAGTGGACGTCCTGTAGCTGATGATGATGATGATGAAACAGATGGGTGAAGGTCGATGTTACCCGGGATCCTAGACCATATGTTATCTAGAAACAGACAGTTCAGTTCGTTAACACCACACTAATTAGACAACATGAGTCATGGTTAAATGTCTTGACTTGTGTAAGTTAACTGACCGTTTTAAAACTCGGCTTTCTACAAATTACAAAGTTCCGTTGTCGGTTTAAACTTGTTTCCGAGGAAGTTAACGAGACGTGTGTGAAATGAGCTCGGAAATGAGAGGTCCCGGCTTTGAATCCCTTATAAGGTCCTAATTTTTCATAATAATTAGTGTTATTCTTTTTTTTATTTGACTGAATGACGAAACGAGCAAGGCGCTCGCCTGATGGTAAGCGCCACGCCTGCACATAAACAGAAGCAATACAACTCAGAACTTTGAGTTACAAAGCACTGCATGGCACTGAACTGCGCTCGTCACCCCGAGACATAAGATGTTAAGTCTCATAATGCCGAGAGAACTGGATATACACTTGCCGATCCTAAAACGCGATCCACATAAGGTGGTCACTATGGCAGGTTTTAACACCATGTGTACGGTGGTCGCTATCCGGGCGGATATGAATATCCTACCACCAGCAAAATTATGTTAACTATAAATGAAAATTTTATATACTTGTCATTAATTGAAATCCTTTTTTGTTACAGGTAAACACAAATAGTTCGTTGATCAACAGTAAGACATGGAATTTACGTAGCAATAACAGATTTCGTAGAGTGGTAGAGCCATGCTGTTGACAGTTTTGTCTACAGCATGAATGGGCCGGCTCGGCCTGGTCGTTACTACTGTCTCACAGAAAACCGACGTAAAGTAGCGGCTTGCTGCTGCGTTTCGTACGGTGAGTGAGATATCCGGAGCCCAAATCCCCCTCCCCTTCCCAATCCCTTGATTCCCAAAAAAATTAACACTCCGACTTACGAATTTTCGATCAGGTCACGTGTCCTGACGCGAGTTTAATATATCCATCCCAAGAAAAGTGCCCAACGCCGCTAAAGAAGTTTTCACTTCAAAAATAAAATGATAGCTTCCTCCTTTTCGAAGTAGGTTAAGACATTCTTCCAGTAACCTAATGACACATACTACACTATAACAGTTCTGTACATCTTCGCAATTAATTGTGTAATTGTTGGCCTCAATTGCTTCATTCTTCTCACGGTCGTAATTGGCCCGTCATGTAACCCCGAAAATGCCCATGGTGTCATTGGTCGGTGTGTTTTTTTATTATTTGATTGAATGACGACGTTGAAGGCGCTCGCCTAATGGTAAGCGCCACGCCTGCCCATAAACAGAAGCAACACCACACAGAACTTTGAATTACACAGCAAATGGCACTGAACTGCGCTCGTCACCCCGAGACAACATGTTAAGTCTCATAAAGCCCAGTAACATGTTAGTTGACCGGCAGCGACGCATGCACGTTTAAAAATGTTGTTTTTGACTTTTCAATGTTATTTTTTAAATCGGTTTTAAAGTTGTGTTAAACCGACGTAAAGTAGCGGCTTGCTGCTGCGTTTCCTACGGTGAGTGAGATATCCGGAAGCCCAAATCCCCTCCCCTTCCAATCCCTAATTATCCCTTTCCTTTAAGGTCGGCAACGCCCCCATGACTTTTCTGGTGGTGGGCGTACATGGGCGGTGGAGATCACTTACCATCAGGTGACCCACTTGCTCGTTTGCCGGCCTATGCTATAAAAAAAAACCTTATTTTGGTCATGTGTGGCATCAAATAAAAGTTCTCATTCAACCAAGTAAAAAAAATGTATTTACAAATACTCGTCGCTGTATAAATTCTGCACCATATGCACATACATACGTTCTAATAATGCGAGTGTGCAATAAAAAACATTTGTAATGCGGCCTGCATGTTCACATACTCGTTAAAATGTAAACACACGTGCTATTAAACCGCGCGGTGACGCTGCGTTTTTATGTGGATGCAAATATGCATTTTTTTTATACGAGCACAGCAAAGTTACTGCAATACACCTGATGGTAAGCGTAGTGCAATCCAAAACACCAGCGTCCATCGACAAACTATGAGTATATCGGTGGTCACCAGTCATGCCGGCCTGTGTAAATGCTTCTCTTAGGAGAGGGAAGAAGCAAATCGAGGGGTCTGCGACAGGACAGGCGGATGACCGATGCAGGCACAGTAATACAAGGATGTATTAAGCCGCCCCAAAAAACCATCAAGGCATGTAGCAAGCCCCCTTGACAGAACCGGATATGCACTGGCTGATCCTGGAACCCGCTCCACACAAGGTGGATCACTATGGCAGGTTTTAACACCATGTGTAAGGTGATCGCTATCCGGGCGGATATGAATATCCTACCACCAGCATAATAATAATTATAAGATCTGTTTTGCTAAATCGTACATGAGGAGTGAATCATTTATGATTAAAAAAAAATACGGAATATAACCGACTTAAATCTAATCAATTTAGCGAAATAAAATCAATATCTCACTTTTAACTTGATGTGGGTTGAAATTTTAGAATTGCTGGTTTTGGACTACATTACGCTTAGCATTAGGTGTAGTACAGTCACTTTGCCGTGCTGGGATAAAAAAAGATTAAAGTTAATGTATTTAGCGAAATAAAATGAATATCTTGGTATAATCGTGGCGCTTACCATCAGCCGAGCGCCTTGCTCGTCTCATCATGAAAAAACGTAGCGTGCACGCCGCTTATGTGGCTCTGTTGACACACAAAATAAAATAAGAAATGTCAACATATGAATGCGAAGTGGCGGTCTGCGCGTATTCCCAGACCTGCATAATATTACTACGAGATTTGAATTTGTATGTACTTAAAGGTCATTTTGGGAGCGAGGGGATTATATGGGTCGGTGAGAAATGGCTTGGACGCAGACTTGGTACGGCTGTCGTGCGTCAGCGCCCCGGCGTTTGTCAGGCGCCAGTAATGACGTATGTTAAGGCACAGACGGGCTATTCTATATAACAATTCGAAGCAACTGGTCTAAGATCCCGCGGAACATTGACCTTCACCCATCTGTTTACCGGATGAAAATAATATTTTAGGGTATAAAAGGTGTCGCTGAACAACATACTGATAGGGTTGCCTAAAAAAATATGGTCTATATGGTATAAATGTTACTGGTAACATTTTTTCTTTGTTTTTTTATTTGATTGAATGATAAGACGAGATAGGCGCTCGCCTGATGGTAAGCGCCACGCCTGTCCATAAACAGAAGCAACACCACACAGAACTTTGAATTACAAAGCACTGCATGGCATTGAACTGCGCTCGTCACCCCGACACATAAGATGTTAAGTCTCATAATGCCTAACTGCGCTCGTCACCCCGAGACATAAGACGTTAAGAAATGCCCAGTAATTCTAGCTTTTAATGTCCTTCGAACCCGAACACAACAGTGCTTACACACTGTTGCTTGGCGGCAAAAATAGACGGCGCGGTAGTACCAACTCAGACGGCCTCGCATACGAGGGACCTACCGCCCAACTAATATGACCACGCCTTACTGAAACACATTGTACATACAAACATACTGTCGATGCAAACCATCAGGGCGAATGACCGGCCGTCGATATCCACGATTTACGTGCGTCACTGCGTCACGGTCTGGTTCACGATGGAGTTACGACCGACGCGGCGATGACTCATACGCTGTATTGTTTGTCGAACTATAATGTCCCACTGTTGGGCACAGATATGTTTTAATGAGGAATTTTTTATTCAGAATTTTTTTATTATTTGATCGAATGACGAGATGAGCAAGGCGTTCGCCTAATGGTAAGCGCCACGCCTACCTATAAACAGAAGCAACGCCACACAAAACTTTGAGTTTCGGCTTTTCTGTACTATAATATGTATGTGTTATACATATAAACCTTCCCCATGAATCACTCTATCTATTGCTGAAAACTGCATTAAAATCCGTTGAATAGTTTAAAAGATCTAAGCGAACAGACAGCGGAAGCGACTTCATTTTATTGAATGCAGAGATTTTTCAATAATAATTAAAAGTCTGCTTTCCCCAGAAATTGAACCCACTAACTCAGTCTCGCGAGTCCGTTCTATTCTATCGTTGCCTGTAGCGTATTTACCAAAAAATAAAAACCAATTATAAAAAGCAATTTCCCATTTCTGCTAAAGTTTTAAACACATGAATCAGATGGTATGTCGCAGGAAATTAACTGCAAGTTTGTGGGCGGGTGTGTGTGGCCACGATACTAGCGTGAACATGAGAGGGAGCGGGGCGGAGATTAAATTCAAGCTAATAAAATTATTAAAAAGACTAAAAAACACGAGCAGCGATGGCTCAGCGGGGAGTGGTACGGACTGTCGAGACGAAAGTCGCAGGTTCGAAAACAGCCTCAAGAGCGTACACCACTGACTTACCTGCATACCTGAGAACTCGATAAGATTTTTGTTGCCAACCTTAACGGGAAGGGATATTATGAAAAAAGCTTAACAGAGTTCCAAATACCATTTTCCTCTTCCAATCTTCTTTTGGTCGTGTCGGTATTGACCACTAAGATCACTTACCATAAAGACCATGACACAAGACTCATATCTTATTGTGGGGTCAAGACTATGTGTATGACTGTTGGGTGTATTTATTTATTTACCATAAAGTGACACACTTGTTTGCTGGCTTCTGCTATAAATAAATAAATACACCTAACAGTCACACACATAGTCCTGACCCCACAGTAAGATACGAGTCTTGGGTCATGGGTTGAACTACAAGAAACTTTCTGGTCTCACAACACCCAGATCCCGAAACAAATATTTGTGGATCACACAAACATTTGTCTCGGTGCGGGGATCGAACCCGCGGCCTCTCGCTTCACAGCCGGCTTCTCGCCCGCTGCGCCACGGAGGCTGTAAAAAATAATATATAAAAAAGTATTGCAATAAATCTAAACATATAAAACTCAAAGGTGACTGACTGATCTGCAGCATTTGGCATGCAGGTAGATGTTATGACGTAGGCATCCGCTAAGAAAGGATTTTGATAAATTCTACCCCCAAGGGGATAAAATAGGGGATGAAAGTTTGTATGAAACTTTGTCAATTTTAAACGTTCACGCGGGCGGAGCCGCGATCAAAAGCTAGTAACTTATAAATGTAATCGCTTGTTTTGGAGCCCAAATGGCAAATGGCTCAAAACATTTAAGTTACAATGTAGGAAACGTTCTACACAGGAACTGTGGTAAATGTGCATCATTGGTTAATAGAACTATTGAATCGTGAACTGTGAGGTACTGAGTTCGAATCTCAGATCGATTATGTGAATTGCTGCTTCTTTTAATTAGCTCTGTAATTCCAAGTCCTGTCCAGTCCTGACAAGTCGAGCAAGGCGCTCGCCTGATGATAAGCGCCACGCCTGCCCATAAACAGAAGCAATACCACACAGAACTTTGAATTACAAAGCACTGCACGGCACTGAACTGCGCTCGTTACCCCGAGACATAAGATGTGCTTACACACTGTTGCTTGGCGGCAGAAATAGACAAAGTGGTGGTACCAACCCAGACGGCCCCTCGCATACGAAGGACCTACCATCTTGTATATTTTTTTTGGACTTTTCCTGAATAATAACTATACTATATCTTGATCAAGGTTATAGTCTACCTGTGTGCTAAATTTCATCCAAATACGTTCAGCCGTTACAGTGTAATTGACTAACAATAATTCAAACTTTCCCATTTATAATAGGACTAGCTGCCCCTCGCGGTTTCACATGCACGTATCTGCCCTGCTCCCATGTGTCGTAGCGTGATATACATATAAACCTTCCTCATGAATCACTCTATCTATTGCTGAAAACTGCATTAAAATCCGTTGCATAGTTTAAAAGATCTAAGCGAACAGACAGTGGAAGCGACTTCATTTTATACTATGTAAAGAAGTAGATCGCAGTTGCTGATATCTGTCGAAAAAAAACATAATTCCTACTAAGAGATCATAAGCTTAAAAGGTTAAAATAAAAATATTTGGACAGTTAAAATGTGCCGTCCACCCATACGTTAGCACTGACTTCCTCTACCCGTCCTGCTTACACATTTTCCATTCCATTTACACTTAAGGATATCGCGCACTGGCGTATCGCTTTGAAAAAATATAGTTTTAAAGTTCTATGGCTCGCAGTACCGATAACCGATGGGGCAGAAAGGTTCTGGAATGGAGGCCACGTACTGGCAAACGAAGCGTTGGACGTCCGCCTACAAGGTGGACAGGTGACCTGATAAAGGTCGCAGGAAGTCGCTGGATGCAGGCCGCTTCCAACAGGTAGGTCTGGAAATCTTTGGGGGAGGCCTATGTTCAGCAGTGGACGTCCTGTGGCTGATTATGATGATGTCCGATAAAAAGAGGAGTGTTGTAATTTATATCCCTTAGTCAGTGTGTTTCTGTCTTTGACATTGTAGCGCAAAAACCGATTAATGTTTTTTAAATTAAACCAGCTAAGCTGTTAAAAGAAAATCTGTTCAGCCGTTGATCTTTTTTTGACTCCATTTTTATAAGATACGCCGGCAAACAAACAAATGGGTTACCTCATGGTGAGTGATCGTTACCGCCCATGAACGCCCACAATATCAGAAGAATAGTGGACGCGTTGCCGAAATTATATAAAAGGGGTGATTGAGGAATTGGGAAAAGAATTGGCACCGCTCGATATCTCTCACCGTGCGAAAGGTCGAGGGTTTTTATAAAGTTACTAGATGACCCGGTGAACTTCGTATCACCTACATAATATATTTGTGTAAAATGTGGTCAAAACTTAATACAAATGTTTTATTTACATTAAATGCAATTAAGTGAGGTACTGCGCCATTGCACGTGAGGTAGCCCGTCGCACATTTAATTGACTTCGACGACCTAAGTCAGGTCGTCTCCCACCTCCCTCCGGTTGGACAGTCCTGTCCCCGTCCCGTCCCCGTCCTGTCCCCGTCCTGTCCGCGTCCTGTCCGCGTCCCGTCCCCGTCCTTTCCCCGTCCCGTCCCGTCCCCGTCCCGTCCCCGTCCTGTCCCTGTCTTGTCCTGTCCCTGTCCTGTCCTGTCTCACTGTCCTGTCTCTCTGTCATGTCTCTCTGTCCTGTCTCTCTGTCCTGTCTCACTGTCCTGTCTCACTGTCCTGTCTCACTGTCCTGTCTCACTGTCCTGTCTCACTATCCTGTCTCACTGGCCTGTCTCACTGTACTGTCTCACTGTCCTGTCTCACTGTCCTGTCTCACTGTCCTGTCTCTCTGTCATGTCTCTCTGTCCTGTCTCACTGTCCTGTCTCACTGTCCTGTCTCACTATCCTGTCTCACTGGCCTGTCTCACTGTCCTGTCTCACTGTCCTGTCTCAATGTCCTGTCTCACTGTCCTGTCTCACTGTCCGGTCTCAGTGTCCTGTCTCACTGTCCTGTCTCAGTGTCCTGTCTCACTGTCCTGTCTCACTGTCCGGTCTCACTGTCCTGTCTCACTGTCCTGTCTCACTGTCCTGTCTCACTGTCCTGTCTCACTGTCCTGTCTCACTGTCCTGTCTCACTGTCCTGTCTCACTGTCCTGTCTCACTGTCCTGTCTCACTGTCCTGTCTCACTTTCCTGTCTCACTGTCCTGTCTCACTGTCCTGTCTCACTGTCCTGTCTCACTGTCCTGTCTCACTTTCCTGTCTCACTGTCCTGTCTCACTGTCCTGTCTCACTGTCCTGTCTCACTTTCCTGTCTCACTGTCCTGTCTCACTTTCCTGTCTCACTGTCCTGTCTCACTGTCCTGTCCCTGTCCTGTCCCTGTCCAGTCTAGACGCTATACGACCCGTCATCACGGCAAGCTTCGCAACGACAACTCAACAACTACTAATAAATTAAAAATTAATAAAAAAAACATTGTCCAGTGGACAAAATTGTGAATCTAAACCATTCTCAGATCCCCTTGAACACACACAAAAAATTTCATCAAAATCGGTCCAGTCGTTTAAGAGAAGTTCAGGAACATACACACTCACAGAAGAATTATATATATAAAGATTTGATTCGAGAAAAACCTAAGTGGGTCGTTATCCGATATTTTTTTTACTTTGTCTTCTCCTTGGTCGGCCACTTCATTACGTGTCCGTCCTGAAATTTCCTTCGCATCTGTTGGATTATTTGTTTCCTGGTTTGTCTGTCCTTAGCATGTCTCATTGCTGTTGTTACTGAGAGCCCCGTGAGTGTTTTTATTTGGTCAGACCAACGGCTAGGTACGCGCCCTCGCGATCGTATCCCCTCCACCTTTCCAACCATAAGGCGTCGTAAAAAATGTGCCTGTGAAAATAACTCTTATAATGTAAAGTTGTTCAATGTATCAAGAATTAAAACTGTCCATGAAGATTACGATGACATTTTTTTTGAGAGATAGCATCGAGTAGCATGCGAACACATAGTCTCGATGTGCGCCGAGTTTTACCAACGTCTCATTTCACATTCACAGAAGTACTTTATGGTCAGCCATGGCGTATAACAACCGTCTTGTCTGTATGTAATTATGCTAAATATTAAATAGGCAGGACGTGTTTCATTGGTCCAGTAGCGACGTACTTAGGCTGAGAACCCGAGTGATGAAAATAGAGTAATTTTGTTTTTTTTTTTTGGGATAGGCCGGCAAACGAGCAAGTCCGTCACCTGATGGTAAGTGATCTCCACCGCCCATGTACGCTCACCACCAGAAGAATCATGGGCGCGTTACCGACCTTAAAGGAAAGGGATAATTAGGGATTGGGAAGGGGACGGGATTTGGGCTTCCGGATATATCTCACCGTACAAAACGCAGCAGCAAGCCGCTACTTTACGTCGGTTTTCTGTGAGACAGTGGTAACGACCCGGTCGAGCCAGCCCATTCATGCTGTAAACAAAACTGTCTACAGCGTGGCTCTACCACTCAGAGAAAAGAGAATATTTTCATTTTGATAAGACCCTGTACATAATCACCCACGGTCAGGTGTAGTGACCCTTAAATATGACCACACCTTTCTGTAACACGCTGTATAAATTATAGGGGCAGCGGCGCCTTCGCATGGGTAAAAATATGTTTGTTACGACATCACATTACAAATCTTCGAATTTTTCGACTTTTCTGTACTATAATTTGTATGTTTTATACATAAACCGATAACCGATGGGGCATAAAGGTTCTGGAATGGAGGCCACGTACTGGCAAGCGCAGCGTTGGACGTCCGCCTACAAGGTGGACAGACGACCTGATAAAGGTCGCAGGAAGTCGCTGGATGCAGGCCGCTTCCAACAGGTCGGTCTGGAAATCTTTGGGGGAAGCCTATGTTCAGCAGTGGACGTCCTGTGGCTGATGATGATGATGAATGATTATACATATAAACCTTCCTCATGAATCACTCTATCTTTTGCTGAAAACTGCATTAAAATCCGTTGAATAGTTTAAAAGATCTAAGTAACAGACAGCGGAAGCGACTTCATTTTATACTGTGTAAAGATACTCGGTAGCTGCTGTAGTGGGTGCAAAATAAGTTAGTGGTAGGATATTCATATCCGCCCGGATAGCGACCACCGTACACATGGTGTTAAAACCTGCCATAGTGATCACGCCTTGTGTGGATCGCGTTCTAGGATCAACCAGTGTATATCCGGCTCTCACGAGGGTTTTGTCACACGACTTGATGGTTGGTTGAGGCGGGTATAGGGGTACATCCTTGTATCCCTGTGCCTTCATCGGTCATCCACCTATTCTGTCCCAATTTCCTCGATTTGCTTCTTCTTCGGGTGTGAAGAAGCATTCATACAGGCCGGCATGATTCTAATCACCACCGATAAACTCATTGTATATCTGTTGTCGCTGGTTTTTCGGACTGCACTACGCTTACCATCAGGTGTAGTGCAGTCATTTTTTGCTCCGACAAACAAAAAAAGCTGGTTATTAGCGAACTCGTATCAAATGTCGTGTAACAATGGGCGCGGGGTAACGGTAAGTCGGCCGACATTGCATCGGTCAGTGGGCAGTGGGTACGCGTGACCTGAATCAATGCCATTTCACCGTCCACTGGGACGTATTGAGGTGCGTGAGCGAGACAAACGACCGCTACATACGATGACAGAAGCATGTCCACTGTGCATAAAAGACTACTTATTTTTTTTTATACGAGCACGGCAAAGTGATTGCACTACACCTGATGGTAATCAAAAATCAATATGAAAATCTTTATTTATCATGTAGGCTAAGGAAGCGCTTATGACAGGTCAAGTACAGAACATTTGTCATTAAAAAGGCTAACTTAAAAATTAAGGGAACTTTTGAATAACCGCCGCGCTATAGGCTGGCAGGAAAAGGCACACCAACATGGGATGGGAAGAGGGAGAGGATCTTTAAATGTAGGGACTCAAGTAAGCGTAGTGCAATCCAAAAAACCAGCGATCACCAACAAATTAGTTTATCGGTGGTCACCAGAGTCATGCCGGCCTGTATAAATGCTTCTTCCCTCTTCGGAGGGATAAGAAGCAAATCGAGGGGCCTGCGACAGGACAAATGGATGACCGATGCAGGCACAGAGATACAAGGATGTACCTCTATACCCGCCTCAATCAATCATCAAGTCATGTCGCAAGCCCCTCGGGAGAACCGGATATACACTGGTTGATCCTGGAACGCGATCCACACAAGGCTTGATCACTATGGCAGGTTTTAACACCATGTGTACGGTGGTCGCTATCCGGCGGATATGAATATCCTACCCCCAGCAAATTTGAACAGCAGCTGTGTTACAGTGCTTACCATACCACAGCGCTGATTTTTAGTGGTCACCTTATGTGACGTAGGACGCCAGCCAACCGATGTAATTATGATTTCTTATGTTTACGCGAATATTACACATTGAAATAAAACTAATTTAAAGACAGACAATGGTAGATAGGAAAAATCAATCAATTTTCACAAACGTTTTTACTTACAAACTAATCTTTGTGGCAGTAATTTACACATTTATTATTTTTGTAATGACTTTTTTTTTATCCTGGCTCGGCAAAGTGACTACGCCACACCTGATGGTATGTGTAGCGCAATCTAGGAATAGTGTCGACCGACGATAAACAATGTGTCCATCGTAGGTCGGCAAGATCATGCCGGCCTGCCTAAGGGCTAAGGGGGGAGGGGAAGGAAAAGGGTTAGGATCAGGGGGCAAGCCCCCTGGGGAGAACCGGATATACACTGGCTGACCCTGGAACGCGACCCACACAAGGTGGGCCACAATGGCAGGTTTTAGCACCAGTGTACGGTGGTCGTAAAGTAGCGGCTTGCTGCTGCGTTTCGTACGGTGAGTGAGATATCCGGAAGCCCAAATCCCCTCCCCTTCCCAATCCCTAATTATCCCTTTCGTTTAAGGTCGACAACGCGCCTATGATTCTTCTGGTATTGTGTACATGGGTGGTGGAGATCATTTACCATCAAGGGACCCACTAGCTCGTTTGCCGGTCTATGCTATAAATAAATATATGTCAATGGCAATAAATAAAGAACAATGGGGGAGTCACCCGTGCGCGGTCTATTGCTTCCGGACCGGGTTCGATTCCTATTCAATGCATTTTATTATTGTAGATTTATCTTAGATGGGGATGTCATTATTAATCTCATATGGATTTTTATAGATCCGTTTCTGTATTATGGAGTTCTTATGAGTTACGGCCTCCGTGCACAATGGAAGAAGCGAGAGGCCGTGAGTTCGATTCCCGCAGGGGATTTTTTTTTGTGATCCGCGAATATTAGTTTCGGATCAAGGTGTTGTTTTTTTTACGGCATAGACCGGCAAACGAGCAAGTGAGTCACCTGATGGTAAGTGATCTCCACCGCTCATGTACGCCTACAATACTAGAAGGATCATAGGCGCTTTGCCGACCTTGAAAGGAAGGGATGATTAAGGGATTGGGAAGGGGGATTTAGGCCTCCGGACCGACTGTTGTGGGACTGCTGACCGCGTAGTTCCTGATACCCACTATACAAGTTTACCCTCAATTATCCCTTCCCTTTACGGTCGGCAACGCGCCTATGATTCTTCTAGTATTGTGGACTGTACATTGGAGATCATTTACCATCAGGTGACCCATGTGCTCGTTTGCCGGTCTATGCTCTAAAAACACGCAGCAAAATCTATTTGTCACATTGACATCGGCGGCGCATTCCCACTATATTAAAATTAAGCTAGCTCTTGTGCCGGAGCGATTTTTGTAATAAAATTCGGATTACCGCGACCCCTGGACGCGGCCTCTGTAGGGGTTCTTTAATCCCATCATGTCAGGGGATTTTTTATTCGGCCCCTCTGATTGAGGGCTTACCACATGTCCGGTTTATTTGGGACACCAAAGTCCCGTAGGCTTTATGTAAATAGAAAAAAAAACAGGTCTTAAAGCTGCAGATATAAATATTGTATTACCAAAATCGAAGCAGCGATAGCTCAGCGGGGAGTGGTATGGACTGTCGAGACGAAAGTCGCAGGTTCGAAACCAGCCCCAAGAGCATACACCACTGACTTTTCTGAGTTACGTGTATATTAATTATTAATTATCGCTTGCTTTAACGGTGAAGGAAACATCGTGAGGAAAACCTGCATACCTGAGAACTCGATAAGATTTTTCGAAGGTATGTGAAGTCTGCCACCTTTTAGATCTCCTTCTGTATTTGAATCCACCTTTAGAGACAAAGAAAATTACATTACCACTGACATTGATTGCTGACAATTTGACATTCTATTACCGGCAATATGTTTTTCCGAGAAATTTCTGTATTTGGTACACTTTTTTCTTCGTCTTGAGGAAAATTTTCATCAATTACACCATTTAGCTTAGCCCAAATTACGGTTTTTATGTTTTAATATACATTCCGCCTCCGCTAATCCAGTTTTACAACATTTTTATTAAGATTAATATCTGTTTACTTAGAAATTAGGGTCTGGGAAATACAATCTACTTTTAGAGTTCCGTACTAAACGGGTGCTAAAGAAACCCTATTACGAAATCAAATGAATGAATTTTACAAGGTGGTAGGTCCCTCGTATGCGAGAGGCCGTCTGGGTTGGTACCACCGCGCCGTCTATTTCTGCCATCAAACAACAGTGTGTAAGCACTGTTGTGTTTCGGTTTGATGGACATTGAAGCCAGTGAAATTATGTTAATTATAATTATTTATTATTTATTTCAATGAGTAACATTCGCGTAATCGTTCTTACGTCATTAGTAGTTTTTTTATATAAAATATGCGTTGAAAAAAGCGTTGACAGATATGAGTAGAAGGATTATCATTTAGATAGTATCTTAAAAAGCACCCCACGGTTATTTTACATTAAAATACATTGTTTTCTTATTTTTTTTTTCTATTTTTTAGTTAGGCTTTCTATAAAAACGTGTTTTTTTAGTTTTTTTAACTATTATTTATATTTATATAAGGATAGCATGTTATTGTTTAACTCACAAGTGTAAGCTTATACCTAAATTTGTATCTAACTTATATCTAAACTATACCTAACTTACATTTTAAATAAAATCCCCTTCATCCATCCATGGCAAGTACACTTTGAGAATGAAAATGTCATGAATAAATTTCCACTATAACACTTGTGTTTAAATATAACGTCAGTGCATATTAATTCCGCCATGTCGGCTGGTAGCAAATTTAACGCTATACTGGGCCTTTTCTGTCGCCCCTCTCTCCAGCAGAGCGTGAATATAGAGTCTTTACATCCGGCACGGAAGCAATGCAATGGTATAACTTATTATCTGTATAAAATCTACGAAAGGATATATTATAATTTTTAACCGATTTTAAAAACGAGGAGGTTCTCAATTTAGTATTTATTGTCTACTTTTCTATGTATGTACATTTTTTTTATATAGCATAGCCCGGCAAACGAGCTAGTGGGTCACCTGATGGGTAGTGATCTCCACCGCCCATGTACGCCCACCACAAGTATAATCATGGGCGCGTTGCCGACCTTAAAGGATAGGGAAAATTAGGGATTGGGAAGGGGAGGGGATTTGGGCTTCCGGATATCTCACTCACCGTACGAAACGCAGCAGCAAGCCGCTACTTTACGTCGGTCTTCTGTGAGACAGTGGTAACGACCCGGTCGAGCCAGCCCATTCATGCTGTAGACAAAACTGTCTACAGCGTGGCTCTACCATTCTTAAATCGATTGGATTGGAAATCGATCCACATCGATTTCTCCGCCAATTGTGGATTGTTTTTGACGGAAAAAATATATTTGATAGAGTTTAGCTGCGATGTGGTCCCATATAAATTTGGTTAAGATCTGATTGTGGAGTACGGAGTAAAAAAAGGTCCTTCACATCAGTGCTTGTATACTGTTGCTTGGCGGCACAAGTAGACTAAGCGGTGGTACCAACCCAGACGGCCTCTCGTAGGGACCTACCTTGTAAAAGTTTTTCCACGAACCACTTTTCAATGTCTACCAAAGATTGAACTTGCGGCTGAGGTCACCTGGGAACAGAACCCAATACCTTCACGGTTCTCAACTGCCCTCTGTAACAGTAGCAAGTCATAACAACGGGACAATATCCAATAAATTCTTTATAAAAAATTGAATGTAAATCCCCTTGAATTGGATCGCTGTGACCGCACAAATTAAGTCGGCTCACAACCCCTCAACCATTGTAATCTGATGACAGATGTGGTTTTTTTGTTACTTATTATAAGACTGGTTTGTGTACCGGTATAGTTAATATTACGTTTTTTATACAAAAGAGATTTATTTTAGAGTGGTAGAGATACGCTGTAGACAGTTTTGTCTACAGCATGAATGGGCTGGCTCGACCGGGTCGTTACCACTGTCTTACAGAAAACCGACGTAAAGTAGCGGCTCGCTGCTGCGTTTCGTACGGTGAGTGAGATATCCGGAAGCTCAAATCCCCTCCCCTTCCCAATCCCTAATTATCCCTTTCCTTTAAGGTCGGCAACGCACCCATTATTCTTCTGGTGGTTGGCGTACATGGGCGGTGGAGATCACTTACCATCAGGTGGCCCACTTGCTCGTTTGCCGGCCTATGCTATAAAAAAAAAGAGGTCGTCAAACGAGCAAGTGGGTCACCTGATGGTTAGTGATCTCCACCGCTCATGGACAGCCATAATACCCTGTGTGGATCGCATTCCAGGGTTAGCCTGTTCTCTCGAGGGGCTTGTGTCATGTCTTGATGGCTAGTTGGGCCGGGTATAAGGGTACATCCTTCCATCCCCGTGCCTGCATCGGTCATCCGCCTGTCCTGTCGCAGACCCCTCGATTTGCTTCTTCTCTCTCCGAAGAGGGAAGAAGCATTTATACAGGCCGGCATGATTCTGGTCACCACCGACAAACTCATTGTTAGTCGGTGGTCGCTGGTTTTTGGGACTGCACTACGCTTACCATCAGGTGTAGTGCAGTCACTTTGCCGTGGTCGGATAAAAAAAAACACATTGCCCTTTATAAATTTAATTTTGAGTGGTAGAGCCATGCTGTAGACAGTTTTGTCTACAGCATGAATGGGCTGGCTCGACCGGGTCGTTACCACTGTCTCACAGAAAACCGACGTAAATTAACGGCTTGCTGTTGCGTTTCGTACGGTGAGTGAGATATCCGGAAGCCCAAATCCCCTCCCCTTCCCAATCCCTAATTATCCTCTTCCTTTATGGTCGGCAATGCGCCCATGATTCTTCTGGTGGTGGGCGTACATGGGCAGTGGAGATCACTTACCATCAGGTGACCCACTTGCTCGTTTGCCGGCATATGCTATAAAAAAAATATGCTTACTGATTTATTTTAGTCACAGTATTTTATATTAGAAATATTATTGTGATATTCTATGTTTCATTAGGTCTACATATTCAAACTTCGTCTCTTCGAAACGTTTTATATTATACCCTGCTTTTCATCCACTCAACCACAGTCCTCCGCGTCAAATAGATAAACATTAATAATACTTAACTGACAGACGGACAAAGACGCGTGTAAGTTTTTTATAGAAACCACAGATTAAACAAGGGTCTGAGGAGTAGGGTCATTTTAGAAGGGGATGTGATAAAGGTCCAATTATTTACAGTAGTGATTTTGAAGCATGACAAATTGTGTACGTGGTTTTTTGGTAGCTTGACAAAAATAATTCTAATCCTATGTAATACTAGCTTTTGCTCGCGGCTCCGCCCGCGTGAACAGCATTTTCCGGGATAAAAGTAGCCTGTAACCGTCTCCGGGTCCCATCTGTCTCTGTATATAAATTCATCAAAATCGGTTCAGTGATTTAGGCGTGAAAGCGTAACAAACAAACTCACTTTCGCATTTAGTTTAACCCATTTTTCATCCCTTATTAAATAAAATTTCGAAAATTCCTGAAACACGTATTTATTTGTTTTACGCCAAGAACCGAAATACAAAATTTTGTTTATGTAACTTACGAAATGACGGACTTTCATACATATTATCATCCCCTATTTTGACCCCTTTGGGGTGGAATTTTCTAAAATCCTTTCTTAGTGGGTGCCTACATAGCAAAATGAATATACAGTCCGAATTTCATGCTTGTAGCCTTGATAGTTTGCGCTCGGCGATGATGAATCAGTCAGTCAGGACATGTTATTTTATAAGTATAGATTGTCTCAACGCTAGGCTAGGATCTTCTTTACTAATGAGACGGGCTAGGTCAGCGTTGGAATTGAACGCCGGACCTTACATATTTGAATAATAATGTAGTTTTAATCAGAACCGTCTAGGGTTGTATACAATGATCACAACACCCTGCATCCACTTGAAACCGGTGCGGTCAGTAATCCGACACGCGTTACTGCGACGCGCTAATCTCTGCGCAAACTAGCCATGTTTGTACACGGGGTTTTATTCGAGAGATATGGGGTGGCCACGGTATGGGATTTTAATGTTTTTTTTCTCCTTGCTCGGCAATGACTACGCTACACCTGATGGTAAGTGTAGCGCAATCCAAATAGTGTCGGCCAACGACAAACAATGTGTCCATCGTAGGTCAGCAAGATCATGCCGGCCTGTTAATGGGCCAAGGGGGAGGAAAATGGGATGGGAAAAGGGTTAGGATCAGGGGGCAAGTCCCCTGGGGAGAACCGGATATACACTAGCTGACCCTGGAACGCGACCCACACAAGGTGGGCCACTATGGCAGGTTTTAGCACCAGTGTACGGTGGTCGCTATCCGGTCGGATACAAGTATCCTCCCACCAGCCAGGATTTATGGTTATGGTTAAAATTAATTAGAAATGAGGAGATCCGTAGAACGAAAGTCACCAACGTAGCCCAGCGGATTAGCAAGCTGAAGTGGCAGTAGCATAGCTCGCAGAACCGATAACCGATAACCGGTGGGGCAGGAAGGTTCTGGAATGGAGGCCACGTACTGGCAAGCGCAGCGTTGGACGTCCGCTTACAAGGTGGATAGACGAACTGATAAAGGTCGAGGAAGTCGCTGGATGCAGGCCGCTTCCAAGAAGTCGGTCTGGAAATCTTTGGGGGAGGCCTATGTTCAGCAGTGGACGTCCTGTGGCTGATGATGATGATGATGATGATGGTTACGGTATGAAATGAAATGAATTAGTTTATTAATCATTTATTTATAACTTTATTGTACATCACATAAAACGTATTGAAAATACACAATAGACACTTTAAGATAACAAATAGAAGTACAAGTGGCGGTCTTATCGCTAACGGCAAATACTTCCAAGCAACCTTTGAATGGACTGGATTCATGACTGGATCATGTAGGCAATTGAAATAGCGCTTATGACAAGTCAGTACAAAAGTAAAAGAAACTTATATATAGAGATCAGTATCAACTAATCATCAAAATAGACTCGGCAATTACACTAAATCTATTATTTTTCCATGTTTTTACTATGAACAAGCCGATATGGACCATAGGCATTTTTGAAACGGCACGTGTATTAAAACTACCACCGGATCCAAAACGACCCATCTGGAGAAGACCCGGCGAAACAAACTCAGTGGGGTTGTTTTTGATCCCTCTCCTTTAAGGTTGGCAACGCGCCCATGATTTTTCTGCTATTGTAGACGTACATGGGCGGTGGAGATCACTTACCATCAGATGACACAATTGCTCGTTTGCCGACCTGTTTTATAAAAAAAAGGAGTAGTGCTTACCATCAGGCGAGCGACCTACTCTTTTCTTCATTCAAGCTGATAAAAAACTACTTTATACCCGTTATACCTTATTTGTGGCCACCGTACTGTACTCAGTAACTATTGTCACTCAACTATATAGGGGTGCATGTCTTATTGTTCATTTGGTTGACGAATGAACGGGAGCTACACTAGATTATCTTTTATTGCATCTACAATAGAGACGAGGGGATCAAATTGAGTGGTTTCACAATTTTTTTACATATAAACGTATAAATAAAATTGGAGACAGATTTAGAATTGCTTTTGCTATACAAGTTTCAGTTTTAAATTATTTAATTTAATGAAATAGTTTTATTAATCAAGTAGGCAATTGAAATAGCGCTTATGACAAGTCAGTACAAAAGTAAAAAAAACTTAATAGCGAGACGAGCAAAGCGCTCGCCTGATGGTAAGAGTCACGCCTGCCCATAAACAGAAGCAACACCACGTAGAACTTTCAATTACAAAGTACTGCATGGCACTGAACTGCGCTCGTCACTCCGAGACTTAAAATGTTAAGTCTCATATTGCCCAGTTATTTCACTTTCACTGGCTTCAATGTCCTTCAAACCGAAACACAAGAGTGCTTACACACTGTTGCTTGGCGACGTCAATAGACGGCGCGGTGGTAGCAACCCAGACGGCTTCTCGCATACGAGGGACCTACCACCTTGTAAATTCGCTTCTATATTCGCTTTATATACCAAAATTTTAGTACGTACATACATTTTTTTATATACCCCATGCAAATATCCCAAGGGGTTGATCAGGCCACCCTAAGTGGTACAAACGTGATTTTATTGAGTGCTCGCGATATATTCGGATTAGCAATTAGGGTGCCCCGGGGCTACTTGTTATTTGGGGATGGTTTTATTGCGTTTATGGGGTTGGGCAAATTTTGACGCTTTATTCGAGAGGTTTTTTTATAGCGTATACCGGCAGACGAGCAAATGAATCGTCGGATGGTGATATCCACCGCCCATGAACGCCTACAATGCCAGAAACGTGGGCTCGTTTTCCATCTTAAAGTAAAGGGATAATTAAGGGATTGGGAATGGGAGGGATTTTGTTTGGGTTTTTCAAATTCTAAAATTTTTAACCTAAGAAGTACGTTGCTACTAAAAGTTTTTGGTGGCAACGTACTTCACGAGTGGTAGAGCCATGCTGTAGACAGTTTTTTCTACAGCATGAATGGGCCGGCTCGACCGGGTCGTTACCACTGTCTCACAGCAAAACCGACGTAAAGTAGCGGCTTGCTGATGCGTTTCGTACGGTGAGTGAGATATCCGGAGGCCGAAATCTCTTTCCTCTTCCCAATCCCTAATTATCCCTTTCCTTTAAGGTCAGCAACGCGCCCATCATTCTTCTGGTATTTTGGGCGTACATGAGCGGTGGAGATCACTTACCATCAGGTGTCCTACTTGTTGGTATGCCAACCTATGCTATAAACAAACAAATATAATTGTTAATTAAGGGAACTTATTACATTACTGATTATGTGCATATAACCTATACGTTATGAAATTCCCGCGGGTTTCGTTAACTAAGTTTCGAACCCGGAACCGTGGCGTGTTCACCATTAGGTTAGGATAATCCGATAATACTGATTACTGACCGCCACTTTCATAACTTAAAGCAGTTAAGGCCCGAATGGAGGGCCGGAATTTTGGCAGGGTCAATCTTAATATATGCCGGGGCTCTGAGACTCAAGAATTTGGAGCCCTAATGCAAAGTTAAAAGAAATGAATAACAAGAAAAAGCATTTTTCCTTTATCGTTTTCTTTTTTTTATTCTGGCTCGGCAAAGTGACTACGCCACACCTGATGGTAAGTGTAGCGCAATCCAAGAATAGTGTCGACCAACGATAAACAATGTGTCCATCGTAGGTCGGAACGGGCCTCCTCTACTGAATGAGAGGGGTTAAGCCATAGTCCACCACGCTGGCCTAATGCGCGTTGGCAGACTTCACATACCTTCGAAAAATCTTATCGAGTTCTCAGGTATGCAGGTTTCCTCACGATGTTTCCTTCACCGTTAAATCCAGCGATAATTAACAATTAATATACACGTAACTTAGAAAAGTCAGAGGTGTATGCTCTTGGGGCTGGTTTCGAACCTGCGACTTTCGTCTCGACAGTCCGTACCACTCCCCGCTGAGCTATCACTGCTATTGCCGTGCTCGAATAAAATAATAAAAAAAAGAAAATGTAGGGTATATTATAAACAATATCATTAATCATATAGAGTAATCAAATAAGTGGCAACCCTCGCTATAAACATAATATCCCTCAAAGCAACGGCCAATTTGTTTTTATTACGTGCCAACCCTCGTTATGGAGTAGGGTTGCTTATTGTGGTTTGTCATTTTTATTCATATTTTTTTTGTAGTGATTGTGCGATAAATAATGCCTGCACTGCACCTGATGCAGGGAGGGATTCAGGATTTTTTAACCGACGAAAAAAGGGAGGAGGTTTTCAATTCGATGCGTATATTTGTTTTTTTTTTAACTTCACTTATCTGCCATATGTGGACCTTTTTGATTCTTTTTATTTGAATGTATATAGCTCAAATAGAATCAATTTCAGAAATTTCATCCCAGGAGGTTTAAAATGGAGGCATGAAAGGCTAAAATTTCGTCATTTACAAAGTGGTAGGTCCTCCGTATGCGAGAGGGTTGGTACCACTGCCCGTCTATTTCTGTCGCCAAGCAACAGTGTGTAAGCACTGTTGTGTTTCGGCTTGAAGGACATTGAAGCCAGTGACACTAGGCATTGTGAAACTTAACATCTTATGTCTCAGGGTGACGAGCGCAGTTCACTGCCATGCAGTGCTTTGTAATTCAAAGTTCTTTGTAGGCAGGCGTGGCGCTTACCATCAGGCGTGCGCCTTGCTTCTCGTCATTCATTCAAATAAAAAAAAAAAGTAACTCCCTATTTTTCGTCAGTCAAAGCTGGTCTCCCTAAGACAGATTGTCTCGTCATACAGTCAAATAAAAGCAAAAAACAGAGTAACTCCCTGTTTTTCGCTGGTCTCTCTCAGACAGAAATAATTATGTTAAATTGTGATAGAGTGTGCCGTGGGTCTGTTTATTGCGGTCGCAATGATTGTAGGGTCCCTACAGACATTACGTTTTGTAGTGCTGTTTAAATAATTGCGACTTTACATAAGTTTGTAGAGTCCGGATTTCAGAAGGAATGGAATAGTTTATAAGTCTCTACATAAAGGATTTTTTTAAAGCATAATCCAGCAAAATGCGTCACAAGTTTTTTTTTGACTATATGATGAGACGAGCAAGGCGCTCGCCTGACTGTAAACGCCACGCCTGCACAACACCAACACTGCACAGGACTTTGAATTACAAAGCACTGCATGACACTGAACTGCGCTCGTCACCCCGAAACATAAGATGTTGTCACATAATGCCCAGTGATTTCACTGGCTTCAGTGTCCTTCAAACCGGAACACAACAGTGCTTACACACTGTTGCTTGTCGGCAGAAATAGACGGCGCGGTGGTACCAACCCAGACGACCTCTCGAATACGAGGGACCTACCACCTTGTAACTTTAAAATGCTCTACCGTAAAGCTCACGTATTGGTGCTTTAGTATTCTGCCTATCCTGTGACGATATGTTCAATGTAAAATAATAATGGAGCTTTTTCTAAAAATTCACATCGCAGTAACTCAATAGAATAAGTTTTCACAAAAGCTCAACGTTAGTGGATTTTAAGCTCAGGCTGAAATACAACCGAACGCTTTCAAGCTAAGCTTCCAAAGCTGTTGGAATAGCTTGCGAGCTTTCCACACGATATTAGAACGTAGACTATTATATTAGGACTTGATTTTTTTTTATTTGAAGAACTTTACAAGTAGATTATTAAAATTGTAATTGAAAAGGATACTTGTGATCTACTCGTAGTGAAACCAGTGAGGCCCCTGATTCGATACCCAGGTAACTGAAATGCAGCTTGTTTGTTACGTTTTGAACTGTGAGAGAGATATCCGAAGGCCTAAGACCCACCCTCCTACTATCCTTCCTCCAAATTCAATTCAAATCATTAATTCTGCAAATTGGATCATAAATATCACTTTTACATGTCAACATTCTTTATACTAGATTACTTTTATTTTTATCTTTTATCGGCATTTCGTGGCTAGCCATGAGAAGAAATGCCGAAACAAACTCATGGGTTATGGCCTCTTTTAATGTCCAGACATTCTCAATTCATCTCCCATTCTCAATTCCTTGGTTATCACTTTTTAAGGTCGGCAAGGCGTCCAGCAATCTTATAGTATAGAGGGCGTTCTTAGGCGGTGACGATTTTACTATCAGGTGACTCGCTTGCTCGATTGCCGCCCGCTACTGAACAAAATAAGTTACTAAATATTTAGTTTGTGAAGCCGACTAAACGCAGCTGATGGAAGCTGTTCAATGACAAACAACTAATGAATCTAAATAATAGAACAGAGACACTATGGAGCTGTGTTAGACAATATATTTTATTAATAGTCTTTAAAAAAAAAATACACCTAAAAGTCACATACATAGTCCTAACCCCACAGTAAGATACGAGTCTTGTGTCGTGGAACTACGAGAGACTTTCGATCTCACAACACCCAGACCCCGAACCAAAAATTGTGGATCACACAAACATTTGTCTCGGTGCGGGGATCGAACCCGCGGCCTCTCGCTTCACAGCCGGCTACTCGCCCGCTGCGCCACGGGGGCTGTCAAAAGAGTATGTCATTCACAACTGTCAGTAACAACTTGTGTTTTGTGGTCCGTTTCTACCGAGGGCGACATGACTTGATAATTGGTTGGGGCGCGTATAGGGATACATCCTTGTATCTTTGTGCCTGAATCGGTCATCCGCCTGTCCTGTCACAGGTCTCTCAAATTGCTTCTTCGCCATTCGGAGTGTGTAGAAACGTTTAAACACGCCGGCATGATTCTGGTTCATCATCATCATCATCCACAGGACGTCCACTGCTGAACACAGGCCGCCCCCAAAGATTTCCAGACCGCCCTGTTGGAAGCGGCCTGCATCCAGCGACTTCCTGCGACCTTTATCTTTTTTATGATTCTGGTTAGCACTAATTAATTAATTATTTGTCGGTGGTCGCTGGTATTTTAGACTGCACTGCGCTTACCATCAGGTGTAGTGTAGTCACTTTGCCGTGCTCGACTAAAAAAAAACATTCGACTCTATGAATTCTTGTTTCGTAAAATAGTTTTACCAACAGTTTGTATGTGGGTTTCGTTTGATGTTCACAATTGTCATCTATCTTAATTAAACATTGCTATGTCGAAGATCAGTCCAGCGTCCTTAATTCCTTCCTTCCTTTTTTTTATTAGCCCTATATATTATATTCGTCCCACTGCTGGGCACGGGCCTCCTCTACTGAATGAGAGGGATCAGGCCTTAGTCCACCACGCTGGCCTAATGTGGGTTGGCAGACTTCACATACCTTCGAAAAATCTTATCGAATTTTCAGGTATGCAGGTTTCCTCACGATGTTTCCTTCACCGTTAAAGCAAGCGATAATTAACAATTCATATACACGTAACTTAGAAAAGTCAGTGGTGTATGCTCTTGGGGCTGGTTTCGAACCTGCGACTTTCGTCTCGACAGTCCGTACCACTCGCCGCTGAGCTATCGCTGCTTAAAAAAAAAATACGTTTAAATTACTTTTATTTCAAAATGTTAAAAAATATCTACATTTTCGTATGAAGTTGTAGAATGGTATTTTCGCGGGTCGCCCCCGGCACGGCTCGGTAAAGTTTCATATGAGCGAAGCGACCGGCGAACACGACGGGTCGTGATGCTCGAGGGACATTGGTGCTCAAACTGTGGTGACGACCCTCCATAGTAAAATGGGCTAGCATGCTATTAAATAATACTGTTTTTTATTTTATCTGAGCATGGCGAACTGACTGCACTACACACTTGCTTGAGCTCATTTACATAGTATAAAATGAAGTCGCTTCCGCTGTCTTATGGCTTAGATCTTTTTAAGTATTTAACGGATTTTAATACAGTATTCAGCAATAGATAGAGTGATTCTTGAGGAAGATTTATATGTATATCACGCTATGACCCATGGGAGCAGGGCAAGTAACATGCAGGTGAAACCGCGAGGGACAACTAGTTTACACATTAATATTATAAAGAGGAAAGATTTGTATTTTTGTATGTAACGAATAAACTTAATAAACGACTGGACTGATTTGAAAAATTCTTTCACCATTAGAATTCTACATTAGGCCTGATGAACATAGGCTACTTTTTATCCAGAAAAAAGGAAATCACGCGGGCAGAGCTGCGAGCAAAAGCTAGTATATTATAAATTCGAAAATGAGTTTGTTACGCTTTCACGCCTAAATCGCTGAACCGATTCTGATGCATTTTGGTAATGTCATATATGGGGCCTTGGAGACGGTTGTAGGTTACTTTTTGTCTGTACGGAGCCGCAAGCAAAAGCTGCAAGCATATATAATTTTTGAGCATTTTTGAGTGGTAGAGCCACGCTTTATCTACAGCATGAATAGGCTGGTTCGACCGGGTCGTCACCACTGTCTCACAAAAAACCGACGTAAAGTAGCGGCTTGCTGCTGCGTTTCGTACGGTGAGTGAGATATCCGGACGCCCAAATCCCCTCCCCTTCCCAATCCCTAATTATCCCTTTCCTTTAAGGTCGGCAACGCGCCCATGAATCTTCTGGTGGTGGGCGTACATGGGCGGTGGAGATCACTCACCATCAGGTGACCCACTTGCTCGTTTGCCGACATATGCTATAAAAAAAAGCGAGCTAAAAGGGGCATGAAATAAATTTTGAGAACCTCCGAATATACCCGGCCAACCCTACGCCCCGGGCTATATCGCTACAACACTAGCACAGAGAGATAACCGTATACCCGGGTGTGGGGAGAGTAAATTAATTCTGACGACAATTAGCTTAGTTGTTGGGAGGGGTTGTGGGTTCGATTCTGGACGGAACGTTTTGGCTCAAACGACTCTTGGCTCAATTTATTACTTTTTTTTTATAGCATAGGCCGGAAATATCAGAATGCGCCCATAATATCAGAATCATGGGCGCGTTGCCGACCTTAAAGGAAAGGGATAATTAGGGATTGGGAAGGGGAGGGGATTTGGGCTTCCGGATATCTCGCTCACCGTACGAAACGCAGCAGCGAGGCGCTACTTTACGTCGGTTATTTGTGAGACAGTGGTAACGACCCGGTTGAGCCAGCCCATTCATGCTGTAGACAAAATTGTCTACAGCGTGGCTCTACCACTCAAAAAACTGGCTGTCAAATTAATAAACTTTTGGCAAATTTCAATATCCATTTTTCACCAAACTCCATGATCAGAGTGCCCGCAGTGCCAATAGCCGGATAATCCGGCAAAATCCTAATGGATATGTTGTGGTCTGAGCGGCGTGCTACGGATCAATCCGGTTCGCGCCAGTTCCATCCGGTTATAACAGGATTTCAATATGAATACGGTAATGTAACCCTTTGTGGTGTTTTGGCGGGAATTCTGACAGTGCAGTTCATCCCTTATTTTAATTTATTTCATAAAATAGTTTAGAGTTGTGTTTGTTGTATAAAAGTGGCGTGGATTTGTTCAATAAATATTGACGATGATGAACAGTGTATGGAAATATTGAAATAACTGAATTAAGAATCGTACTGAAAGGAGTTAACACCAAAACTCCGGCAAGGCCTTGAAATCGACTGCGCCCGTGTTTCATCGTTCTTGTATAAATAACTTGAGAATAAATTATACTTGACACTGGCAAAATGCATAATAATGCGAAAGCCATAAATAAAAAAGAAGAAGAACCCTTTGTGTGGGATTTGGGTTGGGATAGCCATTATTAGACTCATAACCGGACTTTTTTTATTATATTGAATGACGAGATGACCAGGTCGCTTGATGGTAAGCGCCACGCCTGTCCATAAACAGAAGCAACACCACACAGAACTTTAAATCACAAAGCTGCTTGGCACTGGATTACACTCGTCACTCCGAGACAAGGTTTTTTTATTAGCGAATGCAGACGAGCTCACCACCAGATGGTAAGTGGTTACCATCGCCCATAGACATTAGCAATGCCAGGTGCACAGCCAAGCCGCACCCTACCGTGAAAGTACCTTTTGAAACAAAGAAATAAACATTGAAATAAAACTAATTTAAACTGATTTTATCGCGGTTTTTTATTAATTTTTGATCCCGTCGTTTCGAAAGCTTATCAGCCCAAAGCTTTTCGAAACGTCGGGAATAAAATTAAATTAAAAAACCACGATAAAATCCGTTTAAATTAATTTTATTTCTATGTGTAATATTCGCGTAAACATAAGAAATCATTGCCTTTTTCAAAGATATTAAGTCTCATAATATCCAGTAATTTCACTGGCTTCAATCTCCTTCAAACCGAAACAATAATGTTTACACTGCTTGGCGGCAGTAATAGACGAAGCGATGGTACCTATCTAGACCACCTCTCGCGTACATTAGATGCATCATTTGTATTTCAAACTCATTTTTTTTTATTTGTTTCAGGCCAAATAGTGGATGTAACGCCGAGGGATGCTGTGCGACGTATAGGGGATGATCTTACTGTTCTCTGCAAGGTTCCTTACCCCATTGACTCATGCCGGTAAGTAATCCTACTAATATTATAAACGCGAAAGTTTGTAAGTATGAATGGATGTATGTTTGTTACTCTTTCACGTAAAAACTACTGAATGGATTTTAATGAAACTTTACAATAATATAGCTTATACATCAGAATAAGATGTAGGTTACTATGTTTTTCAAAAATCAACCCCTGAAGGGTTTAAAAAGGGGATGAGTTTTTATGAAAAATCTGAACCGCTGAACCGATTTCAATGAATTTTGGCACAAATATAGTTGATGACCCAGGGTTAAACATATGGTATTTTTTTCTTCAAATTTCAACCCCTCAAGGGTCCAAATAGGGGATGAATAATAAACAAATAAATAATAAACACCCAACAGTCACACACATAGTCCTGGCCCCACACTAGGTTAACCTAAAACGACCTAGGTTTTACGAGTGGTAGAGTGTGTTAAAAGTGTTTTTTTTATTGTCCAAGTAGACATAGATGAACATGCGCTGCCCATGGATTTAGTAATACCTGCAGGCTTTGTTTTCCTGGCGTTACCTACTCTTATATTTTTTGAAGTAATAACTTCTTATGGGAGAGTGAACCGAAACGTTCCGTAACGCGAGCGGTCCGCCGACCAGCCAGCGTTAGCCGACCTCCCTGGCACTTCGATAATTTCGAAGTCCCAGGTGGCGCCACACAGTGACCAGTCTGCTTGGACCGGACTTTGACCGGACTTTCACAGGACTTTGACAGGACTTTGACCGGACTTTGACAGGACTTTGATCGGAATTTGACCCGACTTTGATCGTTCTTTGGCCGGACTTTGACAAGAATTTGACCGGACTTTGACCGAACTGTGCCCGAACTTTGCCCGTACTTTGACCGAACTTTGCCCGGACTTTGACCGGACTTTGACAGAACTTTGACAGGACTTTGACAGGACTTTGACCGGACTTTCACAGGACTTTGACCGGCCTGGAGTGCAGTGCCGAACAATCCAATGAAGTGATAACTTCTTATGGGAGGTAAACCGCTTCGTAACATAATGCGTTACGGCGTCACTCTGTCTGACTTCCCTTTCTCTCACGCATATGGCAGCAGTAGGCAGGCTCCTCCGCTCTCACTTTAACACACATTAGTTTAAGTTATCATTTCTATTGAGCGTCCCGAGACGAACATTTTTTTTTATTGAATGAGACGAGCACGGCGATCTCCTGATGGTAAGCGCCACGCCTGCCCATAAACAGAACAACACCACACAGAACTTTGAATTACAAAGCACTGCATGGCACTGAACTGCGCTCGTCACCCCGAGACATAAGATGTTAAGTCACAATACCCAGTAATTTCACTGGTTTCAATGTCCTCCAAACCGAAACAACAGTGCTTACACGCTGTTGCTTGCCGGCAGAAATGGATGGTGCGGTGGTACCAACCCAGACGGCCTGTTTGTTTACATTTTATCACAAGTACATGGCCCTGGTTATTACAGCTCGGTAGAAAGCTTAAGTAATTAAAACAGACGCTTTTACATTGACTCGCCATTTTTATAATCAACAATGTACTCTTAGAATACTTTTTTTCTGTAATTTACGTAATGAGAACGCGGCTATTTAAAACTAACATTTCCTCGCGGCTTCGCCCGCGTGATCTGCACACAGATCTTTGAATTACAAAGCACTGCATGGCACTGAACTGCGCTCGTCACCCCGAGACACAATATGTTAATTTATCAAACAACGGGAATCAAACCCACGGTCTCTCGCTTCGCAGAAATAATATTTTTTTTTTGTTTCAGAATGAATGTAGGCACAATAACCTACATATTGCGACCTGGCGATCAGACTGGCGACGTGGTTTATTCAGGCCAAGGCCTTAATGTAAGTAGTTTTTTTTTATCCGAGTACGGCAAAGTGACTGCACTACACCTGATGGTAAGCGTAGTGCAGTCCAAAAAACTGGCGACCACCGACAAACAATGAGTTAATCGGTGGTCACCAGAGTCATGTCGGCATGTATAAATGCTTCTTCCCTCTTCGGAGAGGGAAGAAGCAAATCGAGGGTCTGCGACAGGACAAGCGGATGACCGATGCAGGCCCAGGGATACAAGGATGTACCCCTATACCCGCCCCAATCAACAATCAAGTCATGTTGTAAGCCCCTCGGAAAAACCGGATATACACTGGCTGATCCTGGAACGCGATCCACACAAGGCGTGTGGATTACTATGGCAGGTTTTAACACCATGTGTACGGTGGTCGCTACCCGGGCGGATATGAATATCCTACCACCAGCAAAAGTAGTTTTTAAAATGGTAGAGCCACGCTGTAGACAGTTTTGTCTACAGTAAGAATAGCCGGCTCGACCGGGCTATTTAGCATCTAAATATATAAAACTCAAAGGTGACTGACTGACATAGTGATCTATCAACGCACAGCCCAAACCACTGGATGGATCGGGCTGAAATTTGGCATGCAGGTTGATGTTATGACTTAGGCATCCGCTAAGAAAGGATTTTAAAAAATTCTACCCCCAAGGCGATAAAATAGGGGATGAAAGTTTGTATGAAAATCACGCGGGCGGAGCCGCGAGCAAAAGCTAGTTTATAATATGTGTATAAATTTTGTTACAGTTTGGAGAATGCGGGGCTCACATAAAGAACGTGAGGAAAGAGTGGAACGGCAACATATCTTGTGTCCTGCCTCCACAGACGGGCAACATCGAAATCAAGGGCACCATGAGGCTTCTGGTTGCAAGTATGTAAATTGTCTCATCCTGGCTTGTTAAGGCTTTTTTTTTATCCTGGCTCGGCAAAGTGACTACGCTACACCTGATGGTAAGTGTAGCGCAATCCAAGAATAGTGTCGACCAACGATAAACAATGTGTCCATCGTAGGTCGGCAAGATCATGCCGGCCTACCAAAGGGCCAAGGAGGAGGGAAGGGAAAAGGGGGCAAGCCCCCTTGGGAGAACCGGATATACACTGGCTGACCCTGGAACGCGACCCACACAAGTTGGGTCACTATGGCAGGTTTTAGCACCAGTGTACGGTGGTCGCTATCCGGTCGGATACAAGTATCCTCTCACCAACGAGATAAGATGTTAATGCCCAGTAATTTCACTGGCTTCAATGTCCTTCGAATCGGAACACAACAGTGATTACCAACCCAGACAGCCTCTCGTATACGAGGAACCTACCACCTTGTTGCTGGTGATAGGATATTCATATCCGCCATTATATAGCATTCGACGGCAAACGAGCAAGTAGGTCATGAAATGGTAAGTGATCTCCACCACCCATGAACGCCTAGAAGAATTATGGATGAATTGCTGACCTTAAAGGAAAGGGATAATTGGGGATTGGGAAAGTGTCCCCCAATCCCCTCGATTTGGGCTTCCGGATATCTCACTCATCATACGAAACGCATCAGCAAGCCGCTACTTTACGTCGGTTTTCTGTGAGATAGTACTAACGGTTGAGCCGGCCCATTCATGCTGTAGACAAAACTGTCTACAGCTTGAATCTCAAGGACTGATGTGGCTAAAGGACTCTGCAATTTGACGACCAGTATCTAGTTGTGTAATTTGTTTCTATTGTATATGTAAAATAGTGTAAAAGGTACAATAAGGTTGGTGTTTCCATGTGGACAAAAACCCTGAAAAAAAAATCAAATTAAAAAAAAACAGCTTGGATCTACCACGTCCTCAATAAAAAAAAAATAGCATAGGCCGGCAAACGCGCAAGTGGGTTACCTGATGGTAAGTGATATCCACCGCCCTTGTACGCCCACCACCAGAAGAATCATGGGCGCGTTGCCGACCTTAAAGGAAAGGGATCATTAGGAATTGGGAAGGGGAGGATGATTTGGGCTTCCGGATATCTCACTCATCATACGAAACGCAGCAGCAAGCCGGTATTTTACGTCGGTTACCTGTGAGGCAGTTACGACCTGGTTGAGCCGGCCCATTCATGCTGTAGACCAGTGTTTCCCAACGTGGGGTCCACGCCCCACTGGGGAGCAATTTGATAGTTAAGAGGGGCAATTTAAAAATGGACTCGACATGTCTTTAACCCTTTCGTTTTGGGTTATTTAAATGCAATGCTAGATATCGGTGACAAATTTAACAAAAAAATGTTAAGGAGGGGCATGGCCTAAAAAAGGTTGGGAAACACTGCTGTAGACAAAACTGTCTACAGCTTGGATCTATCATGTCCTCAATTTACTAAATGTTCCTTCCAGTGGCTCCTGGTGAACCTACCCTGGTCTCGCCGGTTCAGTCTACGTTCAGCGAAGGAGAAATATTCATGGGTATGTGCGTCGCGCCTGGTGGAAGACCGGCAGCCAAGATCACTTGGTTCTTGGGTAAGTAGTATTTTTTTTTATTTGATTGAATGAACGAGCAAGGTGCTCGTCTAAAGGTGCTCTCTTCCACGCCTGCCCATAAACAAAAGCAACACAGCACTGCATGGCACTGAACTGCGCTCGTCACCCGGAGACATAGGATGTTAAGTCTCATAATGGCCAGTAATTTCACTGGCTTCAATGTCCTTCAATCCGAAACACACCGCTTGGCGGGAGAAATAGACGGCGCGGTGGTACCAACCCAGACGGCCTCTCACATACGAGGGACCTACCATCTTGTATATGATATATATGATACCATTCTTTACCTCGATGGAGTCTAGTGGCGGATTCACACGGTCCGATCAGCAGCTTAATTGTATGCGATTTGGACCGCCTGAACAGGCTTTAAATCGTATTGTTCAATAAAAACCATGCAGCTGTCAATGCAATTTACTGGTGGTAGGATATTCATATCCGCCCGGATAGCGACCACCGTACACTCGGTGTTAAAACCTACCATAGTGACCCTTGTGTGGATCGCGTTTCAGGATCAGCCAGTGTATATCCGGTTCTCCCGAGGGGCTTGCGACATGACTTGATGGTTAGTTGGGGCGGGTGTAGTGCATCCTTGTATCCTGTCCTGTCGTAGGCCCCTCGATTTGCTTATATACGCACAAACGCCTGTAACCCTTGAATGGGTGGGCAGAGGTGTAACCCACATTTCGCCAAGCGTATTTCCGTCCGGGCGAGCCTATCGCCACACCGGACACGAGTTCCAGACTCCGGACTGATACTGAACATTTCATTATAGAAAAACCCAGTATCACTGTTATCCGACCCGGGGATCGAACCGGAGACCTCAACATATCAGTCGTACCAGCGCAATACAACTGCGCCACGGAGACAATCGGCATTTCAAATACTTTTTATATTTATACTAGCCCTGTATTATACACGTCCCACTTCTGGGCACGGGCCTCTACTGAATAAGAGGAGTTAGGCCTAAGTCTGCCACGCTGGCCTAATGCGGGTTGGCAGACTTCACATACCTTCGAGTAATCTTATCGAGTATGATATGCAGGTTTCCTCACGATGTTTCCTTCATCGTTAAAGCAAGCGATAATTAACAATTAATATACACCTAACTTAGAAAAGTCAGAGGTGTATGCTCTTGAGGCTGGTTTCGAACCTGAGACTTTCGTCTCGACAGTCCGTACCACTCCCCGCTGAGCTATTAAGCTTTCAAATACTGCTTAATTTTCTTTTTGCTAACTCATTTCTACTCTCCTTTCAGACGAAGATCAGGTGGTGGAAGGAGTACACCAGCCCATAGTAACTCAAGACCCTGGCTCAGACACGCAGACCATCAGCCAGAACATCAGCAGGACGTTACGTGCTGATGATAATAACAAGATGCTGACCTGCAAGGTGGAACACGAAGCCCTGGACCAGCCTAGAGAGGCGAAACGACAACTGACTGTGCATTGTAAGTTTTGACATAGTTTAAAGCAGGGATTCCCAAACTATTTTGGGAAAGAGATCCCATTCCCAAAATTAATTGATACCTCAGACCCATAGCCAAATTACTTTATTTTTATTTGATTGAATGACAAGACGAGCCAGGCGCTCGCCTGTTGGTAAGCGCTACGTCTGCCCATAAACAGAAGCAACACCACACAGAACTTTGAATTACAAAGCACTGCATGGCACTGAACTGCGCTCATCACCCCGAGACATACGATGTTAAAAGTCTCAATGCCTAGCAATTTTCCTGATTTCAATGTCCTTCAAACCGAAACACAACAGTGCTTGGCTGCAGAAATAAACAAAATGGTGATACCATACCAACCTAGACGGCCTCGCACATACGAGAAATCTACCATATAGTACGTTTTTTTTTATAGCATAGGCCATACGAGCAAGTGGGTCACCTGATGGTAAGTGATCTCCACCGCCCATGTACGCCCACCACCAGAAGAGTCATGGGCGCGTTGCCGACCTTAAAGGAAAGGGATAATTAGGGATTGGGAAGGGGAGGGGATTTGGGCTTCCGGTTATCTCACTCACCGTACGAAACACAGCAGCAAGCCACTACTTTACGTCGGTTTTCTGTGAGACAGTGGTAACGATCCGGTCGAGCCAGCCCATTCATGCTGTAGACAAAACTGTCTACAGCGTGGCTCTACCACTCGAAATACGTACGTTTGTTAACTACAATGATTTATTTCAGACCCACCAAAACGCCTAGAGGCAGGCACGATCACAATATTCGGTTTGAAACTGGGCGCTGAGGGCAAACTGAACGTGACAGTCAGGGCCAACCCTCCACCCACAGCTGAATGGACAGTCGGAGATATCAGGATCACGGCGCCGCACGCCAGTGACGACGCGCTGATGACTGCCTTCGCGCCTATACATCTGGTAAGTATTCCGCCACTGTAACTCCTGTTCCCCAGGATCAATAGTGGCACGCATTTTTGTCGACACGCAGCAGTGAAGCTCGGCGAGTCTCTGGGAATGCCTAAATGTCTTTATCCCGCAACGAAATTAATCAGATAGAAGGTTAGGGGGGAGTTGGAAATATTAATTGTCCACGTCCCTCCATAGCAAAGCCGGAGACAAAATAATGAATTGAGGAGGTATTAACCTCAAGTGTAAGGACATTTACAACTGGAGAAGCTAGATGTAAAGCACCACGGATGTCATTGGTGGCGAGGCCTAGGACCGAAGCCACCGGTGGTCCGGAACCATAGTGTGAGGAACCTCCTCACAATGCGTGCCGTGTCCAATAACACCGCTTTCTGAATCTGACTCTTGACCCAACGACCAATCGAGAGACTTTGAAGGTGCCTGTCGAGGCTCTTTGGTATCAACCCATTAGCAGTAAGGACTATCGGAACAATAATTGTCGTGTCCACATCCCACATGTCAGTAACCTCGTGTGCCAGATCTAAATATTTGGACAGCTTGTCTTTTTCGGCTTTGACGAGGTTTTCGTCATGCGGAATAGTGACATCGACAAGTATTGCCCGGAGCGCTAATCGATCTACTACCACAATATCAGCCTTATTGGCGACAATAGTCTTGTCCGTGATGATACATCGATCCAAATACAGCGTTGCATGTTCTAAACTATTATTATTACTAACTATTTTATTAACGTTTACTAATTTTATGTTGCAGGGCAGCGGGTACTATAACGTGACACTACTACTAGCTACCATCGCGAAGGAAGATGTCGACAAGACCTATTATTTAAGGGTTTACAACGACCTAGGCAATGAGGAGTTCGCAGTCAGGATCAGCACCATGGACGAACCCGCTGGTGAGTACATTTGACTAGTTATCAATCTTTATTACATTCAGCTCACTTAGATCTACAGTTAGTTCTACCAGAGGTACTACATTATCATCATCATCATCATCAGCCACAGAACGTCCACTGCTGAACATAGGCCTCCCCCAAAGTTTTCCAGACCGTCCTGTTGGAAGCGGTCTGCATCCAGCGACTACCTGCGACCTTTATCAGGTCGTCTGTCCACCTTGTAGGCGGACGTCCAATGCTACATTATGAATGAAATAATTACTATTTACGACATTATTAATTTCAATATCGTTATTCTCAACATGGCTATTAGTATTATACTTGCTTGTAGGCATATCCGCCTAGATACCGACCACCGTACACATGGTATTAAAACCTGCCGTAGCGACTCGCACACCTTGTGTGGATTGTATTCCAGGATCAGCCAGTGTATGTCCGGCGGGTATAGTGGTAAATCCTTGTATCTCTGTGCCTGCATCGGTCATCCGCCTGTCCTTCTTCCGTCTTCAGACTGTGAAGAAGCATTATACAGGCCGGCATCATTCTGGTGACCACCGATAAACTCATTGTTTGTTGGTAGCCGCTGGATTTTTGGACTGCATTGCGCTTAACACCAGGTGTAGTGCAGTCACTTTGCCGTGCAATATTTTATTAGATACTAGAAGTGTGCCTGATCATTCAGGAACCATCCGATATATTTCAAATGTTAATTTTTGTATTATCTGCTCTACCCATATCCTCTTTTTTACCAATATCCACCTCTTTAACATCAAAAATGACATACTTCCCATATAAAATTTCGTGTCTTATGCCGTATTTAAGCTGAGAACCGAGCTAAGGTCCTGGGTTCGATTCCCAGGCAATCACGATTGGAATTCGTGGCTTTTATGGCAATAGTCCTATCACATTAGGGATAGAAATAATCTCGATGAACCGTGGGTGCAGTAGTGGTAACTCTGCCTATCTCTTAGGCAATAAAGGCGTGATTATGTAATGTATCTTTATGTATTCCAGCACGCAATATCAAGTCCTCGTTTTTGATGATAGACGTTTATGGTAAGGAATCCATAGGAATGTTATAAGAATGACTATTAGAGTAAAAACATTGAAGATCTCTTGTAGATGTGAATTTGAGATTTTGTATACCTTTAACGATTCCGTTGAAATGAGCCATTTTTCTAAATTGCATGGTACAGTCAACACCAAAAATTGTTGAATACATCCCGAATTCTAAAAAGGTGTATATAGGATAGATAAGTCACTTAACAAGATTAGTGCTGGGTATGATCATTGTAAAGGATCGTAATCAGCTGAACACTGTCATAAGTATTAACATAATTGTATTATTTAATCAAATTAAATTTAAATTCTTAGATGTGACAGCCTCTGTGGCACAGTGGGCGAGTAGCCGGCTGTAAAGCAAGATGCCTCGGGTTCGATTCCCGCATCGTGACGAATGTTTCTACAAATATTTGTTTCGGGTTTGGGTGTGTTTCTCCCCAGAGGGGTTAGCATCAGGTAGGCGGCCTGTCGGAAACACTACAAGCAAAATCTTTCTGTAACATGTGTTAAAAAGCATGTTGCGCCGACCACACTGCTTGTGGGATGAGGGCCGGTGGAAATAGGAGAAGAGTAGTTGCTTTGCAAAATGGATATTTTCTCAAAATACTTTAGCTGTGACAGTAACTGTACCGCATGGTATTAAGCTTAATGTCCAGCTACATTTGTCAATCTGGCGTTCAGCTAATTTCGACCAACAATGTTCTTCGAAATTGGTTTTAATCTTGTTCAGAGACTTGTGTATCATATGATGTATACGACTTTTGGTTTGAATGTGTTCATCGATTTTTGGTGTTGACTGTACATTTTTTGGATTCTATACTTGAGCATGGAAGGTTTTTGATGTAATAAGTTTCTATTAGGCATGTTAGTATGTTTTATTATTAGATAAGATTTTTTATTAAAGTAATAATATTTGTTGAGAAGTAATTTTATTTAGTAACTAGCCTTTGCTCGCGGCTCCGCCCACGTGATTTTCATACAAACTTTCATCCCCTATTTTATCCCCTTGGAGGTAGAATTTATCAAAATCCTTTTTTAGCGGATGCCTACATCATAACATCTACCTGCATGCCAAATTTCAGCCCGATCCCTCCAGTGGTTTGGGCTGTGCGTTGATAGATCACTATGTCAGTCAGTCACCTTTGAGTTGTATATATTTAGAAGAATGCGGTTTTTTAAATACTCAAATGTTTAGAAATTAGATAAATCTGGTAGAATAGAGAATATATTTTTTATGCATAATCAGCATGCAATGCTCGGGACTTCCCTTGATCTCTTTCAGGAGTTATCCGAATTATAATTTACGGATATATGTACTTAAAGATTTTAATTTATTAGAATTTATACCGCCAAGCAACAGTGTGTAAGCACTGTTGTGTTTCGGTTTGAAGGACATTGAAGCCAGAGAAATTACTGGGCATTAAGAGACTTAACATATGTCTCGGGGTGACGAGCGCAGTTCAGTGCCATGCAGTGCTTTGTAATTCAAAACTCTGTGTGGTGTTGCTTCTGTTTATGGGCAGGCTTGCTCGTCTCGTCAAAACAAAAGCTGAAAACTCGAACCCACTACCCAACCTACACAATCTCTTACAGGCGTGGAGCTAGGCACTGGATCTATCGTCGGCATTGTCGTAGCCGTACTGATACTCCTGATAGGAGTGTCTCTTGGAGTCTTCGCGTTCGCCACGGACAGATGGTGTTTCGCCGGTAAGTGACATTTTCAACCGACCTGTAAAAGGAGGTTCTTCGTTATAGACGTGGTCCACATTCATGCGTTTCTAACTTGCTCTGTAAGCAGTTTTTGGAATACTTGTGCGGCGTGCATTGTTGCATGTCATGCATTGCACTAATTTGCTCTGTAAGCTGTTATTGAATACTTGTGTCACGTGCATTTTGCACGTCATGCATTGCACGCAAGTTGAAACGCACAAGTGTGGACGACAATAAGTAAATTAGGGAAATAAGTCGTTTGAATCGAAAAATTATTATCGAAATAATTATATAAATCATGTCAAAAATAAATATGTGAGTCACGCTGTAGGCAAACTGTTTACATAATGAATGGGCCGGCTCGACCGGGTCTTTACCACTGTCTCACAGAAAACCGATTTAAAGTAGCGGCTTGCTGCTGCGTACGGTGTGAGATATCCGGAGGCCCAAATCCTCCTCCCCTTCCCAATTCCTAATTATCCCTTTCCTTTAAAGTCGGCAATGCCTATGAATCTTCTGGTATTATGGCGTACATGGGTGGTGGTGTCACTTACCATCAGGTGACCCACTTGCTCATTTGCCGGTGCTATAAAAAAAAGACAACTGATTTGTCATCCAATGGTTTTTTTATCACTTCGATTCAACATTAAAATAAAACTAATTTAAACGGATTTTATCGCGTTTCTTTAATTTAATTTTGGTCCCGACGTTTCGAAAGCTTTTCAGCCTTCGTGGTCACGGGGTGGACTATGGACGGGAGACCAAAATTAAAACAAAAAACCGCCATAAAATCCGTTTAAATTAGTTTTATTTCAATGTGTAACATTCGCGTAGATGTAAGAAATCATGACTCCGATTAATCAACCGGTCGACCGATAAGTTGATTTTTTTTTACGGCATAGGCCGGCAAACGAGCAAATGGGTCACCTGATGGTAAGTGATCTCCACCGCCCATGTACGCTCACATTGCCAGAAGAATCATGGGCGCGTTGCCGACCTTAAAGGAAAGGGATAATTAGGGATTGGGAAGGGGAGCGGATTTGGGCTTCCGGATATCTCACTCACCGTACGAAACGCAGCAGCAAGCCGCTACTTTACGTCGGTTTTCTGTGAGACAGTGGTAACGTCCCGGTCGAGCCAGCCCATTCATGCTGCATTGAGTAACAAATTGTTGTGTTTAAATAAATACATTCAAACGACTTATTTTACTAATATTATACAGCGTGTTACAAAAAGGTGTGGTCATATATAAGGGTCGTTACATACATCTGACAGTGAGTGTATATGTATTCTTAACAAAATATAGACATCCTTAATTTTCAAGCTAACTTTAATCGTTCAATACTATCTATAGGGTTTTTTTTGGCGGGAATTCTGATAGTACAATTCATCGCTTATTTTAATTTATTTCATAAACTAGTTTAGAGTTGTGTTTGTTGCATAAAAGTGGTGTGGATTTGTTCAATAAACATTGACGGTGATGTACAGTGTATGGAAACATTGAAATAAGTGAATTAAGCATCGTACTGAAAGGAGTTAACACCAAAACTCCAAGCTCGCTTACCATCAGGCGAGCGCCTTGCTCGTCTCGTCATTTAATAAAATAAAAAAAAATTGTATCATGCCACTTAATCGATTAAAAAGAAATATTATTATATATGTCTTAGCAATGCATTTGAATTTGATACGTGGGGTGATATAGTTATATTGTACACAAAACTTTGCTTAAATTTGACCACACCATTCTGTAACATGTTTATAGATCTCCTCAAATAGACACCGCACAATGAGATAAATATGAGAAAACAGCATTACTCCATCGATTTCCGATGATCGCCACAGACTGAGGCTGGATTGCACCATCTTAATTTAGCAATTACAAACATGTTAAAGTACCGGTTAAGCAAAAAAATTGTTGCACCATTTGACAAATGTTAGACGACGTCATAACTTTAGCTGTTAACCGTAACCGCCCAATAATTACTTAAATTAAATATCTGTCAGGTAGTTCAATTATAACCACCAAACCGATATATCTCCTAAAGCGTCTGTGCTCCAAAATAATATCATGTCCCTGATTCTAGAATTAATCGTGGAATCTAGTAGTATCGGAATACGATGGTGCAACACATTCCGCAGTCAATGTTAAAGTGAGCGTTACTGCTATCGTCAAATTTGACATAAACCTTAACTATAACTGCTATTAGGGTGCAATCTAGCCTTAGCTTTACATTAAAAACTAATTTCTCTCGTCATGCGGTATCTATTTGAGGCAGTCTCATAATCCCATGATTTTGGATCCACAGACATGTGGGTCCAGTAACTGCCATTTAGAATGCTTTCGTCGGAATGTGAATGTCATTTAGGTCCCATATTTGGGTCCAAAGTGTATGGGAATGCAGTTTTGGAGTATCCTTGTTCTTCGCAATCATTCATTAATCGTTTTATCCTATTTCTTATGGATTACTTGTGTTAGAGATTTTTTATCGGATTATGTAGTTCATGTTTTTTTGGAACCTAATGCTTTATTAGATATTGGAATCTAGTATAAGATCCCGGGGAACATTGACTTCACCCATCTGTTTACCGGATGAAAATAATATTTTAGGATATAAAATGTGTTGCTGAACACATACCAATAGGGTTGCCTAAAAAAATATGGTCAAGGATAGGTTTTACGAATTTTTAAAAAAAAAAAAGATATTATTTCACTGACTTGTTCACCAAGGTTCTTTTTTTTGGTAAGCAAGTCAGGGAATTTATAAAAAATATTTTTTTTAATGTTGATTAATCCTTGACCATATTTTTTTGGGCAACCCTATTGGTATGTGTTCAGCAACACATTTTATACCCTAAAATATATTTTCATCCGGTAAACAGATGGGTGAAGGTCAATGTTCCCCGGGATCTTAGACCAATCTTTATTATGAAATATTTTGAGATAGTTTAGTTTACTAATAGTATATTGACTGTTCATTTGGTAAGTAAGTAAGTATTGGGCAGGCAAAATCCTACCGGCTGTTGACATGTATTGTCTCTAGGTTAGGCGCAGTGTAGGCAATTTTTCGTGATAGACATGGTCATCTTTGGACCTTTAGGTGACCCTGGGCACACAATTTGGGACCTTTTTAGAGAGTAAAATACTTTATTTCTCAATATCTTATTATCACCGAAAACTATAAGCGGTTTGTTTTTGCGATTTGAATTTAAGTATATAATTACAAGCAGACCCGGCAACGCTTTGCTGTGGCTAAGGTATATATTAAATTATATTGTAGTAAACTATTCAATACAGTATGCGCCATCTATTGGATACTTACTCAATCCAGCCGATAAATTACATTACACCGCCATCTGTTAAACTCTTATGAAACTTACAAATAATGTGCAATAAAAAATATTGCGAATATAAATTGAGATATAAACTATCCTATCTCTCAAGTTGGATCGAACTATACTAAAAATTTCGAATACTTTGATATATAGGCATTTTAAATTTGTAAAATAGACCAGTGTGTGTATTTGGATATCCTAGAAAATAATATAAAATACGGAACGCTCGATGCAAGTCTGACTCACACTCGACCTTTTTTTTTATAGCTTAGGCCGGCAAACGAGCAAGTGGGTCACCTGATGGTAAGTGATCTCCACCGCCCATGTACGCCCACCACCAGAAGAATAATGGGCGCGTTGCCTCACCTTAAAGGAAAGGGATAATTAGGGATTGGGAAGGGGAGGGGATTTGGGCTTCCGGATACCTCACTCACCGTACAAAACGCAGCAGCAAGCCGCTACTTTACGTCGGTTTTCTGTGAGACAGTGGTAACAACCCGGTCGAGCCAGCCCATTCATGCTGTAGACAAAACTTTCTACAGCGTGACTCTACCACTCAAAAACCTGTTCTATTATATATTCGCCTTTTTTACGATAATAATAAAGTTTATTATAATTGTTCTGACAGGACGCCAACCTGGCGGTCGATAGGTAAACATTTTATAGATTTTTAATGTTGGCACATCACTAGAAAAAGCCATGTTTAGATGGAGGTAGTTTCTTGTATGATCTACGCGGGGATTTAACAGAAAATTGTTATTGATGAGGTCTTTTTTTCATTTATTTCATTGAATGACGAGACGAGCAGACGCTCGTCTGACGGTAAGCGCTACTACTCCTCATAAACAGAAGTATGTAACAGTGTTAAGCATTGTTGTGTTTCGGTTTGAAGGACATTGAAGTCACTGAAATTACTGGGCATTATGAGACTTAACATCTTATGTTTCGGGATGACGAGCGCAGTTCAGTGTCATGCAGTGATTTATAATTCAAAGTTCTGTGATATGTTGCTTCTGTTTATTGGCAGGCGTGGCGCTTACCATCAGACGAGCGATTGGGTCGTCTCGTCATTCAATTAAATCGGTTTTAATGCCCTTCAAACTGGAACCCAACAGTGCTTACACACTTGCTTATCAGAAATAGACGGCACGGTGGTACCAACCCAGACGGCCTCTCGCTTACGAGCGACCCTAGCATATATCTTACTACCTTTATAAATGTAAAAAATTGGTTTTTTGTTAGTCACACCTTAACGGCTGAACGGTTTTGCAAGAAATTTGGCACATGGGTAGACCATGACATGGATTAGGACATAGGCTACTGTTTGTCCCGCAAAAGGCCTTTCAAGCGGGCTGAGTCGCGGGTAGACATGCAGAAAACAGTACTCTATGAAGTAATGTCATATGGCATGACATTTGGTACCGCGTAATATGTCATTATAGCATTACTGTAGGCATGACCTGAGATGACACGCTATGTGAACGACCCACTATTACGTTTACTGAATGTTCAGTCAGGACTCTGGTGTAATGTAATAGCAATAGATAGATAGAACTTTTAGACCTCGATCGCACAATTTCTCAAACTTTTACGATTGCGCGCCCCGCTTCACCGAGCCGCCCGTGTGTGTACTATGGCCGTAAGCACGTCATGTGTCATGCAACATTTTACCGGGTAACAGGTACTGTTACAGTACGCGGTCGTGTTATATTACGCGTCATGCATTACTCACAGTACTTACACATCTCTAGTCGCGGGTTAAGCTAGTCTGTTAATATATCCTTGTATGTCATGAGGGAACTCTCCATCTAAATAAGGCTTAAAAATATATCTCAATACGTCTGAATGGTGTTGATAAATGAAATTATTTGCATACATAACTAAGCTTACGCCTTTACCCCAAAGGCATATAGAGAATATCCCGCCCACACACACTCGCCACTGTAACTCCTGTGAACCAGGATCAACAGTGGCACGCATTTTTGTCGACACCGAGCAGTGAAGCTCGGCGAGTCTCTGGGAATGCCTAAATGTCTTTGTCCCGCAACGAAATTAATCAGATAGAAGGTTAGGGAGGAGTTGGAAATATTAAACCCAAAGGGATAGGCAGAGGTGCAATTAGTGCTGACCTCACGTTTCGCCGAACTTGATTCTGTCCCATGATGTGATGGGCGGTGGAGAGTACTTACCATCAGGTGACCCACTTGCTCGTTTGCTGGTCTATGCTATAAAAAAATAACATAAATGGAGCTTTGTTTTCCATATATTGCAGACAATAGTTGTGTAAAATCAAAATAATTGTCAAAATTTAATATTTAAAAATTTCTTCTACTTTTTGACAACTAGCTGTCCCTCGTGGTGTCACCTGCATGTTACTGCCCTGCTCCCATGGGTCATAGCGTGGTATACATATAAACCTTCCTCATGAATCACTCTATCTATTGGTGAAAACTGCATTAAAATTCGTTGCATAGTTTAAAAGATCTAAGCGAACAGACAGCAGAAGCGACTTCATTTTATAATATGTAAAGATATTCAGACGTATTGAGAATTACCACCGTTTTTACAAAGCACATATTTATAAAATAATCTATGTTTGGTAGAAAATTTACAAGAATCACGATTTTGACAAAAATATGAAAGGCATTGAATGCCTCTAGCACAAACTATTATTTATATAGCAGTAAATAAAATCAAGATGTTATGTCCAGTGTAGTATTGCCTATAAATGGTAGAAATGCATTTGGTAGAAAATGAAATGGTTGTTTTAAATGTAGACAATGATTTCTTACGTTTACGCGAATGTTACTTATTGAAATAAAACTAATTTAAACGGATTTTATCGCGGTTTTTTTTGGTCCCGACGCGACGTTTCGAAAGCTTTTCAGCCTTCGTGGTCATGGGGTGGACTGAGGTGTAGGTGGTCCCAAAATAGTAGTAAAATTCTTTTAAATTAGTTTTATTTCAATGTAGTAGACATTTTAAAATGTTTAATGGCAGTGCTTGATAAATTCTTTTTTTTTAATTCAACGACACTTTGTAACTTTACTTATTAAATTAAATATATTCATCCGACAGGAATTGCTTTAAAGTTAGATACAGCTGTAAAAAAGTTACAAATGTTTTTAATTAATATACTTGGTCAAATGTAAATCATATAAATTTCAATACATTACTGAAAAAATAATAAAAAAAGGTGTGTGTGTAATTCACACACGGCAGAAGTGAAACTTCAGAATTATTAAAATAAATTAAATAACCAACGAATTTTAATACGCAAATGCAAAAAATAAAACAGGTGAATAGTACACCGCGTTGTTTATGACACATTTTCCGAAAGCTTCGTTGTACGCAGACGCAAAGACACATGATAGCATACTTGTAATCTATCTCATTCTCTCGCAGGCTAAATCCTTTTTATGAATATGCTTGTCTTTGTCGTGACGCATTTTCGTTTCATTGAGTTTCAAATCACGACGATTCTAAAGAAGTTTCACTTCAACAATAAGTTTGTCGAAACATACGACCTTAATACACATATTGTGTTTACATCGCAAATTTTTCAAATGTTAAATATGGTGCACCAAATAGTGTACAGTGTTTGGCTGTATGCTGTTGTAGTGTGCCGCCTGCCTAGCAATATACAGGGTTACTTTTAAAACACCAACAACCTCGCAGGACTAGATAGCTAACCCCATAAGGAACAACTTTTGTTCTACGACTTTTGATAATTTGTTAGATTTTGTTTTCTTATAAAAATAAGAATTATTTTTTCGGGGTTGAATGTTTATATAAACAGAGACATCTCTACGCGCATCGCAAAGATTACGTAAATAAGCCCCTGCGAAGTTTGAGGAAGGGGTGTAGCGCTAGCGTCTTTGAAGTTGACCCATTTATCTAGCTGCCAGTCGCCTGTCATTCAGTCATTTATTTTTTCATGTATGGAGTTATGTCAGAACTCGTAGAACAAAAGTTGTTCCTTATGGGGTCAGCTATCTAGTCCTGCGAGGTTGTTGGTGTTTTAAAAGTAACCCTGTATACATGGTGAACTTTTTTGCATTATACGTCTAAAATCATAAAAGACATATTTATATATTTTATATGATTAATATTTTTGTAAAATCGTGTTTGCCATATAACAATTTTTTGAGCGATCAAGACAATTGCATGTCATCTGCATGTCGGCGTTTAAACGCTGCGTTTTAAACTAGCATGGATTTTGATATTTTTGCATGTTTTACTAACATCCTCTAAATGTTTTTTTTTCGTTTTGTTTTTTTTCTTTTCATTTTAGTACTTACATGTTTTAGAACGTATTTTGTTAGTTGGTGATGGTTATAGGGGTTTCTTTGTGTTGTTTTTTTGTTTGTTTGTCATTAACAATGTTTTGTAGTTAGACTAAAATAATATTTGAGCAACCCGTTAATGGGGTGAAGTTTAAAAATGACCTCATTAAATTTATTTCTATGGACATCTATTTACCCCATTTCGTATAAATGTTGCCAGACTTAAATATCAATCTGACTTTTTTTTTAAATTTAACTAAATTTTTAATTTGAGATTAAACTGTAAATGAAAATGCTTTTAAAACGAAATAATTTAATTCTCGTCTTAATTAAAAAAGGGGGTATCATGGTACACTAAGTCATTAACCCGGCACATATTCTTGATCGCTTAAAAAATTGGTGTGTGGCAGGACGATCGCACCGGACGGACTTACCGGACGGGGGGGACTCTGAGGCCCCCCTCCCCTCTCACGACGACGTCAAGGGCTCCGAGAATCCGTCCCATGAACACGGCGACTACATAACCAATGGTGACGCGAAACATCCAGAGAAAAAACCGGACACGGCCGTTTAATTCGTAAGTCAGGTGGTCGCTGTCACTCGGGCTGATTAAATGTCAGAAATACGCATATAATGATTAAATGTCAGAATCATTTATATGTCAATATGATTATAAATTATAGTAAAATTTAATTCACGTTTATTAAAATCGAAAATTTGTTATTAAATTATGGATAATATATAACCATCAAAATGTATGCTTAATTAGTATTTGATGATTGTTTAAACTTAATGTACACATGTTTAATAATTAAATAATGTAATCTGGATTCATAAAAAAAAAATATTGCAAGCATTAGTAGATTTGAATTATACATCGTTTCTTTTTTAAACAAAAAAAAATTGTATTATTTTATATTTTATGTAGATATATTACTTCCACATGGAACTCCGAGTGACGGCCTTTATTTTATTTTCGGTATGTAATTTACTTTTCAATTAGTGCCACAAGATTTCTTGAATATATTGTTACTTATATATAAAGGATGTATTTAAAATTTAATGTTAAGAAGCCTAGATTTTCAGCGTTTAGGTTAAATACCAACCTTTTGCTTATTTCAGTTATATATGTTTTTTTAATGAGATATATACATTGAATTATTATTACATATATGCATCCAACTCTCATTATTCAAGTAAATGTGGCCAGCTCGATTGTAATAGAAGCTCTCTATTACATGTCCGAATTGGGAAGTCTAAAATTTTTCAGTATACTATGAAATTATTAATCCTAACCGCTGAATATATTAGGCCTCTTAATATTTCGTGTTCTAACACGTTCGTTGCCAGGTTACGTTCTATTGAAATTGGACCTAGTTACGCAAAAAAGAACCAACCGCCATCAAGGTCAAAAGGTGATACTGAATATGATTTAAAATTAATTACTTTAAATTGATTTTAATACCGTATTTTTTTGCAAAATCGTACATGGATCCTCATGCCCGATTTTCCAAAAAAATTACAAGATTAAATTAGTTTAAATAGAATCTAGTAAAACAAAATCAGTATCTCAATTTTTCCTTGCAGTGGGTTGGTTCCCTTTTTCCAATTGTAAAAAAACAAATATATACAATGCTATGTTTTTTTAGCTTTTTTTCGCAAAACCAACTTATTGGAATTAAAGCATTATGCCATAAGGCTGTCAATGTAAAAAAAACCTGGCAGCGTGCGTGTTTTCACAATATAATTACTTTAATAGTAAAATTATGAATTTCACAAAACTGTTTATACTTAATTAGGTAAGATTTCTCTTAATATTGTCCAATATTTTGAATCTTTATTGCGGTTGAGGGAAAATATACAGGAAATGGTAGTAACAGTTCAGGGTTTGGGTCTCAGTAGGGGAGTCATTATATTATATAGTAATTAATAAATTTTCTATCTTATGTGGACTTGCTGTACTGCTTTCGTATTCGCCTGTGTCCCCTGAAGTTAAGAGATATTTCGTGAAACCAACATTGAGTAGCTACGATAAATATTTGTAGTATCGCTTCGAATCCTAAAACGAAAGCTTACATATTTACTCATTGTCTCAAAGCATGGCATAAACGATAATACTAGATATACGATAATATATCTAGTAATATAAAATATCAACCAGAATTATAGCCCACAGCCCCTGCAATGATAGGAATCCAAGGCTAGGTACATGTGAGTAAGAAACTCTATGTTGTGGTCCTTCGAGCCGGATAACAATAACAAAACACCATGTATATGAAAATACCTATATATTTTCCCTCCATCGCTCAATTATATAGATTATGAAATTTTTAATAATTAGCGCAATATAAGAATCTCGTAATACGTATTTACATTTTAATTACCACAGTTGCAAAGTGTAGTAAGTATAAAAATAGTATTTAATAAATTGAAAAATATTTACAATTCTTAATCATTATCTGAAATGTATAAAGAATTGTTTGTGTATTCGCTTCGGAGTTTATGACTTGATGTATTTAGATAACATTATTATCTTTTTTTTAAAAACATGTATAATATTGTGCGCTTAATTTTTTCGTATTATTTTGTCTTTTTTTATTTATTACACTTTGCACTTGTGGTTTCGTTTTTAAATAACAACGAATCCCAACGGAAGATTATTAGGCTTAAGACAAGCACACGATTTTAAATAAACGCTGAATGTGTACAGACCCTTATTTTGTTTAATTAGGGACGGATTCAGGAATTTATTTATACCCCAAAATAATATTATTATCTGTCATTCAAAGATACTTATTACTAGTTTTTAATTAAAGTACTGTTTAATATCAAATATAATTTATACCCTTTTACATTTATATTATTAATCAATTCATTTTACATCCTTTTGATTATTTAATCTTTGTTATACATTATATTCTACCATTATTATCATCGGCATATGCCATATCATACCACTATTGGACATGACCTTCAGGCCAATGACTTAGTGGCCTCATCAGCTGCAGATAATCACCATTTTGATTACCCATCTTTTTTCATTATTACCCTCCACTCTTTTTTGACATTCTGGCATTTAAAAATCTTAATTGATCTATAATTATTTGCAGCTGTTGGTTATAGTCCATAGGCCTGACCCCACAGTAAGATACGATTATCGTTTGTCGTGGGTATCGGAAATTACGAGAGACTTCCGGCCTCATAACACCCAGACCCGAAACAAATATTTGTGAATCAGACAAAAAAAGACCCCCTTTACACAAATCACTTTAGGATATCGCCCCCGTATTTTTTCCTGGATCCGTCCCTGAGAGTTTCCGCACGCTTTACACTGATTTAATTATAAGTTTATAAATGTCGCACTCAGAGATGCCAATTAAGTTTGTGGTTAACCTTTTTAACCGACTTCAAGAAAAGTAGGAGGTTCTGAATTCTTCGAGTATTTTTAGAATTCTATTATTTCTCAGAGATTCATCATTGACATTACATCTGTACTCAGTAACGGAGTATAAATCATTGCCTAACTAACTCCGAGTTTAAATGATCGAATTCCAAAGACTATCAATTCACTCAAGAATACACTCAAGAATATCAAATCACTTTTAAAGTTGATTGGCGTACCTGAGTGACGGCATTAAGTTGTTTTAAGTTAGGATTTCACATTTGACTTCAATAATTTGCTCCTGGTAAAAAAAATGGTAGCCCCCAAATGTTTAATTTTGTAATTTGAAAGAATGAATTGAACAAGACTTGAAATGGTCTTGAACGGCTACGTTACGCCCTATTTACACGGAGAGTTTGAAGCATTCCAGGCGCTCAGCAAATCGACATAATATTCTATCCTTGCTACCTCTGTTAGCTACCACAATAGAGAATTTTCGCATAAGGAATTGTTGGGCGTCTCATCGAAACGAAGCTACTCACGGAAAATTAGCTTGATAGTAATCAAATAGAAAAATGGCTCAGGGATCCCTGACTATTCTCCTTCGCGGATTTCAGGCGTAAGTTAATCGTGAATTCGAGAATCGTGTGGTTTCGATACATAAACTTAGAATAGTTATATTCATGCCTAATAAAAAATACTTCGTGTAAATGGGGCTTAACGTGTTACTCAAAATCCATACGGTAATAGTCAAAATATAAAAAAAAGAAATTAAACTAATTTAAACGCATTTTATCACGGTAAATAAAAACCTCGATAAAATCCGTTTAAATTATTTTTATTTCGATGTGTAACACTCGCGTAAACGTAAGAAATCATTATCAAAAAAATGACAAAAACTCATTTTAATGAATTGTCCTACAAAATGAAGTGAAATGTGAATTTCTTATTTTAGTAATACATTGTGTTCGTACCACCATTATTAAGCACTTTTTTTGTAAATACTTAGTTTAGTTTAGTTTTTATATGTAACATTATAAAAAAGCACAATTCTGTTCGATTTATACTTAATACATTTCACAATGGAATACTAATCTTACGGTAGAAATAAATGACAATTGAAATATAATTTTAAATATGCCAAACGAAACACCCAATATATAATTGATTTTAAAGATATTAATGTGAACATTTTCTAATATATTTTAAACAACGATTGCATATGAAAACAAAATGCCGAAATTGCATTCAATTTTAGATATACATGGTGTTACGGAAAGGTGTGGTAATTTTTAAGGGTCATACACCGTGCTAGGATATTCATATCCGCCCGCATAGCGACCACCGTACACATGGTGTTAAAACCTGCCATAGTGATCCACACGTCTTGTGTGGATTGCGTTTCAAGATCAGCCAGTGTATATCCGGTTCTCCCGAAGGGCTTGCGACATGACTTGATGGTTGGTTAGTTTAGGGGTACATCTTTTTATTACTGTTCCTGCATCGGTCATGCGCCTGTGCTGTCGCATGCCCCTCGACTTGCTTCTTCCCTCTCCAAAGAGGGAAGAAGCATTTATACAAGCCGGCATGACTTTGGTGACCACCGATAAACTCATTGTTTGTCGGTGGTCGTTGGTTTTTGGACTGCACTACGCTTACCATCAGGTGTAGTGGAGTCACTTTGTCGTGCTCGAATAAAAAAAACCTGACAGTGAGTGTTTATGCACCGAATCTTATCAAAAACTAGATATAAAACTTCACCCAAATTTTAATTAATCTTTTATTACGATTAATAAGATCGATCGCATCCTTATACTATTTTTGGATGTCTAGATTTAGATAAGATTGTGTATATACACTCACTGTCGGGTGTACGTAACGACCCTTAAATAAGACCACACCTTTTTGGAACACGCTGTATAAACGAAATTAAAAATAACTAGTACAAAGATTTGAAAATGGAATATCGGCTATGCCCGTTACATTGTAATATGGCGAGGCCTTTAATGCAAATTTTAAATTGTTCATTCGCTAACTAAAGGTTGACTTCCGATAGTCGCGTTAAGCTTCAAACGCGAGCGTTAATGTTATATGCCAGTCATATGGAAGGCGCCAGAGATTCCGTGCAAAAAATTATTCTACATCTAATTATTCTTTATTCCTTGTAAAAAAATCACAACACCGTTCGTAGCATAATCAAAGTTCGTGACAAAATTCAGGTTGGGTAAGTTTTTTTATGTTTGTACAAACGCGAAGCTGCGGCGTAATTTTCGCTCGTGTTTGGAGCTTGACGCGTCGATTCAAAATCTGCATAATGCAAGAGGGTATATAAAATTGTCTTATGTAAAATATTTTATAATAAGTTTAGTGTAAGTCACCAGTATTGTGATTTATTGATTTCGTTTGTATTAAATATAATTAAGAATTTATTTTTGTACCAATTTAGTTTACTTAGTTTTTTGTACTGTGTTCACTGTAGGCTACGTAGAGCCGGACAAGCCGATTAATTATCGGGATGACAGTTTTGTGGGATTGATTTAAATATAAAATCCTAAAACATTTTATATTATTGATATTTTTTTATTGCTAATCCTACATTAAATTGTTACATCCGTAAATAATCTATGTCTGTATTGCACAGCTTGCAAGTTTCATGTTATAATGCATGCGTGTTATGCATGACGCATGCATTAGTGCACGTGACACAAGTATGAAATTGAATTTCGGCTCAGACGCAATCCACATGGTTAAGATGCAAGGCGAGGCGAAAAGGCGGCGCCTCTTAAAATTGTTACATAAACATCATAGTAACGTTGCAAATTGCAACTATTTGGTATGATAATAAATCGAAGCCCCGAGCCCCCACCTCTCTCCACGTCTTATAGCTGGTCCGTGTGGTTGTAACTGACCCGTCATTCGATTCCATACTTGTGACACATGCATTATTGAATGTATCATGCATTACACACATGCATCATAACGCAACATGCAAGTTAATATTGCATCATAGGGACATCTATTTAGATCCTTCCTACAAGGATTTATGCTAAATTTAAGTGTCAATATAACCACTGCCATTAAGCATTTTCGTTTCCACTTGCCAAAATACGCTTTTGAATATGTTACGAATTTCATAGGATAAGCCGGCGTAACGGTTGCATTTGGCGGCCAATTTCAAATGTTAAATGTCATTATACACAAGTATTTAGTGTTTATGGATCAAGTTCATTGGAAATAAATGAAATATTTATTACAATAAGACAATCTGACGTTTTATTTCTTCACCAAGCAGTCTTTTTGCCGATAGATGGCGTTGTACAAACTGGTTATACAGGATGTCTAAATAAATGTCATGAAATTTACCTAAAATATTATTATACTAGGTTTAATAGAACTGTATGAAATATAACAAAAATATTATAAAAAAATTGGTGTGTGTCGTGGGACACCAGGTAGGAACGAAGTTCCTTCGGCTAATGTAGAATCGACACAAATTGCAAAAAATTCAAATTATCAACTAAAATAACAAAATATGTCTCTTTATTTTTGTTTGACAACATAAAATTACATAGAAATAGAATAGAAAAATAGAAATAAAAACTTATTAATTTAGACTTAGACTGGCTACTAAACGGTGGACGGCCGTGTTCTATAATCAAAAATTCAAATTTCAAACTGCGTCTACATTTCCAAATGTCATAAGTTTCACACCCATCTGTTTTATTTACGGAATTTCGACTTTAACTTTGTGTGCTAGATATCAAACTGGTTATGCGACTGTCGCGCCTGCGCACGTCTCATTTAACGGTTTTATTCCACGCATTTTTTCCACGCATTTTTCTTACGGTTTTACTATCACATTTTTTTCAGTTCGGTCACGCAGCGAAATCCCTATCCCCTCCAAGCCTGCCGTAAGGAACTTCGTTCCAATAATTGTTTCGCCTTACGAATTAAGGTTCGTAATGTAGTTTCTACAAATAGGTCATCATTATACTAAACTACTTCCCTGTTAGCTATAGTTTTACTAGACTTAATACTAAAAAAGGAAAGTGGGATAAAAAAACTTTATACGAATAGTAAGTTACACAATAACAGAGGTTTTTTTTTTATACCAGCCAAAATGACGTAGAACAAAGGTAGAAAGAATGCAATTGCGTAGCAAAAATAATTCAAACTGGTACACCAGCAATCAGGTAGCGATGGAGAATCCTGTAGGCATAGCATCAATAATTTTAGATATTTAAATATTCATCAATAATTTTAGCTATTTAACATGTGTAAACATGGTAAAATAAAAACTATATTACAAAAAAAACAACATAATAAAAATAATAAAAAGCTAAAAATGAAATAAACAATTTTAAGTTGGTGGTTATTCTTGATCATTAAACTACTATAGCTATATACTATAGCACCAACTCAAAATAGTTTATTTTTTAGAACATTAGCTTTTTGAGTCAGTAATAGTTGTAACGAATATGCAACTGATGTTCTACCACCCGAAGCCGTTTAATTACTCCACACACTATATCTTTTTATTTCACATTTTTACCATAGAATACAAAAAAAATAGTACTAGTAGCATCTAAAAACCACAAATTAATTTAATTAAGTATTGTAGTTATTCTATGTTACCACATAATTTCTCTGTATTTATGAAATAGAAGATGATTGCCGAAGCGTGTAACTTTAATTATAATAGTTTTTATATCTTGTACCATGTGAGTTGAAAAATGCATTCATGGTCGAAAACACTAAAAGATCGCCATACCTGGGAATCAAACCCACGACTTAACAATTTGTAACTTTTTTCCAGGCCGACGAAGCGATCACACCAAAAATTCCGGTGAATCGTAAGTATCCATTGTGGTTTTAAATTTATTTTTTCAAAAACTTTTATATCAACCTGTATATAGCTTCGACTTGTAAATATGTACTAGTGTCAACTCTATCGTCACCAAATAAACTAGAATTAAACTTTTAATCTAGTTTAATTTTAATTTAAAATCAAACAATGTCAAAAACAAGCTTATACACAAATACAAATTGTGATAGGTATTTGAACTCAGATCCTACAGTTTCTCAGCCTAATTATTTTTTATTTGATTGAATGACGAGACGAGCAACTCGCTCGCCTGATGGTAAGCGCCACGCCTGCCCATAAACAGAAGCAACACCACACAGAACTTTGAATTACAAACCACTTCATAGCACTGAACTGCGCTCGTCACACCGAGACATAGGATGTTAAGTCTCATAATGCCCAGTAAAAAAAGCCGCCACTGGACCAATGAGGCGACAATTTGTAATTTGCAAATATTTTAATGCCATATTCGTGTGTTACAAGGACTCCGGCCGGAGATGTCCTGATAGACTCGGCAATACCACTCCCTTCGACAACGTACGTGTTTTATCCAACACCTCGATCACACGGAGCGGTATTTTAGGAATTTCGACACATTTTCGATATAGTCACAATATGTATGAAGTTTCAAAATAGATCAGTTTTCATCATAATTAAAACACCCTGTAGTTAATAATAAATAAATAATAAATACACCCAACAGTCACACACATAGCCCTGATCCTACAGTAAGATACGAGTCTTGTGTCGTGGGTATCAGAAACTACGGGACTTTCGGTCTCACAACACCCAGACCCCGAAGCAAATATTAGTGGATCACACAAAATTAGTATCGGTGCGGGGATCGAACCCGTGGCCTCTCACTTCACAGTCGGCTACTCGCCCGCTGCGCCACGGAGGCTGTCATATAGATATAGTCACAATATGTATGAATTTTGGAAATAAATCAGTTTTCAACATAATTAAAACACCCTGTAGTTCATATATTTATTTAATAAGCTAGGGGTTCTTTCTTCTTTCTGCCTTGCGTTATCCCGGCTTAGTGCCAGGGTCCGCCTTCCTACTCAAACGCCTCCACTTCGCCCGATCTTGAGCATCCTCTATAGTGAGACCATTGGCTCTCATGTCTCCCTCCAATACGTCAAGCCAACGCTTTTTGGGCCGTCCACGGGATCGTACCCCCAGTACGATCTGGCTCAGGCACTTGCGACCGACGTACTCCTGTGGTTTCCTCAAAACATGGCCAAACCACCTTAAGCGACATTCTTGGAGTTTATCAGCCACGTCGCGGACACCAAGGCTGCCGCGGATGTACTCGTTACGAATACGATCTAATCGTGTAACATTGCACATCCACCGCAGCATCTTCATCTCCGCGACATGGATCTCTCCAACATGGCGCTTAAGGGCCGGCCACGTCTCGCACCCATACAGGAGTACAGGCCGAATGATTGTTTTGTAGATGAGACCTTTAAGTCTCATCGGCATCTTTCGGTCGCAAGTAACGCCTGTGAGCTCCCGCCACTTAGCCCAAGCGGCGCCAATGCGGGCCCTAACGTCGAGGTCGATGTCACCGGACTCATGCAGTACAGACCCCAGGTATTTGAACTTGTCCGTTTTAATAAGCTAGGGGTTATCGGGGGAAATAAGCAAAATGTGCTTTTTATGATGCGTTTTTAAATATCCGAGCACGGCAAAGTGATTGCATACACCTGATGGTAAGCGTAGAGCAGTCCAAAAAAACCAGCGACCACCAACAAACAATGAGTTTATCGGTGGTCACTAGAGTCATGCCGGCCTGTATAAATGCTTCTTTCCTCATCGGAGAGGCGCTTAGAGGCGTCTATCGTACACAATAATTCAAATCATTAAAATGTCAAACATCATTTAGATTCAGTCAAATTGTATCTCTACCGCCAGTTCGGAATGCTGTTTCGTTCAAGAAGAACGGGCAAGAAACTCTAACGTTGCTCTATTCTAAATTTATTTACAATACATATTAGCACTACATACATTGAAGTATCATTTATTTGAATTAGAGCAGCTCAATTTATGCCAATTTATGCTCAATTGTTTCATACATTGTTTCATATACGTTGCTTGTTTTTTTTATTATTTGATTGAATGACGAGACGAGCAAGGCGCTCGCCTCATGGTAAGCGCCACGCCTGCCCATAAATAGAAGCTACACCGCACAGGACGTTGAATTACAAAGTGCTGCATGGCATTGAACTGCGCTCGTCACCCTGAGACATATGATGTTAAGTGTCATAATGCCCAGTAATTTCACAAGTCTCATAATGTCCAGTAATTTCACAAGTCTCATAATGCCCAGTAATTTTACAAAATTAGTTAATAAATAATAATTATTATTTATTGTTGGTTAATTAATTAAATTTTTTGGCTACAACTTTCTATAACAGGTTGTATAATTTAACATAGGTGTCAGGAAAATGTGTGTGACTATAGGGTGTATTTGTTTTATTTATTTAATTAATTATAAATATCACGTGTGACTAATGGATTGTTAAAATTCCACTCCGTTTGATCGTGTCGTTAATTTACCCGACCGCGGCCGGGAGGGTTGTGTGCTTCACGTGTGTGTTCGCTTATCAGTTATCACATTTGGAATAGAGTTATTTTACCTTTTTTTTACATTTTAAAGCACAGTATAATAGGTTGAATTGGTAGAAAAGGAATTTAGAATTATTCACTTTGCGCCAGACTTATTATTTGCATAATAACTTGCGTCAACATTTGTGACATTTCAACGCACGGCGGAGTCTGTGGCTGTCTATTAGTTTCAACGAGTCGCTCGCCAACCGTCCACACTTGTGTTTTTGTGGCGAATATTAATCGGCTACAGGGTCTCCGATGCGATGATTGTCACAAATGTAGACGCGCTTTTAAACGCCGAGCATGATTCATTTTCAATTTATAATGGTTTTAAGTTTCCATAACAATTTGAAAAAAGACTATCGTCGGCATTAAGTATAGATTTATATCGTATCGATGATTTTAAAAAACTCACAGATTCGAAATTATTATTAGCTTTTAAATTTTTTTTCTGCTTTATTTATGTGAAATAGTTTTTATTTTACTAATGTGAAATCATTATTAAAATCGGTGCATAAAGGTGCTTTAGTCTTTCATCCCCGAATTATTTCTTCAATTTTAAATGTTACCATCACCACAGTAAACCATATTGAATACAATAAGAATCATATAAATTATAAATCGGTATATATTTTAGTTATGGGTGAACATACCTAAAAACATATATACAACGTGTTTCAGAAAGGTGTGGTCAATTTTAAGCAACGTATAGTGTACGATACAAGTATTCACCCTATAGTACCAAATCTGATTGCATTTCTAGAACATAAATAAAGAATTGTATTTTTTATCGAATGAATAAATTTTCTATATTCGACTTCCTACTTTGGACAACACTAAATGATAAACAACTGATATTTTCACTTTAGTATTGTTATTCTCGCTCAAGTCAACTTATTAATGATAGATGATAGATTTATCGATCGTAAAATTTTTGGAAGTCTATATTTTGATAAGTTCCTGTACATAAACACTCACTGTCAGGTGTATGTAACGACCTTTAAATATGACCACACCTTTCTGGAACACGCTGTATACAGGGTTACTTTTAAAACACCAACAACCTCGCAGGACTAGATAGCTAACCCCATAAGGAACAACTTTTGTTCTACGAGTTCGGACATAACTCAATATATGAAAAATGACAGACCACTGGCGGCTAGAAAAATGGGTCAAGTTCAAAGACACTAGCGCTGCACCCCCTTCCTCACGCTTCGCAGGGGTTTGTTTACGTAACCTTTGTGATGCGCGTAGAGTTATAAACATTCAAGTCGGAAATTAAATTAATACTTATTTTTGTATGAAAATAAAATCTAACAAATTATCAAAAGTCGTAGAACAAAAGTTGTACCTTATGGGGTTAGCTATCTAGTCCTGCGAGGTGGTTTGTGTTTTAGAAGTAACCCTGAATACAGTGACAGCCTCCGTGGCGCAGCGGGCGAGTAGCCGGCTGTGAACCGAGAGGCCGCGGGTTCGATCCCCGCACCGAGACAAATATTTGTGTGATCCACTAATATTTGTTTCGGGGTCTGGGTGTTGTGAGACCGAAAGTCTCTCGTAGTTCCTGATACCCACGACACAAGACTCGTATCTTATTGTGGGGTCAGGACTATGTATGTGACTGTTGGGTGTATTTATTATTTAGATGAATTAAGAATCATTGTTTTTTTTGAGGCGGTTAAAAACACATTTTTCTAACAAGTTACCCGGTCAGTAGCGACACGGAGAGCGCAGTGGGTCGCGAGAGGTCGCGGCTGTCTGCGCTGAGTGCGAGGTTCAGATCCGTGTTGCCGAGAGCCAAGGATAAAGTGCAAGCTACGGAGAATGCGCCCGTTGAGAATGAAGAGAAGGTATTATAAACAATATCAGTCTTACTATACTATACTTCTCGAGATTACTAGTCTTATTATAGTCTCCCACTGCTGGGCACGAGCCTCTACTGAATGAAAGGGATTGGGCCTTAGTCCACCACGCTGGCCTAATGCAGGTTGGTAGACTTCACATACCCTCCCTTCTCATTCAGTAGACGAAACCCGTACCCATGGAACCACCAAAATGCTATATAAATCCTGTTTGTTTTTTTATTTAATTTGATTGAATGACCAGACGAGCAAGGTGCTCGCATGATGGTAAGCGCCATGCCTGCCCATAAACAGAAACAACACCACATAGAACTTTGAATTACAAAGCACTGCATGGTACTGAACTGCGCTCGTCACCCCGAGACATAAGGTGTTAAGTCTCATAATGCCCAGTTATTTCACTGGCTTCAATGTCCTTCAAACCGTAACACAACAGTACTTACACACTGTTGTTTGGCGTCAGAAATAGACGGTGCGGTGGTACCAACCCAGACGGCCTCTCGCACACGAGGGACCTACCACCTTGTAAATTACCAGTTATTAACATTATCAGCCTTATATTATACTGTCCCACTGCTGGGCACGAGCCTCTACTGAGTGAGAGGGACTAGGCCTTAGTCCACCACGCTGGCCTAATACGGGTTGGCAGACTTCACATACCTTCGAAAAATCTTATCGAGTTCTCAGGTATGCAGGTTTCCTCACGATGTTTCCTTCACCGTTAAAGCAAGCGAAAGTCAAGTATATGCTCTTGGGGCTGGTTTCGAACCTGCGAATTTCGTCTCGACGGTCCGTTCCACTCCCCGTTGAGCTATCACTGCTGCTTTATGAGCGTAAATAAATCTGTATTTATTTTTCAGTCAGTAATTCATTATTTACTGATACATAAATTCTTTTTCCAGCCCCTGTCAGAAGACAAGAAAAATGTGGTATACGCAGAGCTGGCTCTAGGCGAACAAACGTCGGGGGATAGACCCCCTCCTCCATCCACCGAGTACGCGGAGATTGTATACACGGACCAAACCGGGCAGAAGGAGGTCAAGGAATAAAGGATTCGGGGATGTTAAATGGGGGTCATTTGAGCATTGAGGTGCTGTGGTGATTTTTTTATTCTTATCTAACTGCTAGTTACTTCGCGTGGTATCATTTTTTTCTAAAATAAAATCAGCCTAAGTTAGTCTTTGTAACATCAGCTATCTGCCAGTGAAAGTCCCGTCAAAATCGGTCCAGCCATGTCAAAGATTAGCCGCAAGAAACAAACAGACAGAAATTGTAAAAATAATGGTTTTGGTACCGTATATACATCTAAATGAACTTAGTAAAGAGCGGTTATTTTAATATTACAGACACTCCAATTTTATTAATTTGTATAGATTTGATTAGTTTAAATTTTAACTCAAATCTTTACATAGTATGAAATGAAGTCACTTCCGCTGTCTGTTCGCTTAGATATTTTAAACTATTCAACGGATTTTCAGCAATAGAGTGATTCAAGGGGAAGGTTTATATGTATATCACGCTATGACCCATGGGAACAGGGCAGTAACATGCAGGTGAAACTGCGAGGGACAGCTTGTAGTTTATATAATTTAGTCTACTATAATTATGGCAACGTAAAAAGGTTTTACAAGTTTGAAGACTTCAAAGGTGTTTCAAAAAAATGCCTTTTTTATATTGTGATTTTTTTTTTTCCAATCTTGTCTAAACAAAATCATAAATTCATTTTTTTGGAGTGATAACTTCGTATGGGAGTGTAAACCGCTTCGTAACGTAACCCGTTACGGGGCCACTCTGTTTGGCGTCCCTTTCTCTCACGCATACGGCAGCAGTAGGCAGGCTCCTCCTCTCTCACTTTAACCCACATTACTTTAAGTTATCACTTCTGTCGAGCGTCCCGAGACGCATTTTTTTTTTATTTACACACACTCAAACCAATTCTCAAATTACCCTAAAATTTTTAACATTTCTCGTCAAAGTACAGAGTCTATTAAATAACCTAAAAAGGAAAGTGTTACTATCGTCTGCATTGTTTTGGACGCAGTGTTCGAAAGTCCACTTTTACATCAGATTCTGTATTAATTTCATCACAAATTAAAATTATATCATTGGTATATCCACCGGCAAAGTATATTTATTGATTCATAAGATTATGTTAACCTTTATCACGGTTTTCATTGTTTGCGTTACGTTATTTAAATCTGGGTAAGTGGGTCCTGAATATGTGATAAACCTCTTATTGATAACTAGCTTTTGTTCGCGGCTCCGCCCGCGTGAACGTTTAAAATTGCCAAAGTTTCATACAAACTTTCATCCCCTATTTTATCCCCTTGGGTGGTAGAATTTATCAAAATCCTTTCTTAGCGGATGCCTACGTCATAACATTTACCTGCATGCCAAATTTCAGCCCGATCCCTCCAGTGGTTTGGGCTGTGCATTGATAGATCGCATTGATAGTCAGTCACCTTTGAGTTTTATATATTTAGATTACAACGAGCTCTCGACACTTTTGCATTGAAATACCTCTGTTACTGGGAATTTTCAAACCTTTGTAACTGAGACTTGATTTCTTAGATTTCTTCGATGTTTTTTATAATTGGAACTTTGTAGCTCAATAGCCCGTATAAGTGGTACAATTCATCAGGTGTAGACAAGTTATGACGCGTTTGTTTTGAGAAAGAATTAGACTCATGGTGGGAGCCTCTATAAATAAGACAACTGTCGTGTTAACCTGCCTATTTGGCGAACTGGGTAAATGAAAAGCCTCTATGAGTGATAAAAATGTAGGTCCCTTCAGATCCCATTTATTCAGGTTTCACTGTATTGTCAGTGTCGTAATACAGTTAAAAACGTAAACGCGAACGATGTGAACATGCGTATGACTAGTTACTATGAAAAAAATCTGCGTATTTGCGATTTTTAGTCGACGAAGTTTATTGACTTTTATTTTCTAATGCATCAGTAGATTGTTGATCAAATATGTTACTGACAACTTTGGGTACTTTCATAGTATTATTTTAATGAATTACATAATGGATTGTAGGTATGTAATGATCAAAGAAACAAAAAGCCCGACTAAAAATCGCCAGTGTGTAAGAGTATAGATATTTTAGATGTAAGTTAAACTAATGCCTCTGAATTTTACAAGATTGTTCGAATTAAATTACTGATCAATATCGGCCATGTGTGGTAAAAAACCAGTGGTACAAGCCTTACGTAGAAAAAATTGTATGTGGGTATGGTGGAAGCATTCATAGCTCTCCAGTAACTTCAAGCAGCCATAATTGAGAGCCGTGGGGGACACAACGTTTCTCGACGGTGGTCATTATATTTGGACTGTATTGTATTTCCCATCGATATGTGCTTGTCGCATAAATGAATGATATCTGAATTTGCGACTTATGATTTTTCTAAAATTATTTACTTCAACTAGGCATCCAAAATGCTACCATTTAGTTTGAAACGTACTGTAGTGAAGTCATGCGAAGTTTAGAGACATTAGTTATATTTTTATTTTAACTGTTGAGTGCTAAAGAAATCTCATTTTATTCCTGATAAGTAAGTGTGTGCTTGTTTTGATATATTGTAAAATTTATGTAGAATATGTAATCTGACGGTTTTAAATTGCAAATATTTCTCGCGTAAACATGTGAAATGTTTTGCAAAATATATGCGATTATTTGTCGCAGTTTAAAATCGCCAGTGTGTAAAGGCAATGATCACTGCCTCGCGATTTTTCGTCTCCCGTAGTTTTGAAACTCACTGCCTTTTTATAAAAATGTATTACAATAAAATTAGTTGAAAAAATACTATCATTCTTAATTTTTAATATGTTACCTTTGTAGATATGAATAATACTACGATGCTACTACTACGATGATTATGCGCTTGGGCAATGTTTGTTTTTATGAATTACGTATATGCAATGAATGTTCATCTAAACGTGGTCAGTTACTGAACAGAAAAAAAATGTAATCTAATAAAACAGATCTGTATTATATTGTCATTACGCATTTGTATTACGGAGAAGATGACTGCACAAGCGCATAACTTTAATCGTCATACTATCCTGTTTTGCAGAATTAAAAAATTCATTACAGTGTAAGGGGATCGCTTCCGAAGCCGAAACGGTAAAAAACACTACCTTATTATAAAAAACGCTATGAAACTAAACTCGGGGTTTATGATGCGCGCCGTACAGCAAATTCCAAACTTCAGCTGATTTTTGAATTGGCTTTACATTATTAAGAATTTTAGTTATTATCTGAATAAAACATTGTATTTAATGGTTCATAGACTAAGTGAAAATTTAAAAAATAATGTAGACATATTTCGCGATGTTATTTAGTAGTATCGTGTCAGTACTACCATATGTTTTCGTTTTGGGAAGTTTTCTCCTTACAGCCTGTATAAAAATGAGACAAAAAATCTATTATTTTATTGAAAGCCTTTTATTATTATAAGATATTATATTTTTACTGATTTTATCAATACAGGTATACAATATATCTGTTTAATTTATATAGTATTATAAATTAAGGTACAAATTATATTATTTTAGATACTTTTTTATACATTGCGTTTATTCATATTTTATTTTTCAATGTCCGTCCATTTGTAAAGTTTTGTTTAAGGTGCTTCGAATATAATGGTCTAAGATCCCGCGGAACATTGACCTTCACCCATCTGTTTACCGGATGAAAATAATATTTTAGGGTATAAAAGGTGTTGCTGAACACATACCAATAGGGTTGCCTAAAAAAATATGGTCAAGGATAGTTTTTGCGAATTTAAAAAAAAAAAAGAAGATATTATTTCACTGACTTGCTCACCAAATAAATGAACCTTCAATGAAAACCTACAATGTATACTACCTGCAAAATCTAGGAGCTAGATGAGCACAATTACTACTTTTTAGTTACCTGTTTGCACACGGCAACCAGGTAGTAGTTGCCATAAAAAGGTAGGCAACCTATTTTTTGCAGATAGTATACATTGTACACTTTTCATTGAAGGGTAAATTTTTTTGGTAAGCAAGTCAGGGTAATAATAAAAAAAAAAATATGGGTGCGTGTACTTATGTACGCGCGTGAGAAGTTATACTTCTTTGGCATAATTAAATAACCAATAATAAGTATTTAACATTAATAATTTAATAATATTTAGTGTTAATTATATTAAATAAAAGTATTTTAATTTATATCAACATATCCACTCGACATGATAGAAGTACATTCTACTCTCTTCGCGTTTATGCGAGCCTGGTACTTTTTACGGCAACATGTTCCGAATAAGAAAAAACCTAAAGAGTTTTTCTTTGTCCAAATCGTCATTTGTTTATTAATTACGGCTACTCGCCATGAAAAATGGACATTCTACTCTCTTCGCGTTTATGCGAACCTGGTACTTTTTTTACGGCACCATGTTCCAAATTATAAAATAAAAACCGCATCTATATATAATTATATATATATATATATATATATATATATATATATATTTATATTTATTTATTTATATTTATTTATTTATTTTTTTATTTCACTCTCATCATTTTTTCATAACGCGCCTAACTTCATACTGTTCATTTTTTCCTAACGCGCCTAACTTCATACTGTTAATTTTTTGTGTCACAGGTGCGCGCGCATCTTAAAATTTCACTCTCATCATTTTTTCATAACGCGCCTAAAGAAGTATAACTTCAAAAATTTTTTTTAATGTTAATTAATCATATCCTTGACCATATTTTTTTAGGCAACCCTATTGGTATGTGTTCAGCAACACATTTTATACCCTAAAATGTTATTTTGATCCGGTAAACAGATGGGTGAAGGTCAATGTTCCCCGGGATCTTGTACTATAATTTATTTTGAATTAAAATAATATAATCATGTAATCATCATTCACAAATTATCATTTTTTGAGAGTATTTATGTAGAATTATGAAGATTTTTTAATTATTCTGTAACTTGCACTTTTATAAAAGTAATATTGGTATAAATATTTGGGGGTATATTATTAGCTTTTGGTCGCGGCTCCGCCCACTTGATCAAACAAACAATCAAACTCTACAGCTTTATAATATTAGTATAGATTTGGGTAGCTTAGCAACGGAAGCCTTCAAATAATATTATTTGGGTAGCTTAGTAACGGAAGCCTTCAAATATGAATAATTTTCCCCGTTTTTGCAACATTTTTCACTGATGCTTCGCTTCTAATGGTCGCAGCGTAATGTTATATATCCTAAAGCCTTCCTCGATAAATGGACTATCCAACACAAAAAGAATTTTTCAATTCAAACCAGTAGTATTCAGTAGACAAAGGGTCCACCGCAGCCACAACCGCAATGTCCAGCAATAGATACAGCACCAGCCACGGGCAGCTCACCAGCGACGGCTACGTTGCCGATACCTGCACCACCGTAACCGCCGGCAATACCGTAACCGTCGTAGCCGAAACCGCCGTAACCTAAATATCGCTTTATTTTTTCTTAATATACCCCCTTCAAACATTGTGGAATCAAATAAATTTTAGCATGCTAGATTTTTGGCAGTTTTATATGAAAATGTTACATAAATACGTAAAGATTTAGAGTATTTTTTACGCGCTTAAAATATTATTATTAAAGAATAAATTCAAGGGGATATAGCCCCCAAAAATTTTAAAATCAGTCTGATTTTGATATTTCTAGAGCAGCTAATATTAAATGTTGTCACAAAGTTGTCGTTCTAAAACAGGTGCTTATTTTACGCACACTATTGAGTAGTAAGTACACGTAGGACTGTGCTTGTGTGGTACTTAAGCGACTAATGTATTTCTTAATAAATTATGTGTCATTTTCTATATGGGTTTTATTTCAGAGTCAAATTCAACCTTATGACCTTTTACATACGTATTATATAAGGATATAAAAAACAAATAGAAGCGGTGCAGTCTTTTCTGTCATGCTTATAGACATGTCACGAGTTTAAAAAGTTTTTTATTACGATACGAGGAGATCGCTCGTCTAATGGTAAGAGTGACGCCTACCCATACACAGAAGATCAAATTATTAACGCAACATAAGATATTAAGTTTAATAACGCCAAGTAAATTCATTGGCTTTAAACCGGAACAAAATGCTTAGACACTGGTCTTTAACGGCAGAGAGACAAGGCGGCGGTGGTGGCGATGGGTGGTACCAACCCAAACAGCCCCTCGCATACGAGGGACCTACCACCTGTATTTTGCCAGCAGTCTGTGGCGGATTGTCAACACCAAATATTGCCAGTCATTCCCCAACATATTAGTTATATTAAGTTTTCATGTGCGGGCAACACTAGACTAAAATGACAGTTGCAAGAGCCCGCCAAGAAAGCCGCGTACAAATGTCAACAACCAGAACTGGGCTGATCACATGGTAATATGTACAAATTCTGTTGTAGAAATTTACCTTTTTTTATCCGAGCACGGCAAGTGACTGCTTTACACCTGATGGTAAACGTAGTGCAGACCAAAAAACCAGCGACCACCGACAAACAATAGGTTTATTGGTGGTCACCAAAGTCATGCCGGCCTGTATAAATGCTTCTGCCCTCTTCAGATCGACGGGCCTGCGACACGACTGACGGATGACCGATGCACGCACAGAAATAAAAGGATGTACCCCTATACCTGCCCCAATCAACCATCACGTCATACCGCAAGCCCCTCGGGAGAACCGGATATTCACTGGCTGATCCTGGAACCTACCGTCTTGTAAAGTGGAAGTAAATAATTTTTTGCAACTTTCCATAATAGTTTATCATACCGAGTGGCGATTCCGTTATCACATTATATGATGCAGGAGTTAAGACCACTTGATTTAAGTTTGTTCAAACAATAAAATAAACATTTATACCAAAAATAAAAATTTATTGTATTTGAAAGTAGCATATTTTTATTTTTGGTATAAATAGTTCAATGACCTGTAAAAGCGGCGATATCGTACCTAGCGATAAGTACATTATGTCACGCATGTTCACGTCGCATCGCCGCTCGTGGGTCATTGACCTAGCAATATTTGTCAGGTGATATCCTTACGCATTTACATGATGTTCTCAAATGTTAAATTAGAAAAAAATGTCCCTTGACTAAGACATCGTAGGTATTTCATTTATTTATTGTGTATGGTTAAAGAATAACATGTAGTATACGTGGTATCATTTAATGTGATAACTTAATCGCCACTCAGTATATAATTTGGAAGTGATCAAAATAAAATACAATTCAATTCGCATAATAATTTAATAGAGATTTAAAAGTCTTAAGGTGGACAATCGATGGGTCACAGTTTCAGGCGTGAGCGTCAGTGACATTTTTTTTTTGTTATTATGACTCGACAAAGTGACTACGCTACACCTGATGGTAAGTGTAGCGCAATCCAAGAATAGTGTCGACCAACGACAAACAGTGTGTCCATCGTAGGTCGGCAAGATCATGCCTGCCTGCCAAAGGGGAGGGGAAGGAAAAAGAGATGGGAAAAGGTTTAGGATCAGGGGGCAAGCCCCCTGGGGAGAACCGGATATACACTGGCTGACCCTGGAACGCGACCCACACAAGGTGGGCCACTATGGCAGGTTTTAGCACCAGTGTACGGTGGTCGCTATCCGGTCGGATACAAGTATCCTCCCACCAGCTAAGTAGTCTAGCTAGCTAGTCATCTATTAACGCCGTACTGACATGTGTTAAAGACCCTACCATCGAATCTCCCACAGATATATGTACGTGTTGCAGAAAGCTGACGCTCAGACGCAGCGTTTCTGACGCAACCATCGAAAGTCCACCTTTATGTTACTTATAAACAATTTACATATCACTACGATAACAAATATATCATCATGCCATTTACATTACGCGCAAAATAACTTGACCGCCCTGAAGTTGGTGACTTCAACCGCCCTCTAACACTCGCGTCACTTTTACGCCCGGTTTTCTGAAAGGCTGTGTTCAATGTCGTAATTAACTGATCTGTCAAATCTCATGTCAAGTCAAAATTGAGTTTCTAGAAGCGTGGTCAACGCTTTTGATTTGACACACCTGTTAGTTAACAAGACTGTCAAAAACTAATATGAAATTGTTTTTTTATAGCATAGGCCGGCAAACGAGCAAGTGGGTCACCTGATGGTAAGTGATCTCCACCGCCTATGTACGCCCACCACTAGAAGAATCATAGGCGCGTTGCCGACCTTTCAAGAAAGGGATAATTAGGGATTGGGAAGAGGAGGGAATTTGGGCTTCCGGATATCTCACTCACCGTACGAAACGCAGCAGCAAGCCACTACTTTACGTCGGTTTTCTGTGAGACAGTGGTAACCCGGTCGAGCCAGCCCATTCATGCTGTAGACAAAACTGTCTACAGCGTGGCTCTACCACTCAGAGTTCGTATGTCAAATGCTATTTTGGGTTTCCCGAAGAGTCATAGACAATTTTGTCTTCAAATGGTGTGTCAATTAATAACAAACGATTGTTCGCAAATTAAATCAGAGATATTTTTTTCACTAAATAACGTTCCGATACTTAAATTGATTTGACAGCGCTGTCAAAATCAAAGTTCTGTTAGTTTTATGTTGTTTTAATCTGTCTGAGAAACCAGGTGTTAGTAAAAACAATAACTGTAACGCTGTAAGGGACTAACTTCAGAGCGGCCAAGTGCGTGTCTATTGTACAATACAATTTTAGTTATGCGCTTCGGCAATGTGTTTATTTTGGAAAACACGACGGTGATGACACAAAATAGTTCTTTTTAACATTAAATTGTGTATTTATTTTTACCCTCCGACAAAGAGGGATGTAAATTCAAATTTCATGTAAATTCTAACGATTTTTTATATATGTGTGCGTCCGTGCATGTGTGTCTTCGTGAGTGTGTGTTTTTTTGTCTAATATCCTGGGTAACATCGACCTGCACATCTGTTTACCGGATGAAAAATATATTTTATTAATTTAAAATAAAATATTATTTCACCATATTTTTGTAGGCAATCCTATTGGTATGTGTTCTTTTTTTTTTTTTATTGTGGGGCTCTATGCCCCACTCTCGTGCCTCTGATACTATTTTTCAGAGTAATTTTTTTGCTAACACCTAAAAATGCACATACCTTTATTTAATAATTTTACACATAAAAACTCTGTTAAAATCGCTTACTTAAAGCTAAGCTTGTCACAGTCAAAAAACATACATGCGATTTGTAAAAAATCTTGTTATAACAGTTTTAAAATCATAAGTCTAGTTTACATAATTTTTTCACACTTAATATTGTAGGCGTGCCTTCTTCACAAATCCAGCTTTTCAGTGGCAACTAAAAGCGTGTAGTCTTATTGGTATGTGTTCAGCAACACTATTTATACACTAAAATATTATTTTCATCCGGTAAACAGATGGGTGAAGGTCAATGTTACCCGGGATCTTATACTATTTGTTTTATTTTAATAAAGGTACAATATAGAATACAACACAATGACGTGACAATGATTGAATAAATGGTGTCAACCATTGGCCTATACCTACTCACAATACACGGCCTTTCCTATAATATGGGGTCCTTTAAACGGAGTGTGAAGAAGCAGTTAGGCAGGCCGGCATAATATTGCCGACCTACGATGGACACATTGTTTATCGTTGTTCGACACTATTCCTGGATTGCGCTACACTTACCATCAGGTGTGGCGTAGTCACTTTGCCGAGCCAGGATAAAAAAAATACACGTTGTGTATACAAATATCACGCACATATGGTACCTTGCGCATAAATGAATTGAATTATCAATACAAATATGATACAAAAATCTACTTAAAACATCAAGCGACCTAGTTATTTAATCGGTGTTTATCATAGTTGATAATGTTAATTATTTTTGATTAAGTATTACTTAACCGCAATATTAATTTGTGTCATGGATTTTAATGTGCTTTGAGAGATAATAAAATAGATTTTTTTCCAGACCTTTTTATAAATAAATAAATACACCCAACAGTCACATACATAGTCCTGACCCCGCAGTAAGATACGAGTCTTGTGTCGTGGGTATCAGGAACTACGAGAGACTTTCGGTCTCAACACCCAGACCCCGAAACAAATATTTGTGGATCACACAAACATTTGTCTGTGTGCGGGGATCGAACCCGCGGCCTCTCGCTTCACAGCCGGCTACTCGCCCGACAAGCCACGGAGACTGTCACTTTGCAAGGTCTCGTGACTTAACTGTGGTTAAGCTAAATAAAACTAACCTGTTCTTGTTATGTATGTACAATTAAAAGACGTGGCAATAGTGTATTAAGCAAATCGTCGATGAAGTACCAATACTTCCTAACTGACAATTTAGTCCAAAATTACTTTTTTATTACAATAGACGTAAACATAAACCACATTCCTTAGTAACTAATAAAAAGGTAATGTATTGGAAACTATTTACTATCAATAGTTGATCAAAATAAATAAAACATTATTTTAAACAGTTTTTGTAAAATAAAACCTTATTTTAAACAGTCTGATGTAAAATTAGATTCTCAACACTTAGGAGGTATTGGTACTTCATCGACGAAATTATGCAGTATTAAGTATTTTATGAGCATAATCTTATGGTGCTGCCACACCGATGTTATAAAATGTTTACAAACATTATTAAACATTTGTTAACATTTTATCACAATGTTAGATAATGTTTTCATGTTAGGTAATGTTAGTAAACATTTCTTAACATTTTGTAACATTTTCTTTTTAACATTTGTTTGTAAACATGTATCCAGGCGATGTCATGTTTTCAAACGTTAGAAAATGTTATAAAATGTCATAAAATGTTAGATTCCGTCTGTGTGGGAGCATTTAAAACATCTAACAATTCCTAACAAAATGTAACACAATTCCTAACATTTGTTAGTAAATGTTTAATGTTAGAAAATGTTTGTAAACATTTTATAACATCGTTGTGGCAGCACCATTAGGCAATTTATTTACTTTCCGTTAAAATAATTTTAATTTTTTCCTCTATAATTTCATCCTAGGAAAAAACACGCTTCACCGATATATTCTCTATGGTAGATATAACCTCATCACTCTATACAATAAAACCCACATGGCCTCCCGACTTAGCCCAAAATCTCTTCAGGTTCCGCCAGGAATGTGTCTTTGACCTTATCCCAAGCTCTCAAAGCCACTTTCGCATCAGTATCGGGACAATCGTACGTATGGCCTGGATGTTTCCTCATGTAGTGTCTAAGCACATTTTGTCTATGGGAGAACTTTTTAGGACAAACCGAGCAAGCGAAAAACCTTTTTTCATCCATATGTATCCGCATATGATAAATTAAACGGCTTTCCCTCGGAAATTTCTTTTTACAAATCTCACAGACCAGACGCTTAACCTTACTGTGTCTGGCCACGTGTCTCAACATATTGTGTTTATACGAGAAGTTTTTAAGGCATATAGGACATGTATACGGCCTTTCACCCGTATGCACTCGCATATGGGGCTTCAAAAGACCAGCCTGCGTGAAAGTTTTCTTACAAACCTTACAAGCGTACGGCTTAACCCCATTATGCCATCTTATATGACGGACTATGGTACTTTTGTACTTAAAACTCATGCCACATATATCACAGGAGAATGGCCTGACATTATCGTGTCTCCGTAAATGGCTTTTCAACAGAAACTCCTTTTCAAACGTTTTGAAACACACATTGCAAGTTAGAGGTTCGTCTATAGGCCGTCTGCATCGACTGCGGCCTTGATGCTTGACCAAATTCTGTTCAGTGGTGAATGACCTGTGACACACGTTGCAGAAGTAAGCCTTCTCTGTGATATGCGACAGTAAATGCTGTTTCAATTTGGATGGTGTTTTGAACGCTTTCCCACACTGATCGCAGTCGTGTGCGGATCTATGTCGCTCTAGATGGCGCTGTAAATGATCCTGTCTCAGGAACTGTTTGTTGCACACTTCACACTGATGTTTTATACGCGCGTGAGTTAATAAGTGGCGTCGAACGTTGCCCTGATTGGCGAATTTTTTTTGACACACATGACATGTGGTGGACTTATCAGGGTCGTCGGTCAATGATTCATCTGAAATACAAATTGGAAAATATATAAATAAATAAATAAATACGCCCAACAGTCACACACATAGTCCTGACCCCACAGTAAGATACGAGTCTTGTGTCGTGGGTATCGGGAACTACGAGAGACTTTTGGTCTCACAACACCCAGACCCCGAAACAAATATTTGTGAATCACACAAATATTTGTCTCGGTGCGGGGATCGAACCCGATCGAAAACGGCGGTCGTTACCACTGTCTCTGAAAACCGACGTAAAGTAGCGGCTTGCTGCTGCGTTTCGTACGGTGAGTGAAATACCCGGAGGCCCAAATCCCCTCCCTTTCCCAATCCCTAATTATCCCTTCCCTTTAAGGTCGGCAACGCGCCTATGATTCTTCTGGTGGTGGGCGTGCATGGGCGGTGGAGATCACTTAACATCAGGTGACCCACTTGCTCGTATGCCGGTGTATGCTATAAAATCTATATATGCATCTTTGTATATAAAAATTTCGTGTCACGTTGTTTGTCCGCGATGAACTCCTAAACTACTGAACCGATTTTAATAAAATTTTGCAAACTGTGTGCAAATAATAAACCCTGTGATATGTGACGATTCTATCGACATAACGGGCACGGGTTCAAATCTCGCGCTACTCATGTATGAATGTATAGAATTGAAAATAATTTATTATAAATTTATAGAAGAGAAATTGTGCTACTTTTGGCGGGAATTCTGACAGTGCTGTTCATCGTATATTTTAATTTATTTCAAAAACTAGTTTAGAGTTGTGTTTGTTGTATAAAAGTGGTCATGTATTTGTGCAATAAACATTGACGGTGATGAACAGTGTATCGAAACATTGAAATAAGTGAATAAAGTATGTACAGGAAGGAATTCACACCAAAACTCCAACAAGACCTTGAAAACGTCCACACCGATATTTCATCGTTCTTGTGAAGACTTGAGAATAATTTATACTTGTCATTGGCGAAATGCATAATAATGCGAGGCCATAAATTAAAAAGAAGAAGAGAAATTGGGATGGAATTGGTTTTACAAAATATTTAAGTACTTACCATTATCACAGTAGAACTGCGATGTATTAGGTTGTAGTAGGCACGGCATTATGTATGAGGATTCCAACAGGTGGTCCTGGAAACGATGGCAACACACAATATAAAATGACTGTTTAAAAACTGCCAGAATTTTTTTAAATTTCAACCCCTAAAGGGCCCAAATAGGGTATGAAAGTTGGAATGAAATCTTTTTGATGGCGAACCGAAGTTCGCGGGCACAGCTAGTGTAAAGATAAACCAATGCTTCTACTTACGAAGCCTGCCTTTTTTATAGCATAGGCCGGCAAACGAGCAAGTGGGTCACCTGATGGTAAGTGATCTCCACCGCCCATGTACGCCCACCACCAGAAGAATCATGGGCGCGTTGCCGACCTTAAATGAAAGGGATAATTAGGGATTGGGAAGGGGAGGGGATTTGGGCTTCCGGATATCTCACTCACCGTACGAAACGCAGCAGCAAGCCGCTACTTTACGTCGGTTTTCTGTGAGACAGTGGTAACGACCAGGTCGAGCCAGCCCATTCATGCTGTAGACAAAACTGTCTACTGTGTGGCCTACCTCACTAGCGTAATATTCCTCATGAGTCACGGAGTCGTATCCATCTTCAGGGTCCGTCTTGATCGGAACAGCTGTATAGTCCCGGTCAATCGTGGTTGGAGACGGGGGATCATGTTCTTCTTTTATGCTGGAAAAAAAAAACAACAAAATCTGTGCACAATTTACATTTTATTTTGATTGGAAAATAAACAGATTTTATTTAATTATAAAATATTTTGTTTGAAAAATAAAAATTGTTTAAATCTATGATAATAAATATTTAAATTGAATAATCGTCGTTTTACAAGTTTTCGCAAGTTACTAATATTAAGAGTGGTAGAGCCACGCTGTAGATAGTTTTGTCTACAGCATGAATGGGCTGGCTCGACCGAGTCGTTACCACTGTCTCACAGAAAACCGACGTAAAGTAACGGCTTGCTGCTGCGTTTCGTACGGTGAGTGAGATATCCGGAAGCCCAAATCCCCTCCCCTTCCCAATTCCTAATTATCCCTTTCCTTTAAGGTCGGCAACGCGCCCATGATTCTACTGGTATTATGGGGTACATGGGCGGTGGAGATCACTTACCATCAGGTGACCCACTTGCTCGTTTACAGGCCTATGCTATAAAAAAAAAATATTGTGAGGAGGTGCCTCACTCTGGGGTCCTAACCGCCAGTGGCTTGGGTCCTAGGCCTCGCCATTGGAGGATGATTATTTTTTAATATTTGTAAATGTTTTTTTATTTAAAAATGTAGAAATAACCTTTTAAAATAAAGAGTACTGTACATAATAACGCTACTACAATATTTGTCGACGTCACCATTCCGCATGACGAAAACCATCGTTTCGGCATTTCTTCTCATGACTAGCCACGAAATGCCGATGTAAATATAATCTAGTTTAAACATTGACATGTAAAAGTGATATTTATGATCTGATTTACAGAATGAATGATTTGAATTTGTTCGTTTTACATAATGATTTCTTACGTTTACGCGAATGTTACTCATTAAAATAAAACTAATTTAAACTGATTTTATCGCGGTTTTTTATTAATTTTGATTCCGACGTTTCGAAGACTTGTTTCGTAACCTAAGGCTGAAAAGGCTGAAAAGTCTTCGAAACGTTGGGATATGGTTTAAATTAGTTTTGATTGTTTTACTTAAAAACTAGATTAATTAGGATTAAAACAAATAACGAATACCCAAGTCTTCAATACCTGGAATGCATTTTTTTCTTCAAAAATTAAATGGAATTAGCTTTGGCAATAAAAAAAAGTATCATGAGATAAGATTAGGACCGATGCAGGCACAAGGATGTACCCCTCTACCCGCCCTAACCAACCATCAAGTCATGTCGCAAGCCGCTCAGGAGAACCGGATATACACTGGCTGATCCCGGAGCGCGATCTACACAAGGCGTGTGGATTACTATAGTAGGTTTTAACACCATGTGTACAAGGGCTAGTGACCATTTGACAGCAAACTACTTATGAAGTTGTGCTCCATAATTAAAATTGAATTTGATATTTTTTCGCCAAAGAAATATAATTTAAGTACTGTATTACTATTGTATATCAGTCAGTGCACAAAATAGTGAATTAGTGACATTAAAAACGTGTAATAACAATAACAAACGTGTTTAAAAAACTAAAAAAAAAAATTCGGTGGTGATAAACAGGTGTTGTGTGCGGGTACAGTGTAAATACAGGAGTGCAGCGGAACTTTGCGGTTACTGCTAATACTTAACCGCGAAAATCGCCTGCACATCGACAGTACCGTCGCGTCGGCGCTTGCAACCGTGGAATGGATTAGTTTAACCAGAGAGGCCACATGCAGTGAACTGATTGCGTTGTCTCTGAGAGACAATTTATATAAATACAACTAAGAATTATTAGATAAAATATTTTTCAGTCTTTAAACATTTCAAAATTTTCTTGAATCTTTGTTATACTATTGACCGGTACCGTTGTACCGAAAATTACTTATTTGACCTTGACCACTCGTGGACCTTTTACATCCACGACAATTTTACAAAAGTGACGAAGACCCCCTATCAGTATGCCGAGCTTCCGCACACCAGTGAGGAAACCTCTCTCGGGGACCCAAACGAGACGTCGTGGCAGGAGTCTCGGAGAGGGCCGGTCCTTCTGGGGACTCGACGATGGCCCAAGCGAGGCGCAGCATCGAGTCCTTGCTCGACCTTGCGTCCGAAACCAGGACCACTCCACCCACCACCACCATGCCGAAGACAAAGCCCGCCGCTGCGGCACCGGCAACCTTCGCAGGATCTACAGCTTCAGCAGAGCGGGGAGCCATGGCCAAGAGCCAACCCATGCCTGAGAAAAATACCACCGCAGTGGCGCCGACGACCTCCGCAGCATCCGCAGACTCAGCAGAACGAGGAGGCATGGCTCAGAGCCAACCCATGCCGGAGACCTCGAGTTCTGATAGACAGGATTCTCCCAAAAAAGGGAATACTGTCTACCTGAACAGGACGGCCGAGGCTAAGGCATGCCTCCTTAAAGCAAGACTTCAAATAAACAACAGTCGCAACCTCAAGACCGAGATCAAGGTAGAGGTCATCGCGGCGACGGAGCGACTCTTCAGACTTGTGAGGGACGCCGAGGAGGGCAAGCCCAACAAAGGACGAAACGCGGAGGGAGTGAAGAGTAAAGGGGCGGAAAAGGTGGAAGCTGTAAAAGCAGGGCCAGAGGAGATAGGTAAAAGAGGAGAGAAGGACAAGGAAGTTCTTGAAAGAGAAGTCCTTAAAAGATTGGAGGAGCATAGGAAGCTGCTGCAAGAAAATAAGGAGCAAATGGAAAGGATGAACGAAGAAATTAGGCATCGTTGGGAAGACATCAAAGAGACGAGGACGTATGCGAGTGTAGCCGCCGGTCCAGCCAAAACCACAACTGAGGTGACTACGGCGCTACACTCGATAATCATAACGTCGCAAAACGAGGAAGAGACAGGGGACCAAGTTGTGGAGAAAATTAGGACAGCGGTGAACGCGAAGGAAGAAGGGTTCAAAATAGATCGGATCAGGAAGGCGAAGGAGAGAAAGGTCATCATGGGTTTTCGAGACCAGGAGGAAATGGCCAAGGTTAAGGAAAGACTCCGCAAGGAAGGAAAAAACTTAACTGTAGCGGACATTAAAAATAAAGATCCACTGATCATTATTAAGGACCTGCTGACCTGTCATACGGATGAGGAAATTCTGGGCGCGATCAGGGCCCAGAATAACCATCTCCTGGCCCAAGTCAGGAAGGAGGAGGACAGGATGGAGGTTCGCTACAGGAGGAAGGCCCGAAACCCCTTGATGGCCCACGTGATACTGAAAGTCTCGCCAAAGATATGGCAAAAGTTCACCGAGGCCGGCGCGTTACACATTGACATCCAGAGAGTCAAGGTTGAGGACCAGTCTCCCCTGGTCCAGTGCTCAAAGTGTTTGGGCTACGGCCATGGGAGGCGGTTCTGCCGGGGCTCTCTGGATGCTTGTAGTCACTGCGGCGGACCGCATCTGAGGGCAGAGTGTCCCGACTGGATGGCAGCTGCAGCACCTACGTGCTGGAACTGCCTGAAGGCGAAGTTCGCCGAGACGGGACACAACGCCTTCAGTCAGGACTGCCCGGTACGCAAGAAATGGGACGCGCTCGCCAGATCCGCCATGGCCTATTGCTAAGGTGGTCCTCAACGCTCCGGGCCCGGTATTGGCGGACGCGGCCTCCGGCGCGCGGCCATACCTGGTGGCACAGGCCAATCTCCAACGAAGTGCGTTAGCTACTCAAGAATTTATGCTGATGGCATCCGAGAGGAGATTGGCCTTTGCACTAATCCAGGAGCCGTACGTTGGGGGCATCGGCCGGATGAAGAACTACGGGGCCGCCAGGATCTTCCAGTGCGCGGAACGGGAAACGGGGCGGGTCAAGGCAGCCGTAGTGGTCTACGACGTAGACTTGGATGCCTTGATCTGCCCCCAATTCACCACGACAAATATAGTTGTGGTGAAAATCCGTACTAGCGCCTGGGAGATGGTGGTGGTCTCGTACTACTTCGAACCCAACAAGCCGGTAGAAGAATACCTCGATCACCTGAGGGGCGTCTGCCGTGGCCTGGGCCCGAGGCGCTTGCTAATAGGAGGGGACGCCAACGCAAAAAGTCTATGGTGGAGTCGAGAGATCGACCGAAGAGGACAGGAGGTGTCCGGCTGGCTGGACGAAGCGGGTCTCCATGTGTTGAATGAAGGCAACACGCCGACGTTCTACACCGTGAGAGGAGACAGAGCCTACTCCAGCCAGATTGATGTCACCGCCTGTTCGGTCGATCTCTTGGACAAAGTGAACAACTGGAAGGTCGAGGAGAACCTGACGAGTTCGGACCACAACACCATCACTTTTAAAATACAATTACAAAAAGGCCAAGGTATGAACATTCACAGGACAACACGAAAATATAATACCAAAAAGGCAAAATGGGTTGAATTTGGCAGAAATTTTAAAACACTATTAGCACAAAACTTAATAAACAAAATTGAATTAGAAAAATTAGAAACAAAAGAGGGACTAGAACAAAAAGTTCAAAATTACACGGAACTTATAATAAAAACTTCTGAAGCTTCAATACCTAAAAAGAAAAATAATAGAAATTATAACGTACCTTGGTGGTCCAGTGAGCTCGGTAGGCTGAAGAATGATATGATGCGGAAGAAGCGTAGAATCCGATGGGCAGCTTCTGTAAGGAAACAAAAAGTTATTAGAGAGTACAAGGAGGCAAAGGAGCTGTATGAAGAACAGGTTAAAAAAGCGCAAGTTCAAAGTTGGAAGGAGTTTTGTGGGAAGCAAGACAAAGAAGGACTGTGGGATGGGATATATCGGGTAATGGGCAGGCTGACCAAGCGGCACGAAGACGCGCTACTCGTGAGGGACGGGCAAATCCTAGATCAGGAGGAATCGGCAAGATTCCTTGCCGAGACCTTCTACCCGGAAGACCTTCACGAGGAGGATAATGAGGATCACCGGCGCACCAGGGAGCTTTCCTCACGCGTGAACGACTGGGTCCATGGTGAGGTACATGACCCACCGTTCGCGCTGAGGGAACTCATGGCAGCGCTGGTGACCTTCAATCCGAAGAAGGCGCCTGGGTCTGACGGCCTGACCTCCGATATCTGTTCGCAGGCGATCACCCAAGATCCGGAGTCTTTCCTAGCACTGGCTAACAAGTGCCTAGAATTGGCCTACTTTCCGAAGATTTGGAAAGAGGCCACGGTCGTTGTGCTGCGGAAGCCGAGTAAGGAAGATTATTCGGTTCCCAAAGCGCATCGGCCGATAGGACTGTTACCAGTGATGGGAAAGATTCTGAAAAAGATGCTGGTGGGTAGGCTAAAATGGCACATCCTTCGGAGGATGAGTCACCGCCAATACGGGTTTATGCCACAAAGGGGCACCGAAGACTCCCTCTATGACCTGATGGGTCATATCAGGAAAAAGCTTGCTGATAAGAAAGTCCTGATTATGATTTCGTTGGACATAGAGGGGGCCTTCGACAGCGCCTGGTGGCCCGCTATCAAAGTCCGATTGGCGGAAGAACGCTGCCCACCAAACATCAGAAGGATGGTTGCCAGCTATCTGGATGATCGGATGGTCAGGGTCCGATATGCGGGCGCCGAGTCTGCACGCTGGACCGTTAAAGGTTGTGTTCAAGGTTCTATCGGAGGGCCGATTCTGTGGAACCTCCTCCTCGATCCCCTTTTACAGGGTCTCGAGCGCCGGGGCGACTATTGTCAAGCTTTTGCTGACGATGTCGTCCTGGTGCTTGATGGGGGTTCCACAGGAGAAGCACAGAAGCAGGCCAATGCGGCGCTAGCCTATGTGCGTGATTGGGGTGTCAGAAATAACCTAAAGTTCGCGCCTCACAAAACCCAGGCCATGATAATTACAAATAAGCTTAAGTATGACACCCCGATCCTGCGCATGGGTGGCGTAGACATTGGCCTCTCCAAAAAGATAAAGCTTCTCGGCCTGACAATAGACCGAAAGCTGACCTTTAACGATCACGTGAAGCAGGCGTGCGCAAAGGCCATAAGCCTCTATAAAGTGCTCGCGAGGTCGGCCAAGGTCCAGTGGGGGCTGGGACCGGAGGTGATCAGGACGATCTATACGGCAGCGGTGGAGCCCGTAATCTTGTACGCTGCAAGTGCGTGGGCTCCAGCCAGCCGGAAACTCGGGATCAGGAAGCAGCTAGGAGCCATCCAGCGCAGCTTTGCGCTGAAGATGACGAAGGCCTACAGGACTGTTTCCCTCAACTCGGCCCTGCTGCTGGCGGGGGTGCTCCCCCTTGACATAAGGGTGCGGGAAACTGCACTCCTTTACGAAGTCAGGAGGGGGCACTCTCGTGAGGTGGTAGGAGACCGGGAGGTGGAGGCTCCTGTGGCCTTCGTCAACGTGGACCACCCGGCGGAGCGGGGGAACAGAACGTTCCAATGCCTGGTGGATGGAGCGGAACTGGCCCAGCACGTCGGTGAGGGTCTTAGCATCTTCACTGACGGAAGCAAAATTAATGGGAAAGTCGGAGCGGCGCTATCCATATGGAATGGCGCCGCCGAGGCAAGTACCAAAAAGCTCAAGCTGGAGCCATACTGCTCGGTCTATCAGGCGGAGCTTCTCGCCCTCCGCAAAGCCGTGGAGGAGGCGCTCCGTAGCGGGCTTCCTGCGTGCGGCATCTTCAGCGATGCAAGGTCCGCCCTTGACGTCGTCACCAAAGGTGATTCTCTCCACCCCATAGCGTTTGAAATACAAAGATTACTCGAAAAAGCCGAGAAACGCGCCCAGAAAATTAACCTTTTCTGGGTTAAGGCGCACGTGGGGTTGGAGGGAAACGAGAATGCGGACACGCTCGCTAAGGATGCCGCACAAAACCTGAAGACCCGTGCGCATTACGACAAGTGTCCGGTTTCATTCGTCAAACGACAGATCCGACAGGACTCGATTGACGAATGGAGCCGGAGATACGCGGACGGAAAGACTGCTTCGGTGACGAAGCTGTTCTTTCCGGACGCTGCTGAGGCGCACAGGGTCGTGCGGCGGATCGTCCTGGACTTCGAACTGACGCAGGTGTTCACGGGGCACGGCGGCTTCTCCGAGTACCTGTACCGATTCAAGTGCAAGGAGAGCCCGGCGTGCCAATGTGACCCTGACGTTCAGGAGACGGTCCCACACCTCCTGCTCGAATGTCCCATCCACGCAGCGGACCGACTTAAGCTAGAATTAGAAATAGAATGTAAGTTAGAAATAGATAGTAAACACAATATAGTTAAGAATAAATTAGTAGTAAATAAATTTATAAAGTATTGTAAGAAAATAGTAAGTAAGGTTAATAATAGGAATAGGTAATAAGATTAACACTAAATATATAAATTTAGTTTATATAAATTTAGTGTTAAGAAAAAAAAAAATGGTGTGTGTCGTGGGACACCAGGTAGGAACGAAGTTCCTTCGGCTAATGTAGAATCGACACAAATTGCAAAAAATTCAAATTATCAACTAAAATAACAAAATATGTCTCTTTATTTTTGTTTGACAACATAAAATTACATAGAAATAGAATAGAAAAATAGAAATAAAAACTTATTAATTTAGACTTAGACTGGCTACTAAACGGTGGACGGCCGTGTTCTATAATCAAAAATTCAAATTCAAATTTCAAACCGCGTCTACATTTCCAAATGTCATAAGTGTCACACCCATCTGTTTTATTAACGGAATTTCGACTTTAACTTTGTGTGCTAGATATCAAACTGGTTATGCGACTGTCGCGCCTGCACACGTCTCATTTAACGCTTTTATTCCACGCATTTTTCTTACGGTTTTACTATGACATATTTTTCAGTTCGGTCACGCAGCGAAATCCCTATCCCCTCCAAGCCTGCCGTAAGGAACTTCGTCCCAATAGTTCAGGCAAATGTATATAGAATAAGATAAATATATTTAAGAAATAATAGTAGCTGTAAATTTATAAAGTATAATTGTAAGTAGCTTGTAAGTAGATTAAAAATGTAATAGGTTAAGAAATAAATTAAGTAAACAACTTCCCTTGTCCTGGATAGGGGGTAAGAAAGTGGGGCATAAAGCCCCACAAATAAAAAAAAAAAAAAAAAAAAACACCATGTGTACGGTGGTCGGTATCCGGGCGGATATGAATATCCTACCACCAGCGAAATTTATATTATAAATATAATAGCTGTCCGTCGCTGTTTCACCTGCACGTTACTGCCCTGCTCCCATGGGTCATAACGTGATATACATATAAACCTTCCTCATGAATCACTCTATCTATTGATGCAAACTGCATTAAAACCCGTTGAATAGTTTAAAAGATCTAAGCGAACAGACAGCGGAAGCGACTTCATTTTATACTATGTAGAGATTTATTTTATGACCTAACAATGGTACTACGTGGGGTGAAATACTTGTATTGTACACTCCATGTTGCTTAATTTTGACCACACCTGTCTGTTACACGTGGTATAGTATGAGATCCCGGGGAACATTGACCTTCACCCATCTGTTTACCGGATGAAAATAATATTTTAGGGTATAAAATGTGTTGCTGAACACATACCAATAGGGTTGCCTACAAAAATATGGTCCTTATGGTCCGGGACCTTAGACCAGTATATATTATGTACTATCCTTTGCTCGCGGCTCTGCCCGCGTGAACAGCATTTAAATATTATCATCCCCTATTTTAACCCCTTTGGGGTAGTATTTATCAAAATCCTATCTTAGCGGATGCCTACGTCATAACATCTACCTGCATGCCCAATTTCAGCCCGATCCCTCCAGTGGTTTGGGCTGTGCGTTGATAGACCACTATGTCAGTCAGTCAGTCAGTCACCTTTGAGTTTTATATATTTAGAATTGACAAACCATTTGCGTATGCGTTTAAACGTTCATCTATTACGTATAAATAAAGATTATCAGCATTTTATCTATTTGATAAATTGATTCCGAGTAATAAATACAGAGAAAAAATATTTTTGTTAAAGATAATAATTAATTATAGTACGACTGTATGATGGATCATAATGTGTGACTCACACATTATCCGTACTGATAAAAAAAATCAATAGTTGGATTATAAAACAACAACATGTACTTAATGTTTAATCTATATGTTTTAATACATTAGACAAAAAAAATATCAGAACTGCCAATACTGTATAAAAAATATATTTGTTAAAATGGAGGATATAAGTATTTTTTTTTATGCGAGCACGGCAAAGTAACTGCACTACACCTGATGGTAAGCGTAGTGCAGTCCAAAAAACCAGCGACCACCGACAAACAATGAGTTTATCGGTGGTCATCAGTTATGCCGGCCTGTATAAATGCTTCTTCACTCCTCGGAGAGGGAAGAAGCAAATCGAGAGGCCTGCGACAAGACAGGCTGATGACCGATGCAGGCAGTGAAACAAGGATATACCCCTGTACCCGCCCAAACAACCATCAAGTCATATCGCAAGCCCCTCGGGAGAGCCGGATATACACTGGCTGATGCTGGAACACGATCCACTAAGGTGTGTGATTCACTATGGCAGGTTTTAACACAATGTGTACGGTGGTCGCTATCCGGGCGGATATGAATATACTACCACCAGCGAACATAGTAAGAGTGGAATAAGAAAGTGGAGTACATAAGAGATTTTAGAATGGAAAAACGTGTAACTTCTGTACAAGCTACGATGGTTTTTTTTTTTTTTTTTTTTTATTAGAGATGGGTTTGCTCTTGACCTCAATCTAGCCGCATGGACAAAGATGAGGTCGACGATGGAGCGAGCTTACCCAGAAGTTGCCGATTTACACTACTCTTAAAGAGCTTCGGGTTGTACGCACTCGGAAAGACAGACGCAGGCAGGGAATTCCACTCCTTGGCTGTGCGCATTAAAAAAGACGACTTATAGCGCTGGGTGCGAATATGTGGAATGTCAACCAAGTAAGGATGATATCCTGCAGTGCGTCTGGTGCTCCGATGATAGAAGGGAGAAGGCGGGATGAGCTCATGTAGCTCTCGTGCACACTCTCCGAAGTACAATCTATAAAAAACCGACAAGCAGGCAACCTTACGGCGGTGATCGACATATATATGGTGACATATATGAGTAACAACTGTGGTTGGCAGCAACAGGACGATATTTGGACAAGCACAGCAAAGTGGCTGCACTACACTTGATGGTAAGCGCAGTGCAGTACAAAAAACCAGTGACCACCGACCACCAGTAGATTATAGTCCTTTTTTCATAATATCAGAACGCAAAGTTTCCATATCCACTTATCTTTAGCGGAACCCTGAAATCCCCTATCTATACCACTTACTTAAATATCTAATCTTTGCGTTTTTTTATCATATATCACTTATTACTAACAAACAAGCATCGTGTGTGTTACATGTACTTAAAATAAAAATAAAAATGTGTTGCAGTGAATTCATTGCGAAATATGTGCTTTTCCTGGCCAATTTGGTGTTTGCAGTATGTATTCCTTTTTAAACGACTTAAAAAAACTAGGATTTTCATTTGATTTATGACTAGCTAGCTGTGCCCGCGAACTTCGTTTCGCCATCAAAAAGCTTCCATTCAAACTTTCATCCCCTATTTGAGCCCTTTAGGGGTTGAAATTTAAAGAAAAAAATACCCTATGTTAAACCCTGGGTCGTCAACTATATTTGTGCCAAAATTCATTGAAATCGATTTAGATTTTTCATACAAACTTTCATCCCCTTTTTAAACCCTTCAGGGGTCGATTTTTGAAAAACATAGTAGCCTATGTCTTATTCTGATGTATAAGCTATATTATTGTAAAGTTTCATTAAAATTCATTCAGTAGTTTTTACGTGAAAGAGACGCGAAACGTCCATCTATCCATACTTACAAACTTTCGCGTTTATAATATTAGACTTAGGATTAATAGGATAAGCGATATCTCCGGAGGTCCGAGGCGAGAGGCCGTCAGGGTTGGTACCACCGCTTTGTCTATTTCTGATAAGCAACAGCGTGTAAGCACTGTTGTTTCGGTTTGGAGGACATTGAAACCAGTGAAAATACTTATGTCTCGGTGCGACGAGCGCAGTCCAATGCAGTGCTTTGTAATACAAGGGTTTGTGTTTTTTTTTATCGGAGCACGGCAAAGTGACTGCACTACACCTGATGGTAAGCGTAATGCAGTCCAAAAAACCAGCAACCACTGACAAACAACAAGCATATCTGTGGTCACCAGAATTATGCCGGCCTGTATAAATTATTAAATTATCAAATCGACATTCGGGCGGCAATCGGGCCTGCGACAGGTCAGGCGGATGGCCGATGCAGGCACAATGATACAAGGATGTACCCGTATACCCGCCCCAACCATCAAGTCATGTCGCAAGCCCCTCGGGAGAACCGGATATACACTGGCTGATCCTGGAACGCGATCTACACAAATTTGGGTAACTATGGCAGGTTTTAACACCACGGTGTTCGCTATCCGGGCGAATATTGTCGATAATAATTTGTTGAGTGGTAGAGCCACGTTGTAGACAGTTTTGTCTACAGCATGAATGGGTTGGCTCGACCGGGTCATTACCACTGTCTAACAGAAAACCGACGTAAAGTAGCGGCTTGCTGCTGCGTTTCGTACGGTGAGTGAGATATCCGGAAGCCCAAATCCCCTCTCCTTCCCTATCCCTAATTATCCCTTTCCTTTAACGTCGGCAACGCGCCCATGATTCTTCTAGTGGTGGCCGTACATGGGCGGTGGAGATCACTTACCACCAGGTGATCCACTTGCTCGTTTGCCGGCCCATACCATTAAAAATAAAATAAAAAATTAATATCCTGCCACCACCGAATATTAGACTAGAAATAAATGTTTTTTTTTTGCAGATTGCAGGCATAACAGTGCTAGGCCTAGGCGTCGCAGTGTTAGTACAAGTGCGAGAAATACAAGAGATTTTACCAATCAACATCATTCCTATAAGTTTGATAGTGCTGGGCGCTGTCATATTTCTCATAGCTTTCCTGGCTTGCTGCGGAGCTATCAAGGAATCCCGATGCATGCTTATTATGGTAAACTTTTTTTTAAATCGTAAAGTTTGACAGCCTCCGTGGCGCGGCGGGCGAGTAGCCGGCTATGAAGCGAGAGGCCGCGGGTTCGATCCCCGCACCGAGAGAAATATTTGTCTGATCCACAAATATCTGTTTCGGGGTCTGGGTGTTGTGAGACCGAAAGTCTCTCGTAGTTCCTGATACCCACGACACAAGATTCGTATCTTACTGTGGGGTCAGGACTATGTATGTGACTGTTGGGTGTATTTATTTATTTATTATTTTATAAGCAGTAAAAGCAGCGATAGCTCAGCGGGCAGTGGTACGGATCGTCGAGACCAAAGTCGCAGGTTCGAAACCAGCCCCAAGAGCATACACCTGACTTTTTTAAGTTACGTGTATATTAATTGTTAGTTATCGCTTGCTTTAACGGTGAAGGACATATCGTGAGGAAACCTGCATACCTAAGAACTCGACATGATTTTTCGAAGGTATTGAAGTCTGCCAACCCGCATTAGGCCAGCGTAGTGGACTAAGGCCTAACCCCTCTCATTCAGTAGAGGAGGCCCGTGCCCAGCAGTGGGACATGTATAATACAGGGCTGGTAAAAAAAGAAGTATAGCTTCATTGCCACTCATTTATTTGGCAGCCTTCGTGGTGCAGTGGGCCGCCCATAGCCAGTTGCGCTCACTGATGGGTAAACGATAAGTAAATAGTAATATTACAAGGTGGTAGGTCCCTGGTATGCGAGAGGCCGTCTGGGTTGGTACCACCGCGCCGTCTATTTCTACCGCCAAGCAACAGTGTGTAAGCGCTGTTGTGTTTCGGTTTGAAGAAGAAAGTATTACCAAACCTTTGGTGCGCGATACCGACTTGCATTTGACCGTTTTTTTGAAGTGAAAACTTCTTTTAGCGCGGTACGCATATTTTTAGATGAGATAAAATCTCTGGACTCGCGACACCGTTACGAGACGCAGCTATAGTGTGTGCATATATGCATGTACATATAGCAGACCGCGAACGCGTCTAGATAAATAAAAAAAAAACATTTATTGCTATAAAATGTATAACAACTGTTTTGCCTAGTGTTTAAACAACCGATAATACAACAAATGTTAACTCCCGATTAATAAATATATTTATTGAAATAAAACAAATTTAAACGGATTTTAAAATTAAACGTCGGGATCAAAATTAAAAAAACCGCGATAAAATCCGTTTAAATTAGTTTTATTTCAATGAGTAATATTCGTGTAAACGTAAGAAATCTATAAATATTTTTTTTAATAAATCTAATGTTTTTATATTCCAGTATTCAGTATGCATGATAGTGCTGGCTGGACTGAAGATATATTTATCAGTGGTTATATTCGACTTCCTGACGGCTATACAAGATACGGTTAATAGATGGCTGACTAGTGCTTTCAACCAGACTTCACTGAGACAGGCGTTCCACGTTTTGGAGTCATTGGTAAGTCACATGCCGAAGTAATATCTTTTTAACGCACTTTTATTAGCTTCATAGGTATGTTTGTATGTAACGGAAACTTTGAACATGATTTTGACTTAAAAACGTCGGATTAAATCGAAATTTGGCATACTTATCGAGGACCGATGACAATACAATATTTAAAAATCAAAAAATATATATACATATTTAAAAAAAAATGAAAAATAAATAATAGTTAAAAAAACAAGCTTTTATAGAAAATCCAATAAAAAAATAGAAAATAAATTTTAATGAATTTCTACAATAAAAATATATTTTATTGTAAAACAAGCGTGGGGTGCATGGTGTCAATAGTTAAAAATATTTTATTGACAGATATAAGAAGAAGGATTATGATTTTAATAATATCTTAAAAAGCACCCCACGCTTTTACAATTAAAAATATCGAGATTCCAGTAATTGTTTTCTGAGTTCAGATGGTGTTATTCTGAGCCTTAGGACTTCAATGAGAGAATAAAATAAACAATTGCAGTCTCCAGGAATGTCTATTAAACGCTGTAAAATGGCGTTTGGCTTTGAACATAGGGTATGTTGCTCGTATGGAGCTTGGAATGAAAGATTTATGACTGATCTTTGAGAAGATGCCTGTCTTTGTGTTGGTAAATTATCAGTATCATGCAACCTAAGACAAAAATTTATATGCTTTAAAGAAAAATTAAAAAAAAATATGAAAAAAGTTAGATACAAATTTTGAAATACATACAGCTCCTTAGATGATTCGATGTGACCAGTCAAAATTTCGTTGTGTCTCATAATAAATGTTTTGTTTGTTACATTTTGTATATCAATCAACTTGATGTTTTTTCTGAAATTATAATATTAAACATTTAAATGGGTTTCTTTACATAGTAAATGTGAATTACAAAAATGAATATCTTACGATTGTGGAGCTTCACTCTTTTCAAATAGTAAAGCATCAAGTTGAACACGGTGCCTTTTTTTTTTTTTTTTTTAGCTTAGGCCGGCAAACGAGAAAGTGGGTCACCTGATGGTAAGTGATCTCCACCGCCCATGTACGCCCACCACCAGAAGAGTCATGGGCGCGTTGCCGACCTTAAAGGAAAGGGATAATTAGGGATTGGGAAGGGGAGGGGATTTGGGCTTCCGGTTATCTCACTCACCGTACGAAACGCAGCAGCAAGCCGCTACTTTACGTCGGTTTTCTGTGAGACAGTAGTAACGATCCGGACGAGCCAGCCCATTCATGCTGTAGACAAAACTGTCTACAGCGTGGCTCTACCACTCAAAAATTTTCATTACCTTTTCAATCTAGATTTCTGCTGATACTCTTTACAATGTTCAGATTGAGTTTTTTTAGTTTTAGATGGTGCATTTAATGCAGCGTTACTAAATATTATAAAAAAAAAAATCTATATATACATTTGAGTGCTTCTTTTCTTTGAATTTATATATTTTCACTCCACACACGAATTATTATTCTAAACTCAGAAAGTAATTTTATTTCTAATTTACAATGATACTTTTTCGTAGATGAGGCCAAAAATAGAATTCGAAACAAAGGAGCACCCTCGTATAAATACATACACATCGATATTTTTGTATTTTTTTATTTTTTGACGTTCCCTGAATGCCTTTTGATGTTCTGCATTTGTTTTTGGTCGTTTTGCGGTACTGAAAATGAAAAATGATTAAAAATACATTTTTTGTTTAAATTAAAACTTAATAATATGATATTCATTATTCAAGTTAAAATTTAATCATTTCAGTGATATATGCCGTCAACGCCAAAGAAGTTTTACTTCAATCGCGCGTAAAGGTTACATACTTAATGCACATACATACTTTTTTTTAGCTTTTTGGCGTTCTCTATACTCCTTTTGATACTCTGCTTTGGTTTTTTTGGTTTTTGGTGGTTTTGCAGAACTAAAAATGATTATTAATAAATTATAATATGATATTCATTATTCAAGTTAAAATTTAATCATTTCAGTGATATATGCCGTCAACGCCAAAGAAGTTTTACTTCAATCGCGCGTAAAGGTTACATACTTAATGCACATACATACTTTTTTTTAGCTTTTTGGCGTTCTCTATACTCCTTTTGATACTCTGCTTTGGTTTTTGGTGGTTTTGCAGAACTAAAAATGATTATTAAAAAAAATATAGAATATACAGGGTTATTTTTAAAACACCAGCAACCTCGCAGGGGTAGATACCTAAGGTTATAAGCTACTACTTTTGTTCTACGACTTTTGATAATTTGTTAGATTTTATTTTCATACAAAAATAAGTATTCATTTAATTTCCGTCTTGAATGTTACCTACACGCATCGCAGATTACGTAAGCAAACACGCGAAGCGTGGGGAACCGGGCTAGCGTAGAAGGTCATCGCCCGACCCAGCTGAGCGGCGCCTTTGAGTCGCGCTCGCACGCCGAACGCTACGAAGAAAAATACGACACAACAAAAACTTGTAAAATCATTTTTTTTTAAATATATTGAGTTATATACAAACTCGTAGAACAAAAGTTGTTCCGTATGGGGTCAGCTATCTGGTCCTGCGAGGTTGCTGGTGTTTTAAAATTAACCCTGTATATATATTTAATTTATTAAAAAATGTTTATTAAAATGATTATTAAAAAAATTATCAATAAACTTTTTGAATATTTTCATTAGTTTAGAGGATATCTTTGCTTTACATTTTACCTTTTTTGCTTATTTTCATTTTTTTTAGCTTTTACGCGTTCCCTATACGCTTTTTGATACTCTGCTTTGGTTTCTGGTGGTTTTGCAGCACTGAAAATGATTAAAAAAAAAAATTAGTGGTGTCGTGGGACACCAGGTAGGAACGAAGTTCCTTCGGCTAATGTAGAATCGACACACATTGCAAAAAAAGTCGTGCTCAATTCTGTGTATGCAACTGTCGCGCCTGCGCACGTCTCATTTAACGGTTTTATTGGAACGAAGTTCCTTACGGCAGGCTTGAAGGGGATAGGGATTTTGCTGCGTGACCGAACTGAAAAAAATGTGATAGTAAAACCGTAAGAAAAATGCGTGGAATAAAAACCGTTAAATGAGACTTTTTTTAACTTAATTTGATATCTAGCACACAAAGTTAAAGTCGAAATTCCGTTAATAAAACAGATGGTTGTGAAACTTATGACATTTGGAAATGTAGACGCGGTTTGAAATTTGGATTTGAATTTTTGATTATAGAACACGGCCGTCCGTTAATTTTTAAGTTGATAAAAAATGCTATACCGCGGCAGTCTCCGAGTGCCACACGTCTTTTTTTTATTTCTATTTTTCTATTCTATTTCTATGTAATTTTATGTTGTCAAACAAAAATAAAGAGACCTATTTTGTTATTTCAGTTGATAATTTGAATTTTTTGCAATTTGTGTCGATTCTACATTAGCCGAAGGAACTTCGTTCCTACCTGGTGTCCCACGACACACACCAATTTTTTCCACGCATTTTTCTTACGGTTTTACTATCACATTTTTTTCAGTTCGGTCACGCAGCGAAATCCCTATCCCCTCCAAGCCTGCCGTAAGGAACTTCGTTCCAAAAAGGAACTAATGCTGGCTGGTTATGCGACTGTCGCGCCTGCACACGTCTCATTTAACGCTTATATTCCACGCATTTTTTCCACGCATTTTTCTTACGGTTTTACTATCACATTTTTTTCAGTTCGGTCACGCAGCGAAATCCCTATCCCCTCCAAGCCTGCCGTAAGGAACTTCGTTCCAATAATTTTTTTTCTTCAAAATTTATTTTAAATTTTTTTAGTTGGATTTTCTATAAAAGCGTGTTTTTCAGTTTTTTTTACTGTGATTTATTTATCATAGCTGAGTAAGTTGACCACCAACATGTTGTGTCCAAAGTCAACCACAACTGCACATATGTGTACATTTACAAGGTGGTAGGTCCCTCGTATGCGAGAGACCGTCTGGGTTGGCACCACCGCTTTATCTATTTCTGCCGTAAAGCATCAGTGTGCAAGCACCCAAGTTATTTTTACAAGAACGATGAAACACGGGTGCGGTCAATTTCAAGGTCTTGCCGGAGTTTTGGTGTTAACTCCTTTCAGTACGATGCTTAATTCACTTATTCCAATGTTTCCATACACTGTTCATCACCGTCAATGTTCATTGAACAAATCCACACCACTTTTATACAACAGACACAACTCTAAACTAGTTTATGAAATAAATTAAAATAAGCGATGAACTACACTGTCAGAATTCCCGCCAATACTCCATGTAACATTCACTGTTATTATTTTTTTTCCCCAGTTCCGTTGCTGCGGCACAACCGGCCCATCGTCGTATGGCGGGGAGCCACTCCCGCCATCGTGTTGTGCTAATCCCATAGACAATACCTGCAACGCACCCACCGCCCATGACGGATGCACCACCCTCGTAACAAATTATTTGGAAACGTTCAGCGAAGCTGTTGGATCGGTACTGATCGTTATCATAGTGGTTGAGGTAAGTAAGTTATCTGCGACGCAAATAACCTTTTTTTTATCCTAGCTCGTCACCTAGTGGTAAGTGTAGCGCAATCCAGGAATAGTGTCGACCAACGACAAACAATGTGTCCATCGTAGGTCGGCAAGATCATGCCTAATTGCTTCTTCACATTCCGTTTAAAGGACCCCAATATTATAGGAAGGAGGGAACATGTGTGCCGGCAAACTATTCCACATAGCTTATTATAGCATATTAGCTTAGTGGTTAAGTGGTAAGGTCACGCTGTAGAGCTTTTTCTACGGCATGAATGGGCCGACTCAACCGCGTTGTTACCACTGTCTCACAGAAGACGGATGTGAAGTAGCAGATACTGTTGCGTTTCGAATGGTGAGTGAAATATCCGGAGGCCCAAATCCCTGACGATGTAGTTAGTCAATCTAGCCAATATGTTTAAAAACGAATTACTAAAATGTTAATGAAATTAAACTGAAAATTGTTCCGCCATGATTCCCGCCAAAACATTTCATACCTTCTTAATTTATAGGCAAAGGAACCCCAGTCCACACAGCCTATCCGAGATACGACTTACAAAACGCGGTGAATAGCAATGCAAGAGTGATTGGGGACGCAAATTGTATTTAGATTGTTACACAAAACAGCTATCCCGAGCTTAAATTTTGCCCAAAATCTATTAAAATTCGTTTATTATTATTTTTTATTTTTTTTAGTTATCAGTTAAATCAGTCTTTATGTGTATAAAAACTAAACTAGTTTTGTGCGTATTCCCTCCGTTTTAACGTAATGAGTGGCAAATGTTGTCATATATAGCCTCCGTGGCGCAGTAGGCAAGTCGGTTGTGAAGCGAGAGGCAGCGGATTCGATTCTCTCACTGAGAAAAAAATTGTATGATCCACAAATATTCGTTTCTGGTTTGGGAGTTGTGGGACCGCAAGTCCCTCGTAGTTCCTGATACCTATTATACAGGTTTAATCTAGTGAGGACTGTTGTGTATATTATTTTGTTTATTAACATATACAGCCATAATAAAAAAGTTTTTTTTTCAGGTGGTGCTCATCATTCTTGCGTGTTTCTTTTCACGAAGAATATATGATCGCGCACAAGGAAATAGTAAAGCTTTAATTAGTTAAGAGTATTAGGCCCACTTACACGACTATTCCTTATCATATTTAACCACAAGGGCCGACTTACACGACTATTCTTTATCATATTTAACTACTAAGGCCAACTTGCACGACGATCTTAAATTGTATTTTAACTACTAAGGCCGCCTTGCACGACGCTCCTTAATCATAATGTACTAAGGGCCACATGCACGACGATCTTAAACTGTATATTAGCTACTAAGGCCAACTTGCACGAAGATCCTTAAGGCGAACTTGCACGAAGATCCTTAATCGTATTTCACTATGGACCTCTTGCACGATGGTTTAGCTACTAAGGCCGACTTACACGATGATCGTTAATCATATTTATTAGCTAAACATCTTTACTTATGTCAAATGTTTTTGATTTGATTCTGATTATGATTTGATACGATTTAAACATCGTTGTGTAAGTGAACCTTACTGTATAAATTAATTCTTAAGTATATATACCATAGCAAAATTATAGCGACCGTCTAAAAATACATTACACGAAAAATTGGTTGGCTGTACTGAAGTAAGTCACTTCGTCAGCCGTCTACGCCTACTGTCACTTTTTGTAGCGGGCCGCCTTCTTGGCGTCGACTCCTCTAGGGAGAAAAAATGTTGTAAAAAAGATGTGATGGGAATGAGCCCCAACACTTACTATACAGGATTACTTTTAAAACACCAACAATCTCGCAGGACTAGATAGCTAACCCCATAAGGAATAACTTTTGTTATACGACTTTTGATAATTTGTTAGATTTTATTTTCATATAAAAATAAGTATTAATTTTAGTTCTGGCTTGAATGTTTATAACTCTACGCGTATCGCAAAGAATATGTAAACAAACGCCTGCGAAGTGTGCGGAAAGGGGTGCAGCGTTAGCGCCTTTAAATTTGACCCATTTATCTAGCCGCCAGTCGTTTGTCATTCAGTATTTTTTTTATTCCTAACAAAAGTTGTTCCTTATGGGGTTAGCTATCTAGTCCTGCGAGGTTGCTGGTGTTTTAAAGGTAACCTTGTATAGAGTGTAAGGGAAACGCTTACGAAAACGAATACACATGGTAGTGCTAGTCATTACAAACACGATACTACTAAAAAAACCGCGAGATAACTCTACATTTTTTTTTCAAGCAGTTTAGTTAAATTTTACATTAAATACAATGACGATTGATAGAAATATTTATTACAAACGTAAATTTTTAATAACAAATCAGTTGACGCTCGGAATCAACTGTGCCCGGACCTATTGACCCCGAGTCTGGAATAAGTATGCTTAAGCTACTCGCCGTTGCACCACAGAGCCTGTAACATACCAGATGGTTTCAACTGGAAAACCAGTGCTGGGATCTCTGACCTCGGTTTAATACTGAATTGGGACATTTTTCTACACATTGCACGACACAAAACAAATAATTATTTTGTAGTTCTTTATTTGCATGTATGTATATCGTTTGTGTTGTGTAAGTCAGAAAAATAATAATTTCTTATTTTCTTTCTATCTTTAGTGCTTTTGACGTATGTATCACATGTTCTACTTTTCTGCTAATAATATACTTGGTAGGTCCCTCGTATGCGAGAGGCCGTCTGGGTTAAAACCACCGCTTTATCTATTTCTGTATAAATTGTAAAAATCTGTATAAATATACCATGACTTGATCTTTTTTACTTATTTATATCTTTGTATTGCCATTAAATGTTTTTAAATACTTTTCCTTGTTTATATTTTTTTTCTTCATGTAAAACCTCTACTTATATTTTGCAATCTGTGGTCGTCGATTTTTTATTGTACTTGCATGGTCGCATTAATACTTGTTGACTGTTAGAATCTTCAAATGCTATTACTTACACGTGTTTACAATGAAATGGGTTCTCTCAATTCCCATGTAAAGGGAATGATCAGAAATCCGACTACTTTTATAAATGAGAAAGTTTTGATGTTTGTGAGTTTGCATGTTTGTTAGTCAGTCACGCCATAACAACTGAAGGGTTTTGAATTTTATATTAATACTTTTTACGTGAAAAGTACAACCGTAAAGGCGGGCGGAGCCGCGAGAAAAAGCTATTCTCATATACTAACTTAAATTAAACATTTTCTACTATATTATCGACATGTGATAATGTGTGTGAAAATGTATCATTATAATGATATAAGGGTTTTTTTTACCGAACTTGTAGCTGACTGGATAGTGACAATCGTACACAGTGAAAAACTCACCATATGGGTTGTTGTCACAGTTGTTATATATAAACATTATCATAGTAGCTTGTACACATGCTACACTCTTTTTCCATTCTAAAATCTCATACTCCACTTTCTTTTTTTTTATAGCATAGGCCGGCAAACGAGCAAGTGGGTCACCTGATGGTAAGTGATCTCCACCGCCCATGTACGCCCACCACCAGAAGAATCATGGCGAGAAGAATCGTTGGCGACCTTAAAGGAAAGGGAAAATTAGGGATTGGGAAGGGGAGGGGATTTGGCCTTCCGGATATCTCACTCACCGTACGAAACGCAGCAGCAAGCCGCTACTTTACGTCGGTTTCCTGTGAGACAGTGGTAACGACCCGGTTGAGCCAGCCCATTCATGCTGTAGACAAAACTGTCTACAGCGTGACTCTACCACTCAATTCAGTCTTATTTCTTATGTAATTTCTGTTTCTTATTTAATTCCACTCTTACTATGCACATGAGTAAAGTGCACCTTGTCTATGACACAGCTTGTGCTATCAAGAGTTATTAAACTGCCAATTTAGTTTATTGTAATTTATTTTATTATTTACTGGCGACCCGCGCCGGCTTCGCACGGGTAATAATATGTTTGTCACATCACATTACAACTCTTTGAATTTTTCGGCTTTTCTGTACTATAATATGTATATATTACACACTAGCTTTTGCTCGCGGCTCCGCCCGCGTGATCAAAGAAACAAACAAACAATCAAACTCTACAGCTTTATAATATTAGTATAGATTTGGGTAGCTTAGCAACGGAAGCCTTCAAATAATATTATTTGGGTAGCTTAGCAACGGAAGCCTTCAAATATGAATAATTTTCCCCGTTTTTGCAATATTTTTCACTGATGCTTCGCTTCTAATGGTCGCAGCGTAATGTTATAAAGCCTAAAGCCTTCCTCGATAAATGGACTATCCACCACAAAAAGATTTTTTCAATTCGAACCAGTAGTTCCTGAGATTAGCGCGTTCAAATAAACAAACAAACAATCAAACTCTACAGCTTTATAATATTAGTATAGATATAAACCTTCCTCATGAATCACTCTATCTATTGCTGGCAACTGCATTAAAATACGTTGAATAGTTTAAAAGATCTAAGTGAACAGACTTCATTGTATACTGTGTATAGATTAACCTTACTTTAATTATCTCTAATCAGTTTGTATAAACAATATAATAGTCTAAACAAATTGTTTTTATTTTATTTAAACATCATACCCCTCTTACATGCTGAGGTTCCAGGTTTTTATATCACAAAATGCTTAGTATCAGCCCGGTGTCTGGAATTGTGCCCGCTATGGCGATAGATTCGCCTCCCATCAAATCATGGGATGGAGGTACACTAGGCGAAATAATATTACCTGGCACACTAAAGTCTAGGGAATATTGTATATTATTTATATAAAATATTTCATCCAGTAAAATAGGCCTGTGCCTGGCAGTGGGACGTATATAATATTGGGCTATTAATGAAATAAAATAAAATTAAATTTTGTATTGTATTACATTAATATTATGTACAGTACTTCTTTTATTTTAAGTGGTTATTTTCACCTCTTAAATATTTTTTTATATACCAACAATAATGTATTGCTGTGAAGTCCCACAGCAATTTTTTTTATGTAAGAGAGCTGTATTCTAAATGGCACAAAAGAAGCGATAGCTCAGTGAGACTGGTAAACAACACTGAGATAATAGTTGCAGATTCAAACCCAGTTCCGAGGCCAGACATTGACAACTTTTTTCTATTCTAATTTAAGATTATGGTTCAATTACTAAAAATAAAGCCCACAACGGACATATATTGAAAAAATTTAATTTACATCCAGTAGCATTTCATTTTGTACTTCTATGACAACTTTATTATTGATTGCTTCAACAGAGATGGTAATATTGTAAAGTAATGTATACATGAGAAGTTCTTCTTAAGAATATTGAGCATATTATGTGAAGTCTACTAACCCGCATTATGCCGGCCTGTTAGACCCTAAGGCCTAAGGTAGAGTAGGCCCTAAGACCTAATGCCTTTCATTAGTAGAGGCCCATGCCCAACAGTGTGACAGTATAAAACAGGACTAATATTTTTATTATAAATGGATTTTCGTTCCATATTAATTGTATATATGAAAAATCTACCAATGATCATATTATTGTGCAAATATTACAGTAAAATTTGAATATATTTATTTAAAAAGGCTGTATATAGCTTCACATAAAATTGCTATAATAAATATACATTGCTAATGTATCGAATTTAGGTAATGAGGTGAGCCACTTTTAGACAAATCTGTCCAACCGCTGACCGTAGAGACAGCATTGAGACACCGAAATATTCCTAACACTGCACTTACTTGGATACATTGCTTTCAACTCCTATTTCCACCTTGATATTAACAAATTCGAATTTTTGAGCGAAGACATCGGACGTGGATTTCGGTTCTTCATTTTCAGAGTTCAATGGCAACTCCGTTTCGGGTTCGATCTTGATTTCAACTTCTGGTTCGTATACAGATGACATTTTTGTTGGATTTAATTACATTTGTACGTCAGTAACCGCACAATCTCATTATTCATTTCCGATTTTCTATGCACAAAATAAAATACCGCTACTCGCTAGTTACCAGCAATAATTTTACTCCGGATAAATCCAGTGTTGCCAGATAAGGATTTCCAATTCCCCCCGACGTTTCGTAAATACCTCTAAAGTTCAAGAAGATAAAACCCAAAAGTAGACACTAAATATTTTATTTAATAATTAGATGCTAAAAAAAAACAAGATCAGCAATAGATTCCATAATTGGTCCTAAGTTATCGGGCCATCGATATAGAATTTGAATCATAGGTTAATTAAATAACATTGATCGATTGATTGAACATTGATTGATTCGCTTGTTAACGCTGGATTGTTATAATCAGCCGCCTTTCAGTAATCTAATGTTGGATGTATTTAATATAAGAATTGATTTTGATTGAAAATCATAAATGTTTATTAATTTCACTACGAGACGTTAACAAGTAAATTGTTTTGTTTAGTCAGTCAATTCAATACTCAGTGCGTTTCCTATTATTGCTATTTTGTAAAAACTTAAAATAATTAACTTCTCAAGTCAAGCGTGTAATTCCTAGATGTTTTTTAAAAACTTTATTTTCTAGCATATTTGAAGTACACATTTTGTTATGAACTTATATTCAATTCGATGTATTATCTTATTTATAATTTTATGTAAGTTGTAAAAATTCATTTTTCAAATTGTCAAAAGAAATAATATTACGCTTTTGATTTTCTTATTAATACACTCTGCAGGGGAAGTGACTGCACACAAAAACGAAAGTCGAAAAATACATCACAAAAAACGTAAAATACAACTGAGTTATGGCCGTAAAATTATGTAAGTTTATTATTTGTATATTGGTACTTCTACAAGCAGTTGGAAGACGAACATTAACGTTTTTTTAACCCTTGGGATGAACTACAGGGGTTCCTGCTAATGGGATACTGGCAACCCTTGCAGTATCTCATCCCAGGGTTAAGGGATCTTTTTTTTATCCTGGCTCGGCAAAGTGACTACGCTACACCTGATGGTAAGTATAGCGCAATCCAAGAATAGTGTCGACCAACGATAAACAATGCGTCCATCGTAAGTCGACAAGATCATGCCGGCCTGCCAAAGTTCCCAGGATGAACTACGGGGTCCCTGCTAACGGAATACTGGCAACCCCGCAGTATCTCATCCCAGGGCCAAGGGGGAGGGGAAGGAAAAAAGGATGGGAAAAGGGGATCAGGGAGCAAGCCCCCTGGGGAGAACCGGATATGCACTGGCTGATCCTGGAACGCGATCCACACAATATGTGTGGGTCAATATGGCAGGTTCTAATACTATGTGTACGGTGGTCGCTATTGACTATAATATTCTACCACCAGCAATCATAAACGGTCGGGGTGACGAGCGCAGTTCAGTGCCATGCAGTGCTTTGTAATTCAAAGTTCTGTTTTTTTTTTTGTTATTTGATTGAATGACGAGACGAGCAAGGCGTATGGGCATGCTTATCATCAGGCGAGCGCCTTGCTCGTTTCGTCATTCAACAAAATAAATAAAAGAAAATATATCTCCCTATCAGAATGGTAAAATAATAAATAAAGAAAGACACGTTGATTTCTTTCTTTCTTTAAAATTCGAAAGAATTTTGAATGAAAAGCCTAGCAACCCGCATTAGCCCAGCATAGTGGACTAAGGTCTGGATTCTCTCATTAGAGACTATCCCGCCCACACACCCGCCACCGTAACTCCTGTGCACCAGGATCAACAGTGGCACGCATTTTTGTTGACACCGAGCAGTGAAGCTCGGCGAGTCTCTGGGAATGCCTAAATGTCTTTGTGCCGCAACGAAATTAATCAGATAGAAGGTTAGGGAGGAGTTTTTTTTTTATCCTGGCTCGGCAAAGTGCGACCAACGATAAACAATGTGTCCATCGTAGGTCGGCAAGATCATGCCGGCCTGCCAAAGGGCCAAGGGGGAGGGGAAGGAAAAGGGATGGGAAAAGGGTTACGATCAGGGGACAAGCCCCCTGGGGAGAACCGGATATAGACTGGCTGACCCTGGAACGCGACCCACACAAGGTGGGCCACTATGGCAGGTTTTAGCACCAGTATACGGTGGTCGCTATCCGGTCGGATACAAGTATCCTCCCACCAGCAGAATATTATATATTAACCATTCACTCAATTTTTTACAGTTCAAAACCTTCCCGACGAGACGATTTTGATACTCTTGACGATTTACAAAAAAAATTAGGAAAGTTCGCCCATGATGGCAAAATTGAAACTTACTACGACCCGTACTGGCAGAGTGGGGAATGGGTGTTCTTGAGGTCAGTAATGCTGGTCGTCACGTGAGGAATACAAGGAGACCACCAGACTACTGGTTAGATCACTGGAAAGTCCTGTATTTTGGATCGCGTGAATGACGAGTTGTGCTAGTAGCACGCACAATTTTAAATTACACATTGCATGGCCATGTAATGTCGTGCTCTGGCATCGATAGCTCAACGGGAAGTGGTACAGACTGTCGAGACAAAAGTTGCAGGTTCGATACCACCTCAAGAGCATGCACCTCTGACTTTTCTAACTTACGTAATTGTTAATTATCGCTTGTTTTAACGGTGAAGGAAACATCCTGAGGAAACTTGCATACCTGAGAAGTTCGCCATAAGGATTTCGAAGGTAAGTGAAGTCTGCCAATAACTCTCAAAAAGTTCAACTATGGACATTGTAGGTACTTATTTATTTTAAGGATAACTACAGAAAAAGGAGGCACTACCCCTTCAACGACTAGTATGTAGTTAAAATTAATAAAAACAGTAATATAAGTTTACGCCTGTATCCCCGAAGGGCTAGGCAGAGGAGCAATTGTACATCCAAGATTTACCGATGTTTTCCCGTTTCATGAAGTGATGTGTGTCTATCATGTTGCACTGCCTACCTCTTCAGGGATTCCGGCGTGAGGTTATGTATTATTTGGTAATTCTATTCTTACAGCTCTTATACCCGGAGTTACGCAGAAAAAGTTTAGAAAATGGCCGATGGCGATATACAGGGATTGCGATATTTTATGTCTTAATATTTATAAAGATTTGTAAGTAAACCGATAATTATAATTCAAAGCTAAAAACCGACTACAAAAATAGAATTACAGCGTGTTTGCTGTTTCCGTTGAGGATTTCTCATATTTACAAGATTTATTACAAGGTGGTAGGTCCCTCGTATGCGAGAGGCCGTCTGGGTTGGTACCACCGCTTTGTCTACTTCTGCCGCCATGCAACAGCGTGTAAGCACTGTTGTGTTTCGGTTTGAAGGACATTGAAGCCAGTGAAATTACTGGGCATTATGATACTTAACATCTTATGTCTCGGGGTGACGAGCGTAGTTCAGTGCCATGCAGTACTTCGTAATTCAAAGTTATGTGTGGTGTTAGGGCAAAGTAGCTAATTTTGGAGCACATTCGCGATATATCGATTTGGAGGCTATAATGGAACCATCTGATGACAGCTATTTAACTTAAACAATAGCTTTAACTAGCGAATCTTGGGCGGTTAGGGTTAACAGCTAAAGTTGTGACGTCATATAACATTTGTCAAATGGTGCAACTCATGTTTTGCTTAACCGGTACTTTAACATGTTTGTCATTGCTAAAGTGAGATAGTGCAATCCAACATTAGCGTTGCATAGCTTGCCCCCTGATTCTAACCCTTTTCCCATCCCTTTTTCCTTCCCCTCCCCTTTGGCCCTTTCGCAGGCCGGCATGATCTTGCCGACCTACGATGGACACATTGTTTATCGTTGGTCGACACTATTCTTGGATTGCGCTACACTTACCATCAGGTGTAGCGTAGTCACTTTGCCGAGCCAGGATAAAAAAAAATAAGAGAGGTAAAAATGTAATTTGGTTCTAGCTACGGCCCAGTCTGTGGCCAACGATACAATACAATGCTATGGAAGCACGAATACAAAACATTTGACAATATGTGCGAATTGGAGCGAGAAAATTGCAAGACACCGTCGAAAAGTAAGCATTTAAAACCACCCCACTTAGCATGAACCTACGAGATATTTGCGCGAGCTATTTCTCGCTTTTAGCCGAACGTGTAGGTACTTCACGACATATAGATGAATGAATGGGGACTGGGAAGGACATAGGCGATTTCGGTCTCCGGGATTTTTGTTTTTTTTTATAGCATAGTCCGGCAAACGAGCAAGTGGGTCACCTGATGGTAAGTGATCTCCACCGCCCATGTACGCCCCCACTAGAAGAATGATGGGCGCGTTGCCGACCTTAATGGAAAGGGATAATTAGGGATTGGGAAGGGGAGGGGATTTGGGCTTCCGGTTATCTCACTCACCGTACGAAACGCAGCAGCAAGCCGCTACTTTACGTCGGTTTTCTGTGAGACAGTGGTAACGACCCGGTCGAGCCAGCCCATTCATGCTGTAGACAAAACTGTCTACAGCGTGGCTCTACCACTCACAAAATTTGACTCATTGCACGAAACTCAACAGCAAACTGCTATATCACGTGACGTCCACATCGTCGGCCTTCTGTCTGGTCGAGCCGAACCATTTAAGCTACCTAAGAAACTACTACTATCTACCTAAGCTAGAAAAAAAAAATACTACCTACAGCGCTCACAGCTATCTAGTAGCCATGTAGGTAGACATGGCTCTTTTGATAATATCAAAACAAGAAATGTCTATATTTGTCGTAAAAATTACTATATTTCCTCTTATTATTATCAATATGCCTTTTACTTACTTCTTATTTTTAACATTATCTTTATTTATTTCAGGACCGAGTAAGTAAATATATATTTTTTTACTTATGTACCTAATTTAGTGTTATTTTAATTTGTTTCATTATATTAGTTGCGTATATATTACTTGAAATTATAGTCTACAGCCTGTCCCTATGTATATACAGGCGTTAGCATAATGATGTATGTACAATTATATTATTTCACTTCCCACAGTGTGGTACCCCATTCACAGGGAAAAATTCTGCGACGAGCTGACAACATTTAAATTATTCCCAACGGATCCCACCCTTATATTGGAACGGAAAACAAGCTGGTCACCCTACGAATACCTCCGGACCAAGACTACCGCAATACCGACCACAATGACTAAACTGGGCAGAAATCATACTACGCCTCGTCCAAAGAGCTGAAGCAGTAAACAAACTCTATACTGGGTGAAAGAGGAGCGCTTTCGAAACCTAACTAATATAACACTATCTCAACATAAACGTAAAATGCTATGCATTATCTGTTTTATTTGTCATTTTAAGCATTTGATATTTCGTAAAACCGCAATGTAAAGCATTACATTACTAAACTCGGGGTCAATGAGCGTGCGAATCCTCGGCATTAAGTGCTCAACGCGCCTAAAGAATTTTTCACTTCAAAAAGTTAGACAACCTACATTAGGCATTGTGGATCAAGGTCTAACAGCTAATGCCTCTCACTAGCAGAGGAGGCCAGTGCCCAGAATTTCTATAGTTTAAGGGCTGATATAAAACATGTTAAAATAAAACAACTCTTACATTTTAAAAATGTTTATTATATTTCTTTATTTTATATATAACCATTTAACATATCTTAATATCGCAAAAGCGTATAAATCATATCGCCTTACTTATTATACATATACCTTATTATGTCATATCAATGAATCTTGGTTAATGGTATCTTACCACTTTCACCAACCTTTGATTAACTTAGACAGATCCCTATTGTCTAGCACACATTAAAGCGGGTCTTTCCACAACGGAAAATTTGATATAGCACTACAATTAAATAGCATACAAACTGTTGCAATTCCATGCAAAAAAAGTAATACAATTTCATCACAATCGGATGAATAGACGGCGGGAAAAATACGACACCCATTCCATAGACATTTGGTAACAAAGATAATAAAAGCCATTTAACCTTTTTTTAGCATGAAAGTCTATGATTCCATAAATTGGGAGTTTTGGCGGGAAGTCTGACAGTTCGATAAGGATGTGTAAGGATGTGCGTGTTACACATTGTTGCGATCTAGAATTCAGCGATTCCATTGGGCCACGATCGTGAAATCGCCGCTGTGTGTTGGAGGGTTTTATCTAGTTAAAAGTTGTGTTTGTTGTTTAAAAGTGGTGTGGGTTTGTGCAATAAATATTGATTATTTTAGACAGTTTAGGGGAAAAAAAAAAGTTTAGGGAAACTATGAATTATTGAATTTAAGGATTATCTACGGAGTGTGTTCATCAACATTGTTCGTTCGATCCGCTTCAAGAAAAACGTTTAAGCAGTATCATAGGTACTAGAAGGAATCGCCACCAAATATCCGGCAGGGAAGACTGAAACCTATCACATCCGTTTTTTAGTTCTTGTTAAGACAAAACTAATGGGCGCCACGTAAATTTCTTAATTCGTTCAGTATCATTCGGGACATTCAGTTTCATTCATTTTATAGTACTAGTAAGCAATGATTACTATCGATGTTAATCGAATTAAATTTATCTCCTATCTAATTTAATTATTGATAGTCTCTAAACAATTAATTCGATTCAATAATCATACCGCTCTTCAATATATTTAAAATAAATACATCGAAAACAATGATGGTTAAATCACATTGAGCGTTTTAACGTAAAATACATCACTATCAGAATTTCAAACCATGTTTACAATTTTTAAAATCGATAATACAAAACATCGATTCTAGATCAATTCGTATTGCATCGCTCGATGTAAATTGACCCTTGTGGCTTTTTTACAAAAACATAAAAATAATAGAATGCCAAGGCGTAAGTGACACATAATGAAATGAAATGAAATGAAATCGTTTATTAATCATGTAGGCAATTGAAATAGCGCTTATGACAAGTCAGTACAAAAGTAAAAGAAACTTATATAGAAATCAGTATCAACTAATGTACACATACATACATAGCATCATCAAAATACACTCGGCAATTACACTAAATCTATTTATTATTATTATTCTTCCATATTTTTACTATGGAATAGTCAAGAATCATCATATATTTTGAGGGGTCGTCGATATGGACCATACGCATTATCGAAAACGGCACGTGTTTTAAAACTACCACCGGATCCAAAACGACCCACCTTGAGAAGACCCGGCGAAACAAACTCAAGTGGGCTTCCTTTACCGCTGGATTCAACGCGGCGCGACCCAGCCCTGAGAAGATCCAGCTAGACAAACTCAGTGCGCTTGTTTTTGGTCCGGTCTTTCAATCCAAATTATTTGCGGAAATACAAAGCCTTTAATATATATAGTTAGTTATAAGGCAGATTAATACGGATCATGTGTATCTCCAGATTGTTGTTTTAAAGCAGCATAAAGCCTCTTTTAGATGGAGAATTTATTTTATTTTTATCAAACTATATAACGCGGCCTCGTAAACAACAGCTTTCTTGTATATTATGTCTGTGTCAAACAACAAACACTCCATTTATATTTTTTTTTAATCCGAGCACGGCAAAGCGACTACAGACCGTAAGTCCCTTGTAGATGGTTGACTATTAGATGTATAAAAACAATTTATAAAATGTCAAAATAAGTCTAAATTCTAGACTAACATCAATTCTTTAAATTTATTACTCTCATAAGTTATTTATCATTAGTCATATCATATTATTTGTCATATATTTTCTAACTACCCTCCATAATACTATCAGACAATATTCATAGATTTTTTGGGTTCTGTACCCAGGTGATATCTATTACTGAGCCTACTTATTCTATTTGGCCTACATTTAAATGGCTTTAACCTTATTCCTCAAAGGCTGATCAAATCATGAAACTAACAGAACTTTGATTTTAACAGCGCTGTCAAATTAATTCGAGTTTCGTATTTAATATTTTTTTTAACGTTATTTAATAATTTTTTTATCATTCTCCGATTTAATTTGAGATATTGTGAGAGGGAAAGTCTCTCGTAGTTCCTGATACCCGCGACACAAGACTCGTATCAGTCGGGTCAGGACTATGTGTGTGACTGTTGGGTGTATTTATTATTACTGATCGAAATCTTCGTATGCGGTGGCATTATGAGACTCAGTCGACCGGTTCGTAGTCCATATCGCCGCAGTACTCCGCCAGGAAGTCCAGGAACAACGTGAACTTGCCCGTCGAGGATCTAGACCAGCGTGATGACACAGATTTCATACACGTGGACAGGTTTTCCAAGATTGTCTGAAAATTAAAATAATTTATTATCGAATGACGAGACGAGCGAGGCGCTCGCCTGATGGTAAGCGCCACGTCTGCCCATAAACAGAAACACACACAGAACTTTGAATTACAAAGCACTGCATGGCACTGAACTGCGCTCGTCAACCCGAGATATAAGATGTCAAGTCTCAAATGCCCAGTAAATTATAATGGATTGATTCATGAGCTAGGTGTATATGTATATCACGCTATGACCCATGGGAGCAGGGCGGTAACATGCAGGTGAAACCGCGAGGGACAGCTAGTAAATTCTATTATACACACCTGTGGCCAGTCCTGTCTGTAAACAGCCAAACACTGCTCCGTCAACGAATCCTCACTTAAATAGTTATTTTTCAACAAAAACACTAACACCGAGGCCATTGCCTCCCAAACTTCACTGCATTTAGACGCACTCAACAACACTATGTTCCTAGGACACAGAATACGGTCGAAAAACTCTAAAAGTTCCTTAACTTGTTCAGTCTCCGGTTTCCCGATATTCGATTCCGTTTTCCCCGTACCCGATTCCAGTTTCCCTGCACTTGATTCTGGTTTCCCGGAATTCATCACACTAGATTCCGTATTTACGATATTGATTATTTTCAATTCAGATATTCCTTGTTCCATATTTTTGTCATTCTCGGAGTCCACTGCGATGATGATGTTCAATTCTGGTTTCCCCGATTCCATGTTTATTGATTCTGTAATATTTTCTATACAGTTAGTTGGTTTCTCATCATCGCTTATTGGTGTGATGGGTCTTTCTTCGTCATCAAAGTTCCGGAAGTCCGGTGACAGATCTTCCCGTCGCTCTGGCAGTGTTATTTCCTGGAATGGGAGAGAAATTGTCACATGTTAAGATTGGTTGGGACTAGGGATTTATTTTACCAACGTTTTCATTCATGAGAACCGCGAGAAAATGCCTGCATTTCCCGAAATTTCCAAATCCCAGGAATACTGAGAAAAGTTTATCCTACTAATATTATAAACGCGAAATTTTGTAAGTATGGATGGATGTATGTTTGTTACCCTTTCACGTAAAAACTACTGAATGGATTTTAATGAAACTTTACAATAATATAGCTTATACATCAGAATAGGACGTAGGCTACTTTTTATCCCGGAAAAAGCAAATCACGCGGGCGGAGCCGCTGAGCCGAAAGCTAGTCAATTTATAATTTATTTAAGTTTAACGTCGTATCACCACATTTTTTTATCAGTAATGACGCATAAAAGAAAAACAATCGACTATATAAACATCAAATATATAATTACTCATATCTCATCATAATTGCAGTATACAATATTTTTCTACTAATGTTACATTAGTAAAAAAAACATTTCATTATTTAAAAAGATACTAATTGTTATTTTAATGAATAATAATTGTATTTATCAATGTTAAACAAGATGGTCCGTAAAAGTACGTAAATTTATGCGCTTTTTTTAGTGGTATCATGCCTAGAATCATCAGAACTACCAACTTGCGTTAGTTTTCGGAAGCATTTCCCTTACATCCAGTATATTGTATATGTAGGTTACTTATTGAGGTAGTAGGTTGGATTCCCGCAAGAAGACAAATTTGTGTGATCCACAAATATTTGTTACGGGGTCTGGGTGTTGTGAGACCGAAAGTCTCTCGTAGTTCCTGACACCCACGACACAAGACTCGTATCTTACTGTGGGGTCAGGACTGTGTGTGTGACTGTTGGGTGTGTTTATTTATTTATTTACCTGTGGAGTCGGCGGTTTCCTGTCTGGACAGCAAATATTCCAAACGACGTGTAAATTATTTAGGAATGTGTCGTTGACCTCTTTTGGTTTTCTGCTCACTGTGAAAGAAATGTAAAATATATTTTTGAATTGAAACTTCTTTATCGGCGTTAGAAAAATAAAATCGTCACATTATTCCGTTACGCGGTACGCGTCACATATTTGACTTTGACTGGATTTTGACCAGACTTTGACTGGACTTGACAGGACTTTGACCGGGCTTTGGCCCGACTTTGAACCGGCTTTGACCGGACTCTGACCGGACTTTAACCGGGCTTTGACCGGACTTTGACCCGACTTGGACCGGACTTTGACCTGACTTTGACCGGAATTTTACCGGACTTTGACTGGATTTTGACGGGACTTTGACCGACAGGGCTTTGACCGGACTTTGACAGGACTTTGACCGGAATTTGATAGGACTTTAACCGGACTTTGACAGGACCATGACAGGACTTTGACGAACTTTGACAGGATTTTGAGCGGATTTTGACCGGACTTCTTCTGTCGAGCGTCCCGAGACGCACACTTTTTTTTTATTCATGTCTATGATAATAAAAGCCTTTTGTTTAAACTTTATCTAATTAAATTTTATTTAACCAATTTCTGTAAAGTTGCATATAGTGGATCATTTTTCGAAAAATAAGGTCATAAAGAAGTTTACATTTTAACGCACACGCACACATTTTTTTTTTTTTATTCGTATCTCCCCATAAGATTACTGTTTTTTTTTTCATAAATAAGCAAAGCATATTTTTTTATCACAGTGGGGACAACAGAGTAAGCGGGTCACCTGACACTGATGTCGACTTTACTTACCATAAACAATACAAAGGTCGACGGTGAGCTGCAGTATCGCTCGCAGTGTCGGCGCACGACAGAACAGATTGTTGGGCGAGCAGCTCAAAGCGCATGTGGACAGTAACGGAGCCAGGTCTTGAACTTCCTCTCCGTCTAGAAGCAGGCACACTTGTTCCTGGAATGGAAAAAAAATAACGTCACGCCTGTATAGATGGAGGGATGGGCAGGGATGTAGATCATGCCCAGATGTTCGTCAAAATTTTTCATTTAATTAAGCGACGAGATGATTAAGGCCTAACCCTTCTCATTCAGTAGAGGAGGCATGTGCCCAGCAGTGGGACATGTATAATACAGGGCTAGTAAGTAAGAAAGTAAGACGAGATGAGCAAGGCGCTCGCCTGATGGTAAGCGCCACGCCTGCCCATAAACAGAAGCAACACCACACAAAACTTTGAATTACAAAGCACTGCATGGCACTGAACTGCGCTCGTCACCCCGAGACATAAGATGTTAAGCCTCGCAATTTCCAGTAATTTCACTGGCTTCAATGTCCTTCAAACCGAAACACAACAGTGCTTAGACACTGTTATTTGGCGGCAGAAATAGTCGGCGCGGTGGTACCAACCCAGACGGCCTCTCGCATACGAGGGACTTACCACCTTGCCTAAATCCACATAAATGATTTATATACATAGACTCACGGTATAGTTTCCCACAGGGGTAGGTAGACATCCACCTACTACGATCTTAACACACCTAACCTAGTTTCAGTAAATTATAAAAAGTGTATACCTTCATACGTAGGCAGCGGCTTGGCTGTGCCCCTGGCATTGCCGATGTCCATGAGCGGCGGTCACCGCTTACCATCAGGTGACCCACTCGATCGTTTGCCGGCCTATGTAATAAAAAAAAACACGTGACATACCTTAAGACTGATGATGGTCGCGGCGGGACTGACGTGTACCGCGTGGAAGGTATCGTGTGGTGACGTCATCGCGTCGACGTCCGCGTCATGTTTGTGCGCGTGCGAGTGAGTCGACGTCATGTCGCCGAGAGCTATGAACATGCGCATCTCACTCTCTATGTCTTTGCATAGGATCGCTGGAAGGAATAAATAAATAATAAGCCGTCACATACCTTAAGACTGATGATGGTCGCGGCGGGACTGACGTGGACCGCGTGGAAGGTATCGTGTGGTGACGTCATCGCGTCAACGTCCGCGTCATGTTTGTGCGAGTGAGAGTGAGAATGAGTCGACGTCAACTCGCCGAGAGCTATGAACGTGCGCATCTCACTCTCTATGTCTTTGCATAGGATCGCTGGAAGGAATTAATAAATCGTCGATGAAGTACCAACACCTCCTAAGTGTTGAGAATTTAATTTTACACCAGACTGTTTAAAATAAGGTTTTATTTTACAAAAACTGTTTAGAATAAGGTTTTATTTATTTTGATCAACTATTGATAGTATATAGTTTCCAATACATTACCTTTTTATTAGTTACTAAGGGATGTGGTTTATGTTTACGTCTATTGTAATAAAAAAAGTAATTTTGGACTGACTTGTCAGTTAGGAGGTATTGGTACTTCATCGACGAAATGATTTTTTATAATTTTTTTGGAAAAAAATTTATTATGTTATTATAAAAAAAATGTGTGCGTGTACACATGTAAGAAGTGAAACTTCTTTATGACCTTATTTTTCGAAAAATTATCTACTATATGCAACTTAGCGGAAGCAGCGATAGCTCAGCGGGGAGTGGTACGGACTGTCGAGACGAAAGTCGCAAGTTCGAAACCAGCCCTAAGAGCATACACCACTGACTTTTCTAGTTTTTTTAAAACAGTCACATACATAGTTCTGACCCCACAGTAAGATACGAATCTTGTGTCGTGGGTATCAGGAACTACGAGAGACTTTCGGTCTCACAACACCCAGACCAGAAACAAACATTTGATTCGGTTCTGGGATCGATCCCGCGGCCTCTCGCTTCACAGCAGGCTACTCGTCCGACAAGCCACGAAGGCTGTCAATATTAATTGTATTATTATAATATTAATTGTTAATTATCACTTGCTTTAACGATGAAGGAAACATCGTGAGGAAACCTGCATACCTGAGACCTCGATAAGATTTTTCGAAGGTATGTGAAGTCTGGCAACCCGCATTAGACCAGTGCAGCGTGGTGGACTAAGGCCTAACCCCTCTCATTCAGTAGAGGAGGCCCGTGCCCAGCAGTGGGACATGTATAATAGAGGGTTAGTAAAAAAAAAATCCACTCACTGTAAGAAACGCAACAGCAAGCTAGCAGCCTTGTCCAACCCATTCATGCTGTAGACAAAACTGTCTACAGCGCTACTCTACCACTCATATGTAATGTCACAGTCATGTTATAGTCTGGTCACATACCTGTGCTATTCCAGTTATCCGCCAGCCATCCAGCCAGCCTGTTGGCAGCCGCTCTGACCGCCAGCGCGTGTAGCGGCAGAGATGCGGCCGGCAGCAGCGCGGACAGAGCTGAGCCCGCGCGGGCGCGGAGCGACGGAGCGGCAGAGATGGGCGCCGACGCACGGAGAGACGACAGATGGGATGAGTATAAAGATTGCAGGGATTGGAGTAGCGCCTGTGGGATAGACTGTGTACTTTATACACTATGCCATCTCTAATTGGTGCCGTCTATTTCTGCCGCTCAGCAGCAGTGTGTGAGCAATGTTGTGTTTCGGTTAATTGAAGCCAGTAAAATAACTGGGTATTATGAAACTTAACATCTTGTCTCTGGGTGGCAATCGCAGTTCAGTGTTTTAATGTAATGTCACGCAATAAGTTAATAAACTCAAGCTTGTACGAATGTTGCGCCATTTGTATTATAAAGTAGGTTAATTTCTTAATATTCATGTTTAAATAAGTCTTCGACGAATATTACACTAATGTATTATAAAGTAGGCTAATGTAATGTTAACGCATTTTTATAATATGTATAAATAAGTTTTTCGGCAATTAAATGGACATTAAATTAAAGGACTCCGAACAAGCAACATGTTTTAATTACAAATCGCATCCAATTCGATCGCACAATATTTGTCTCGGGTCTGGGTGTTGTGAGAGGGAAAGTCTCTCGTAGTTCCTGATACCCACGACACAAGACTCGTATCATACTGTGAGGTCAGGACTATGTGTGTGACTGTTGGGTGTATTTATGAAAAAAAAAATGCTATCACTCACAGCTTCATCCCCTGCCCTTCCCCTGACAAGTTGTCTCGCTTGCTCTCTAGCTATCTCCCTCGCCTGTACCAGGACTGTGGCAGACAACTCCTTAACCGCTGCGGCAGTCACTCTCTCTATGACAAGCTCTAGCACGCGACGCGTTGACGACGGCTGGCTTTTGAGCAGTTCTTCTTCTAGACGACTCTAGAAGAACATCACATTAATATAAGCAGTAGCTATGATCTAATACGTCAAGCTAATATATTTGTTTTTTTTTATCTGAGCACGCCAAAGTGACTGCACTACACCAGTAAGGTAAGGTAAGGTAAGGTAAGGTAAGGTAAGGTAAGGTAAGGTAAGGTAAGGTAAGGTAAGGTAAGGTAAGGTAAGGTAAGGTAAGGTAAGGTAAGGTAAGGTAAGGTAAGGTAAGGTAAGGTAAGGTAAGGTAAGGTAAGGTAAGGTAAGGTAAGGTAAGGTAAGGTAAGGTAAGGTAAGGTAAGGTAAGGTAAGGTAAGTTAAGGTAAGGTAAGGTAAAGTAAGATAAGGTAAGGTAAGCGCAGTGCATGTCCAACAAACCAGTGAACACCGACAAACAATGACTTAACTGGTGGACAGGATACCGGCCTGTATAAATAAATAATTCTTCACACTCTGAAGAGAGAAGAAGTGAATCAAGGAGCGACAGGATAGAAGGATGACCGATGTAGGCGCAGTAATACAAGGATGTACCCCTATACCCACCCCAACCAACCATCAAGTCATGCCTTAAGCCCCTCGGGAGAACCGGATATACACTGGCTGATCCTAGAACGCGATCTACACAAGGTGTGTGGATCACTATGGCAGGTTTTAACACCAAGTGTACGGTGGTCACTATCCTACCACCAGCAAAAGTTCAGTGGTACAATATAGCTCAGCCAGTAACAAACATCAAAAACTTTTTACAAGGTGGTAGGTCCCTCGTATGCGAGAGGCTGGCTCGACCGGGTCGTTACCACTGTCTCACAGAAAACCGACGTTAAGTAGGGGCTTGCTGCTGCGTTTCGTACGGTGAGTGAGATATCCGGAAGCCCAAATCCCCTCCCCTTCCCAATCCCTAATTATCCCTTTCCTTTAAGGTCAGCAACACCCATGATTCTTCTAGTATTGTGTACATGGGTGGTGGAGATCACTTACCATCAGGTGACCCACTTGCTCGTTGACCCGACTTATGCTATAAAAAAAAATACATTCAACACTCACCTGCAACTCCTTCTCTTTGCTCCTAATCCTGTCTTCAGGATTCAAATCCAAACTGACCGGAGTTATGTGACGATAACTGGAAACTTTCACTTGACCAACTCTACACGTGGATAATAACACATTTAGATCCTTTAAATATGGACACAGTTCAAATATAACCGTCTCATTAACCACATCACAAGCGTCTATATTAATTTCACTTATCACACTTTTAACATCACTTTTTTCATAAAACAACTCCTGAGGGAACTGGGGTAGGTCGAAAAGCCACCCCAAAACTGACTTCAAATATACCACGGTGTTTTTTTTCATATTTTCATTGAACTTCAGTGTGTTTGTGTAGATATCGAAGAGAATCTTGTGCAGTTCTCTGTAATATTTGGTCCGTAGACTTGTGTAGTCCAACATTGATAGGTAATGTACAATCCATGGTATTGTTATGGATAGTCGTCCGGTCTCTTGAGATTTTGTGAGCAACCCCTTTAGATCGAGGTGTGGTTGATACTGCAAGGAAAGTTTTGGTTAAATAATATGATAATTTCCCATGTTGAATATTATACTATTAAAGACAATAGTATCAGTGGAGGGGGAAACCATATATAAGCCGGTGTTGAATGTTGGATAGCTCTCTTATCGCTCTGTCCGTCGTCGTGATAACATCGCTCTCAGGTCGTATTTTGTGCTGTTAAATTATTTTTGTCGATCGTGGCTAGGTTATTTGAATTGTTCAAACAATTAATCTTATGAACATAATTGATGATTCGGTATTTTTATAAATTTAATTAAAGCATTAAATTGTAGCTACTCGTGTATTTCTTTTTTTTTTAACTACTTCTGATCTAGTTCCTTAGAATACACTATTTTATATGCAAAAGAAAATAATACGAAAAAGAAACCCTTTTGTTAAAATACAGTCATAATCGGTTCAAAAATGAGCCCGCAGTAGTAATTTTAAATATCGGTTTTAGCAAAGTTGGGCGCGTAGTGGGGACTGCTGGTGGGAGGATACTTGTATCCGACCGGATAGCGACCACCGTACACTGGTGCTAAAACCTGCCATAGTGGCCCACCTTGTGTGGGTTGCGTTCCAGGGTCAGCCAGTGTATATCCGGTTCTCCCCAGGGGGCTTGCCCCCTGATCCTAATCATTTTTCCATACGTTTTCCTCCCCCTCCCCCTTGGCCTTTTGGCAGGCCGGCATGATCTTGCCGACCTACGATGGACACATTGTTTATCGTTGGTCGACACTATTCTGGGATTGCGCTACACTTACCATAAGTTAAGGATAAAAAAAAAACTTCTCACTATCTCGCTCGCACACGTGCACCGTAATGGTCATTTTACACAGTGACGTCAAAGTTAGCATATAGAAACAGCATTAACACAGGCGAAGTGTGTACTCACATAATTCCTCTTCGCTAAATCGTTCTGCAGTACTTTATCGTTGGGCACTGCATGTGTGGGCACGTGTTCCCGGACATGCAGGCTCTTGGCACTGAGTTCCACTGCACTGTACGGCAGCGACGTCAGATATCCCAGGAACTTGGACAGCAGCGACAGTTTCTTTGTAAGATGAACATAGTCATTGGTTATGTCTGTGTTCGCTGTGGGGGGAAATAATAAAATTTACAAATTAACTTGGACTAATTTTGATTAATTTTGATAGCCTCCGTGGCGCAGCGGGCGAGTAGCCGGCTGCGAAGCGAGAGGCCGCGGGTTCGATCCCCGCACCGGGGCAAATGTTTGAGTGATTCACAAATATTTATTTCGGGGTCTGGGTGTTGTGAGACCGAAAGTCTCTCGTAGTTCCTGATACCCAACACAAGACTCGTATCTTACTATGGGTTCAGGACTATGGATGTGATAGTTTTAAAAAAAAAGAACTTGAAATCGGTTGAAAAAAAAACAATTGAGACTTAGGAAAAATACCCTTGCATTTTTTTTATTTGATTGAATGACGAGCAACGCGCTCGCCTGATGGTAAGTGACACGTCTGTCCATAGACAGAAGCAACACCACACAGAACTTTGAATCACAAAGCACTGCATGGCACTGAAATGCGCTCGTCACCCAGAGACTTAAGATGTTAAGTCTCATAATGCCCAATTATTTCACTTCAATGTCCTTCAAACTGAAATACAACAGTGCTTACACACTGTTGCTTGGTGGCAAGACAAAGACAAAGCGGTGGTACCAACCCAGACGGTCTCTCGCATACGGGGGACCTACCACCTTGCAAATTCTTGTGGATCACACAAACATTTGTCTCGTTGCGGGGATCGAACCCGCGGCCTCTCGCTTCACAGCCGGCTGCTCGCCCGACAAGCCACGGAGGCTGTCAAATACATTTCTTTTAATACAGAAATGTGTCAGCCATTGTGTGATCCACAAATATTTATCTCGGGGTCTGGGTGTTGTGAGACCGAAAGTCTCTCGTAGTTCCTGATACCCACGACACAAGACTCGTATCTTACTGTGGGGTCAGGAATGTTGATTGTTGGGTGTATTATTAAATGTTTTTTAAGAGTGACTGCTTATGAAACATCTGTTCAATAATGTAACATATGGATGCAAATATGCTATAACACTTCAACCCACATCAAGGAAAAATTAGGATATTCATTTTATTTTGCTAAATTCATTACCTAAAATCAATAATATTTAGTTCGATTTTGCATAATCGTACATGCAACATGTTTAATTTATATTTTTTTTATAAAATATGGAGATTAACCTACTTGGACCCAATTAATTTAGCAAAATAAAAACAATATATGTTAGTTTTAACGGAATGTGGATTGAAATGTTATTGCATATTTGCATCCATATATACAACAGGTCAGTCTGGAAATCTTTGGGAGAGGCCTATGTTCAACAGTGGACGTCTTGTGGCTGATGATGATGATATACTCACAATTCCCTCGATCCTCGACAGTGACATGCGTGGAGTCCAGAGCCACGATCTCTGATGACAGAGCGTCGCGTAAATGTACCCTGAACGTTTCACTCTCTGCATTCACTATGAAATCTCTGAAAAATATACAGGGTGTAAGGGGAACGCTTCCAAAAATTAAATCAGCTGATGGATGGTGACAAACAGTGGTAACGACCCGGTCGAGCCGGCCCATTCATTCACTATGAAATTTCTGAAAAATATAACATACAGGGTGTTAGGGAAACGCTTCCAAAAATTAAATCAGCTATAAGACGGTGACAAGACAGTGGTAACGACCCGGTCGAGCCGGCCCATTCATTCACTATGAAATCTCTGACAAATATAACATACAGGGTGTTAGGGAAACGCTTCCAAATATTAACTCAGCTGGTGCAGAGTGACAGATAGTGGTAACGACCCGGTCGAGCCGGCCCATTCATGCTGTAGACAATACTGTCTACAGGGTGGCTCTACGATTCTTAATTCTGCTTCCTAATTTGCGTTAACTTTTTTTTTATCCGAGCACGGCAAAGTGACTGCACTACACCTGATGGTAAGCGTAGTGCAGTCAAAAAAAACAGCAACCACCGATTAACAATGAGTTTATCGGTGGTCACCAGAATCATTCTGGTCTGTATAAATGCTTCTTCTCTCTTGAGAGAGGAAAGAAGCAAAACGAGGGCCTGCGACAGGACAGGCGGATGACCGATGCAGGCACAATAATACAAGGATGTACACCTATACCCGCCACAACCAACCATCAAGTCATATCGAAAGCCCCTCGGGATAACCGGATATACACTGGCTGATATAGCAGGTTTTATTTATTTTATTTTATTTATTAAACACAAAACAGGTTACAATCATGTAAAAATATACATTATGATATACATTTGATGAACAATAATTATAACCCAAAACATGTGTTCCAGAAAGTAAAATATAAGTACGAGATAATATCTAATTATTAATAATAACAATTACGTTTGAAAAACTTAAACAAACAGGCATTAAAATATGAGTTACGAATCTTTGAGGATATTATGAATTTGTCGTTTATATACATTAAGATTATTGTGGAATATGTCTAGAGAAGGATTGTCGTTGTTTAGTGCATTGTACTGTCTACACATACGTACAATGGGATTATAGTAAGATGTATTATTACGAAAGATATCAAGGGCAAAAACATTTGGTTTGCGGCATCTAAGATTGATATTAATATTTAGGTTAGAAAGTAGGGAAGGTGAATCAACCATTGAATGTAATAGTTTAAATAGATAGATGAAATCACTTATTTTACGTCTGTGTTCTAATGATGGCACATTAAAGTGAATCAATCTGTCTTTGTAAGATTTTAATTTTCGGTGAAGGTTAAGACGGAAGCATAATTAATTAATTAATTAATTAATTAATTTAACACCATGTGTACGGTGGTCGATATCCGGTTGGATATGAAAATCCTCCCACCAGCTGTCTACAGAGTGGTTCTACCAATCTTAATTCTGCCTCTTAATTTGCATTTGCATCTGCCTCTGAAAAGCAGCGATAGCTCAGCGGGGAGTGGTATGGATTGTCGAGACGAAAGTCGCAGGTTCGAAACCAGCTCCAAGAGCATACACCACTGACTTTTCTAAGTTACGTGTATAATAATTGTTAATTATCGCTTGCTTTAACGGTGAAGGTCACATCGTGAGGAAACCTGCATACCTGAGAACTCGATAAGATTTTTCAAAGCTATGTGATGTCTACCAACCCGCATTAGGCCAGCGTGGTGGACTAAAGTCTAATCCCTCTCATTCAGTAGAGGAGGCCCCTGCCCAGCAGTGGGACGTATATAATACAGGGCTAGTAAAAAAAAAAAAAAAAAAGTGTGCGTCTCGGGACGCTCGACAGAAGTGATAACTTAAACTAATGTGTAAAAGTCCGGTCAAAGTGCAGTCAAAGTCCTGTCAAAGTCCGGTCAAGGTCCTGTCAAAGTTAGTCAAAGTCCGGTCAAAGTCCTGCAAAAATCCGGTTAAAGTCCAGTCAGTCCTGTCAAAGTTTGTCAGAATCCGGTCAAAGCCCTATCAAAGTCCTGTCGAAGTCCGGTTAAAGTCCGGTCAAAGTCCGGTCGAAGTCCGGTCAAATACCAGTCAATGTCCTGTCAAAATCCGGTCAAAGTCCAGTTAAAGCCCTGTCAAAGTCCAGTCGAAGTCCGGTCAAAGTCCTGTCAAAATCCGGTCAAAGTCCAGTCAAAGTCCTGTCAAAATCCGGTTAAAGTCCTGTCAAAGTCCGGTCAAATACCGGTCAAAGTCCTGCAAAAATCCGGTTAAAGTCCAGTCAAAGTCCTGTCAAAGTGTGTCGAAATCCGATCAAAGCCCTATCAAAGTCCTGTCAAAGTCCGGTCGAAGTCCGGTTAAAGATCGGTCAAAGTCCGGTCGAAGTCTGGTCAAATACCAGTCAAAGTCCTGTCAAAATCCGGTTAAAGTCCAGTCGAAATCCGGTCAAATACCAGTCAAAATTCTGTCAAAATCCGGTCAAATTCCTGTCAAAGTTTGTCAAAATCCGGTCGAAGTCCGGTCTAAATCCGGTCAAAGTCCGGTCTAAGTCCGGGCTAAGTTCGGCCAAAAACCTGTTAAAGTCCGGTCAAACTCCGGTCATAGCCCGGTCAAAGTCCGGTCAAAGTCCGGTTGAAGTCCGGTTGAAGTCCGGTCAAAGTCCGGTCCATTCTGACTGGTCACTGTGTGACGCCACCTGGGACTTCGAAATTATCGATGTTCCAGGGAGGTCGGCTAACGCTGCACTGGCTGGTCGATGGACCGGACCGGACCGGCTCGCGTTACGGAACGTTTCGGTTCACCCTCCTATAAAAAGTTATCACTTCAAAAATTGCAATTACTTACTTATAAAACAGTTCTTTGTCTGTGAAGTACGGTAGCCTGTGAGACTCGGGCGCTGCAGGACACGTCAGGCGACGTTGTAACTTGCTCAACTTAGATTCCTGCTCAAAACAATACATTTACCCAATTAATATTATACAGGGTGATTTATATGACGATGGCAGTGAACTAAGGATGTGTTTTTTGAAGTGAAACTTCTTTATCGGCGTTAGAAAAATAAAATCGTCACATTTTTCCGTTACGCGGCCCGCGTCTCATTTTTGACTTAGACTGGATTTTGACCAGAGTTTGACTGGACTTGACAGGAATTTCATCGGACTTTGACCGGACTTTAACCGGGCTTTGATCGGACTTTGACCGGATTTTGACCGGGCTTTGAGCGGACTCTGACCGGACTTTGACCGGACTTTGCCCGCCTTTGACCGGACTTTGACCGGATTCTGACCCGACTTTAACCTGAATTTGACCCGACTTTGACCGGACTTTAACCGGGCTTTGACCGGACTCTGATCGGACTTTGTCCGGGCTTTGACCGAACTTTGACCGGAATTTGACCCGACTTTGACCGGGCTTTGACCGGACTTTGACACGACTTTAACCCGACTTTGACCCGACTTTGACCGGACTTTAACCGGACTCTAACCGGACTTTAACCGGGCTTTGACCAAAATTTGACCGGAATTTGACCCGACTTCGACCGGACTTTGACCGGGCTTTGACCGGACTCTGACCGGACTTTGACCGGGCTTTGACCGGACTTTGACCCGACTTTGATCCGACTTTGACGAAAAATAAGGTCATAAAGAAGTTTCACTTCCTACGTGTGTACACTAGTACACGCACACATTTTTTTTTGGTAATAATAATCCGAGCACAGCAAAGTGACTGCACTACACCTGATGGTAAGCGTAGTGCAGTCCAAAAAACCAGCGACCACCGACAATCTCTCTCATTAAATTTCTAAGAATACTATATCATCACGCCGCGCCGACCTGGTTGTTGGGTGGACACTCGGCCAGCATGTGCATGGTGAACAGTGCGGCCAGGTGTGCATGGTTGGTGGCGGCGCGGCGGGTCCACTGCTCAGTACTGACTTCAACTATATAGATACTATATCATCACGCCGCGCCGACCTGGTTGTTGGGTGGACACTCGGCCAGCATGTGCATGGTGAACAGTGCGGCCAGGTGTGCATGGTTGGTGGCGGCGCGGCGGGTCCACTGCTCAGTACTGACTTCAACTATATAGATACTATATCATCACGCCGCGCCGACCTGGTTGTTGGGTGGACACTCGGCCAGCATGTGCATGGTGAACAGTGCGGCCAGGTGTGCATGGTTGGTGGCGGCGCGGCGGGTCCACTGCTCAGTACTGACTTCAACTATATAGATACTATATCATCACGCCGCGCCGACCTGGTTGTTGGGTGGACACTCGGCCAGCATGTGCATGGTGAACAGTGCGGCCAGGTGTGCATGGTTGGTGGCGGCGCGGCGGGTCCACTGCTCAGTACTGACTTCAACTATATAGATACTATATCATCACGCCGCGCCGACCTGGTTGTTGGGTGGACACTCGGCCAGCATGTGCATGGTGAACAGTGCGGCCAGGTGTGCATGGTTGGTGGCGGCGCGGCGGGTCCACTGCTCAGTACTGACTTCAACTATATAGATACTATATCATCACGCCGCGCCGACCTGGTTGTTGGGTGGACACTCGGCCAGCATGTGCATGGTGAACAGTGCGGCCAGGTGTGCATGGTTGGTGGCGGCGCGGCGGGTCCACTGCTCAGTACTGACTTCAACTATATAGATACTATATCATCACGCCGCGCCGACCTGGTTGTTGGGTGGACACTCGGCCAGCATGTGCATGGTGAACAGTGCGGCCAGGTGTGCATGGTTGGTGGCGGCGCGGCGGGTCCACTGCTCAGTACTGACTTCAACTATATAGATACTATATCATCACGCCGCGCCGACCTGGTTGTTGGGTGGACACTCGGCCAGCATGTGCATGGTGAACAGTGCGGCCAGGTGTGCATGGTTGGTGGCGGCGCGGCGGGTCCACTGCTCAGTACTGACTTCAACTATATAGATACTATATCATCACGCCGCGCCGACCTGGTTGTTGGGTGGACACTCGGCCAGCATGTGCATGGTGAACAGTGCGGCCAGGTGTGCATGGTTGGTGGCGGCGCGGCGGGTCCACTGCTCAGTACTGACTTCAACTATATAGATACTATATCATCACGCCGCGCCGACCTGGTTGTTGGGTGGACACTCGGCCAGCATGTGCATGGTGAACAGTGCGGCCAGGTGTGCATGGTTGGTGGCGGCGCGGCGGGTCCACTGCTCAGTACTGACTTCAACTATATAGATACTATATCATCACGCCGCGCCGACCTGGTTGTTGGGTGGACACTCGGCCAGCATGTGCATGGTGAACAGTGCGGCCAGGTGTGCATGGTTGGTGGCGGCGCGGCGGGTCCACTGCTCAGTACTGACTTCAACTATATAGATACTATATCATCACGCCGCGCCGACCTGGTTGTTGGGTGGACACTCGGCCAGCATGTGCATGGTGAACAGTGCGGCCAGGTGTGCATGGTTGGTGGCGGCGCGGCGGGTCCACTGCTCAGTACTGACTTCAACTATATAGATACTATATCATCACGCCGCGCCGACCTGGTTGTTGGGTGGACACTCGGCCAGCATGTGCATGGTGAACAGTGCGGCCAGGTGTGCATGGTTGGTGGCGGCGCGGCGGGTCCACTGCTCAGTACTGACTTCAACTATATAGATACTATATCATCACGCCGCGCCGACCTGGTTGTTGGGTGGACACTCGGCCAGCATGTGCATGGTGAACAGTGCGGCCAGGTGTGCATGGTTGGTGGCGGCGCGGCGGGTCCACTGCTCAGTACTGACTTCAACTATATAGATACTATATCATCACGCCGCGCCGACCTGGTTGTTGGGTGGACACTCGGCCAGCATGTGCATGGTGAACAGTGCGGCCAGGTGTGCATGGTTGGTGGCGGCGCGGCGGGTCCACTGCTCAGTACTGACTTCAACTATATAGATACTATATCATCACGCCGCGCCGACCTGGTTGTTGGGTGGACACTCGGCCAGCATGTGCATGGTGAACAGTGCGGCCAGGTGTGCATGGTTGGTGGCGGCGCGGCGGGTCCACTGCTCAGTACTGACTTCAACTATATAGATACTATATCATCACGCCGCGCCGACCTGGTTGTTGGGTGGACACTCGGCCAGCATGTGCATGGTGAACAGTGCGGCCAGGTGTGCATGGTTGGTGGCGGCGCGGCGGGTCCACTGCTCAGTACTGACTTCAACTATATAGATACTATATCATCACGCCGCGCCGACCTGGTTGTTGGGTGGACACTCGGCCAGCATGTGCATGGTGAACAGTGCGGCCAGGTGTGCATGGTTGGTGGCGGCGCGGCGGGTCCACTGCTCAGTACTGACTTCAACTATATAGATACTATATCATCACGCCGCGCCGACCTGGTTGTTGGGTGGACACTCGGCCAGCATGTGCATGGTGAACAGTGCGGCCAGGTGTGCATGGTTGGTGGCGGCGCGGCGGGTCCACTGCTCAGTACTGACTTCAACTATATAGATACTATATCATCACGCCGCGCCGACCTGGTTGTTGGGTGGACACTCGGCCAGCATGTGCATGGTGAACAGTGCGGCCAGGTGTGCATGGTTGGTGGCGGCGCGGCGGGTCCACTGCTCAGTACTGACTTCAACTATATAGATACTATATCATCACGCCGCGCCGACCTGGTTGTTGGGTGGACACTCGGCCAGCATGTGCATGGTGAACAGTGCGGCCAGGTGTGCATGGTTGGTGGCGGCGGGTCCACTGCTCAGTACTGACTTCAACTATATAGATACTATATCATCACGCCGCGCCGACCTGGTTGTTGGGTGGACACTCGGCCAGCATGTGCATGGTGAACAGTGCGGCCAGGTGTGCATGGTTGGTGGCGGCGCGGCGGGTCCACTGCTCAGTACTGACTTCAACTATATAGATACTATATCATCACGCCGCGCCGACCTGGTTGTTGGGTGGACACTCGGCCAGCATGTGCATGGTGAACAGTGCGGCCAGGTGTGCATGGTTGGTGGCGGCGCGGCGGGTCCACTGCTCAGTACTGACTTCAACTATATAGATACTATATCATCACGCCGCGCCGACCTGGTTGTTGGGTGGACACTCGGCCAGCATGTGCATGGTGAACAGTGCGGCCAGGTGTGCATGGTTGGTGGCGGCGGGTCCACTGCTCAGTACTGACTTCAACTATATAGATACTATATCATCACGCCGCGCCGACCTGGTTGTTGGGTGGACACTCGGCCAGCATGTGCATGGTGAACAGTGCGGCCAGGTGTGCATGGTTGGTGGCGGCGGGTCCACTGCTCAGTACTGACTTCAACTATATAGATACTATATCATCACGCCGCGCCGACCTGGTTGTTGGGTGGACACTCGGCCAGCATGTGCATGGTGAACAGTGCGGCCAGGTGTGCATGGTTGGTGGCGGCGCGGCGGGTCCACTGCTCAGTACTGACTTCAACTATATAGATACTATATCATCACGCCGCGCCGACCTGGTTGTTGGGTGGACACTCGGCCAGCATGTGCATGGTGAACAGTGCGGCCAGGTGTGCATGGTTGGTGGCGGCGCGGCGGGTCCACTGCTCAGTACTGACTTCAACTATATAGATACTATATCATCACGCCGCGCCGACCTGGTTGTTGGGTGGACACTCGGCCAGCATGTGCATGGTGAACAGTGCGGCCAGGTGTGCATGGTTGGTGGCGGCGCGGCGGGTCCACTGCTCAGTACTGACTTCAACTATATAGATACTATATCATCACGCCGCGCCGACCTGGTTGTTGGGTGGACACTCGGCCAGCATGTGCATGGTGAACAGTGCGGCCAGGTGTGCATGGTTGGTGGCGGCGCGGCGGGTCCACTGCTCAGTACTGACTTCAACTATATAGATACTATATCATCACGCCGCGCCGACCTGGTTGTTGGGTGGACACTCGGCCAGCATGTGCATGGTGAACAGTGCGGCCAGGTGTGCATGGTTGGTGGCGGCGCGGCGGGTCCACTGCTCAGTACTGACTTCAACTATATAGATACTATATCATCACGCCGCGCCGACCTGGTTGTTGGGTGGACACTCGGCCAGCATGTGCATGGTGAACAGTGCGGCCAGGTGTGCATGGTTGGTGGCGGCGCGGCGGGTCCACTGCTCAGTACTGACTTCAACTATATAGATACTATATCATCACGCCGCGCCGACCTGGTTGTTGGGTGGACACTCGGCCAGCATGTGCATGGTGAACAGTGCGGCCAGGTGTGCATGGTTGGTGGCGGCGCGGCGGGTCCACTGCTCAGTACTGACTTCAACTATATAGATACTATATCATCACGCCGCGCCGACCTGGTTGTTGGGTGGACACTCGGCCAGCATGTGCATGGTGAACAGTGCGGCCAGGTGTGCATGGTTGGTGGCGGCGCGGCGGGTCCACTGCTCAGTACTGACTTCAACTATATAGATACTATATCATCACGCCGCGCCGACCTGGTTGTTGGGTGGACACTCGGCCAGCATGTGCATGGTGAACAGTGCGGCCAGGTGTGCATGGTTGGTGGCGGCGCGGCGGGTCCACTGCTCAGTACTGACTTCAACTATATAGATACTATATCATCACGCCGCGCCGACCTGGTTGTTGGGTGGACACTCGGCCAGCATGTGCATGGTGAACAGTGCGGCCAGGTGTGCATGGTTGGTGGCGGCGCGGCGGGTCCACTGCTCAGTACTGACTTCAACTATATAGATACTATATCATCACGCCGCGCCGACCTGGTTGTTGGGTGGACACTCGGCCAGCATGTGCATGGTGAACAGTGCGGCCAGGTGTGCATGGTTGGTGGCGGCGCGGCGGGTCCACTGCTCAGTACTGACTTCAACTATATAGATACTATATCATCACGCCGCGCCGACCTGGTTGTTGGGTGGACACTCGGCCAGCATGTGCATGGTGAACAGTGCGGCCAGGTGTGCATGGTTGGTGGCGGCGCGGCGGGTCCACTGCTCAGTACTGACTTCAACTATATAGATACTATATCATCACGCCGCGCCGACCTGGTTGTTGGGTGGACACTCGGCCAGCATGTGCATGGTGAACAGTGCGGCCAGGTGTGCATGGTTGGTGGCGGCGCGGCGGGTCCACTGCTCAGTACTGACTTCAACTATATAGATACTATATCATCACGCCGCGCCGACCTGGTTGTTGGGTGGACACTCGGCCAGCATGTGCATGGTGAACAGTGCGGCCAGGTGTGCATGGTTGGTGGCGGCGCGGCGGGTCCACTGCTCAGTACTGACTTCAACTATATAGATACTATATCATCACGCCGCGCCGACCTGGTTGTTGGGTGGACACTCGGCCAGCATGTGCATGGTGAACAGTGCGGCCAGGTGTGCATGGTTGGTGGCGGCGGGTCCACTGCTCAGTACTGACTTCAACTATATAGATACTATATCATCACGCCGCGCCGACCTGGTTGTTGGGTGGACACTCGGCCAGCATGTGCATGGTGAACAGTGCGGCCAGGTGTGCATGGTTGGTGGCGGCGCGGCGGGTCCACTGCTCAGTACTGACTTCAACTATATAGATACTATATCATCACGCCGCGCCGACCTGGTTGTTGGGTGGACACTCGGCCAGCATGTGCATGGTGAACAGTGCGGCCAGGTGTGCATGGTTGGTGGCGGCGCGGCGGGTCCACTGCTCAGTACTGACTTCAACTATATAGATACTATATCATCACGCCGCGCCGACCTGGTTGTTGGGTGGACACTCGGCCAGCATGTGCATGGTGAACAGTGCGGCCAGGTGTGCATGGTTGGTGGCGGCGGGTCCACTGCTCAGTACTGACTTCAACTATATAGATACTATATCATCACGCCGCGCCGACCTGGTTGTTGGGTGGACACTCGGCCAGCATGTGCATGGTGAACAGTGCGGCCAGGTGTGCATGGTTGGTGGCGGCGCGGCGGGTCCACTGCTCAGTACTGACTTCAACTATATAGATACTATATCATCACGCCGCGCCGACCTGGTTGTTGGGTGGACACTCGGCCAGCATGTGCATGGTGAACAGTGCGGCCAGGTGTGCATGGTTGGTGGCGGCGCGGCGGGTCCACTGCTCAGTACTGACTTCAACTATATAGATACTATATCATCACGCCGCGCCGACCTGGTTGTTGGGTGGACACTCGGCCAGCATGTGCATGGTGAACAGTGCGGCCAGGTGTGCATGGTTGGTGGCGGCGCGGCGGGTCCACTGCTCAGTACTGACTTCAACTATATAGATACTATATCATCACGCCGCGCCGACCTGGTTGTTGGGTGGACACTCGGCCAGCATGTGCATGGTGAACAGTGCGGCCAGGTGTGCATGGTTGGTGGCGGCGGGTCCACTGCTCAGTACTGACTTCACTCGAGCTCGAAACGAGGACCGAGACGCTCCCGACGATCTCGACTCCTGGTACCATCTGGATAAAAGAAAGTGTTTTGAAGTGATAACTTCTTATGGGAGGGTGAACCGAATCGTTCCGTAACGCGAGCGGTCCATCGACCAACCAGTCTTAACCGACCTCCACTTCCCAGGTGGTGTCACACAGTAACCAGTCGGCTTGGACCAGACTTTCAGGAGACTTTGACCGGACTTTGATAGGGCTTTGACAGGTCTTTGACCGGACTTTGACTGGACTTTGACGGGACTTTGAAAAAAAATAAAAATAAATAATATTTAAAAATAACTAAAAACACACTTTTATAGAAAATCCAACAAAATACATTTTTTTCTTCAAATTCATTAAAATTTATTTTTTATTTATAGTTTTCTATAAAAGCGTGTTTAAATGTTGCAAAAAATAAATAATAGTTTTATTATTTATTTTTTGCAACATTTAAATTAAGAACAAGATTATAAAGTTACTATTAAAACTTATGAAGAATTTGGTCGCGGCTCCGCCCGCGTGAACGTTTAAAATTGACAAAGTTTCATACAAACTTTCATCCCCTATTTTATCCCCTTGGGGGTAGAATTTATCAAAATCCTTTCTTAGCGGATGCCTACGTCATAACATCTACCTGCATGCCAAATTTCAGCCTGATCCCTCCAGTGGTTGGGCTGTGCGTTGATAGATCACTATGTCAGTCAGTCACCTTTGAGTTTTATATATATTTAGATGAGTTATATTTAAAAAGTCGACAATACCTGACAATTTCATAAAACATGTCCCTCTGCTTCTTGAAGTTCTGGAAGCTGAGCACCGAGGGGAAGTTCTCGGCGTTGTCTGTCTCGAAGTTAAAGCAGATCACGCCGTTTGAACTGCGGGGCTCTTGGGTTCGACGTTTGTCCTGGGAAATAAAACATTTTATAAAAAAAAATTGTTTTATAAATGATTGCTTTTTTCAACTTTTTATTTTTTTATATGTGTCTTTTGACGGTCGACATTATGTTTGAACTGAACTGTGCTTGGAGTTTTGGCGGGAATTCTGAAAGTGCGGTTCAAGTGCGGTTCATCGCTTATTTTAATTTATTTCAAAAACAAGTTTAAAGTTGAGTTTGTTGTATAAAAGTGATGTGGACTTGTGTAATAAACATTGACGGTGATGAACAGTGTATGGAAACATTGAAATAAGCGAGTTAAGCATCGTACTGAAAGGAATCCACACCATTAAAGTTTATTTATTTATTTATTTGCACTTCATATACAATATGTATATAAGCGGACTTAATGCTAGAGGCATTCTCTACCAGTCAACCTTAGGATGGTGCAGAGATAGACAAGGTAGGTGCAACAAGTATAACAAGGAATGTGACAAAATTACGCAATAAAGTAAAGTTCTGTGTTGTGTTGCTTCTGTTTATGGGCAGGCGTGGCGCTTACCATCAGGCGAGCGTTTGCTCGTCTCGTTATTTAATCAAATAAAAAAAAATTATAAAATTCCTAATTCAAGAAAACCAATGATACCAATGCACCATTCGATATCAGGCAAATGTGATGGTCTAAGAACTAGCCCTTCTGATTAGGGAGACAGGTCAACAGGGCCGATGTTAATACTCACTTGATTCGATTCGGCTTCACACCTCAGCCCATAGCAATTTAGCAAGAATTTAGCTAGATCCGGATAGAAACTGCGGACATTCTTGTTTTCACCTGTAAATGAGTACAGCAATGTTATATTTCTTACATAGCTTTACCAATCTATCCTCGAAGCTGTAGGCTGATATACAAGTATTTTAAATATCTAAACTCATATTATAAAGAGGAAAGATTTGTATTTTTGTATGTTATGAATAAACTTAAAAATTACTGGACCGATTTCAAAAATTCTTTCACCATTGGATTCCTACATAATTCCTGATGAACATAGGCTACGTTTTATCCCCGAAAAAGCAGATCACGCGGGCGGAGTCGCGAGGAAAAGCTATACAAAATAAAATTATCAAACTGTCTTTCAACTACCCATACCTGACTTCTACCAACAAAATCTATGAAGTTACTAAGATAATGAACATCAAACAATTATATACCTATTACACATGTATTTTTATCAAGAAAGCTTTTAAAACGAACACTCATACAAATGTAATATTTACAAAATTAAAGCAAATTAATCAAGGTAGTACTCGATGAGCTAGTTTTTTAACACGCTTTTATTAGCTTCATTTAAAAAACTAAAAAACGTTTAAAAAACTAAAAAACACGCCTTTTATAGAAAATCCAACAAAAAAATAGAAAAAAAAATTAATTGATTGAAGAAAAAAAATTATTTTATTGTAAAAAAAAAGCGTGGGGTGCACGTTGTCAATAGTTGTGTCGGTAAATATCAAAACTGGTTATATCCACTGTTGGTAAAAAAATGTTTTTTTATGCCATCACCACTAAAGGGTTCTTACGGAAAGGACGTTATTTACAAAAGTGTAAAAATCTACTATTTTACCATAGTAATATTGGTCTAAAGTTTGATGGTATATCAAATTCAGCAACATCCATGCTATACATTTTATCAATATTGGCAAAATCCATTTTGACCAATCACGAGGGCGCATTTTTGCAATATGGCCGATAATTTCAAATCTGACGTGATCGTATTGAGCGTTCGTGTTCCGTCTTTATTAATATTTTTAAATAATTACGGACTTTCGAAATGAGTGCTATACCAAAAGTTACTGCAGACAAAGTAAGAAACCGTAAAATCTATGCAACTTTTAATAAAAATGCGCAATTGAAGGAAAATCGGTAAGTTTGCAAACGTAATGCTGCAGAATTGTTAGTACTTCTGCAAGGGTTGTCAAAGTTGTTGGCCGCAATTCGCAATATGCTGTAGTGTACTATACATCTTAGGTATAGCATTATTGTTGATTATAGGTGAACTTAATATGCCGCGATTTTAGTTTTTACCCGACTTCAAAAAGGAGAAAGTTTTCAATATGTCCGTAATGTTTTATGCAAATATGTTAAACGATATCTCCGCTGGTTTTGATGATTTGTCTTTGTATTTGATAGGGTTTACTCTATTTTTTTATTTATTTGATTAAATGACGAGACGAGCAAGGTGCTCGCCTGATGGTAAGCGCCATGCCTGCCCATAAACAGAAACAACACCACACAGAACTTTGAATTACGAAGCACTGCATGGCACTGAACTGCGCTCGTCACCCCGAGACATAAGATGTTAAGTCTCATAATGCCCAGTAATTTCACTGGCTTGCAATGTCCTTCAAACCGAAACACAACAGTGCTTACACATTGTTGCTTGACGGCAGAAATAGACAAAGCGGTGGTACCAACCCATACGACCCAGCCTCTCACATACGAGGGACCTACCACCTTGTAAATCCCCTTACTTGACTCGTCACTCTACAATGGTCCAATATTTTAGTTAAGATTTAGATTTTAACTTGCACCATCAGTGACGGAGTGCACAGAGAATTTGGTATGGGTGTATGAAAGTAACTACTTGAATATAATAAAACGACACCACTAAGGCTAAGAACCGTGATTTTTTTTTAGGTATTACAATTCGAAAAATCACACAAGAGTAATTGTCCGGGACTGGAATTTGTGTCAGGTTTGGCGATAGGCTCGACACCTATCACATCTTGCGAACTATGGGTGCACTAACGTACCTCTGTCTACATCTTCCGAGATAAAGGCATGAGCTTATGTTATGAATAGGTACTTAAAAGGGCATTTTTTTCAGGTACTCTGCTCCCGGCTTACCGTTTATACCTACATGTAGAATGTACCATTTGTTTTTCATAAAGACGACAACCCTAACCCGTCAGGATCTGTCATTGAATGTCAATTCAATGACAGAGTAGATCAAAATTAGATAAATCCACATGTGAATTACTTCAAAAGTAGTAAAATCCACTTGGAAATATCAAACTTGGATATATCCAAACTTTATTTTCGTTTTTTTACGAAATTTGTGCCTATTCAATCATAACTAAGCTACATAAAACGATCGTGTTATATAAATACATCTAAATCTAATGTATTTCATACGTAAATCTATACACAATTATCAGTTTTTAAAATATAATAACCATGAAAAAAAAATTCGTTTGGATATATCCATTTTTGATATTTACCGACAGAGTTATAAATATTTTATTGACAGATAAGTAGAAGGATTATCATTTTGATAATGTCTTAAAAAGCACCCCATGGTTTTTGTTACAATAAAATACATTTTTATCTTCAAATTTATTTTCTATTTTTTAGTTAGATTTTTTATAAAAGCGTGTTTTTTAGTTTTTTTTAACTATTATTTATTTTCATACTGACTATTGAGGCGATGTAAAAGAAATACACTTTGTACGTACCTAAAATTTTCAACGAATTCTTATCCAAAATGACTTCCAGCATACTTCGGAGGTTCCATAACGATTTCACAGCAAAGTATGTACTATTGTTTATTGTTTTAAGCAAATAATCATAGTCATTCTCTTTCAACTTATTTTCAGATGCAACACAATCTTCCTCGCACTGTTTCGTCAAAACTAAGGATATCAAATAATATATTTCAGTATTTACACTCAATATAAGATTATTCCTAAATAACAAGTCATATATATCGACAATTAAATCGATTTTCTCCTTCAATAAAACCTTTTTCACCTCAATTCTGGTGTAATTGTGATTTTTTTGACTCAAGTCCTTTTGCGTAATTTTTATCTGTGGCATTAATGGTGTTTTTGGTGTCGAACTTGTGTTTAGTATGTTGAATTTCTCCATCAATTTGTGTCTTTCCTGTTTCAATATATTTCGTTCAGTTTCAAAATTACTCGCCGATTCTTTCGGTTGTATTTTTTGTTGTTTGAACACCGCATTATCTTCTAAAGCTAAAACGGACGGCTGTTGGAAGTAATTTAACTGTACACTCTTTTGATCCACATGAGTCGGTTTAATCCTCCGTTTCTCTTTAGAACTCTTTTTTGCACCAATTTCAGGGAACATATCTGAATTGCTGATATCCAATTCGGGCTTCGGATCACTGTCATTCTTTCCTGGCTTTTTCTTTCTAGTACTTTTAACGTTGACTAAATAATCGCCGAGACAACTCTTTTCGCTGGACCGTGAGTGCCTGTGACTCAGTCTTGGCGTGTCACATCTATCGTTAAAAGACCTGTTGGGCGTCACAGGACTTGTCAAACTCGAATGATCAGACATGAAGCCGTTCTTCATCGGCGTACTAGATATAAACAGCCTGTCCACTCCGGAGCTAAGCCTGGAATCGTCTGAAGAGATGGATTGATTCCGGTCATCAGGAAACAGTTTCGTCTTAACCTTTCTCCCGCGTTTACGGTCTTTGCTCGGTGATTCGTGGCTGCTGTGGCGGTCAGGTTTGACTGAGAGATTGTCTTTATTGCGTTCATCGCTGGTCGGGTCGCTGATGGAGCGGCGGTGCTTCCTCTGAGAGCTGAGGAGTTTCTCTGGAGTGTTGTGTGGATGGAGTTGTATTGCATTACTGTTTGATTGTAATATGCTGTAATTTAAAAAGGTTTTGTCAAAATTTTACGTTAAGTTGGAAAAACATCAGTAACTCTTTAATGCCAATTATTATTTATATAATGCCGTGTCAGCCATATGTGGCTGACGGAATATGCTTGTTTTGAAAGTGCGATTTGAATTTTTTTTTACAATGTTACAGTTTTACAGTGCTTACACACTGTTGCTTGGCGACAGAAATTGTGTATATATTTTGTAAATTGATTTACATAGATACATACACACTGACACCTCTTAACCACCCATATTTCGTCGTCTATTTTCGTCCCATGATGTGATAGGAGGCGAGCATTTTGCCATACTGAGCACAAATTCCAGACTGCCCGCTGGTACTGAGCATTTTGTGATAAAACCAATATAACTTTTACCTGACTCAGGATCGAACCCGAAGCCTCAGAACAGGAGTGCAACCGCAAGAACACCTTCACAACTGTGCCACCGAGGCAGTAAATATTTATTTTTGTGAAACACAGTATGAGGTAGCATTTATTTTAAATTACCAGTATTTCAGCTAAGTTAGGAATTTTCCTCATATATTTTTCGTTAACATTGACGTTTTTTTTATAGCATAGGCCGGTAAACGAGCAAGTGTGTCACTTGATGGTAAATCATCTCCACCGCCCATGTACACCCACCACCAGAAGAATCAAGGGCGCGTTGCCGACCTTAAAGGAAAGAGGGATTGGGAAGGGGAGGGGATTTGGGCTTCCGGATATCTCACTCACCGTACGAAACGCAGCAGCAAGCCGCTAATTTACGGCGGTTTTCTGTGAGACAGTGGTAACGACCCGGTGTAGCCAGCCCATTCATGCCGTACAAAACTGTCTACATCGTGGCTCTACCACTCAGCGTGGCTTTACGAGATAAGATGGTGTATATTTGCCCTCAAAATCATAGACGTTATCCGAAACTAGTTTTGTTTTTATTTATTATCAATTTCTTACCTATCCGTCTGGGTCCGTAAATACGACAAAAAGTACGCAACGAACTCCTTCCGGTTGCAACAATGCAAAATACAATCCTCAGGCGTGTCCTAAAAGTTGAAAATATAATTTAACAATAAAGAAATCACAGTAAATCCACGTAAAACTTTAAGGTTATATTTTCACCTCAATGGAGCCATCGTTCAACCATTTTAACAACACTGTCGCGTCTAGTTTTCCCGTGAGGACACATTCTATTATTGTGTCCGGCATTTTGTCAATTCAAAGTAATATAAAAGTAACACAACGTAAAAATCGATTAGCTGCGAGCATAAATACAAAGACCGCCATTCTCTTACTGTCAAGTGTCATGTCAAGTATCCAAAAAGTTTGACATCATATCGTTATTGGCAGTTCATAAGAGTATTAGTCGATTAACCAAGATTTAACGTATTCATCACTAGAGGACAGTTTAATTTTACCCGATGGTATTCATTGATTTTGTGTTTGCTACTCTATCACATCTATACTAATATTAAATATTTTGACCAGTACATACACAACGTGTTACAGAACAATGTGGGTCTTATATACACCTGACAATCAATTTTTAATAATCGACTATAATTATTGTATTTGATATGACCAATAATTTAAATTAAAATAATAGATTATTTATATCGATTATAATTTTACCATATAAAACGCTTTCTTTCTACTTGGCGTTATACTGATCCAATGTCAGCGTTTAAATTTTTATCATGGTTTGACGGTAGGTAATTAGCTTCAAAATGAGGAGACCCGCCGTCTGACCCCCACATAACCTGTAACGGGAGCCAAGTTTCGCCATTGCCTCGTCCCTTTTCTCAGCTATGTTCCATGTGGAGACAAGGCTGACTCTGGGCTTAAAATGTTGGTGACAAAACTATATTGCTTGCTGGTGGTAGGATAGCCATATCCGCCCGGATAGTGACCAACATACACATGGTGTTAAAACCTTTCTTAGTGCCCCCACACACCTTGTGAGGATTGCGTTCAAGGATCAGCCAGTGTATATCAGGTTCTCTCGAGGGCCTTGCGACATGACTTAATGGTTGGTCAGGGCGGGTAAAGACGTACATCCTTCTGTGAATAAGTATTTATACAGGCCGGCATTATTCTGGTGACCACACATAACATTATTGTTTGTCGGTGGTTCGGTGGACTTCACTGCACTTACTATCAGGTGTAGTGCAGTCACTTTGCCTTGCTAGGATAAAAAAACGAATAGATTTAACCAATCGAACTAGATAAAGAATTTTGCTGAAAAAGTACATAACGTAGCGTTGTTTCCGTTTCAATTAAATCTTCGGCTACAGGCGATTACAAGGAAAATTGCCTAATTACCTTCTACTGGCTACAGGATAAATCATGTTCCAAACACAAATTTAACGTACTAGTTGTTTTTTCCTGTAATATAGTATAAAATATTGCGCGAAGCGGTTAGCGATTTTATGATTCATCCTGTCTCAAGCATAGGCCAAATAAAGCTATTTTCTATAATGCTAATAAGTACTTTCAAAAAAAGGTTTTGTGAAACAAGACCTAATTAATGCAGATTGCTCACCTCATTGATCAGACAAATGTGCTTGAGGCAATGTAATGTTCCGTGTCTGTCGTATTTGCATCTGGGCTCGGTCCACCCCTATACCCAGTTAACACACACGGTTAAAAGTAACTCTATATACAGTACAGTACAGCGCTCTCCGTAGTGGCGAGCGTATTTAGCGCCATCTGTCGTAGATGTCATCCTAATTCTTATCTACCGCCACAATTCACAATTGTCATCTGGTGTTAGGATATTCATATCCACCCGGATAGTGAACACCGTACACATGGTGTTAAAACCTGATACAGTGACCCACACACCTTGTGTGGATCGCGTTCCAGGATCAGCCAGTGTATATACAGTTTTCCCGAGGGGTTTGCGACATGACTTGATAGTTGGTTGGGGCGGCTATAGGGGTACATTCCTGTATCTCTGTGCCTCCAACGATCATCCGCCTATCCTGTCGCAGGCTCCTCGATTTGTCGCACTCATGTTTGTCGGTGGTCGCTAGTTTTATGGACTGCATCACGCTTACCATCAGGTGTATCTAGTGCAGTCACTTTGTTGTAATGGATAAAAAAACAATCAAATCTACTATACTTTGTCTCTACATTGTCTCATCTCTGCATCACCCGTAGGTTGAGAATGCCTCTGGCATTAAGTCCGCCTTTATACATGTTTTGTATATAAAGTTTAAATAAATAAATATACTTGATAGTGTCGTTAATATTATTAAGACCATCAATAGTTATATACTATAGGTACCTAACGTCACCCGCTCCGCTCATCAATAACACCACATATTAACACTAAACTGCACACATATTAATAGTTATATCGAGGATATCTTGTGCACAAGTCGTCACAACGTTACAGGAGTTAATTTTATAAAATTACACAATGTAGTGCTAATATACAATGTATCTACATTATATATTAATATTAGTTTTCTACTGTGCGGTTGTAAGCAGTTATTCTACACCACAAGGTATATATTTTTCACACGCTTTTATTAGCTTGTATGTTAGTATTTAACGGAAAATTTTAACATGATTTTGACCTCTTTCAAAGGCATACTTATCAAGGACCGATGACAATTCAATATTTAAAAATGAAATATAAATAACTAGCTTTTGCTCGCGGCTCCGCCCGCGTGAACAGCATTTTCCGGGATAAAAGTAGCCTGTAACCGTCTCCAGGGTCCCCTCTATCACTGTAGATAAATTCATCAAAATCGGTTCAGTGATTTAGGCGTGAAAGCGTAACAAACAAACTCACTTTCGCATTAACTTTCACCCCCCTTTTCATCTCTTATTAACTAAAATTTCCAAAATTGCTGAAACACGTATTTATTTGTTTTACGTCAATAAGCGAAATACAAAATTTTCTTTATGTAACTTTCAAAATGACGGACTTTCATACATATTATCATCCCCTATTTTGACCCCATTGGGGTGGAATTTTCTAAAATCCTTTCTTAGTGGATGCCTACATAACAAAATGAATATACTATCCGAATTTCATGCTTGTAGCCTTGATAGTTTGCGCTCGGCGATGATGAATCAGTCAGTCAGTCAGTACATGTTATTTTATAAGTATAGATAGTTTAAAAAAAGTAAGAAACACGCTTTTATAGAAAATCCAACTAAAAACTAGAAAATAAATTTAAGGGAAAAAATGTATTTTATTGTAAAAATCAGCGTGTATCCCCGTAGATAGACTATTGTCAGCGTCCGTGGCGAAGTGGGCGAATTCGGTGTGACTGCCCGATTTGAACCCAAGACCTCACAGTTTCTCAATCTAATTGAACTGCCACCTGAACAATATGGCGATCTCTGAATGTGTTCAAATCGTGGCAGGACCTTTTATTTTTTATTTTTTCAGGAAAACCGAGTCTCCATGTAATATTGTACGTTAACGGCAAACCAGTTAACATCAGGGGTGAAGGTAAGGTCATTAGGGCTGTAACCAAGACTATAATTAAAAATAATACTAGCCCTGTTTTATGAGCGCAACATTATGTTAGACAGTATGCAAATAACATCTGGAGCTTACTATATGGATCTTGTGGAGACTAGAAAGAATTTCCGTGCTTTCCGGCGTTTTTGCCATACCTATTATTGGAATCAAGTATAACAGCTCGCGTGATAGGACCCACTTAATGACATCCGTGTTGCTTTACATCTGGCTTCTCCAGTTGTAAATGTCCTTACACTTGAGGTTACCTCCTCAATTCATTATTTTGTCTCCCGCTTTGCTATGGAGGGAAGTGAACAATTAATATTTCCAACTCCTCTCTAACCTTCTATCTGATTAATTTCGTTGCGGGACAAAGACATTTAGGCATTCTCAGAGAGTCGCCGAGCTTCACTGCTCGGTGTCAACAAAAATGCGTGCCACTGTTGATCCTGGTGCACAGGAGTTATAGTGGCGGTTGTGGGCGGGATAGTCTCAGTCCTGTTTTATATCAAGACACTGCTGGGCACGGGCTTCCTCTACGAATGAGAGCATTTAGGCCTGAGCCCAATCCGCTGGCCTAATGCGGGAATATACACTACACGTACTTTCAAAAATCTTATGGAGAACCACTCAGGTATGCAGGTTGCCCCACGTTGTTTCTTTCGCCGTAAAAGCAAGCGATAATTAACAATGAGTGCACTTTTAGAAAGATCACAGGTGCATGCTCTTTGGGCTGGTTTCAAACCTGCGACTTTCGTCTCGGCAGTCATTCTCATTTACGAAACTCTCTTTTTTTTTATCCGAGCACGGCAAAGTGTCTGCACTACACCTGATGGTAAGCGCAGTACAGTCCAAAAAACTAATGACCACCTACAAACAATGAGTTTATCAGTGGTCACCAGAATCATGCCGGCCATATAAATGCTTCTTCACACTCCGAAGAGGGTAGAAGCAAATTGAGGGGCCTGCGATAGGACAGGCGGATGACCGATGCAGGCACAGTAATACAAGGATGTACCCCTATACCCGCCCCAACCAACCATCGAGAATCGGATATACCCTGGCTGATCCCGGAACGCGATCCACACAAGGTGTGTGGGTCACTGTATCAGGTTTTAACACCATGTGTACGGTGGTAGCTATTCGGGCGGATCCTACCACCAGTAAAAAAATCTCTGTTGAAATAAGGCTTCACGAATAGTGTATTCATTTATTTATTTTCAGATGGTATTCCAAACGATAATAGGAATTATGAATACATCGCAAATGATACACTAGATTTTTCCTGTATTAGTAACATGACCGATAAAGAAGGATATTATTATAATTTGGTTCATGAGGAAAGTGAGTAAACATTGATACCTAATATCGTGACTTTATATAATATTTCGGAGCATGAAGAGTACGGACACTGAATTGACCTGTTTAAATAACGTTATTCTACGTCAATTGTCGGTACCGCCACTCATATTGATAATTTGAAGGTGGTTTGTGTTGTTTATAAAGTAATTCCACTTTCGAAGTGGGGAGAATGAAAATCCCTCTATATAAGATGGCGTCTTGCCATTTCAAGCTTAGTCTAGTTCCGTCCGCGAGTCATAACAGTAGGGAACTGCTAAAATTATGGCAGACTAGGGTCATTTGAGTACAGTGTTAATCTTAATAACTAGTTAACCGCAAATAACGTGATTTATAACCGCGAAGTGTTTCGGTTCAAAGTGTTAAAGTATTCTCAGCATTGTAACGGGTGGTTTTTCTGTCACCGGTTCTTTTTCCCACCTATGATTGTACTTCCGAGCCGGTAGTAGCTTAAAAGAGTGAATAAACGATAAAGTGATAACCCTGTGTCGTTATCATTGAGACTTATCATACGCCGTACATCTTGACTACATTAAGAGAAGAGTGACGGTTGTAAACCCTCCCCCGTGACGCATCTACCTGGAGCTCGCCGTATCATATATTATTTTTAACAGCACAGGGTGGAAATCAGCGAGTGGGTCACTGATGGTAAATGATTTCCACCAGCCATGAATGTCACCAGGATAATGAGCGCGCTGCCTTCCTTAGAGTATGTAATGGGATAATTTATAGGATTAGGAAGGGGAATAGATTTCCGCCTCCGGAAATTTCATTCACAAGTGGTAGAGCTACACTATAAAAAATTTCGTCTACACTCTACCGCACGAATGGGCCACCTCGACCGTATAGTTAACAATGTCTCAAAAAATTACCTACACTAGCAGCTAGCTGTTAAATTTTAATAATAGACATTATAATTCTTAGGTATTATGAAATTCGGACTATTAAAAATCGGAATATCAAAATTCGGAATAAAATATTTCGGAGTATTGGTATATTCATAATATTTTGAATATTCGGAGTATTTCGGGTGTTCCTGGTCGTAGGTTATCCTTTGTCAGGCAGTAATTATATTTTTGCCCGGTATAGCGATAGGTTTGTACCTTATCACATCATTGGACGGAAATTAGCTCGGCGAAACGTGGGTGCAGTGCTAACACCTCTGCTTCTCCTGCAGGAATACAGTCGTGAGCTTTTGTTACAGATGGAGTTAATACAACTATTCCTTCAGAACCAAATTATTATCGTCGTCCTGTCAGTGATTTTAATTACACTATAATAGCTGAGGATTTCGACGCTGGATCTAAAATATATTGTACTGTGAAAAAGTTGGATTCAGCTACAAATATAGCAACACATTTCGCCGAAAGCGCTCCCTTGAAACTGGTCATGGAGTTAGGTTGGTAAATTATTTTTGATCTTTTAAAATGCGAATACATTGTGACTGTCAGAATGGTGGGCGTACGTGTATCTTGATATACATAGATTCATTAATCATTGACGTGCATGTTTGCGACGTGTTTGTCTCTGTGTGTCCCTCTCTATTTCCCTCTCTGTCACTATGTGTGTGCCCCGATCGAAACACCACCACAACTGTTTGTCACAATATACAGTCGACTCTCGTTAATTCAAAGCTGCGATAATTCGAACCTCTCTATAATTCAAAGTTACCACGAGTTCCCTAGAAAATCTCTTTATATTTCGAACTGAATCAATAAATTTTTATGCACTTGGTAATTCGAACGAAAAAATTAACAATACGCAAAAAAATTACGCGTTAATTCGAACTTATCGGCGTCAAACACTCGACAATTCGTAATGAATAAGTCACTTGATCCTCTTTTAAATAAGTCCGAGTAATCCATCTCGCCGCGGAGACATCTAAGTACATTGCAGAACAAGTTGAAACTTGTATCATCATACCTTAGCATGTCTTCATCAGCATGTCTAAAGAATAGCAGTTAATAAATAATATTGTAATTGATTATATCAACACTCAATAATTCGAAGTTTTATTTTTCTCTCAAAAATTTCGAACCATTTGATATTTCAAACACTCGATAATTCGTAACATTTTATGAGTCCCTTGAGTTTCGAATTAACGAGAGTCGACTGTATTTGTTTGGAGTTTGGGACTTTTTATGCGAGCACGGTAAAGTGACTGCACTATACCTAGTGATAATCGCAGTGCAGTCCAAAAAAACCATCGACCACTGACAAACAAAGAGTTTATTATTGCCTTACCATATTTCGGGAATATAAAGCCCCGGACCTTTGGCAGGCGTGCGTGGGGCCGAAGCCAACACGTAGAGCCCCGTTATATAAATTTAATCTAATATTGTGATGTGACACCGCCCGACGGCTATACCTGTATACACTATAAAAGTGTGCCCAAGGACTGCCCTCGGTTGGTGTAGCTCAGGTCAGGACAATGAGTATAACTGTTAGCATTTCACTTAGTTTTTTGTCTGCTTTATTGTTGGTTAAAAAGTTTTTTTAATGTAAAAATTACATAACATTTATTTTAAGGTAAATCTTCAAATTATACAGTACCTGAGGTCGAATATAGTGACTACGTTACAATCAACCATACATGCAACAGATCAGGTAATGTTGAGTTGAGTGTATTAACACGCTTTTATTAGCTTCATACGTATGTTTGTATGTAACGGAATGTTTGAACATGACTTTTTAATTACAATGTACAATAGTTTTTTTTTTAATATTGCATTGTCATCGTTCCTTGATAGGTATGCCAAATTTCAATTTAATCCGACGTTTTGAAGGAGGTCAAAATCACCGTCAAAGATTCCGTTACAGACAATCATACCAACATACATACGTCTGAAGCTAATAAAAGCGTGTAAAACTGAAAACAAACCATATGAACTCGCTTTAACGGACTGCGTTTTTTTGCAGATGATAAAGGTATACATGAAACTAAGAAGATAACATTAACGTCTTCAAACACAAGTTGGATTTACTTTTGTCAAATGATTCATTACAAATGGAATAATACACAAACATTAGAACAAAGATTAGTATTCTCACGAGAAATTTATAATAAGATAAAATATTTGCACACCTTGCCTTATGACAGTAAGTAAATCAAGAAATGATATTTTTTTATCATATATAACTTTTATACTTCCTTTCTTTATACTTGCTTTATAAATAATATATTTCGAATGGTTTAAATATGTATGTATTATTTTTATTTTTAATATTTATAAATATATTCTTCTTTTTATTTATGGTTTTCGCATTATTATGCATTTTGCCAGTGTCAAGTATAATTTATTCTCAAGTTATTTTTACAAGAACGATGAAACGCGGGTGCGGTCGATTTCAAGGTCTTGCCGGTTTTGGTGTTAACTCCTTTCAGTATGATGCTTAATTCACTTATTTTAATGTTTCCATACACTGTTCATCACCGTCAATGTTTATTGAACAAATCCACACCACTTTTATACATCAAACACAACTCTAAACTAGTTTATGAAATAAATTAAAATAAGCGATGAACTGCACTGTCAGAATTCTCTCAAAAAATAAAACTCAAAAATAAAAGTTATCTTAAGGCTCTATCATCTGAACCTAAGAGATAGCTGGCTGAAATATTTCCAAAACATGTGTTATAAAGGCGAATGATCTAACGAAAAAAGTAATAAAATGAGAATACTCCGTGTGCGAGTGCATTAAACCGGCTTTTTCTTTTTGTAGGCTTACCATCCTCAACAAGAATAGGAATCGGTGTAGGAGTGGCGGCCTGTGTCGCACTCGTGACAAGTCTTACGCTATTACTATTACGATACAAGACGAAAAAGGATAAACCTGTTTATCCACTGTACGAAGAAATTGAACTTTATGTGAGTATTTCCAAACCCTTTTGAATTTATGTACTCGTAACTAATATTTTTGAATTGAAAACTCCTTTAGCCGCGTTGAGCACTTTTTGGTATGGGGAAAATCTTAGGAGTTCGCGACACCGACATGGTAATATTAATTTACACGTATAACACATCTGTGTTCTGTCTGTGTGTGTGCTGTGCGTGTTAGACGCTTTTTGGATTAGTGAAATATTGTGAGTTCGCGTCGCCGACATGCGTAATAGCAGTATATCTGTAGCTATACAGGTGACGTATTGTGCAACATTAGTGCTGTGTATATCTTTACAAGTAAAATTTAATGGATTTAGTAAAAAGTTTAATGTGTATATACTGTACATTGTTCGAATAGTGTTTGAGTTTGATTATTATCATAATTGTTTAATTGTAGAATCACTGTGCAGCATAATAGTGAGTACTAAATAAATATACTAAATTTATAAGTTGTATAAAATTCTAAGTTATAAGTTTTCACTTCTATCTGCAGTCCCTATGACTGCTAATTTTTTTTATTAGCTTGACTGACGAAACGAGCATGTCGCTCGGCTGATGATAAGAAACACTGAAACTGCTGGTGGTAAGATATTCATATCCGCCCGGATAGCGACCACCGTACACATGGTGTTAAACCTGCTATAGTGACCCACACACACCTTGTGTGGATCCCGTTCCAGGATCAGTCAGTGTATATCCGGTTCTCCCGAGGGGCTTGCAATATGACTTGTATACCTGTGCCTCCTTCACAGGCCCTTCAATTTACTTCTTCTCTCTTCAGAGTGTAAAGAAGCATTTATACAGGCCGGTATGATTCTGGTGACCACCGATAAACTCATTGTTTGTGGTCGCTGGTTTTTTGGACTGCACTGCAAGTGGTATAAGGGCGGGTAGAAGGAGATTTTTAGGTATTTTTTAATGAAAATGAAAATAACTATTTAAAAACAAGAGGAATACAGAACATTTGTCAGTGGTTCTCAAATTAGAAGGAGCATATGCTTGGAGAAACCAAATAAAATAATGAAGTACCTAGTTTGTTAGTGTGAGTCTAGTCAGTAAACATGAGTTAGTCGATGATGATGTCTTGAAAATTAATGTGCTACTATTCTATGAGTTGTCATGTGCCTGTTATAGAGTGTGTGTGCATAATTTTTTTTTATAGGGTTAATTACGTTTTATTGAGTTCTCGTTGTTTTTAGAATCTTCATAGTTGCACATAGGCAACAAGAGTGGCACAATATTAAAAATTTAGTTTTTGGGAAATAATTTTTACTTAATTTTAAATAAAAATTATATTTAAAATTGTCTCAGATGATATACTAAAAAAATACTAGTCACATTTCGTTACACAATTTTCAATGCAATTTTGACATAGAAAATAAAGTAAAATACGATGTCCCCAAAACTATTTTTTTGTGTTGTGACACTCTCGTTGCCGATGTACGATTTGTTATTGTTAGGTTTTAATATATTGTTTTCTATATTCCAGGCTAGTCCCAATCAACTAATATATGCAGATTTGGAATTATCTGAAACGGCTCTCAGTGCTAATGCAGTACCTCAGGACAGAAACGATTCACCGTACGCGCAGATAATCGGATTTATGTCTAGAAAATAATAAATATTTTGTAAAAATTGCTGATTATTTCTATCGCACGGATAAGCTCGATTGAAGTTTTGATTGAGGTTTCACCCGTGCATACTAAATAAATCATAGCATGATGTTATATAGCTCTGAATCATCATGTTGAACAAACATTTGGTGACATCAAGATCACAAACATTATTCAATGTTTTCAATCGAGATATTGAACTAATCGATTTAGTAGAATTGTGATGTACCGATTTTTTCTTGATAACTTCTTCTTCTTTATTATTATTGGAACGAAGTTCCTTACGGCAGGCTTGGAGGGGATAGGGATTTCGCTGCGTGACCGAACTGAAAAAAATGTGATAGTAAAACCGTAAGAAAAAACCGTAAGAAAAATGCGTTAAATGAGACGTGCGCATGCGCGACAGTCGCATAACCAGCCAGCGTTAGTTCCTTTTTTAAAATGATATTCATTCAGCCAGTTATTGAAGTATTTTTATATCTCCTTCGATTTTTAAAAGATTACGCTAGCTCGTTATTATTTATAATTACATAAGTTGATAAAAAATGCTATACAGTAGCTTTACCGCGGCAGTCTCCGAGTGCCACACGTCTTTTTTTTATTTCTATTTTTTTTAGTTGATAATTTGAATTACGATGTTTTTTTATTTTAAGTAATTTATTATTTCCTAAAATACTGAATTTCCTAAATACTTTCTTGTACTTAAATAAAAACTAATCAGCAAAATTTAAGAGAAAAATCAAGAAAACCTACATAAAATTGAGCACGACTTTTTTTTGCAATTTGTGTCGATTCTACATTAGCCGAAGGAACTTCGTTCCTACCTGGTGTCCCACGACACACACCAATTTCTTCTTCTTTCTCGTCCTAACTTGACACTGGCATAATGTCTAACAGATGCCAATAAAAAAAATGCTTTTCTCGAACACAACATAAAAATAATTACGAATTGAGGAATTTTGGCGGGAATTCTGACAGTGCAGTTCATCGCTTATTTTAATTTATTTCATAAACTAGTTTAGAGTTGTGTTTGTTGTATAAAAGTGGTGTGGATTTGTTCAATAATCATTGACGGTGATGAACAGTGTATGGAAACATTGAAATTCACTTATCACCAAAACTCCGGCAAGACCTTGAAATCGACCGCACCCGTGTTTCATCGTTCTTGTAAAAATAACGAGAATAAATTATACTTGACACTGGCTAAATGCTTAATAATGCGAAGCCATAAATTAAAAAGAAGAACTGACAGCAGTCAAGTCTGTGTCAAAGAACCTACTACAAATCACAAAATAACAAAACAATGCACTCGATTTTATCTTGTTATTGTGCGGTATCCTTCTTCAACTTAGTCAAAATGAACGAGACAGACGATGTAAAAGCGAAACACAATCGAAAAGAAAGCGACTTAGGGTTTTTTGTGGTAATCACTTTCACTTTGTTTTCAAAAGGTTTTGTCTTCGTAGTGGATTTCTCAAATTTAATTTAATTCCCCATTGGACTGTTATTCATTGAATTAAATAATGTCGGAAGTGTGGAGCCCTGCCGGCTTGTGTCGATGTTGTCATGCGGAGGGCAATTTTAGGAGCCTCGGAGTACCTTACGCTTTGGAAGGCATCGAAGAAGTATTTTCAGAGATGCTGAGAGAAACCTTCAATATTATCGTAAGTACATACATAGAGTCACGCCTGTTTCGCATAGGAGTAGGCAGAGACAACGGACTTCCACCTGCTACGATTCTTACACACCTCTTTGGCCTCCTTCACTCTCATTATATTATTCATGCATGCACGTCGGTTTAGGGTACTTCTTTTTTTTTTTTCTTATCCTGGCTCAGCAAAGTGACTACGCTACACCTGATGGTAAGTGTAGTGCAATCCAAGAATAGTGTCGACCAACAATAAACGATGTGTCCATCGTAGGTCGGCAAGATCATGCCGGCCTGCCAAAAGGCCAAGGGGGAGGGGAAGGAAAAAGGGATAGGAAAAGGGTTAGGATCAGGGGGCAAGGCTCCTGGGGAGAACCAGATATACACTGGCTGACCCAGGAACGCGACCCACACAAGGTGGGCCACTATGGCAGGTTTTAGCACCAGTGTACGGTGGTCGCTATCCAGTCGGATACAAGTATCCTCCCACCAGCATTTTTATTAATCTGTGCGGATGGTGTTTATAAAATTGTCATCGGGTAGATACACCTAAAATTATGTATAAAAGAGGTGCATTCCGTCATCGTGCAGTGAAGACCTTAGTAACCATTGTGGTCATTATTATAGTAGTCAAGCCTTTTGCTTGACCATTACAGTAATAGTGATTCTGTTGTAGTTAATCATATTAAGTGTGTATATAAGTGCAATTAAAGTAAGGCCTATAATTTGTTATTCCTGACACGAGTTTGTTCTTTGTGAATATAATAAATTAGTTTGAAAGTGATCATGTTATTTGTGTTCCTCTTATTTTTAAAGTCATCTCTCATTAAATTTCTAAGAATATGATAAACTAGCTTTTGCTTGTGGCTCCGCCCGCGTGAACGTTTAAAATTGACAAAGTTTCATACAAACTTTCATCCCCTATTTTATCCCCTTGGGGGTAGAATTTATCAAAATCCTTTGTTAGCGGATGCCTACGTCATAACATCTACCTGCATGCCAAATTTCAGCCCGATCCCTCCAGTGGTTTGGGCTGTGCGTTGATAGATCACTATGTCAGTCAGTCACCTTTGAGTTTTATATATTGAGATAAATAAATAAATTTTAGATCAATCCATCTGGAGATTTGTCAACCATGTACAGTATATGCGGTGCATGTGAGCCAAGATTAAGAGACGCAGCTCAGTTCAAAAGACAAGTTATTGCCTGTGAACAGAAGTTTCACCAATACACTGGTTTTAAAGGTAACTTTTTTTTTACTATCCTTGTATTATACATGTCCCACTGCTGGGCACGGGCCTCCTCTACCGAATGAGAGGGGTTAGGCCTTAGTCCACCACTCTGGCCTAATGCGGGTTGGCAGACTTCACATACTTTTGAATAATCTTAATCTTATCGAGTTCTGTGGTATGCAGGTTTCCTCACGATGTTTCCTTCATCGTTAAAGCAAGCGATAATTAACAATTAATATACACGTGACATAGAAAAGTCAGTGGTGTATGCTCTTGGGGCTAGTTTCGAACGTGCGACTTTCGTCTCGACAGTCCGTACCAATCCCCTCTTGTCTTTACTAGAGTGTGGAGACTATAAAGGAGAGAACACAAGCACTCATATATACAATGTTGGGTTGTGTATATGGGTCATTGTCAAATTTCGGGCAGGTAAGTTTGTCCCTCAACTGTGATTATTTTTTTATTAGTAATAATTATATAACCTCTTTCAAAATTTATATTAAATACAATATACATCACATTAATAAACATTCAAAACAAAAATAAAGAGATATTTTTGATTATTTTAGTTTTTTTTAATAGTAACATAGTGGTAATGTTTGGTAACAGAGGGGTTTTCCATACAAACTCTATATGTCCCCGGCACCACTACGTTATAATAAACATCAAATAATTTCATTTTATACTATATCAACCTACCTTAAATAAATTATTACCATAAAAAGAGTATTGTTAATATTCATATAATATGCCGTAAAAGCGGTAGGTATCTAAATTAACTTAATAACTATTTTTTTAAACTTTGTCCCGCGTACTGACTGACTTTGTGTGAATCTGTCAGGAATACTCTGTTACTGGGTAAATCGCAACTTCAAATGTAAGATGACGTTGTTTAGACTTTGTACTAGTTTGGGTGGGATGTCTGTATTATTATGTGTTGACCGATAGAGCGGGGGGAGGGATATAGGAGGCGTCAGGCGGCCGCGAGGCGTTCAATATGCTGCGTATTTTTATTGTTTGTCCACTCTGTTACCTACCTATTTACGTAAGTAAACAACGTATTTTTCATTATTTTGGAGTCAATATGTTGTCAAAGAGGGTAATAATCTAAATAAGAAAGAAAAAGTGTAATTTACGCTTTACTTTATCATTTATGTGTTATAGCATGTTAAATTTACAACTCTGTTACCGTACAACTCTGTTACCAAAAAATCAAATTACAGGTAAAAGAATATACTACCATTTTGATAAGGCTTTAGACATATTTAAAAAAATAGTAATTTACATTTTCCAGTTAGCCTTTCAAGAATATTTGATATTCTCTTTATAAATTTAAATTATAGTTTTTTTTTTTTTTTTTTTAATTATTGATTACTAGTCACAAAGTTTATTGTTATTAATATTGAAGCTTACATTTACGTTAATTTAAGATCACAAGCTCTACTGAGTGCAATTTAGTCAAATAAGATACAAAAAAGAACAACTACGTTACTGTGTTACAACTCTGTTACTGCTGTCCCAAGGATATAAAGGACATTCTTCAGATTTTTATGAAAAGCTAATAATATAATATGATAATTTAACAAAATGTTAGTTTGTTACCTATTTATACAGTCATATGTTATTGTTAGCAGATAATATATAAATATTTAGAGTGATTACATAGAATTTAATATTATTAAAATTCAAGAAGTAACAGAGTTGTTTAGAATTTAACAAATAATCGTTAAACTTTAAAAAAAAACTTGTGATTGTAACTGTGATTGTAAGATAAAAGACTGTGATTAACATTAATGCCAAAATATTTAAGACTAATTTGTTTCATTTCACAATAAAAACTAAAACGTTATGGTAACAGAGTTGTATTTTTTTACACCCTAACTCACAAAATCTGAAATAAATCACAAATCATTAGTTAAAGTTCGCGGCCAACTATAACAGCAAAAAGACAAGTTGTTTTAACGGGCATCGATGTAACTAAAAGTCATGTTTGAGTATTTTTTTTTTTTATAAGTTTATTATTTTTAGTCACGGTTACCTGCGCAAAATTTGACAATGACCCATATATGTGTTGTATCGTATTACCCAACCAAAGCGAGAGAAAAGGCGTCGTATATGCCTAATACTTGCTTCGGCCCAAGCGCTTTTCGTATATATGTTTGTACGTATGCTATCACGTGTCTTTGCGCCTGCGTACAACGAAGCCTTCGGAAAATGTGTCATAAACTATGTGGTGTATCATTCACGTGTTTTATTTTTTCTGAAGTTTCACTTCTGCCGAGTGTGAATTGCACACACACACTCTTTTATCTTTTGTTAATTGAATACTTGTGGTTTTTCTATAACTATTTCAGATGTTAGCTTATACGAAAAAGATGTTAAACTTGAATTGGAATGTTCTGGAGGTAAGCAATTTTTTTTATAGACTAGGACGGCAAACGAGCATGTGGGTCACCTGATGGTAGGTGATCTCCACCGCCCATGTACGCCCACAATACCAGAAGAACAGGGTTACAGGGTGGTAGGTCCCCCGTATGCGGGAGGCCGTCTGGGTTGGTACCACCGCTTTGTCTATTTCTGCCGCCTAGCAACAGTGTGTTAGCACTGTTGTGTTTCAGTTTGAAGGACATTGAAACCAGTGAAATTAATGGGTATTATACAACATCTTATGTCAGGTGGTGACGAGCGCAGTTCAGTGTCATGCAGTTCTTTGTAATTCAAAGTTCTGTGTGGTGTTGCTTCTGTTTGTGGGCAGGCGTGACGCTCACCATCAGGCGAGCGAGTTGCTCGTTTCGTCATTGAATTAAATAATTAAAAAAAAGAATCATAGGCGCGTTGCCCACCTTAAACGAAAGCGATAATTAGGGATTGGGAAGGGGAGGGAGCATTTGGGCCTCCGGATATCTCACTCACCGTACGAAACGCAGCAGCAAGCCGCTACTTTACGTCGGTTTACTGTGAGACAGTGGTAACGACCCGGTCGAGCCGGCCCATTCATGCTGTAGACAAAACTGTCTGTAGCTAACTAAGGTAGGTAACTGCTGTAGAGAATAAAAATAATAAATAAATACACCCAACAGTCACACACATAGCCCTAACCCCACAGTAAGATACGAGTCTTGTGTCGCGGGTATCAGGAACTACGAGAGACTTTCGGTCTCACAACACCCAGATTCCGAGACAAATATTTGTGGATCACACGTCCATTTGTCTGTGTGCGGGGATCGAACCCGCGGCCTCTCGCTTCACAGCCGGCTACTCGCCCGCTGCGCCACGGAGGCTGACATATAAAAAAATATAATATTTATTCTTTTCTTTAGCTTATTGTTCATAGTTTCTGGAACTTTCTTTCAGGTGTAAAAGAAGAATCACAAAGTAGTAATCGACGGGATATTTTCAACAAATATGAAGGTATGTAATTTTTTACCCTCTACGCTAGACCTGAGGTTAGTACCAAGTACCGAAACCGGTATGACAAATACCTGTATTTCTCGGTTACAACCTATAATAATTTTACAGGTATTTTTAACACAACACAACCACACCACAACACAACCACCAACACAAACACAAACACCAATACAAACCCAACACAAACAAATCACAAACCCAACACAAAGAAATCACAAACCCAACACAAGCAAATCACAAACCCAACACAAACAAATCACAAACCCAACACAAACACATCACAAACCCAACACAAACACAACACAATACTCTATTCTCATCTTTGACCAAATCTTGATTCTATTTTCACTATAGGGTTTATTTTTTGTTTTATCTATCTTACTAAAAAAGTGTATTAAAACCAGAGACAATTAATGACTCCCATTACAGATTGAAATAAAACTAATTTAAACGGATTTTACCGCGATAAAAGCTGGTGGGAGGATACTTGTATCCGACCGGATAGCGACCACCGTACACTGGTGCTTACACCTGCCATAGTGGCCCACCTTGCGTGGGTCGCGTTCCAGGGTCGGCCATTGTATATCCGGCTCTCCTCAGGGGGCTTGCCCCCTGATCCTAACCCTTTTCCCATCCCTTTTCCCTTCCCCTCCCCCTTGGCCCTGTGGCAGGCCGGCATGATCTTGCCGACCTACGATGGACACATTGTTTATCGTTGGTCGACACTATTCTTGGATTGCGCTACACTTACCATCAGGTGTAGCGTAGTCACATAGCCGAGCCAGGATAAAAAAAAATCGATTTAAATTAGTTTTATTTCAACGAGTAACATTCCCGTAAACCAAAGAAATCCCATTACAGATGTGAAACTACCCACAGTGGATGTGTATATAGAACCAGACGTGGACGTGGAAGACCAGCCGTTGTCCTTACTCCGTGCCAGGAGTCAGGATGATGAGGACACAGGAGCTGATCTGTGGACACCAGCACCGGATCCCAGTGATGGTAAGTGATATATATTTAGGTTATGCGGGTGGGTTGCATCCCCCCCTTCTATGAATGTCGTGGGACGTATGGATTAACAAATAAAGTTACGCTACCAGCTGTTTCACTTGTCTCTGCGCGCATACTTATCAGTAAGACGTTTTATTTGATTGAATAACGAGACGAGCAAGGCGCTCGCTTGATGGTAAGCGCCACAGCTGCCCATTAACAGAAGCAACACCACACAGAACTTTGAATTACAAAGCACTGCATGACAGACTGGACTTTGGACTGCGCTCGTCACCCCGAGTACATGATGTTAAGTATCATAGTGCGCAGTAATTTCACTGGCTGCAATGTCCTTCAAACCGAAACACAACAGTGCTTACACACTGTTGCTTGGCGCCAGAAATAAACAGCACGATGGTACCAACTCAGACGGCATCTCGCATACCTACCACTTTGTAAAATATAAATCTTGTGCTTAAATAGAGACTTACTTATAAACGTTACGTAAGCGTTGATTAGTTAAACACACTTTTTAACCGAATTCAAAAGAGGAGGAGGTTCTCAATTGGAGGTTTTTTTCCACCCAGAGCTTGACTGGTTTTTAAACTTAACTACACTGCCTAGACCAGTGATATGAAATTTTACAAGATAATGTGTGTTTTATCCGAGCACGGCAAAGTGCCTGCACTACACCTGATGGTAAGCGTAATGCAGTCAAAAAAAGTAGCGACCACCGACAAATAATGAGTTCATCGGTGGTACCCAGAATCATGCCGGCCTGTATAAATGATTCTTTCCTCTGCGAATAGGGAAGAAGCAATTCGAGTGGCCTGCGACAGGACAGGCGGTTGATCGATGCAAGCACAGGGATACAAGGATGTACCCCTATACCCGCCCCAACCAACCATCAAGTCATGTCGCAAGTCCCTCGGGAGAACCGGATATACACTGGCTGATCCTGGAACGCGATCCACACTCGTTGTGTGGATCACTATGGCAGGTTTTAACACCATGTGTACGGTGGTCGCTATCCGGGCGGATATAAATATCCTACCACCAACAAATGTTAATATATCAACATTTTATTTCCAGACGAGGATTCAAAACCTCTGAGACAGACAAAAGTTAAAAAATACTCATGTGAAGTGTGCCAGAAGAAGTTCTCATATAACGGATCACTGGAGATCCACATGAGGATCCACAGTGGCGAGAAAAACTACAAATGCCACCTATGTAACACTCTACACTTGAATAACAAAGAACTCACACGGCACATAGAAGAAAATCATTCCCAAAATGGAGCCTACCCTTGCACCATATGCAATAGAAGTTTCGAGAAGGCGAGATTATTGAAAAAACACCTTTCAACGCATTTCGTGCAGAATTTCTCGTGTGAAATATGTTCCAAAGTGTTTCAACGGAAGAAAGGGTTGAAGGAGCATTTGAAAACACATTCGGGCGAGAAGAAATTCACTTGCACTATATGCAATAAGGCCTTTGGCCACAATCAAACGCTGAAATCCCATATATACACTCATACTGGGGAAAGGCCGTATGTTTGTGACGTGTGTGGACGCAGATTCCCACAAAGGACACATTTGAAACGTCACATATACATAATACATAACCAAATTAAACCCCACTCGTGTAATGTGTGCCAGAAACAATTCTCCAGCAAGAGTTATTTGGCCATACACGAAAGGCAGCATACTGGAGAGCGGCCATATTCCTGCGACGTGTGTAAAAAAGATTTCACAGCGTACACCACACTTAAAGTCCACATGAGAGTCCATACTGGCATCAAGCCATATAGATGCAATTTCTGTGACCGGCAATTCGCGCAAATGGCTAGTTTTAAACTCCATCAGAGAACACACACGGGCGAAAGGCCATACCAGTGTAAGATATGCAAAAAACCCTTTTCAGACAACGGATATTTAAAGATACACATGAGAGTACATTCTGGGGAGAGACCTTACAGTTGTGAAGTTTGTAAGCGGGCTTTTCGTGAGACCGGACAACTAAAACGGCATATGAGAGTCCATACTGGCATAAAACCTTACACGTGTAAGGTCTGTAATAAGCAGATTGGTAATTTATCCAAGCATATGCGAGTTCACTCTGATGAAAGGCCTTACAATTGTAATATATGTAATAAACAGTTTTCTGTGAACGGCAATTTGAAGCTACACATGAGAATACATTCCGGAGATAGGCCTTTTACTTGTGAGTTGTGTAGTGGTCAGTTTACACAGAGCAGTGGTTTGAAGCGACATAGATGTACACATAAGAATGACGGGCAGTAATTGGGTAGATTTCTAGTAATAAAAACATATGTGAGATAAAAATTGGCAGTCATAGGGACTGACGATGGAAGTGAAACTTATAACTTGGAATTCTGTTATTTATTTTTCAACTTAAAAATATTAGTATGTTAGTACTCACTATTGTACTGCACAGTGATTCTACAATTAAACAATAAGATAATAATCAAACTCAAAACACTATTTGAACAAAATACATTCCTTCGAAGGCAGACTTCACATACCTTCGAAATTTGTATGACTTCTTATGTATGCAGGTTTCCTCACGATGTTTCCTTCACCGTTAAAGCAAGCGATAATTAACAATAATAATTAACAATATAATAATAAAAATAATAATTAACAATATAATATACGCGTAACTCATAATTCTTCTTTTTTTATTTATGGCTTCGCGTTATTATGCATTTCGCCAATGATAAGTATAATTCATTCTCAAGTCTTCACAAATACAATGAAATATCGGTGTGGACGTTTTCAAAGTCTTGTTGGAATTTTGGTGGGAATTCCTTCCAGTACGATGCTTAATTCACTTATTTCAATGTTTCCATACACCGTTCATCACCGTCAATGTTTATTGAACAAATCCACACCACTTTTATACAATAAACACAACTTTAAACTAGTTTTTGAAATAAATTAAAAAACCAAACTTAAGTCGTCGGTACATGATCTTGGGGCTGGTTTCGAACCTGCGACTTTCGTTACGACCACGTACCGCTGAGCTATCGGTGATATATTGATGAAATTAATGTATTTTGTATTATAAACTAATGTATTAAATGAAAACATTTTATTGTTAAGAAACAAAAGTATTATTAACAGTATTCCATTATTTATTATAAATTGGATCCAAATATATAATAAACTTTTAAACCCATTTTGCAATAAAGCAAAATAAAATTAATATCTCAATTTTTTATTTATGGTTTGAAATGGTATTGAATATTCGTATTCAATTATAGTTATATAAATAATAAGATTGTATATGTATTATTTTTATTATTAAATAAATGATTTATACATAATTATATTAAAACATTAGATAGTATATATTTTTTATTATACAACCTTTCCTAGAGTGAATTATTAGTTGAAATAAAATTAATTTAAACGGATTATATCGCGGTTAAATAAAAAAACACGATAAAATCCGTTTAAATTAGTTTCATTTCAATGTGTTACATTTGCGTAAACGTAAGAAATCATTATGAATTTATAGTTGGTAGGTCATTCGTATGCGAGAGGCCGTCTGGATTGGTACCACAGCTTTGTCTATTTCTGCCGCTGTCTGCCGCCAAGCAACTAATAGAGAAATAAAGAATTACAGGGCATTGTGAAAGTTAACATCTTATGTCTCGGGTGACGAGCGCAAGTCAGTGCCATGCAGTGCTTTGTAATTCCATGATCTGTAGTGTTGCTTATGTTTATGGGCAGGCGTGGCGCTTTCCACCAGGCAAGCGTCTTGCTAGTCTCGTCATTCAATCAAATCAGCAACGCAGCTTAAAGCTTATTAATTACGCGCGATTTGATCACTACGTGAGATTTACAGCTTTAGGGGTAGAAATAAAAAGCGATTTTTTTACAAACAGTTTTTTATTTTTTTCCAAGATATCCAACAACCTGCACGTACGGTGAATCGCCAGACTCCTGGAATAGTCTAGCGCCGGCGGCCGTCTCAAATAGTTCCAAATCAGCGTAGATTATTTCATTTGGAGGTGTCTGTAACAAAGATTAAAACAGATAAAAAAAAAACGAGTTGTAGAGCCACGCTGTAGAGAGTTTTGTCTACAGCATAAATGGGCTGGCTCGACCGGGTCGTTACCACTGTCTCACAGAAAACCGACGTAAAGTAGCGGCTTGCTGCAGCGTTTCGTACGGTGAGATATCCGGAGGCCCATATCCCTCTCCTCTTCCCAATCCCTAATTATCCCTTTCCTTTAAGGTCAGCAACGCGCCCATGATTCTTTTGGTGGTGGGCGTACATGGGCGGTGGGGAACACTTACCATCAGGTGGCCCACTTGCTCGTTTGCCGACCTATGCTATAAAAAAAAAGTATTTTATTGTGAAAAAAAAAACAACGGGTTTGCACTCCGTGAGTGCCGGCAGAAGTGAAAACTTGAACATTAACGTTGTGCATTTTTGAACATTTTGGAATGGTTAGGGAATAATTTCGCACGAATTGCTTTAGTTATCAGTATAAAAGTACATTTATGTGGTTAAATATAATATACATTTATTGCGCTATCGTACACAAAAATTACAATTTATATTACATAACAAAGTCCGGTCAAAGTCTGGTCAATGTCCGGTCAAAGTCCGGTCAAAGTTCTGTCAAAGTCCGGTCAAAGTACACACTATCTTACACAAAACTGACAATTTATATTACATAATAACTTAAACTAATGTGGGTAAAAGTGAGAGAGGAGGAGCCTGCCTACTGCTCGCGTTACGTTACGAATCGGTTTACCCTCCCATAAGAAGTTATCCTTTCAAAAACGCTATGTCAATGTTCAAATCATGACCATAGCTATAAGGAGGATATTCATATCCACCCGGATAGCGTCCACCGTACACATGGTGTTAAAATCTGCCATAGTGACCTAGTATATATTAAAGGGTTTTTGCCAGACGATGTGTTGGCAATGAAACACGCAATACGAGACTGACTTTTTAATAAATATTTACAACCACCCGCAATGATGACATATTGAATAATTATGAACTACGATATATACCATTCTCCCCCTTTTAGCACAAACATAACTATTTAGAACTACTTATTTAAAATTACAATATTTTTAACTTATTTTATAATGCAGGTAGGTTTACGACATACATAATACATGATACTTACAATTGTTACGCTCTTAATTATATTATTTTATACGCAAGAAGATGGATAAGCTGACAATAAGGTGATACCGCAAGCCTATAACGAGTAATTAGTCGTTTAATCTATTTCAAATCCAAATCTTTTGACTGGTTTTCGAATTCGTTTAGACCGAATCCTTTCTGCTGGCGTCGAGGCTACAGACTCTTGTGATGCAGATGGCGGGGGGTTTATTAACTCGGCTGGCTGCGACTCAGTCTCATGGTCAAGACAGGTCGCACTACCCCCGTCACATGACTGTTGTGCATCATTATGCTCACCCTCGTCGGTACGGTCGATAGTTGCAGATGAACTCGATGTCTCGCCATTTTCACTACAAACGATATCTAGCTCAGGCTGCGCGTTGTTCCTACGAATCTGATCGACATGCTTCTTTAAATAACTCCCTTGGTATTTAATATAATAAGTTAGTGGACCAATGCGATCCGTAATTTGACCCCTTTCCCAAGTAAACTTATTATTTCTATATAGTTTAAAATACACTTCTTCTCCCAAATTAAATTCGCGTTCGGTGCCGCCTTTATACTGAACTTGTTTCATTTGTTTTTGTTTAATAAATTCGTTTGTACTCGGCCGTAACAAATCAAATGTAGTGCGGACTCGTCTAGGGTAGACCGGGTACATTTGTAGCAGGGTACGGTAGTACCAAGGGGAATATTTTTTTAACTACACCTCACACACACATTCCATTCCCCTTGGCGCCCCCCTTAGTTGCTTGCCGACTAACTATCAGCTGCTCGCGCGTGTGGCTCGACGCAGACGCTTATGACGGCGAGATGAAATTTTGGTGCAGTCAAAGTAAGTTTTTTCCATCTATTATCATTGGTCATAGCAGGAAATCAAAACATCATTTTTAACTCAGTGTAAGTTTAAACATTTCTCACTATTGTATCTCTTATTTGTAAACGTATTTATTTAGATTCAAGTTTAAATTTAGGAGATTTTTTATATTATCCATGAAATGAGTATATGGGGACAATTGTAGCAATATTTCGGGGACGTTTGTAACGGTACAATTGTCCCCGTGGTAAAATTGACCCCATATTATATATATATTTATTTATAATATATATTTATTTTAACTATAACTTTAATTCATAACTTAATTAACTATATTTTTTAGCGAGCACGGTAAAGTGTCTGCGCTGCACCTAATGGTAAGTGAAGCGTATTCCAAAAAGACCAGCGGCAACCGACAATAATTAGTTTATCGGCGGTCATCAAAATCATGCCGGCCTGTAGAAATGCTTCTTCACACTCCGAAGAGGGCAGAAACAAATCGAAAGGCATGCGACAGGACAGGCGGATGACCGAGACAGGCACACCAGCAGTTAGAATTTAGAAGATAAAGATCATTGGGATTAAATATGTGTAACTGTACTTATTGTTAACAATTGGGAACTGCAGTATTAAGAGACGCAATTCAGCGATAATAGTCTTTTTTTAACACGCTTTTATTAGCTTCAGACGTAGGTATGTTGGTATGTTTGTCTGTAACTTGTCTTTGAACGTGATTTTGACCTCCTTTAAAACGTCGGATTAAATTGAAATTTGGCATACTTATCAAGGACCGATGACAATGCAATATTATATATATAAAAAAAAAGTATTGCAAATTGTGATTAATAATTATAAATAATTGTTGTGTAGTTTAGTTTAGCGCCATCTACACGACGCATAAGAATGCGTCAATAGATTGTCAATCTGCGTCAATTGAAATTATACTCTCTGGACCTTTGCTAATTATAGGGAATGTCGTAGTATCTAAGAGCGTCAATAGATGGCGCTTTTTTGATATTCGGACCTCAACCGACTACAATATATTTATATTTTAACTAAAAAAATAAAAAAAAATAATAGTAAAAAAAACTAAAAAACACGCTTTTATAGAAAGTCTAACTAAAAAATAGAAAATAAATTTGAAGAAAACAATGTATTTTATTGTAAAAAAAGCGTGGGGTGCTTTCTAAGATACTAGCTAAATGATAATCCTTCTACTTATATCTGTCAATACAATAATTATAACTATTGACACCATGCACCCCACGCTTTTTTTACAATAAAATACATTGTTTTCTTCAAATTTATTTTCTATTTTTTAGTTAGACTTTCTATAAAAGCGTGTTTTTTAGTTTTTTTAACTATTATTTATTTTTTTACAAATCGGACTACGTGTCTTTCATAGGAGTGGTTTGGAATTTATGACGAAATTTTTTGACGAATTTATGAAAAAAGGTTGCATTCGGTTTGGGTATTGGTATCATGTCGTCTCAAGAATTGTTCAAGTTAAAACTTAAATAAAAAAATGGCTGAACTATGTTTTCCATTGTTATTCATAAAGTTTATTTTTTAACAGATGTCGCGTTATAGAACAAGAAAGACTGATAAGACGTCGAAAGATACTTTTCTACGAAAAAGCATATTAGGAAATCCAAACCGGAAAATCTATACACACAGCATGTTTAGGTCTATGTTTAGGTTGTGCCATGTTTCTCTAATTAGATATAAAAAGAAAAGAGAAAAATCCACACCCGGAGCTTTGGCATCGATGGGATAAAATTGTGCTGGACTGAGTAGCTATACATAATAAAAAAATTGATAAAATTAAGTATGCAAGGGACAATTGTACCATGGGGACAATCGTTCCAAATGCTTTACCATACAATATTTTGATTTGTGATTTTCGTTGTTTTTGACTAATTATAAGTATACGACACCACAAATATGATGATCAATACTTAATAAGAACTTATAAGAATACTTTGTTGTAATCTTTAATTTAGTTATTATAGTTTAGGGTGAGAAAACTATTGTTTTATGTTTTTAATTTTTATATTGATTAACCTTACGAAGTTTACTGTATTTTGTTTGTCATTAGATTACAAGCTATTCTGTTGGGATATTACCATTAAGAGAAGTATATTTATGTAATGATAACACTGAGTTTTATTAAATTACATCGCTGGTACAATTAACCCACTGGCGGGGACATTTGTACCAGTTCACTCAGTCCGCTTTAATGCTTAATATCTATGATTGTATTATTCCTACACGTCTAAAGATAATGCGAACTTATAGCCGAATAAACTACGTATCAATGGTTATTGACACTTTTGACACAATATTAATAATAAACTCAAAATTTAACGCTAACCAAAATATGCTACAATTGTCCCCGGTCTACCCTACCTAATAACAATTCTACTGGAGCTTTCCCGGTTATACTATGCGGTGTTGACCTGTATATGAATAGGAAATACTCCAATGCTTTTTCTAGATCTCTATTTTCGTATAAAGCCTTTTTCAATGCATTTTTTATAACCTTTACAGCATTTTCAGCTGCACCGTTACTGCTCGGCTTATACGGTGAGGTCGTGATATGTGATATACCAAATTTAACCATAAAGTCTTTGAACTCTTTGCCATTGAACGGAGGGCCATTGTCAGACACTAACTCATAAGGTAACCCGAAATGACCAAATAAATGAAATAATTTCGATATAGTTGATTTGGCTGAAGTGCTGGGTACTCTATAAGATTCGATCCATTTCGAGTGCGCATCGATTACAACTAAATAATACATAGAATTTCCAAAGATAGTGAAAAAATCTACATGTAGTCGATACCAGGGCTCCTGCGGCCAGACCCAGGGGTGCAGCGGTGCGGCGCGGGGCGCGGCCCGCTGTCGAGCGCACACGTCGCACGCGCCGCATACGCGCTCAATGTCTGCATCGATACCCGGCCAAAACACATAATTACGTGCTAAATTTTTACACTTAACAATACCTTGATGGGTACTGTGTATCTGGTTCAATATCGTTTCCCGTAAGCTGTTTGGGATAACCACCCTATGTCCGTATAATATACACCCTTGTTCGATACTAAGGAATTGTTTAATGTTATAATATTTTTTTAAGTCACTGTCATTGCAATATAACCAATTAGATTTAATGGCATTCATTAACTTTTGTAAAGTATTATCGCCAACTGTACGCTTACATATTTCTTTGAAATTTAACGGATATGTATTTTCTATAAAATTTATATATGAATCTATTCTAGTATACTCCTCTTTCTCTGGAACTGGTAATCGAGATAAACAGTCCGCCACGCAATTATGTTTTGAATCAATACATCTTACTCGGTAATTATACGCACCTAATATGACTGCCCATCGCTGAAGGCGACTAGCAGCCATCAATGGGACACCCTTGTTTTCATTAAAAATACAAGCCAAAGGCTTGCAATCCGTCACTAATGTAAACTCTCGACCGTAAATATAGTCATGAAATTTAGTGACACCGAATATGACCGCTAGACCCTCGCGACAAATCTGTGCATAGTTTTGTTCCGCAGCCGATAATGTGCGCGAGGCGTGCTGCACCGGCCGCTCCAGTCCGTCGGCAGCGCGCTGCGACAGCACGGCGGCCACCCCACGCGGCGATGCGTCGCACGTCACCGTGGTGGGCAACTGCGGGTCGAAATGCGCAAGCACCGAACTACTTTTTAATTCGTTTTTAACATATTTAAACGCATTATCACAAGACTGGTTCCACGTATATTTATTACCCTTTTTTAAGAGATCATAAAGGGGGCTCAAGGCATGACTTAAATTTTTTAGAAATTTTCCATAGTAATTTACTAAACCCAGAAACGCTTTTAATTCTTTAACGTTAGAAGGTACAGGTGTTTTCGCCACTGCGTCAACCTTTGTATGATCAGTATGTAAACCGTTCGAATCAATAACGTGGCCTAAATAACATATAGATTTTTCAAAAAACTTACACTTTTCTGGGGCTACGCGCAGTCCACTGTCGGATAGAATTTTAAATACCAGAAGAATCTTTTCCCACAACTTGTCCCGGCTAACATCACATATAGTTAAATCGTCCAAATAACATGTAACTCGTGGTATTCTAAACAATTTATCCATAATTCTTTGAAATTTATTTGGTGCGCATTTAATACCAAACGGCAAGCGATTAAAACAATACATACCCTGATGCGTAACAATCGTGCATAGCTTTTTCGAAGGGTCGTCTAGCACAAATTGTAAATATGCGTTACTTAAATCGATTTTTGCAAATATTGCCCCACCCTCGAGAGCCGCAAATATATCGTCGATTCGTGGAATTGGATATTTATCGTCCACTAATACTGGATTCACGGTAGTTTTAAAATCTCCACACAATCGTACCTGTCCACTTTTCTTAAGTACAGGGGCCTTAGACAAGATGCCTTTCTACAATCGTTAACGCTAATAGAAAACTAAAATATGTATGGGAATGACATATCCCAACGATAAGTCACGTGGTCAATATAAAACGAATAGAAAAATCTTAGACAAGTTTCAAGTTTTCTATCGTTCACAATCAGAGCATAGAATGTAAGCGTTTCTACAATGTATATCGATAAGTTCCATACAAAAGCTAGACAAGTTGCCATTTTGACAAGCGTCAACGAAACGTTTTCGTAGTTCTTGTACGCTCAGCCGGCGAACGCCCAGACCCTGTAGAAAGCGATAAAAAAATGGCGTCTTTAAAAACATCTGTGCGTATCACATCGGCATCGTGGTGTTTGTTCTTTGTTACGTTCAGTTTTGAATAGATTAGTGTTTGAAATACATGCTTTAAACATGTTGTGGTGCGCTCATAATGAAGAAGTGTGGCTAAGACGGCAGAAAAGATACTCAGATCGTCAGTGCATGGAGCACATAGTGGAAATTATTTATACAGCAATTCCGGTTAAACAAACTGACTTTTATAGCCTCTTGCAAAGAACTCTGCAGAAAACTAATTTAAAAGGAACCTACGAGATTTCCCTAGAAGCCAAGGTCAGTACATACCTATTATAATTCAGTGATTCACTCTTCACGAAATACCTAAGTTATAGTTTAAAGTTTAGGGCTCTAATTTAATTACCTAACATTCGCCTTGTGCTATTAACAAATATTAGTTTCCGGAATTGTTATATTACAGAGCAATTTAGATTTCTTTAATTCAATGAAATCTAATACACAAATCATCTGTAAACAGAAACATTATTATAGTAATAGTATCACATACAACTTTTTTATATGGGAAACTAAAGTAAATTTATCACAAATAATTATATCGTTCTAGGTTTCAAAGAAAGTTTGGTCTCCCAGGTGTAATTGGATGCATAGATTGCACCCATGTAGCTAAAGTAAAGCCCAGACAAGAGCATCTTTATTTTAATAGAAAAAGATATCATTCCTTAAATGTTCAGATGGTATAGAATAGGTTGATATGTACAATGTGGTATGTAGTTATTTCAAAATATTCTTCATAATACATTTATTTTACAGATTTGCAATACTAACCTCCAGATTATAAATATCAATGCAAAGTTTGGTGGAGCTACACATGATTCACATATATGGTCGTCTAGTGGAGCTGAGTCATATATGCATCAACTTCACCAAAGTAATGAACAAGTATGGCTATTAGGTAAGGGTATTTACTATAATTACGTTTTAAAATAATAGATAGTTTCCTGTATGAAATATATTTTTGGGATTTTTTTTCAGGTGACAGGATATCCCCAACGTCAGTGGCTTATGGCATATATTCTTAATGCAATCCAAGGTTCAAGGGAAACACTGTACACGGAGAAGCATGTGCAAGCCCGTAACTGCATAGAATGCAGTTTTGGATTACTCAAAGCATGGTGGAAGTGTTTGCTTAGGGACAGTGTACTCCACTATGATCCTAATGTGGCTAGTAAGATTACTATGGCATGTTGTATGCTCCACAACATAGCTTTAAAAGTTGGCATACCACCACTTCACCCACTTCCTACTATACATGAAGATGAAGAGGAAACCCTGAAAACTACTATCTCTAGCACGGATAGCCAAAGTGAGGTACTTCAAGGCAGAGTCATGTTAAGTTGTTTATTGAATAGGCAAGAATAAGATTATTTTAACCCTCTACATAAAAGCAGAGTGTTATCACTTTGACCCCATTGTCTGTGGGCATGCGTATACATAAACTACCAATCTGAATAGTGTTATTGTTTGAAAACTGGTTTATTTGAGATGGTTCTTAGCTATGTTAAGAAAAAAATCGGTTTAAATATTTAGAATTAACAAATGTTTTTATAATTGGTGTCAAGAATATTCTATTATAGTTGAAATAAATTAATTTAATTTTTAGTTTTTGTAAGTTGTAAATTTTTTTATTCCAATAAATTTTAAGTTTTGGTTGTACAATATTTTAAGACATTTTCTATATATATCAACTATGTTCTTTTAATTCTTATGAATCATTATCACTTAAATAGTTATAATATTTGTAGTAAAATCATGTGAAATTTTAAAAGGTAAATATATTATTAATACTTTTAAATGTACATATTTCATAATATTAATTGTGGATTTAATGAAAAATAACTCAGTTGTTACATGTATACCGAAGAGATTTTTCTCAAATGAACAAAGAGTAATGGAGGTATTACAAATTTATTATTTCAACATATAAGTTTAACATAGGTACAATCATAAAGAATAAAACTATTTTATACACGATTATATAAGCGAAATTAAATATGACAATCAATACAACTTAATTCATAGTAATAATATTTAATAAATATTTGTTTGGGGTATCTAGTAAATATCGTAAACAGTCGCAAAATATAAGTAAACTACATAGCTATTACATATTTAATATTAAAGGCAAATTCTTAAAATTACAATTTTAAGAAATAAAAATGTAATTTCACACTTATGTAATAAAATAAAAATATAATTTGATTTGAACGATTATAAACCCATTAACGTTTGCAATAATTTTGAAATAAATGCAATTTTTATTATTCAATATGTTTTGGTTTCATTTCTAACATTTTTTATGTAATATATTTTATTGCTGTACCATCATAAACGGAATAATTTATAACGATACCTATATACATAACATCACACAAAGTAAAAATATGTCATTTTTGCAAAAATCAAAACTAGACTACAATTGAAAACGATTGAACTAAATTGTAACTCTTATAATGTACACAATCCAACACCGTGGCAGCTGAGACCTCATCACCACATTACGAACTTTGGGGGAGAATTTCTGTCGAAGGTGGTGAATGATAGGGGTCATTGCTGACGGCCGCGGCATAGAGACTCGTGCAGGGTTGCTTGGTCGCGCCGACATTGCCACTGGTCGAGGATCGTGAGAAAGCTCTTCAGAGAGAGGAGGTGCCAGAAGTGGAGAGGCGGCTGGTGCTGCCAAACCTGAATATAGAACAAAACGATTTACATTAAGTATTTTTTTTTCAAAAAAGCTGAAGATTTATCTGAAGCTTTATCTCGATGTTTTATCTTACATAATATATCATGGCATTACAGACATCATGCCTATATCCTTTGTTATCAGTTATCTTGTTATTTCATGGAAAATAATGGTATTTATGATACAAATTTAAATGATATGTAATTACACATTTTACAACAAAACTCAAATAATTGTATAAGTCAAAAGTTACCTTCCATAAATGGTGGTAGTATAAAATCCAACACTATTCGGTTTGTGACAGGTGTGTGGTGAATTTGGTACATGACCTCTGTTGAATGGTAGTACAACGACCCTCTCCGATGGTCGGCTCTGGAAAATATGTGAAAATAAATTTTAATACTTACACTTATAAAGGAAAGCACATTAATAAGCTACCACTAAAAGCAAAATAACTAACACCAAAACCTCTCTTCTCAATCCCAGCTAGACCAACAACAGCAGACAAGCCCATTATGCCCAACACCGTCTGTTCTAAAGCAGTAACAGTTTGTCTGCTACTCGGACCACCACCAGTACCAGAAGCTTCATGATGCATGGCTAAAGCTTTCTTTTTAATTTTTGTTTTCCAATCCACCCATACCTGTGCATATATGTCTATAGTTAACATATTCATACCTGAGAATTCTCCATAAGTATGTATTGAAGGTATGTGAAGTCTACTAAACGGCACCAGGCTGTGGTGGACTAAAGTCTAAACCTTCTTATGCCCAGCAGTAGTAGGACTATTATTAATTATATTATCAATGAATATTTAGTGTTTTTCATATCGATTGCTGTACAAATAATAGTTGAATCTTACTTTATCCATTTATCTGTGGATCTTATTGCTCCTCCGCCAGTGGAGTTGAGTATTTCTTCTAACTCTCGCCACAGACGGTCAGCTTTCATTCGGCCTTGAGCTCCTTGCCGAGACCTCGCTATATCACCATAACTAAAACAATTTCAAATTATTTTAGACAAACAATCGGTTTGTTTGTTAAGCGAAGGGTCAAATGCAAATCAATGGTTTGGTTTGTTTTCTAAGTGGTTCACTTAGCTTATCACGTCATTGTTTATGTTTAAGTATCGCGGTATGGAAGAAATATAACTAACAAAGAAACATTTTTATGAATAAACCAATATTTTACGTACCTTTCCATAAATTCCAATAAAGCAGTAAACTGCTCTACGTTAGCTCGAGATCTAGATTCCATCTAAAAATGATCTCCATATAAATTTTATTATTTTATAAAACTATATCACCTTTCAAGTAACATTAAATGCTTAAAATGACAAAACACATGCTTTTAATAAATTAATATTGAACTTATTTATTTGAATTACCTTTAAACACTTTATTAATGTTATGCAATTTAATTTTAATTTAAACTTTAATTTTACCCGCGCACGTACGACTGTACTTCGATGTTAGTTTGAAGTTTATGAACGCTCGCCATAGACTAATCCTTATTGTTTTTTCGATATACACTGTAGAATAAGCAATCTACAAGTCGTGCCAACTTGTCTACCAAATTATCGCTTTCGAAAAACGCTAACGCTAAGGCGTTAGCAATTGTAGAAAGAGAATAGAAACGAAACGGTTGCATCTTGTCTAAGCCCTCTGGAACGACTGGTGTGCCCCACTCGCTCCACTCGACGGGCGTGATGATATGGTCGCGCTGTAGCCGCTGCAGCTCGGCCTCGACGGCGGGGCGCAGCGCGTGTGGCACGGGGCGCGCGCGCCGCCACACCGGCACGCTACCCTCCGACACCGCCAAACTAATCTTACCTTTATTAAATGTACCTATACCAGCCTTAAAAACATTCGGAAAACGCTTCAACAACGTATCTAAAGCTTCCTTGGAATTGGAAGGGCATAGCGAATCTATATTATTAATTTGTTTGAATAGCGGAAAAAGTACCCCGAACGCCCGCATCCAATCACGACCCAACAATGACGGACTAAAATTATTATCTATCACTATAAGGCATAAATTACTCTTAACTAAACCGTTAATTTGTACGCGGCAAATGAGTTTACCTTTCGGTATCACCTTTTGGCCACTATACATTTTTAAATTTGATTTACACGGCTGTAAGATGTATTTATCTAGACATTTTTTAAAAGTCTTATAGGAAATAACACTGACTGCTGACCCAGTATCACCTTCGAAAATCATCGGTACACCGTTCACTTCCACATTGATCGTCCATTTCTTGTCCGTTTCATCGTCACTCAGCTGGTACACAGTCAACGCACCCACACACTCGGAGTCGGACGACGATGACTCCAGCTCCGGTATATCACTCACACCATGAACAGACTTTTGTTTACGATATCGACACACTTTAGCTATATGACCTTTTCTGCCGCACACGTAACAATCACTGTTCATAAAAGAACATTTGTTTTGTTGATGCTTCCCGTCGCACCGGTAACAACGTTGCATGGTCGTGCCAGCAGCGCCGCTGGCCCCCTGTCCCATGTGTCGATGCGCGCGGCCGCGCCCTCGCGCCCCAGCGCTGGGCCGGCGCGGCGCGCTCACCGCGTGCAGCGGCTCGTCCGCGCGAGCCCGGCCGGCCTCCGCTGCCGACCCCGCGTCCCGTATCGCCGCCTCCAGCGACAACGCCACTTCTGTAGCTCGCGTCAATGTCAACTCGTCGTCTTTCTCGGTCATAATGCGTTGTCGAATTCGTTCGTTTGACAGTCCATAAACGAATTGATCTCGAAGGTTCTCCTTCAAACTATCCGTACCAGGAAACTTACACGGTTTGCTGAGTTTTTTGAGTTGCACTAAATATTCGTTAATAGACTGACCTTCGACTTGCTTGCATGATCTGAATAGTATTCTTTCGGCGATGATCGACCGTTTTGGTGACAGATGTTCCTCGACCAGCTTCTCGATCTTATCGATTGATACTTTTTCGGGTTCTTCAGGGTAGCACAAATCTATGATAAGATCCAATGCTTCAGTTCCTACTATCGCAACGAGATATTTAGGTTGCTCCGCGATTTTTATATCGTGAATAGCGAACCACGCCTTCAATCTGCTAACGTACGTCGACCACCGGTCCACGTGTGGTTTGAATTCTTTCAAACTTCCAATATCGGATTTTCCGTTTTCGCCCATAATGTAACACTCAAAATGCACGCAATCAATGAGTTCTTCGTCGCCAAATAGTATATATTAAAGGGTTTTTGCCAGACGATGTGTTGGCAATGAAACACGCAATACGAGACTGACTTTTTAATAAATATTTACAACCACCCGCAATGATGACATATTGAATAATTATGAACTACGATATATACCAGTGACCTACCTTATGTGGGTCGCGTTCCAGGGTCAGCCAGTGTATATCCTGTTGTCCCGAGGGGCTTGCGACATGACTTGATGGTTGTTTGGAGCGGATATAGGGATACATTTTTGTATGTGCCTGCATCGGTCATCCGCCTGTCCTGTCGCAGGTCCCTCGATTTGCTTCTTCCCTTTCCGAAGAGGGAAGAAGCATCTATACAGCCGGCATGATTCTGGTGACCACCGATGAACTCATTGTTTCTCGGTGGTGGCTATTTTTTTGGACTGCACTACGCTTACCATCAGGTGTAGTGTAGTCACTTTGCCGTGGACGCATAAAAAATTTAGCGCAAAAGCCTTTATTAGTTTTAAATACAGCCTCCGTGGCTTGTCGGGCGAGTAGCCGGCTGTGAAGCGAGAGGCCGCGGGTTCGATCCCCGCACCGAGACAAATGTTTGTGTGATCCACAAATATTTGTTTCGGGGTCTGGGTGTTGTGAGACCGAAAGTCTGGCGTAGTTCCTGATACCCACGACACAAGACTCGTATCTTACTGTGGGGTCAGGACTATGTGTGTGACTGTTGGGTGTATTTATTTATTTATTAAATAACTTACTTGAAGTTGTATATCTTGGTTTGGCGGCGACGTGATTTCAGGAGGTCGACTCTTCTTGCACTTGTATCGTAGAAGAAGTAAAATCGCCAAGAGTATAACGGACATCAACAACCCTATACCGATTTCTACTAGTAATGATGTTGGGAATCCTGCAGAAGGAAAAAATATCATGTTCCTTATTTTTGCTAAATAAATCTTATTTTTTATTTTTTTTTCTAGCCCTGTATTATATACGTCTCACTGCTGGGCACGGGTCTCCTCTACTGAATGAGAGGGATTAGGCCTTAGTCCACCACGCTGGCTTAATGCGGGTTGGCAGACTTCACATACCTTCGAAAAATCCTCCTTTCCGCGGGTTTCCTCACGATGTTTCCTTCGCCGTTAAAGCAAGCGATAATTAACAATGAATATGTATACACGTAACTTAGAAAAGTCAGTGGTATATGCACTTGGGGCTGGATTCGAACCTGCGACCTTCGTCTCGACAGTCCATACCACTCCCCGCTGAGCTATCGCTGCTTTTTTTACATTTAATTATACAGACGAATTGAAATCCTCCTTTTGCAGTCAGTTAAAACGTATACCATTAACCCTAGTCCCATTTCCTGTATCCAGTAACGGAGAATGAATCATTAGCTGACTCTGAGTGTGTAACTTACGAATTCAAAGGAATTACTTTTTTTTATCCGAGCACGGCAAAGTGACTGCACTACACCTGATGGTAAGCGTAATGCAGTCCAAAAAACCAGCGACCACCGACAAACAGTGAGTTAATCGGGGGTCACCAGAGTCATGCCGGCGTCTATAAATGCTTCTGCCCTCTTCGGAGAGAAGGACAAGGGGCAAGCGACAGGACAGAGGTTGACTGATGCAAGCACAATGATACTACGATGTACCCGCCCTAATCAACCATCAAGTCATGTCGCAAAGCTCTCGGGAGTACCGGATATACACTGGCTGATCCTGGAACGCGATCCACACAATAAATAAATACTCAATTACAATTAAATATAATAGAAGTCTCTGAGGCTGTGGACTCGAAGTCAGCGGGTGCGGGGCGGCGGCGGCTGCGGCGCGGCACCGGCGGAGACCCGGTCTCGAAGTCGGCGTAGTGTTGTACTATGAGAAATTAGTGTCCGTTCGCGAACGAAATTGATGTGAATATGATGTTCCATATAAAAAATGCTCCACCACGTCGGCGGGCATTTTTGAAAATACACAACACTACGTCAATGCAGACGCGCGGGCACCGCTCGACTGACGCTCGCTGCTCGTACGCCGCTCCTCGCGCCCGCGCCGCGCCGCTGCCTTCGAGGCCAGGTCCATTTAAATCTATGCATTTTAACCCGCCGCTTTCCACTGACTTCGAGTCCGCGGCCTGAGTGCGACAGAAAGTCCGTAGATACTCACTTTCATATAGCGCCATCTGGTTGAGCGAAAATATAGTTTTCTCAGATATTTCTCGTTTAAAAACTAATGTTTGATATCCGTATTTTTCCCTTTCCTCCCACTTGCTTCTGACGATCTCACAAAAGTAAACGGAACCAGTATTTGACGACGTTAATGTCAAATTTTTGAGTTCAGACATATTATAATAAGTACCGTTTACTATTATCCGAAGAGTTGCGCCTGAAATAAATGTACTGTCTTTTTATTATAAGTCTTCTTTTTTATTTTTGATTTCGTATTATTATTATTGTATAAGACGGCTCACAGTCACTCAGCGAGCTATGGAGAGAGCTATGCTCGGTGTTTCTCTACGTGATCAAATCAGAAATGAGGAGATCCGTAGAAGAACGAAAGTCACCGACATAGCTCAGCGAATTAGCAAGCTGAAGTGGCAGAGGGCAGGCCACATAGCTCGCCGAACCGATAACCGATGGGGCAGAAAGGTTCTGGAAGGCCACGTACTGGCAAGCGCAACGTTGGACGTCCACCTACAAGGTGGACAGACGACCTGATAAAGGTCGCAGGAAGTCGCTGGATGCAGGCCGCTTCCAACAGGTCGGTCTGGAAATCTTTGGGGGAGGCCTATGTTCAGCAGTGGACGTCCCGTGGCTGATGATGATGATGATGATTATTATTAAGCATTTCGCCAATGACAAGTAAAGTTTATTCTCAAGCCTTCACGAGAACTCGGTGATATGAAATATCGGTGTAGACGTTTCCAGGGTCTTATTGGAGTTTTGGTGTGAATTCCTTCCAGTACGATGCTTAATTCACTTATATCAATGTTTTCATACACTGTTCATCACCGTCAATGTTTATTGAACAAATCCACACCACTTTTATACAACAAACACAAAATTAAACTAGTTTTTGGAATAAATTTAAATAAACGATGAACCGCACTGTCAGAATTCTCGTCAAAACTCTTTATTATGCTATGCCGGCAAACGAGCAAGTATATTACCAGACATAACAAACGTAAGTTTTAATGAAACATAAAAAAAGACTTCAAGAAAATAACCTTAAAGTCAAATTAAGAATTTCAGGTCTCATTGCAGTCGGTGCCTATGTTGCTGCCGGTCAACTTAAATTGCAATTTTGGAAGTCGGTTGTGAAATTTTGTTAAAACTGATTTTATGTATAATTTTTCCGTGTTAAGTAAAGCTATGGTATGTAAAATCCAACTCAATATCACAATCATGACGACTGATCTGTTGACCGTTGAGGAGTTTCATTTCATTACTCCGTATTTCATCAGATCTTAACCAAATTGACAGTGACACAGTGGTAACGCCCCGTCGGCCCATTCCTGCTGTAAAAGGGGAAGAGGTATTAGACCTCCAAAATCTCATTCAACGTACAAAACAACCAATTTTTGCCGGTTTTCTAGGAGACAGCAGTTCTAGAAGTAACCCGGTCGAGTCGGAACATTTATGCTGTAGACTACTAAATACGAACTATCTACAGAATGGCTCTACCCCTCACAATTATTGCTTATTGCCTCTTACAAAAGACTAAATATTCCATCAACCCAGTTTACCTGGTTGCGTGCAAGTATGATTAACACCAGCCGGGTCATTAAGCTTGATTTCATGTGTCGAATTACTTATCTCACCTGAAACTAAAAACAGTTATGTAATATATATTTAAGCAAATTATTAGCTTGTGGTAGGATATTCATATCCACCCGGATAGCGACCGTACACATGGTGTTAAAACCTGCCATAGTGATTCACACGCCTTGTGTGGATCGCGTTCCAGGATCAGCCCGTGTATATCCGGTGCTCCCGAGGGGCTTGCGACATGACTTGATGGTTGGTTGGGGCGGGTATAGGAGGGTATATCCGCCTGTCCTGTCGCAGGTCCCCCGATTTGATTCTTCCCTCTCCGAAGAGGGAAAAAGCATGTACAGGCCGGCATGACTCTGGTGACCACCCATAAACTCATTGTTTGTCAGTGATCGCAAGTTTTTTGGACTGCACGACGCTTACCATCAGGTGTAGTTAGGCATTGCAATCCGGAAAAACGGATCCGGTAATCCGGCGGATCCGGCATCACTTAACGTCCACCGGATCCGGTACCAATATACCGGATCCGGCGACCGGATCCGGTGCTACAATTTTTAGCTATTTAAATAGAGCTGTTGCATGATTAGGTACTTTACTATGCCAAAGAAAAAAGTCATACCATCAGAACTGACAAAAATCTTGGAAAGAGTTATTCAAGATGATAACTCTAAAGAAAAATTGGAAGAAATAGTAGAAGAGAACTTAGATTCACCCTCACTAAAGAAAGATTTGACATTATAGGAAGAATTACAATTAGAAATCCATGAAGAAACAAAAAAAAGCAAGAAACCTTGTGTTATAGCTTACATACTAAAAAAGAGTAAGATTTTTATAAAGTACTAAAAAAGTAAATGACTACATTTGAAAGGACTGAGTTTTGACGGAGTTCGAAGAGAATACTTGTCTGCTATTTATGATTATAACAATAAAGCCGACAAGTGTAGAAACTGAAAGGGCCTTTTTGGCCGCAGGCTATATTTGCTATTAAAAGTCGACTAGCAGATGACACAATTAACATTATTTGTTTTCTACGATCCTTTTTTCAAAATCAACATTGATTTTCTATATATAATGATACTAAGACAATTATTACTTAAAATTCTACTTAAAATAATTATTTTTCGTAAGTTGATTAAACTAAAAAGTTGTAATTATAAGACAAACTCATTATTGTTATAACTGTACTATTCATTACAAAGATTCATTGAAACATTATGGTGTCTGTCATAAATATAAGACTTGTTTGTTGCAATAGTTAGCATTCTCAAATACTTTATTAATTATTGTGATCTCATGTCAATAAATTACGTAAGGTTAATTATATTAGATTTTATAATGTTACTTACTAAAATAATTGATCTATATGTGAAAGTGAAATCTATGACGACTGAGCTACTTGTTTCATCGTTAAAATTTTTACACTACTCGATTTTATTTGTTTGCTCGTTGTCTAATCTTAACATTAGATTGGACACAAAGTTGATTTTATATGTTTTATTTTTTATAAACTACCTATATTAAGGTAAAAGGTAAGGTTTTTTTGTAAGGTTGTCTGGAAGAGATCGCTTTCAGCGATAAGACCTCATATTGACATTGTTGTAGTTTTAAGTTTCTTATGTATTTTTCCTTAAATTGGTGTTCAATAAAGTGTTATCTATCTATCTATATTAAGCACAATAACACTTGATTAACTTACTAACAGTGCATTTTGAACCGAAAAGCGAAAATCATCCTGACTTGATCAATCCGGCCGGATCCGGTCGGATCCGGCCGGATCAGTGGGAATCCGGTCGGATCCGGCTGGATTGAAAATGACGCCGGATTGCAATCCCTAGGTGTAGTGCAATCACTTAGCTGCGCTCGGATAAAAAAGAAATCGGGTCAGAATGTGAGACCCTCGTAGTTCCTGATACCCACGAAACAAGCTTAACTATTCTGGGGTCAGGACTATGTGTGTGACTGCTGGGTGTATTTATTTATTTATAAAAACAAAATGGTATCTTTCTTTTATTTGGAGGCCACATACTGGCAAGAGCAGCATTGGACGTCCGCATACAAGGTGGACATACGACCTGATAAAGGTCGCAGGAAGTCGCTAGATGCAGACCGCTTCCAACAGGTCGGTCTGGAAATCTTTGGCGGAGGCCTATGTTCAGCAGTGGACGTCCTGTGGCTGATGATGATGATCTTTCCATGATGAAGAAGATTGACCTACCTGGTTTCATGATTAATTTCAAGGGAACACTAGTAGCGAAAATTTCAGCTGAATCACAGTTTCTTATGATGCAATATACTTTAGATTTATCATCGAAGTCTTCAGCTTTTATAATATAATTAAAATCTGTCTCATGACGATGAGAATATTTCTCCGTGGGTATGTTAAAGTTTAGTCCATCTGAAACGATTATTAGTTATACTAGTTTTGCTGGTGGGAGGATACTTGCTGGTGGGAAGATACTTGTATCCGACCGGATAGGGACCACCGTACACTGGTGCTAAAACTTGCCATAGTGGCCCACCTCGTGTGGTTCGCGTTCCAGGGTCAGCCAGTGTATATCCGGTAACCCTTTTCCCATTCCTTTTTCCTTCCAAAAATGGAAAAAAAGCCGTTTAAAATAAAGAGTACTGTACATGTAGCCCTATATTATACATGTCCCACTGCTGGGCATAGGCCACCTCTACTGAATGAGAGGGGTTAGGTCTTAGTCCACAATGCTGGCCTAATGCGGGTTGGCAGACTTCACATACCTTCGAAAAATCTAATCGAGTTCTCAGGTATGCAGGTTTCCTTCACCGTTAAAGCCAGCGATAATTAACAATATACACGTAACTTAGAAATGTCAGTGGTGTATGCTCTTGGTGCTGGTTTCGAACCTGCGACTTTCGTCTCGACAGTCCGTACCACTCCCCGCGGAACTATCGCTGCTTTAGTTACTAACTTGCTTTACTACTAAGGTTAGTTAGTGGGTCACTATGGCAGGTTTTAACACCATGTGTACGGTGGTCGCTATCCGGCCGGATATAAATATCCTACCACCAGAAAATTTATTATACATATCGACTGCTCAGTTCTAAGTAATGTTCCTGCGACAATAAATGGGGCTTATTTATACTATTGATACATCATATGAGTGGTAGAGCCACGCTGTAGACAGTTTTGTCTATAGCATAAATGGGCCGGCTCGACCACTGACTCATAGACGACCGACGTAAAGTAGCGGCTTGCTGCTGCGTTTCGCACGGTGAGTGAGATATCCGGAGGACCAAATCCCCCTCTTTCCCAATCCCTTAATGCGCCCGTAACTCTTTTGGTATTGTGGGCGTACATGGGCGCTTGAGATCACTTACCAGGTGACCCACTTGCTCGTTTGGCTTATATAAAAAAAATAGATATTTTACTCACTCGACTGATGAACAAGGCTATAATATTTATTTCTCTCCTGTATGTTTTGCGCATAACAGGACAAATTTAATTCATCACCTTCATTGTAATTATAAATTACAGTATTGTCTGAAATAGCAACTGAAAATAAATAAAACTCTTAAGCTTGTCGGCGCGTCTATTACGCGATTTAGTATAGTGTAATATAGTGTACTAAGAGTGACTTATATTCACTACACTATACTAAATCGCGTAATAGACGCGCCGACAAGCTGAATTGGACCATAATAGCAGATATAAATAATAAATATTTGTGGACCACACAAATGTTTGGCTCGGTGCGGGGATCGAACCCGCGGCCTCTCGCTTCACAGCCGGCTACTCACCCGTTGTGCCACGGAGGCTGTCAATATAGTTAAGGTTAATGTCAAATTTTACGATAAGAGTAACACTGACTTTAACATTGACTGCGGAATGTGTTGCACCATCGTATTCCGATACTATTAGATTCCTCGATTAATTCTAGAAGCAGGGACATGATATTATTTTAAAACACAGACGCTTTAGGAGATATATCTGGTGATCACCGATAAACTTATAGTTAGTCGGTGACCAGTGGATTTTGACTGCACTTACCATCAGGTGTAGTGCAGTTACTTTACCGTGTTGGAATAAAAATCGTTTGACCCGGTAGTTTTTGGCGTCGCCCGACTCCATATTATGGCTATAGAATGGCACAAGAAAACACCAAGTGCCATGACCAGCGTGTAACTGAGTGTCACGATGGTAGGTTCACGGAACATTAACATCCTCATTAGCATAAACTGAGCTGCTCTAATTCAAATAAATATTACTTCAATGTATGTAGTGCAAATATGTATTGTAAATCAGTTAAGAAACGAGCAACGTTAGAGTTTCTTGCCCGTTCTTTTGTAACGAAACAGCATTCCGAACTGGCGGTAGAGATACAATTTGACCGAATCTAAATGATGTTTGATATTTTAATGATTCAATAAATGAGTTGATTTGAACAACCGTCATATTGTTGTTTGACAGACTCAATCGAGTACAGTAATACCCCGGACTTACGCGATAGGTGGGACCGAGCTATAACCGTGTAAGTCGAATTCGCGTAAGTCGGGGTGCAAGTTTGCATGCGCTTTTGAGTGACATAATTTGAGGTTATCAATAAAACACAACGTACGTAAAACAATTCAACGCGGAACACGTTCGAACCTGTCGTAAACGGACCACTAACATGGCGGAATAGGAGAGCTGACGCGCGCAGCCATCAAAAATAAAAATCGCGTATCTCCGAATTCGCGTAAGTCGGGGTAGCGTAAGTCGGGGTATTACTGTACTGACATGCCAGCTTACTGAAATTATCTTCACCGCTGGTGTTAATAGCTTCGCCATTAACACGAAGTTTAACATGGACACTCGGTTTTTCTGAAAAAGGAATAATAAATAAATAAATACACCCAACAGTCACATACATAGTCCTGACCCCACAGTAAGATACGAGTCTTGTGTCGTGGGGTAATAAACTAAAGTGATGCGTGGTTTGGGATAGCTATAGGGGAGGTTGCGTTGGACGTCCGCCTACCGGGCCGCTAGGCGGCACCGCGCAGGGGCGGTTCCGGCAGCAATCCTTGACTTCCCAAGGAGACCCCGGGACCGCTCCACATGCGCCGAAGAAGGCCACCGCGGGGTTTTGGTTGGTAGTTACCGGACGTCCGCCTACAAGGTGGACAGACGACTTGATAAAGGTCGCAGGTAGTCGCTGGATGCAGGCCGCTTCCAACAGGTCGGTCTGGAAATCTTTGGGGGAGACCTATGTTCAGAAGTGGACGTCCTGTGGTTGATGATGATGATGATAGGGGAGGTTCGATTACATAACATTGCTACGATCAGTAATAACTATTCAGCCATTAGTTTTTTAAGCACAGGCCGACAAACAAGCAAGTGGGTCACCTGTAAAGTTATTCTTACTGCTCTAAAAAAAATCTTGAGTATGATGCCGCCAATTAACGAAAAGAATGGGGATGAGGATGGGGAGAGTGAAATTTGGGGCTCCAGATATCTTTTTTCTTTATATAGCATAGGCCGGCAAACGAGCAAGTGGGTTACCTCATGGTAAGTGACAGAAGAATCATGGGCGCGTTGCCGAACTTAAAGGAAAGGGATAATTAGGGATTGGGAAGGGGAGGGGATTAGGGCTTCCGGATATCTCACTCACCGTACGAAACGCAGCAGTAAGCCACTACTTTGCGTCGGTTTTCTGTGAGACAGTGGTAACGACCCGGTCGAGCCGGCCCATTCATGCTGTACACAAAACTGTCTACAGCATGGTTCTGTTACTTGTTAAAGCACCTGTGCAACGTCAGAAATATAGCGCCGCGAGAAGAATATATGCTCGTATGCGAGTGGCCGTCTGGGTTGGTACCACTGCTTTGTCTCTTTCTGCCGACAAGCAATAGTGTGTAAGCAAAGTTTTGTTCCAGTTTAAAGGACATTGAAGCCAGTGAAACTACTGGGCATTATATATAATTACACTCAACAGTCAGACATATAGTCCTGACCGCACAGTAAGATACGAGTCTTGTGTCGTGGGTATCAGGAACTACGAGAGACTTTCAGTCTCACAACACCCAGGCCCCGAAACAAATAAATGTGGATCACACAAACATTTTTCTCGGTGCGGGATCGAACCCGCGGCCTCTCGTTTCACAGCCGGCTACTCGCCCGCTACGCCACGGAGGCTGTCAAGAAGCCATTATGAAATTTAATATGTTATGGAGAGAGTTGATTAGTGCACTCCACGCATGCTTTGTAATTAGATAAGTGTGGTGTTACTTCTGTTCATGGGCAGGTGTGGCGCTTGCCTTGAGATTTTTTTTTTTTTTATCCTGGCTCGGCAAAGTGACTACGCTACACCTGATGCTAAGTGTAGCGCAATCCAAGAATAGTGTCGACCAACGATAAACAATGTGTCCATCGTAGGTCGGCAAGATCATGCCGGCCTGCCAAAAGGCCAAGCGGTAGGGGAAGGAAAAAGGGATGGGAAAAGGGTTAGGATCAGGGGGCAAACCCCCTGGGGAGAACCGGATATACACTGGCTGACCCTGGAACGCGACCCACACAAGGTGGGCCACTATGGCAGGTAGTAGCATCAGTGTACGGTGGACGCTATCCGGTCGGATACAAGTATCCTCCCACCAGCAGAGATAGATATACCATAGATGGGCGTCCTGATCATTTCGTCATTCGGAAAAAATTAGAAAAAAGGTTGCATATGTTAATTCGAATAGAATAATTTAAAAAACTTACCACTCTGTTTTTTTGATTGCGATCTAGTTTCCACTGGAAGAGTAAAAACATAAGTTTAAACAAAACGTAAAAACCGACTTAAAAAAATAACACATAACTGTGTTTACAATATAAATTCCCTATAATATTAATAATACTAGCCCTGTATACACGTCCTACTGCTAGGCACGGGCCTTTTCTACTGAATGAGAGGGGTTGGGCCTTAGTCCACCACGCTGGCCTAATGCTTGTTGGTAGACTTCGCATACCTTCGAAAAATCTTATCGAGTTCTCAGGTATGCAGGTTTCCTTACAATGTTTCCTTCGTCGTTAAATGCGATAATTTACAATGAATTATTCACGTAGCTTGGAAAAGTCAGAGGTACATGCTCTTGTGGCTGGTTTCGAATCTGCGACTTTCGTCTCGACAGTCCGTACCACTCCCCACTGAGCTATCGCTGCTGATGATCTTATATATACATAGACATAAATGTCTGTCTGTGATGTAGAAATAAAAGCCCCTATGGATATTAGCGCTTTAAGTTAAATACCTATTATAATTAAGTTAAAATATGAAAGCCATATATTTAATTATTTCTTAGGTTTACGCGAATGTTACACATTGAAATAATCTACACTAATATTATAGAGAAAAAAAAAGTGGATTTTTGTATGTAACGAATAAACTTAAAAACTACTGGACCGATTTTAAAAATTCTTTGGCCGTTAGAAAGCTACATTATCACTGAGTAACATAGGCTACTTTTTATCCCGGAAAAAGCAGATCACGCGGGCGGAGCCGCGAGGAAAAGCTAGTATATAATAAACATACCCTCTGGCGTAGAACGGCAACAGCTTACATAGTAGAACACGAAAAACAAATAATAATTTAACAAATACATTGTGAGTTGTTAACAAATAACTCTTCTAATTAAACTGTTGTTTAAAGGTTTTATAATACATAACAATGTATGCCGTTGAGCGTTGGTAATGACTAACAGAGCTTGTTGGCGTAAGTCATGAGTGCTAGCGGGTTTTATGCAATTGACAACATTTAAACACGTACTGGCAAGCGCAGCGTTGGACGTCCACCTACAAGGTGGACAGACGACCTGATAAAGGTCGCAGGAAGTCGCTGGATGCAGGCCGCTTCCAACAGGTCGGGCTGGAAATCTTTGGGGGAGGCCTATGTTCAGCAGTGGACGTCCTGTGGCTGATGGTGAAGATGATGAGAACATTTAAAAAACCAAACGTGCCTAAAAGAAATATACCGTTTCTATATTTTGCTATCCTAAGTTCGATTACATTTTATTTTATTATTAGTTAATTTCGGAGTAAAAAAAACAACGGGTTGCACTCCGGGAGTGCCGGCAAATGAAAACTTAAACATTAACGTTGTGCATTTCTGAATATTTTGGAATGGTTAGGGAATAATTTCGCACGAATTGCTTTATTTATCAGTATAAAAGTACTATCATAAATACAATATTCATTTATTGCGCTATAGTACATAAAAAATTTAAAACTCCGTCTTACGAATTTTCGATCAATTCACGTGTCCTGACGCGAGTTTAACATTTTATACCCATCACAAGAAAAGTGCCCAACGCCGCTAAACAAGTTTTCGCTTCAAAAATAAAAACCATAAAATATAGGACTATTGCACATTGGCAAATAGGCTTTAAGAATCGCTAAACGCTCCGCTCATGATTATAAATTGCATTACATATAGGGAAAAAACAATTGGTATTACGTATCGTGTATAACAAATGTTCTGTATTCTATAGGAGGTAATTATGGTCTAAGATCCCGGGGAACATTGACCTTCACCCTTCTGTTTACCGGATGAAAATAATATTTTAGGGTATAAAATGTGTTGCTGAACACATACCAATAGGGTTGCCTAAAAAATATGGTCAAGGATATGTTTTATTAATTTAAAAAGAAAGAAAGAAAGAAAGAAAGAAAACTGAAGAAAAAGAAGAAACTGACTTGCTCACCAAATAAATGAACCTTCAATGAAAACCAACAATGTATACTACCTGCAAAAGCTAGGAGCTAGATGAGTGCAATAACCACTTTTTAGTTACCTGTTTGTACACGGCAACCAGGTAGTAGTGGCCAGAAAAAGGTAGGCAACCTATTTTTTGCAGGTAGTATACATTGTACACTTTTCATTGAAGGTTAATTTTTTTTGGTAAGCAAGTCAGGGAAATTATAATAAAATATTTTTTTTAAAATGTTAATTAATCATATCCTTGACCATATTTTTTTAGGCAACCCTATTGGCATGTGTTCAGCAACACATTTTATACCCTAAAATATTATTTTCATCCGGTAAACAGATGGGTGAAGGTCAATGTTCCCCGGGATCTTGTACTATTAAGACATTTTCCTTGTACATAATGCGTAATAAGTTTGATAAGTAGCTATATTAACACGTTTAAGTTTATACGTAAAGTAAATAATAATAATTGAGAGACTCCGTGGCGCAGCGGGCGAGTATCCAGCTGTGAAGCGAGAGGCCGCGGGTTCGATCCCCACACTGAGAAGAAAAAAAATAAACAGTTTTTTGGACTGCACTGCGCTTACCATCAGGTGTATTTCAGTCCCTTTGCCGTGGCCGGATAAAAAAAATAATTAGTCGGTCTATTTGCATTTGTGCCGTTGGCCAGCAAACGAGCAACTGGGTCACTTGATGGTAAGTGATCTCCACCACCCATGAACGCTCACAACACTAAAAGAATCATAGGCGCGTTGCCGACCTTAAAGGAAGGGGATAATTAAGGGATTGGGAATATATCCGGAGGCCTAAATCCCCGATCCCCTTAATTATCCATCCATGATTCTTCATATATTTTATAATAATAACCAAATATTTCGATTTTTATTTGATTCAATGATGAGACGAGCAAGGCGCTCGCCTGATGGTAAGTGGCACGCCTGCTCATAAATAGAAGCAACACCACACAGAACTTTGAATGGCATTGAACTGCGCTCGTCACCCCGTGACATAAGATGTTAAGTTTCATAATGCCCAGTTATTTCACTGGCTTCAAGGTCCTTCAAACCGAAACACAACAGTGCTTACAAACTATTTCTTGGCGACAGAAATAGACAAAGCAGTTGTACCAACCCAGACGGCGTAGTCACCCAAGCATACGAGGGACTTACCACCTTGTGAGTCTGGCACACGAGGTTACTGACATGTGGGATGTGGACTCAACAATTATTGTCCCGATAGTCGTCTCTGCCCATGGGTTGATACCGAAGAGCCTCGACCAACATCTTCAGGGGCTCTCAATTGGTCGTTGGGTCAAGAGCCAGATACAGAAAGCGGTGTTATTGGACACGGCACGCATTGTGAGGAGGTTTCTCTCTCTTGGGTCCTAACCGCCGGTGGCTTGCGTCCTAGGCCTCGCCATTGGAGGGTAATGTTTTTTTATATCTTTAAATGTATTTTTTTGTTTTTGTTGTTTTTGTTGAGCAAGTGGGTCACCTGATGGTAAGTGATCTCCACCGCCCATGTACCCACCACCATAAGAATCATGGGCGCGTTGCCGACCTTAAAGGAAAGGGATAATTAAGGATTGGGAAGGGGAGGTGATTTGGGCTTCCGGATATCTCACTCACCGTACGAAACGCAGCAGCAAGCCGTTACTTTACGTCGGTTTTCTGTGAGACAGTGGTAACGACCCGGTTGAGCCAGCCTATTCATGCTGTGGACAAAATTGTCTACAGCGTGGCTTTACCACTCAAACTGTAAATGTAATAAAAGCTTTCTAAAATATAGAGTACTGTACTTATAATAATCATTTATTTATTCAAGTAACAAGACACATTTACAAATTATTTACTCGTATTAATACATATTTTTTTTATTTACATTTAATTCTCAAATATATTATTACAAATTGTACAATCTTTAACTTATGCTAATGTGGGTGTTCATGTGTGTTCACTTACCATGAGTTGGCCCATTTGCTCGTTAGTCGGCCCATGATAAAAAGTGTGTGTGCAATTCACACACGGCAGAAGTGAAACTTCAGGATTATTAAAATAAATTAATCAACCAACGAATTTTAATACGCAAATGCAAAAAAAACACACACGAATGACACACCACGTTGTTTATGACACATTTTCCGAAGGCTTCGTTGTACGTAGGCGCAAAGACACGTGATAGCACACTTGTAATCTCATTCTCTCGCAGGCTAAATCCTATTCATGAATATGTTTGTCTTTGTCGTGACGCATTTTCGTTTCATCGAGTTTCAAATCACAACGATTCTAAAGAAGTTTCACTTCGAAAATTGGAGCCAAGCTTGGACGCAAGTCTATCTGCATTATATTTTGCTGGTGGGAGGATACTTGTATCCGACCGGATAGCGACCACCGTACACTGGTGCTAAAACCTGCCATAGTGGCCCACCTTGTGTGGGTCGCGTTCCAGGGTCAGCCAGTGTATATCCGGATCTCCCCAGGGGGCTTGCCCCCTGATCCTAACCCTTTTCCCATCCCTTTTTCCTTCCCCTCCCCCTTGGCCCTTTGGCAGGCCGGCATGATATTGCCGACCTACGATGGACACATTGTTTATCGTTGGTCGACACTATTCTTGGATTGCGCTACACTTACCATCAGGGGTAACGTAGTCACTTTGCCGAGCCAGGATAAAAAAAAATACAAAAAAATACAATCTAGTTAGGTCTATGTTTGTGTCTTATGTGAGCAATTTCTGCATACTCGGAGGATGGAGGGGGAAGTCGTCCACCGCCATTTTGTTCAGCTAGTGCCAGCTCTGCGTATATCACCTTGTCTGTAACGCGCTGAAATTGAAGACAATTGTGGTATTATAAACAGCGATAGTTCAGCGGAAGGGAAAGTCGCAGGTTCAAAACCATGCACCAACGAGTTTTCTAAGCTACGTGTGTATTGTTAATTATCGCTCGCTTTAACGATGAAGGAAACATCGTGAGGAAACCTACATACCTGAGACTTCTCTATAAGTATTTCGAAGATATGTGAAGTCTGCCAACCCGCATTAGGCCAGCGTGGTGGACTAAGACCTATTCCCTTTTTTTTATAGCATAGACCGGTAAACTAGGAAGTGGGTCACCCGGTGGTAAGTGATCTCCATTGCCCATGTACGCCCACAATATTAGAAAATCATAGGCGCGTTGCCGAGCTTAAAGGGAAGGGATATTTGAGGGATTGAGAAAGGGAGGGTGATTTGGGCCGCCGGATATCTCACTCACAGTGCGAAACGCATCACCAAGCCGCTATTTTACGTCGGTTTTCTGTGAGACAGTCGTAATGTCTAAGCTGAGATGGGATCATTTACGGCCTCACACAACTGACTAGTGGGCACCTATTATATCTACTAGAATATAGTTCTTTTGCTTGTTATTAATTTTATTTTATTTTATTACTATTATTTCTGTGAGATGCTGTAATAAACTTATTTTATTTCTTTCTTCTTCTAATGACTCGGTTAAGCAGGCCCATTCATGCTGTAGACAAAACTGTCTACAGCGGGGCTCTGCCACTCAAGTAGTACCCTTTTGTTAGTAGGTAGAGGAGATAGTAGCAGTAGGGTAGTATAAAACAATGCTTATATTATTGTACAAAAGGCAAGCGACCTACTAGTATTTTCTTTCAGGCGAAAAAATAACGGGTTTCGGGGATTTTATTGTAATCAATATTAGGTGACCCACTTGCTCGAGTTTTTTTATCCGAGCACGACAAAGTGACTGCACTACACCGGATGGTAAGCGTAGTGCAGTTCAAAAACCGACCACTGACAAACAATGAGTTTAACGGTGGTCACCAGAATCATACCGACCTGTGTAAATGCTTCTTCCATCATCGGAGAGGGAAGAAGCAATTTGAGGGGCCTGTGACAGGATAGGCGGATGATCGATGCAGGCACAGGGATACAAAGATGTACCCTATACCCACCCCAACCAACCATCAAGTCATGTCGCAAGTCCCTCGGGAGAACCGGATATACACTGGCTGATCCTGGAACGTGATACACACAAGGTGTGTGGGTCACTATGGCAGGTTTTAACACCATGTGTACGGTGGTCGCTATCCGGGCGGATATGAATATCCTACCACCAGCAGTCGTTTGCAAGCCTCTGCTATAAAAAAGTATGATATACATACCTCAATCCCCACGGTTGTTCTCTCCAGAGCTTTTCGTTCATTCTTGCCGCACGGATGAACAGAATCGAATTTATTACCCGGCGGAGACAACCGCGACGGTACGTGACGCATCACGTTTTTCGTGTTGCTACAGAATAATGAAATTACAAATATCTTTACATAGTTTTTTTATATATAGCATAGGCCGACAAATGAGCAAGTAGGTCACCTGATGGTAAGTGATCTCCACCGCCCACAATACCAGAAGAATCATGGGCGCGTTGCCGACCTTAAAGGGAAGGGATAATTAGGGATTGGGAAGGGACGGTGGATTTGGGCCTCCGGATATCTCACTCACCGTACGAAATGCAGCAGCTAACCGCTACTTTACGTCGATTTTCTGTGAGACAGTGGTAACGACCCGGTCTAGCCGGCCCATTCATGCTGTAGATAAAACTATCTACAGCGTGGCTCTACCACTCGATAAATAGTATAAAATGAAGGCGCTTCCGCTGTCTGTTCGCTTAGATCTTTTAAACTATTCAACGGATTTTAATGCAGTTTTCAGCAATAGGTAGAGTGATTCATTAGGAAGGTTTATATGTATATCACGCTACGAGATGGGAGCAGGGCAGTAACATGCAGGTGAAACCGCGAGGGACAGCTACTATATTATAAAATCACCCGACACGCACACTAGAATAATTGTTTTTTTTTATTTGTTTGAATGACGTAACTAGCCGGTCGCTCGCCTGATGGTAAGCGCCACGCCTGCCCATAAATAGATACAGCACCATACAGAAAATACACTTTGAATTACAAAGCACCTACTTACTGGGAATTTTCAAACCTTTGTAACTGAGACTTGATTTCTTAAATTTTTATATATTTACCTCTATCATTGGAACTTTGTAGCTCAATAGCCCGTATAAGTGGGATAATTCATCAGGTGTAGACAAGATATGACGCGTTTGTTTTGAGAAGGAATTAGACTCTTGGTGGGACCCTCTATAAATAAGACAACTGTACTGTAACCTGCCTATTTGGGACAATGGGTCAATGAAAAGCCTTTATACGTGATAAAAAAATGTAGGTCCCTCCAGATCCCACTTATCTAAGTTTCGTTGTATATTAATTAGTTCTTTTTTATCCTGGCTCGGCAAAGTGCCTACGCTACACCTGATGGTAAGTGTGGCGCAATCCAAAAATAGTGTCGACCAACGATAAACAATGTGTCCATCGTAGGTCGGCAAGATCATGCCGGCCTGCCAAAGGGCCAAGGGGGAAGGGAAGGAAAAGGGATGGGAAAAGGGTTAGGATCAGGTGGCAAGCCCCCTGGGGAGAACCGGATATACACTGGCTGACCCTGAAACGCGACCCACACAAGGTGGGCCACTATGGCAGGTTTTAGCACCAGTGTACGGTGGTATATTTTTATAAGATAGTAATTTTAGCTTACTCGCAACGGCATCCAGGGTGGCAAGAGCCCAGTCTTGCCCCGCCGTGTAAGTAGGAAGCAGAACACGCAATGAATAGGTACTTACAATTCATCCAAATTTTTGGTGTGGAGACAAGCTTTGCCTGAAAACAATAATAACTTTTTTTTATAGCATATACCGGCAATTGAGCAAGTGGGTCACCTGATGGCAAGTGATCTCGCCCACGTACGCCAACAATACTAGAAGAATCATAGGCATGTTGCCGACCTTAAAGAGATGGGATAAATAGGGAGGTGACGAGGGAATTGGGCCTCCGGATATCTCATTCTCCGTACAAAACGCAGCAGCAAGCCGTTACTTTACGTCGGTTCTCTGTGAGACAGTAGTAACAATCCGGTCGAGCCCATTCATGCTGTGGACAAAACTGTCTACAGCGTGGCTCTACCACTCAAAAATGACTACTCGGCAGTAAATATGCATCCATATTTACTGATTCGTTCATGAATGAATTCTGAAGTTCGTTTCAGTGGAAAAGGTGGTAATACTGCCGACATATTACACAGGACATATACATAGGCAGAAGCGATTGCTCAGCGGGGAGTGGTATGGACTGACGAGACGAAAGTCGCAGGTTCGAAACCAGCCCCAAGAGCATACACCACTGACTTTTCTAAGTTACGTGTATATTAATTATCGCTTGCTCTAACGGTGAAGGAAACATCGTGAGGAAACCTCCATACCTGAAAACTCGATAAGATTTTTCGAAGGTATGTGAAGTCAGCTAACCCGCATTAGGCCAGCGTTGTGGACTAAGGCCTAATCCCTCTCATTCAGTAGAGGAGGCCCGTGCCCAGCAGTGGGACGTATAAAATACAGGGTTAGTAAAAAAACATACAGGACACATTCACTTGCTTATCAAGCTATGTTATGTTACAGTAATGGTCACTTACCAGCGAAACACCATCTGTCCGTGGCGAACGCGAAGACTCCAAGAGACACTCCTATCAGGAGTATCAGTACGGCTACGACAATGCCGACGATAGATCCAGTGCCTGACTCCACGCCTGGAATAGATGTAATAAAAAATGGTGAAGGAGCACTATCTCAGTACTACTTAGTTTTTGACATAACTGCACTGGCAATAAATTTTATATATTTATGTATATACATACATATATATTTTATAGTTAGTTTATGTATTATATGTATGTATATATTAATTTATAATATTTAATTAGTATATCAATATTATATTTGTGTATACTCTTAAAATTAGCTTATTGTACACTCTTAACTGCCCTTTCTTTCTCCTTCTTTCATCTCCATCCCATGGTTGCCTGTAAGATATTGCTCTGAGCGATAAGGCCGCCAATTGTACTTCTATATTAGTTATATTTTAGTGTTATGTACTGTACTCCTTGTGTACAATGAAGTTTAAAATAAATAAATAAATAATATTATTAATATATAAAGCAGCCCTGTATTATATAAGTCTTGCTAGGCACAGGCTTCCTTTACTGAATGAGAGGGCTCAGGTCTTAGTCAACCACGCTGGCTATGTTTTTTTTTATGGCATAGATCGGCAAACGAGCAAGTGGGTCACCTGATGGTAAGTGATCTCCACCGCCCATGTACGCCCAGCACCAGAAGAATAATGGGCACGTTGCCGACCTTAAAGGAAAGGGATAATTAGGGATTGGGAAGGGGAGGGGTATTTGGGCCTCCGGATATCTCACTCACCGTACGAAACGCAGCAGCAAGCCGCTACTTTACGTCGGTTTTCTTTGAGACAGTGGTAATGACCCGGTCGAGCCAGCCCATTCATGTTGTAGATAAATCTGTCTAAAACTGGCTCTACCACTCATAAAATGTCTCGGGTTGATAAACGCAGTCCAGTGCCATGTAGTGCTTTGTTATTCAACGTTCAATTTGTTGTTGTTTCTGTTCATGGGCAGACGTGACGCTTAACATTAGGCGAGCGAGCTGCTCGTTTCACCATTCAATAAAAAAAAACCTGAGAAGTTCATAGCAGCGATAGCTCAGCGGGGAGTGGTATGGACTGTCGAGACGAAAGTCGCACGTTCGAAACCAGCCCCAAGAGCATACACCACTGACTTTTCTAATTTACGTGTATATTAATTGTTAATTATCGCTTGCTCTAACGGTGAAGGAAACATCGTGAGGAGACCTGCATACCTGAGAACTCGATAAGATTTTTCGAAAGTATAAGTAGTCTGCCAACCCGCATTAGGCCAGCGTGGTGGACTAAGGCCTAATCCCTCTCATTCAGTAAAGGAGGCCCGTGCCCAGCAGTGGGACGTATATAATACAGGGTTGGTAAAAAAAAAGTGTGCAGAGAAAAGAAATCCACAATCAAGATGCTACATACTGCCGACCACAAGCACCATGCTGCTTTGTATATCTATTTTTACATTCTGTGCCGGCACAAAACAAGTTATACTGCCTTGCATATCTTGTGTCACGTTCCTAATGTAGGCCCCACATTCCCCGAACTGCAACAAAATTCATACATTTATGGTAAATTTAAAAAAAAAAACAGTATCCCTACTACGAAAAAAATATTGTTCGGATAAATTTTTTTTAACAAAACTTAAAAACCGACTTCAAAAAAATAATGGAATATAGAGAGGAGTATATACAGTATACGCAGGCACCGACTCCATAGAGACCTGAAATGGTTATTTTTTACTTTTCACTGTTATTTTTTTGAAGTTGGTTATTAAGTTTTGTTAAAACTTATTTTATTTAAAACCCGCCATAGTGGCTCATTCAGACGAGTCGCGATCCAGGACTATGGGTTGGTACCACTTCTTTGTATATTTCTGCCGCCAAGCAACAGTGTGAGCACTGCTATGCAGCGTTCTGTGTGGTGTTGCTTCTGTTTATGGGCATGCGTTCCCGTCTCATCATTCAATCAAATAAAAAAAATTACCAGTGTAGTCACTTTGCCGTGCCAGGATAAAAAAAATAAACAAATACTTACTTTGAACCCTTTTCCTGAATAAGTAACGTTATCGTGGACAGCTTCAGGTTTCAATATGTACACCTTGGAGCCAATTTCCATTCTAAAATGTAAATATGCGTTGATTAAACAATATAAACATTTCTCTGAATTTGATTTGGATTTGTATCTCATAAAAGTAAAATAGGTTATGGTCCGGAGTCCCTGGGCCAGCTGATCCACTTTATTACTATCAAGCTAATTTTCCGTGAGTAGCTTCGTTTCGATGAGACGCCCAACAATTCCCTATGCGAAAATTCTCTAATGTGGTAGCTAACAGAGGTAGCAAGGATAGAATATTTCGATTTGATGATACTCAAAAATTTATTATTTTATTTGTAGGACAATATGACTGTTAAATTATATGAATATTAACTAAGTAAAAACAAAAAAATGTAAAAATGCGTTGATTAAACAATGTAAACATTTATCTGAATTTGATTTGGATTTGTATCTCATAAAAGTAAAATAGGTTATGGTCCGGAGTCCCTGGGCCAGCTGATCCACTTTATTACTATCAAGCTAATTTTCCGTGAGTAGCTTCGTTTCGATGAGACGCCCAACAATTCCCTATGCGAAAATTCTCTATTGTGGTAGCTAACAGAGGTAGCAAGGATAGAATATTTCGATTTGATGATACTCAAAAATTTATTATTTTATTTGTAGGACAATATGACTGCTAAATTATATGAATATTTACTAAGTAAAAACAAAAAAATCAGCTGGTTAGTAATCATACTTATTGGAAGGAGGGGCTTCCAATAGGTATCGATAACGAGGTCATAAAAAATGATTTGAATGAGTTGATTTTTTTGTTTTTACTTAGTTAATATTCATATAATTTAACAGTCATATTGTCCTACAAATAAAATAATAAATTTTTGAGTATCATCAAATCGAAATATTCTATCCTTGCTACCTCTGTTAGCTACCACAATACAGAATTTTCGCATAGGGAATTGTTGGGCGTCTCATCGAAACGAAGCTACTCACGGAAAATTAGCTTGATAGTAATAAAGTGGATCAGCTGGCCGAGGGACTCCGGACCATTAAGCCGGGACTAATTTAATATATCACCAACAAAAAGGGGTGGTAGTCCTCCCCGTTACCACGAAGGCTGAAAAGTCGCGTCGGGATCAAAATTAAAAATAAAAAGCCGCGATAAAATCCGTTTAAATTAGTTTAATTTCAGTGTTAAAAAACAACATTACACATTATTTTACAATTTTTGATGAAAGAATAAAAAAAATCGGTGTAAAAATGCTGAAGCTTTTTGCTTATATTCATATCCGACCGTATAGCGACCACCGTACACATGGTGTTAAAATCTGCCATAGTGACCCACACACCTTGTGTGGATCGCGTTGCAGGATCAGCCAGTGTATATCCGGTTCTCCCGAGGGGCTTGCGACATGACTGGATGGTTGGTTGAGGCGGGTATAGCGGTATATACTTGTATCCCTGTGCCTGCATCGGTCATCCGTCTCTCTTGTCGCAGGCCCCTCGATTTTTTTTTTAATGGCACAGGCCGGCAAACTAGCAAGTGGGTCACCTGATGGTAAGTGAACTCCACCGCCCACGTACGCCCACTACCAGTAGAATCATGGGCGCGTTGCCGACCTTAAAGGAAAGGGATAATTAGGGATTGGGAAGGGGAGGAGGGATTTGGGCTTCCGGATATCACACTCACCGTACGAAACGCAGCAGCAAGCCGCTACTTTACGTCGGTTTTTCTGTGAGACAGTGGTAACGACCCGGTTGAGCCAGCCCATTCATGCTGTAGACAAATCTGTCAACAGCGTGGCTCTACTCAGATTTGCTTCTTCCCTCTCCGAACCTACCTTACAGTATCAAAATTAATTCTCTAGCTTTGAGACTAGAGAGAGATAGTCTCTTGGATAGAAGAAATAATCCAGGGAATAATAATAAAATAATAATACCAGTCTTGTATTATACACATCCCACTGGGAAATCACCTCCTCTACTAAATAAGAAGGGTTAGGACTTAGTCCACCACGCTGGCCGAATGCCGAATGGCAGATATTATCTTAATTCTATCAACATTTTTGATGATAGAATTAAGATGCCTTGATAGGCAGACGAGTAAGCGGCCCTCCTGATGGTAAGGGTCACAACTGCTCATAGACATCGGCAATGTCAGGGGCACAACCAAGCCGCTGCCTACCGCTGAAGGAATACATTTTTAAGCCTCGTTTATAGAAGGACATGTCTTCTTCTTCTTTTTAATTTACGGCTTCGCAATATTATGCATTTCGCCAATGACAAGTATAAATTATTCTCAAGTCTTCACAAGAACGATGAAATATCAGTGTGGACGTTTTCAAGGTGTTGTTGGAGTTTTGGTGTGAATTCCTTCCAGTACGATGCTTAATTCACTTATTTCAATTTTTCCATACACTGTTCATCACCGTCAATGTTTATTGCACAAACCCACACCACTTTTATACAATAAACACGACTTTAAACTAGTTTTTGAAATAAATTAAAATAAGCGATGATCCGCACTGTCAGAATTCCCGCCAAAACTCAAGGACATGTCAATGCGCTCGGGAAACACCCAAGTATAACCTGCCATAGTGGCCCACCTTGTGTGGGTCGCGTTCCAGGGTCAGCCAGTGTATATCCGTTTCTCCCCAGGGGGCTTGCCCCCTGATCCTAACCCTTTTCCCATTCCTTTTTGCCTCCTCTCCCCCTTGGCTCTGGGATGAGATGCTGCGGGGTCGCCAGTATTCCGTTAGCAGGGACCCCGTAGTTCATCCCGGGAACTTTGGCTGGCCGGCATGATCTTGCCGACCTACGACGGACACATTGTTTATCGTTGGTCGACACTATTCTTGGATTGCGCTACACTTACCATCAGGTGTAGCGTAGTCACTTTGCCGAGACAGGATTAAAAAAGGAGTTCATTCCAGAGTTTACATAATCAGAAATTGTTCGCTCACCGACATGAATAGATGGGATATGAAACCTTGCAGAGTAGAGTGAAGTCTTCACCTACTTGTCGCACTGAATATGTCGGCGATATTACCACCTCTTCCACTGAAACAAACTTCAAATTCATTCAAAGTTCATTCATGAACGAATGAGTAAACGTAGATGCATATTAATAAAGTTTTACGGCCGAGTACTGAACATTTTTGAGTGATAGCTGTAGATAGTTTTGTCTACAGCATGAATGGGCCGGCTCGAACGGGTCGTTAGCACTGTCTCACAGAAAACCGATGTAAAGTAGCGGCTTGCCGCTGCGCTTCGTACGGTGAGTGAGATATCCGGAAGCCCAAATCCCCTCCCCTTCCCAATCCCTAATTATCCCTTTCCCTTAAGGTCGGCAACTCGCCCATGGGCGTACATGGGCGGTGGAGATCACTTACCATCAGGTACTTGACTTACCCACTTGCTCGTTTGCCGGACTATGCTATAAACAATCATACTCAATGGCCCAATGTCTAACAACTAGATACTTATTGTCTTACAATTATTTGACCATGTCTAATTTTCTACATTATTATTCTATGTATCCGATAATAATACGAAAAAGAAACTATTTTGCGATACAAAACTGAAATTAGTATTATATACTTAACATTCTATGTCTCGGGGTGACGAGCGCAGTTCAGTGCCATGCAGTGCTTTGTAATTCAAAGTTCTGTGTGGTGTTGCATCTGTTTATGGGCAGGCGTGGCGCTTACTATCACGTGAGTGCCTTGCTCGTCATTCAATCAAATAAAAAAAGACCAGTCAACACAAGCACCCGTTCACGAGTATTACGCATGAGCCTCCTCAAGCATGTAACAAGGATCTTATAATTTCACTCACCATATGAAGCACAACAGCAAATATAACAAAATAATAACAGAATACATTTTAAACACATTATGTCCACTGTACTGTGTACAGATACAATTATAGTTGAGTATAAACTACGGCTTTGTAATAGTAATAAATGCTGCGGTTTATTAATTTTATTTATGTTGACGAGCGGTGCGTGTTGGCGTAAGTGATGCGTACTCGCGGAGTATATACATGACTTTCATTTTATAGAATGACGAGACGAGCAAGGCGCTCGCCTGATGATAATGCTGTAGAGGAACGGGTGTTGGTGTTCCTCTGGCGAAGGGGGAGATCTCCAGTCAGGCGGGTGTTGTACCTGACCGGCCGCGGTCCCTCCGATGGTTGATGTTCGGATCTTGTATATATACTAATCTTCACTTAAATTTCTCTAGCGCGATGCAGGATTGCGCGCTTTGTGTTGTGCGCGCTAGATGTCGCCACATCACTCCCCCCCGGAGACCGGAGGTCGATGAATTTTCAATTTCTTGCTGTCGTTGCTTCTCAGTCTTGCCAGTGCCATATTGCTCTATCCCAGTGAGTCGGGACCTTCGCGCTGATAGTTCTAGTGAGTCAGAACTGTGCGCGGGTAGTCAGCTCCAGTGAGTCGGAACTGAGGGTATTCGAATCCAGTGAGTCGGACTCGAAGCTTGCGTAGTCGGCGATGAGGCGTGTCACGGTGGTTGAGCTGCGAGAACCGGCGAGTGCCCGTAGAATATCCGGCTGTTAGCGCAGTCGTGCCGTGATGATGCATGTGCCGAAGTCGCTTGTAGATGTGCCGAGGGTAGGTACCAGGCCTGCGTCGTGCTGCATGCGTGTGGTTAAACCCTGAAGGCTTTGCGAGTGATGGCTGGCGGTGCGAAGTGCTGATTGGCTAGAAGGAAGTGGCGAAATATCGATGCGTTGCTAGGCGACGATGTAGCTGGTCCACAGTTGGAGTTCCGATGTAGGTGCGATGTTGTTCAGCGTCTGGGGTCACCACTGTAGAGGAACGGGTGTTCGTGTCCCTCTGGTGAAGGGGGAGATCTCCAGTCAGGCGGGTGTTGTACCGGACCGGCCGCGGTCCCTCCGATGGTTGATGTTCGGATCTTGTATATATACTAATCTTCGCTTAAATTTCTCTAGCGCGATGCAGGATTGCGCGCTTTGTGTTGTGCGCGCTAGATGTCGCCACATCGCCACGCCTGTCCATAAACAGAAGCAACACCACACACAACTTTAAATTACAAAGCACTACATGGCATTGAACTGCGCTCATCACCCTGACAACGCACAGTAATTTCACTGGCTTCAATGACATTCAAACCGAAACACAACAGTGCTTACACAGTGTTGTTTGGCGGCAGAAATAGCCAAACCGGTGGTAGCGCTTTGCGAGAAATTACTGGCGCCTTTCTCATCGCGTCATTCAATCAAATAAAAAATATATAATATCGACAGTGGTTTTGCTTACGGCTTCGCCTGCGTGAAAGTGTATTCTAGGGATAAAAGCTGGTCAAGTACCAGTAGTAGATACTTCTTTTCTGAGGTATTGGCATCATTAACATTAACATGACTTATACCACCGACATCCGCGATGATTAGAAAAACAATTATCACATTTTAAACAACTGAATAGATCTTTAAATAGAGTCTTCTTTTCTGAGTTTTATTTTTTGAGTGGTAAAACTGTCTACAGTTTTGTCTACAGCATGAATGGGCCGACTCGATCGAGTCGTTACCACTGTCTCACAGAAAATCGACGTAAAGTAGCAGCTTGCTGCTGCGTTTCGTACGGTGAGTGATGTATCCGGAGGCCCAAGTCCCCCTCCCCTCCCCTATCGCTTCCCTTTAAGGTCGGCAACGCGCCTATGTTCTAGTATTGTGGGCGTATATGGGCGGTGGAGATCACTTACCATCAGGTGACCCACTTGTTCATTTGCCGGGCTATGCTATAAAAAATACACTTTCTCAAGCCAAAAAACCGCACTTTTATCTTTCCCGTTTCTATATGCGTTACGATGTACAGACACACAAACACACAGATAGACAAGGAGTCAAATTTATTACACCACTGTTTTTGTCGCTAATAGCTTAGCTCATGATTATAAACATTATGTTATATTACTAATACAGAAATAAACAACCCATGTTCCTTAAAGTTTTGTTTTCCTTTAATACCTGATGAGTGTACTAAATTGTATTTTCAGTTATTAGGCTAAGTGGAACTAGTTTAAAGGTCGGCAAACGAGCAAGTGGGTCACCTGATGATAGGTGATCTCTACTACCAATGTATGCCCAAAATACTAAAAGAATCACGGGCGCGTTGCCGATCTTAACGGAAAGGGATTGGGAAGGGGAAGAGGTTTGGGCCTCCGGATATCACACTCACCGTACGAACGCAATAGCACACCGCTACTTTACGTCGGTTTTTTGTGAGACAGTGGTAACGACCTGGTCGAGCCGGCCTTTTCATGCTGTAGATAAACTGTCTACAACGTGGCTCTACCACTCAAGAAAGTTTAAAGTTACATTTGATCCACATAAACCAATAGCCACATACATGGTCGTCGGCAGCAGGGTTCAAGGAGGTGTATTTGCACCCCCCTGTCAGGAAAGAAAATACATAGAAAAAATACGTGTTTTTATTAAGTTACTGTTTGAACAAAAACTGAAGGCGTCTAGGTGGCTGTTCAAATCTGTTCATCACCTTATAATAAATTCTGGAGCTCCGCAACGTACTTTCTCTAAAAAAAATATAATGCCCTTTGTAGTCCCAGCAGTTTTTTTTTATCCTGGCTCGGCAAAGTGACTACGCTACACCTGATGGTAAGTGTAGCGTAATCCAAGAATAGTGTCGACCAACGATAAACAATATGTCCATCGTAGGTCGGAAGATCATGCCGGCCTGCCAAAGGGCCAAGGGGGAGGGGAAGGAAAAAGGGATGGGAAAAGGGTTAGGATCAGGGGGCAAGCCCCCTGGGGAGAACCGGATATACACTGGCTGACCCTGGAACGAGACCCACACAAGGTGGGCCACTATGGCAGGCTTTAGCACCAGTGTACGGTGGTCGCTATCCGGTCGGATACATGTATCCTCTCACCAGCAAATATCCACCACTTCTCACTACACTGACAGAATTCAGGTCATTATTTATATTGGTTAATAGTATAATGTGTAGATGCAGATGCACCTCCCTGAAAGTAATCCTGGCGGCGCCCATGGCCACATACTGACTGAGCGACCAGCCTCGATAAGCGCTGTGAGCTGGCATCCCATTCCATACTTGCGACACGTGCATGTGCATAGTGCAAACGTCATGAACTAAACGCATGTAATAGGGCACAGGCGGCGTAAGGCCTGAACTATGTGTGCCACAGCCTAAGGCTTCGGGGTCCGAGGAGCCTCGAGCCTCAGAGGTTTATGCATTTCTTAAAAGCCGTGAGCGGAATGAAAAATTTACTCTTCATAAAACAATGAATATTATTATTGGCATATATTTAATCAATGAATGGAATTGTAGCTGTCATAAGTTAGCCGATGCATGTATCGTAAGAAGGGAAATGTATCTTGCCCACATCAATCACTCAAAATTAAGGTCTTACCTCGCCACTGCAATTACTGACCTTTTCGCGTGCCGATATTTTGGGAACGCGCTGTTATAGTACTAGTACTGGAAAAGCTAAATCAATAAGGTAAATAACATGTTATCCTACGTGCTAGGCTCCTCGTATGCGAGAGGCAGGCAAGGTTGGTACCTACCACCACTTCGTCTATTTCTCCCGCCAAGCAAGTGCATAATTACTTGTTTTGTGTGTACTTGTGTTTTTGCTAAAAGACATTGAAATCAGTGAAATTACTTGTTATTATGAGATTTGCCATCTTATACTAACGAGCGCAGTACAATGCCTTGCAATGCTTTGTAATTTAAGGTTCTGTGTGCTTTTGATTTTGCTTATGGACAAACATTCCGCTTACCAGGCATCCTGCTCGTTTCGTCATACAGGATAATAACAAAAATATATATGCTCTAGTGCGTAATTGAAGTTACCACAGTAACACGTCAAAGTAGATAACAAATAATTATGTATCACTTGGTTTTTACACCGGTTGAAATATATTCATTTATGTGGTATGTCCCATATAAATTATTTGCTTTTATGTCGCTGATACGATTATGACGCTGTACTGTTTTGTCTACAGCATGAACGGTCCGAATCGACTGGGTTGTTACCACAGTTGTAGCACCACTGTCACTGTAGCAGCTTGCTGTTGCGTCGTACGGTAAGACATCCGGTACCCTTGGGTATGGAATAATCAAAACGAAAACTTATTTAAAAACATAGAAATTAAACTACATTATGGGTAAATAGTTGAAAATGTTTAATGCCACATTTAATAACCACACATACACCGATACTAAAACGTACGCGAAAATTTTAAGTGTCAACTGATCATAAGTAATAACAATAACCCATATCGATAAGAGTAGTCGGCGCCTTATAAGCCTTTAAGAGAAAAAGATCCGTTGAAAAAGCCGCCAGTTGTACTTTGGTTTAGTTGACTATTTACATGTATGTATTTTTATTTCCAATGTAAAATAAAGAATTATAAATAAAATAAAGCTCTTTTCTTGAATTTCTCTAAATCGACACGTGAAAGTCGATATCAAGGAGGATATTTCGTCAACTAGCACCGTTGAGGAACGCCATAGTGGGAATAAATCCCAACCTATGGAGCACTCCAATTAAAATGCATGTTGAAATTAATTTCGCCAGTACACTGTAATCATCTAATCTTCTCTTCACTGGAACCTAAAATAAAACAGTTCATTAAAAACAAATTTAATAATAAACAACTAAAATGTAAGCTTGCTGGTGGGAGGATACTTGTATTCGACCGGATAGCGACCACCGTACACTGGTGCTAAAACCTGCCATAGTGGCCCACCTTGTGTGGGTCGCGTTCCAGGGTCAGCCAGTGTATCCCCAGGGGGCTTGTCCCCTGATCCTAACCTTTTTCCCATCCCGTTTTCCTTCCCCTTCCTCTTGGCCCTGGGATGAGATACTGCGGGTTCACCAGTATTCCGTTAGTAGGGAACGTAGTTCGTAGTTCATCCCAGGAACTGTGGCAGGCCGGCATGATCTTGCCGACCTACGATGGACACATTGTTTATCGTTGGTCGACACTATTCTTGGATTGCGCTACACTTACCATCAGGTGTAGTGTAGTCACTTTGCCGAGCCAGGGAGAAAAAAGTCTTTTATTCCTTGCATTAATTCAGGATTAACTTATTTCTAGTAGGTATTAGGCACAAGGTGGTAGGTCCTTCGTATTCGAAAGGCCGTCGAGGTTGCTACCACCGCTTTGTCTATTTCTGCCGCCACGCAACAGTATGTAAGCACTCTTGTGTTTCTGTTTGAAGGACATTGAAGCCAGTGAAATTACTGGGCATTATGAGACTTAACATTTTATGGCTCAGTGACGAGCACAGTTCAGTGCCATGCAGTGCTTTGTAATGCAAAGTTTTGTGTGGTCTTGCTTCTGTTTATGGGCAGGCGTGGCGCTTATCATCAGGCGAGCGTCTTGCTCGTCTCGTCATCTAATCAAATAAAAAAAAGGTATGTTGTTTTAGAATGGTTTTAGTTTTCCTCTGCAAGGACCCCAGGTTGGGTGAAGGCCTCAAAAACTCTTTAAAGCAGCTTAAAAATAGAAGGTGCTCAAAATGACATAAAACAAGACATTTCTGAATACAATATGTCTATTTTAAACACAGTAAAATTACGTTTCAGATGTTGCCAGTTTTTTGTTCAATAAAGTAGAACTGGAGTTACTTTTACGTTTAGTATGAAGTAATAGAACAATGTCACTGTATGGCACTGGACTTTGTTCATCACACCAAGATATAAGTTGTTAAGTCTCATAATGCACAGCTATTTCACTCACTGGCTTCATATCCTTCAAACCGAAACACAACAATGCTTATATTCTGTTGATTGGCGGCAGCGATAGACAAAGCGATGGTACCAACCCAGACGGTCACTCGCATACGACAGAACCATCATCTTGAATAGACATCCGGAGGCCCAAATCCCCGTCACGCACACAACAACGCGAACAAATTAAGTTACATACCTGTGTATCTTTATATGTTTCAGATACATCATTCTTTTATTAAATGTCTCTACACCATCTGCATATATGTATTTTCGTGTGTCAATCTGTGTCTACGAAGATAGCCCTGGGTCATATAACCCTTAAAAGTAAAAAACATACTTAAAAATCCGACTTAAACGACGGGAAGCAAATAAAAACATACTGCCATTTATATATTTTTTTATTTGATATAATGACGAGACGAGCAAGGCGATCGCCTGATGATAAGCGCCACGCCTGCCCATAAACAGAAGCAACACCACACAGAACTTTTAATTACAAAGCACTGCATGGTGTTAAACTGCGCTCGTCACCCTGACACATAAAATGTTAAGCCTCAAAATACCCTATAATTTCACTGGTTTCAATAACATTCAAACAGAAACACAATTTACCGGCAGAAATAGACAAAGCGGTGGTATCAATCCAGACGGCCTCTCGCATACGAGGGATCTACCTTGTATACCATATTAGTTTCCATTAGCATTCGTTATTCCAATGTATAACAAAACATAGTGACTTGTTCCAACGACAAGCGTTTCGAGATCAGCTAGTGTACATCCACTAACTTCAGGCCGACATAGTTATGCCGACCGTCGAGGGGCACAATGTCTGTAAATTGTCTACATTATATTTGGACTACACTGTACTTAACATCAGTCCCATTCATTTTGCGATAACAGGACAAAAATATAATACCTTGGGGCACAAGTCACAAGTATACATAACCGAGCCTTCCTTCTCCCGACAATGCCTTTCCATATGTCTGGAACAACTCCTGAACGTTCCATACCTCTTATCACAATATGTACACGCGTAAGGTTTTAACGCCTCGTGCACGGATTGCTGGTGTACTCTCATATTACTTATATCATAAAATTGCTTTCCACATGTGTCACAATACACAACTTTATGCGTGCCCATATGTTTCTTTATATGAACTATAATAGACTTTTTCCATTTAAACGAAGTGTTACACAAATCGCATTTGTAATGGGCGTCGTCGTTGCCTTCTATATTTTCGTTGCACGATGCACAAGTATGTTGTTTTCTTTCTGTATGTGTCTTGACATGCATGCCCCAGTTCCTTAGGTTGTTGCATGTTTTCCTGCACACCGTGCAATCATACTTTGAATGTTCGTTAATGACATGCTGTCTCATATCAGATAAATCTTTATAATGACCCGTGCACAGTTTACAAGTATAATATGTCGGCCAATCCTCACTTTTGATCATCATTTGAAACGATTGCTCGAACCTTTGCTGCATTGTTGGAAGGTTTGCGTATTTTTTACGACCTGTAAATTAATTTATACATTTTTTTTTATGGCATAGGCCGGCAAACGAGCAAGTGGGTCACCTGATGGTAAGTGATCTCCACTGCCCATGTACGCCCACCACCAGAAGAATCATGGGCGCGTTGCTGACCATAAAGGAAAGGGATAATTAGGGATAGGGAAGGGGAGGGGATTTGGGCTCCCGGATATCTCACTCACCGTACGAAACGCAGCAGCAAGCCGCTACTTTACGTCGGTTTTCTGTGAGACAGTGGTGACGACCCGGTCGAGCCAGCCCATTCATGCTGTAGACAAAACTGTCTACAGCGTGGCTCTACCACTCAAAGATACAATTAGATATAAAATATGTAATAATGACAGCCTCCGTGACGCAGCGGGCGAGTAGCCGGCTATGAAGCGAGAGGCCGCGGGTTCGATCCCCGCACTGAGACAAATGTTTGTGTGATCCACAAATATTTGTTTCGGGGTCTGGGTGTTGTGAGACCGGAAGTCTCTCGTAGTTCCTGATACCCACGACACAAGACTCGTATCTTACTGTGGGGTCAGGACTATGTATTGTGACTGCTGGGTGTATTTATTTTACGTACTTTGCACCTTCTTCCCTTTCCTTGTGGTTTGTTTGATCAATTCACGTTTATTTTCTTTTTTCACGTCATTTTCATCGCATTTTCTTTCAACATTTCGAATACATAGATATGGATCCATATATTCATCTAAAATCATACAAAACACAAATAAAGGTGTCCATATGATTAATATTGTTGTCCATTATTAATCCATAAAGTTTATACATCGTGGAGTGGTAGAGCCACGGTGTAGAGCAGTGTTTCCCAACGTGGGGCCCACGCCCCACAGGGGGGCAATTTGATAGTTAAGGGGGGCAATTTAAAAATGGACTCGACACGACTTTAACCCTTTCGCTTTGGGTTATTTAAATGCAATGCTAGATATCAGTGACAAATTTAAGAAAAAAATGTTAAGGTGGGGCTTAAAAAAGGTTGGGAAACACTGGTGTAGATAGTTTTGTCTACAGCATGAATGTGCCGGCTCGACCGAATCGATACCACTGTCTCACAGAAAACCGACGTAAAGTAGTGGCTTGCTGCTCCGTTTTTAGTGAGGGAGATATCCGGAGGCCCAAATTTCCCCTTTCCCAATCCTTAATTATCCCTTTCTTTAAGGTCGGCAACACGCCTATTTAGGGGGGATTTAGGCTTCCTAATTCCTAATATCTCACTCACCGTACGAAACGCAGCAGCAAGCCGTTACTTTACAACGGTTTTCTGTGAACGACCCGGTCGAGCCGGCCCATTCATGCTGTAGACAAAACTGTCCACAGCGTGGCACTACCACTCAAAAAAAATACACACAACGAGGCCAAATTTATAAAACCACTATTTTTGTCAGAGGTTAAAAAATCTACTACTTACTGCAATCAATACCGCTTTCATTCTGATTATTTTCTACTTTTATATCATTACAGTCCTCCAGTTTAACATCGTCTGAAAATATAATAGACATTTTACACAACTACGAAAGCGAGGAGTGATACTTTGCTGGTGGTAGGATATTCATATCCACCCGGATAGCGACCACCGTACACATGGTGTTAAAACCTGCCATAGTGACCCACTCCTTGTGTGAATCGCATTTTAGGATCAGCCAGTGTAAATCCGGTTCTCCCGAGGGGCTTGTGACATGACTTGATGGTTGGTTGGGGCGGGTATAGGGGTACATCCTCGTATCCCTGTGCCTGTGTTGGTCATCCGCCTGTCCTGTCGCAGGCCCCTCGATATGCTTCTTCCCTCTTCGGAGTGTGAAGAAGTATTTATACAGGCCAGCATGATTTTGGTGACCACCGATTAACTCATTGTTTGTCGACGGTCGCTGGTTTTTTGGACTGCACTACGCTTACCATCAGGTGTAGAGCAGTCACTTTGCCGTGACCAGATAAAAAAATAAAAAGAAAAGCACACTGTTTGGCAGAAATAGACAAAGCGGTGGTACCAACTCAGACGGCCTCTCGCATAATGAGGGACCCTACCCTATTAACCCAATTAGTTGTCTTCGGCTAATTAAATAATTATAAAAGTTTCACATACCATCGTGAAAGTCCTCTAATTCAGTTTTAATTTCAACAAGAGGTGGTTCAAATGATGCTTTATCTAAAAAAATTGAGTAGTTTTTGAGTGGTAGAGCCACGCTGTAGACAATTTTGTCTACAGCATGAATGGGCTGGCTCGACCGGATCGTTACCACTGTCTCACAGAAAACCGACGTAAAGCGGCTTGCTGCTGCGTTTCGTACGGTGAGTGAGATATCCGGAAGCCCAAATCCCCTCCCCTTCCCAATCCCAAATTATCCCTTTCCTTAAAGGTCGCAACGCGCCCATGATTCTTATGGTGGTGGGTGTACATGGGCGGTGGAGATCACTTACCATCAGGTGACCCACTTGCTCGTTTGCCAGCCTATGCTATAAAAAAAAAAAAAAAAAACAAACAAATTTCCTATTTGAGATTCCCAGCATAGACCGGCAAATGAGCAAGTGGGTCACCTGGTTGTAAGTGATCTCCACCGTCCATGTACGCCCATTATAGTAGAAGAATCATAGGCGCGTTGCCGACCTTAAAGGGAAGGGATACTTAAGGGATTTAGAAGGGGAGGGAGATTTAGGCCTCTGGATATCTCACTCACTGTACGAAACGCAGCAACAAGCCGCTGCTTTACGTCGGTTTTCTGTGAGACAGTGGTAACGACCCGGTTGAGCTGGCACATTCATGTTGTAGACAAAACTGTCTACAGCGTGACTAAAGTCATAACATAAACCACTTAAAAAAAATACGAAGAAGAAACCTTTTTGTTTAAACAAGGTTGATACAAAAATGCGCCTGCAATTATGATTTTAAATATTGGTATGAGCAAAGGTTGGCGCGTAGTGGGGACATCTCACTATCTCGTAATGGCCATTTTACATAGTGACGTCAAGTTTGCGTCGTCTGTTATTTGTCAAGTGCCCCCTCCATCAGATTTGAATGGTTTCAAAATTATTTTATCATGAACAGATTAATGAAGTTCTTTCTGCAATAGGTTTTGAGTAACGTAACTTATTTATTTAGCCTCCAAGGCGGCGGGCGAGTAGCCGGCTGTGAAGCGAGTGACTGCGGGTTCGATCCCTACACTGAAACAAATGTTTGTGTGATCCACAAATATTTGTTCCGGGGTCTGGGTGTTGTGAGACCAAATGTCTCTCGTAGTTCCTGATACCCACGACACAAGACTCGTATCTTACTGTGGGGTCAGGACTATGTGTGTGACTGTTGTGTGTCATATTATATTTTATTTCTAAAGTTTTCTTACTTCTACAGTATTCTTCAAATTTCTTCTCACAGCTTAGTACTTGGCATTTAAAAAGATATGCATCACATAATCTTATAATGCATTTGTCACATATCAAATGCAATGGTGAGTCTAACTGAAAAAAAAAGTTTTATGAGACTTTTTACCAGCCTAAAGGTCGCTCGCCTGATGGTAAGCGCTATGCCTACCCATATACAATTGTGTCTGTTTATCACATGGAACTATAAATTACAAAGCATTGCATGGCACTGGACTGCATTCTATCTCCCAGAGACATAAATTAAATATCCTAATACCTAGTAATTTTGTGTTAGTTTAGTGCATACACACTGTTGCTTGACAGTAATTTTCTAGGATAAAAAAATAATAACGTACTGCTAGTACTACAGATGAAATATTTGTATATATTAATATATTAGATTTAATTATTTTTATTTTTGTAATTTTTGTCTATGGTAGGTACTGCCTAACAATTACAAGATTTTGATGGTAAATCGTATATTTATATACAGCGAAGAACTTTCAAGCACATACGTATTTAACTTAAGGAATTAAAAGTAAAATCAATAATATACTTTTAGGCCAAATGCCTCGTCCAGCATACTGTGATACGACTTGCTAATATTTTTCATCCAACACAATATTTCCAGGCTATTAAAATCACCGACTGCATGACAGCAACGACACAACGAACTTAAATTTAATATTTCAGTCATTTTTTTAATGAAATATGTATTTACGTCCACGAATCACGAATGTTATCAGATCACAACAAAAATAGTGCTGATTAAAAATCGATAGTTAATCGATTAATCGATAGTATTTCAACTATCGAAACAATCGGTTGTCTGAGAAAGATATCGATATATAGTTTATTTTCTTTTTTATCGTCCCTAGCATTTTTTTTAGAACGAATTGATCTACTGTCTCTACTTGGGGAAATCCCAGTGATCCGGTGTAAAGAAGTACTAAGGGCAGTGTTGCCAAGTTGTAGGGAATTCCGAAATATACGAGTATATTCAGACCGATAGTGTAATGTGTGGGGAACGGGCACAACTCCTCTAAAGTGAATATGCGGATCTAATTGCATCCATACCAACAGAAATACTCGAAACTCAATCTCTTCCAAGTACGTCTGCTACAGAGACCAATTCCAAATCCAATGATTTGCTTTTTGAAGTGATAACTTCTTATGGGAGGGTGAACCGAAACGTTCCGTAACGCGAGCGGTCCATTGACCAGCCAGCGTTAGCCGACCTCCGTGGAACATTGATAATTTCGAAGTACCAGGTGGCGTCACACAGTGACCAGTCGGCTTGGACCGGACTTTAACCGGACTTTCACAAGACTTTGACACGTCTTTGACACGACTTTGACACGACTTCGACACGACTTTGACCGGACTTGGACATGACTGACCGGACTTCGTAACGTAACGCGTTAAGGCGCCACTCTGTCTGGCGTCCCTTTCTCTCACGCATACGGTAGCAGTAGGCAGGCTCCTCTGCTCTCACTTTAACCCACATTAGTTTAAGTTATCACTTCTGTCGAGCGTCCCGAGACGCACACTTTTTTTTTTTTGCCCAATCAGGTACGTCATACAACACCAGTCGTTAAATCGATAACTGATGTTGGTCAATATTGAAAAAAAACAACGATTGCTTATCCTTTAAAATATTGAGAAAAATCTACTAATGTGTTGTGTATGATGGCAAAAAATATTTGTGCTGTGCAGCGACATCTGTTCCTTCAGAACGAATATTTTCTAAAACAGGGCTCATTATGAATGAAAATAGAAGCCGGCTGAAAGAAAATAATTTGAATATATTATTTTTTTTAATAACAAATAATCAATTGTTAATACAAAAGTATAATAAGTTGTGTTTCATTTTATAAATGTCTTGAAAACTATCGATTAAATATCAATTAATCGATTGTTTTTTAATAAACAATCGATACTATCGGAATCTCAAACAATCGATGTTTAACACTAAACAAAAATAATTGGATACTTGACATTTGACAACTGTGCAGTGTGCTGCCAAGTAACCATCTCCCATTCCCTTCAAGTTTAATGAATATTCTCCCAAATTCAACTTTTCAAGGAAAATAAAATCAAAAGTAGAGACACCCTGTTTTCCAATTACAGAGCATAATGCGACTCAGTGGTAGGGAAGGGCAAAAAATATCGATATCTCAAAATATCGATATTTTTTTTAGAAAATTATCGATAAATATCGTCGATATGTTATGTTAAAGATTATTTGGAAGACAAAACGGCTTGGAATTGAGCCGCTCACTTCATACAAAATATGGCTGTCCATGGTCCTCTGGTAAATTATTATACTTGACTGCTCTTTTGGCGCATTTTTAGTATTTAAGGTACAGATGTAAAGTTGACATTTTTAATATTTTTTAAGAAAAATATTAAATTTAAATTTGTTTATTTCCATTCTTTTTATTTGTGAGTGCGAGTGCCATGTATGTTAGGTATACTCAGGCCTACTTCTTTATAGTCAATCCTGGAATTCCTGTACATTATACTCGCACAAATCTAGTAAATCAATGTCTGGACATTAAAAGAGGCCATAACCCATGAGTTTGTTTCGGCATTTCTTCTCATGGCTAGCCACGAAATGCCGAAAAAAGATAAATAAATGTATTATACTATAAAATTATTGACATGTAAAAGTGATATTTATGATCCAATTTACAGAATAAATGATTTGAATTTGAAAAATTTGAATTTGATATTTTTAATCTCGAATTATCGATATTCAATATTTATTTTTGAATATCAAATTCGATATTTTTTAATCGCCTTATTATATTTTTTATTTTATATATATTTCTTGTTATGGTAATATCGTATATAATTATAAAAAAAGCAAAAAACCTGGAGAGCATATCAAGGAAAGAGTGCTTCTGTTGTCTATATCAGATGAATATTGGTTTAACTAAAAAACAATTGTTTAAATTTTTAAGGTGACGTAATTTCATGTTTATTGTAATATTAATAGTGAAACATTTTTTTTATTAATAAGCAAAACTAATAAAAGTACCAAATGTCTTTTCACATTTGAATATTTTAACAATTTTTTCGGTAATCGCGCTCCTGAGAGTAAAAATATCGATATATCTAATTTTTTTTACTCTATATATATATTTTGCATATTGTTTAAAAATATCGATATATTTTTTTTATTTGCCCATCCCTACTCAGTGGCGCACAATGCCGAAGTGTGCTAATAATTAATTGGAACGTGAATTAGTTTTCTAGTGCACCAGCAGAGTGCGCTAAGTTCAGTGTTGAGAATAAAAATATTCATAGGTACTATGCGTGCCAAATAAGAATAGGACTGTCAAGACGCCATTTTGTTCAGCAATACGCGCAAACTTCATTACCAAAGTGTATGGTGTGCCAAAAAATCAGTAAACAAATTATATTCAGTTTAAATGTTTACTGTACGCTTTTTTGGTATTTCTAATACATTTCACACCAAATTAATTATAAATGAGTAGGATTTCAAAGAAAAAGCATATTTATAAAAATAACAATAACAAGGAAGCCCAGTAGGCAAAAGATATAAGACACACGCGCGTATACACGAAAGCGTAGCTAACGGCACACTGGTAGCTTCTCAATAGCGTCACAAAATTGCGTCATATAAGGGTGATAGTAGCATTAACGGTGTATTTGTTCATTTTTTTAACTCTTTCCTTACAGTTCCATAATTAATTTATCCAAAATTATCCATTAATAAAATTCAAGAATAGTATTTATTAAATGAATATAATGATTATACAATAATTAAATCTATATCTATGAACAATAAAAAATATATGAAATTTCTTTTTTGCACTTTGTTTTGCTAGCAGTACTAATTTGACAGTTATCGTGTGAAGTTGGCAGCAAACGCGATCCTATTCTTATTTGGCATGCATAGTAATTTTTTTAAATGAGTTCTAAAAGAATTATACACATTTTAATTGAATCATCTTATCCAGATGATAGTGATGATGATGATTTATCGAGTACTCCGAGTTTAAATCAATCAATTAGTTCATTATCAAGTGATATATTCATTGAAAATGTTTATGATAATGAAACAGATGATTTATTTGAGCCATTGATAGAATATTTGATGACAGGTTATCGAAAGCAAAGAGTAGAAAATTATCTCAATGTTGTAAATTCTTGGACTGATGCTGAATTCAAAGAAAACTTTCGATTATCGCGAACAACTGCATATCATCTGATAAGTACGTACTTTAAGAATTAATATTTTTCAGTTTTAATTATTCACCTATATAATATATTATCACTGAAACTTTCTTTGAAACTGCTTTATTATTGCAGATGAACTTGAAACATCGATTTTCATTCCCAAGAATACCTTTGGGGTGAAACCCATGAGCGCTGAACTAAGCTTCTTAATATTTTTGTGGTTTATTGTAAACACAGAACCATTGCGGATTATATCGAATATTTTTGATATTTCAATTTCATCAACATTCCGAGTTATTCGCCGTGTCATAACTTGGATTCTAACGAAATTGGATGATATTATCAAGTGGCCTCAGACTAATTATGCAATAAACAATACCTGTGAAGGTTTTTACACCAAAAAATATATATCAAATGTCTTAGGGGCAATCGATTGTACACATATAAGGATTGCCAAGCCTTCTGAGAATGCAGCAGATTACTGTAATCGGGAAAAATATTTCTCCATAAATCTTCTAGCAGTAGTTGATTCTAGTATGAAGTTTACTAATATTTATTGTGGTGAGCCAGGATCCTTACATGATGCTCAAGTTTTACGAAGATCACCTTTATATGAAGAATCTCACAATAATAAAGAAAATGTATTCCCAAATAATACTTTTTTAATTGGAGATTCTGCATATCCATCGCTATCATGGCTTGTTCCGCCATTTCGAGATAATGGTCACTTAACTCCTCAACAAACAGAATTTAATCATTTGCATTCATCTACACGAATGTCAGTCGAAAAAGCTTTTGGACTATTAAAAAGCCGTTTTCGACGAATTCAATTGTTTACTGAGTACAGAGATTTATCATTCGTATCGGAAGTTGTTACAGCAGCATGTATTTTGCATAATTATTGTATCGATGAACATGATAATTTTGATAACTTTGAAGAGGATAATATACATGTAGGGATAAATTTAGAGGAACATGATTATGAAGAACAATATCAAAATAATAATAATAGCGGTCGTAGAATGGAATTATTCACAGAATTGTTTCCAGATGCACAAGTTGCCTAAGTTCAAAATCAAATAAATCTGTATCTTTCTATATGTACTAATTATAGATTAAATTGTAAATTAATTGTCAAAATTAAATTGACAAAATCAATTAAAACGATACATAAAGAATTGAAATTTATTAAATAAGTAATGTACTGCTTATATTAACTTTGAAAAATCTCAGTTATGTAGTTACGATGGTTTTTTACAAAATAAATAAATGAAAAATAAAAACTACTTTTAAATTATGTTATTTTATTTGTATTTGCATGCTATTATAAACTTTCAGATACAACAAAATCTTAATCATTAATTTAATATAAAGTACTAGTGGACCAAGCCACGGGTTGCTGTGCTTAAGGTATATATGTTAAATTATATTGTAGTAAACCACTCAATACAGTATGCGCCATCTATTGGATACTTACTCATTTCAGCCTATAAATTACCTTACACCGCCATCTGTTAGAATCTTATGGAACTCACAGATAATTATAACTCTATTTTCAACATTTTAAATATAACAAATAATATGCAATAAAAAAAAATTACAGTCATAGGGACTGCCGATAGAAGTGAAAACTTAAGTATATTTATTAAGTGCTCACTCTCAACTCAACTCTACTACATTGCACTTCAGTCCAGTCCAGTCCAGTCCCCTGTCCCGTCGGGTCCCCAGTTCAGTCCGTTCCCCAGTCCAGTCTGGTCTCCAGTACAGTCTAGTCCAGTCCAGTCCCCAGTCCAGTCCGTTCCCCAGTCCAGTCTGGTCCCCAGGCCAGTCCGGTCCCCAGTACAGTCTGGTCCACAGTCCAGTCCGGTCCCCAGTCCAGTCTGGTCCCCAATCCAGTTCATTCCCCAGTCCAGTCCTGTCGGGTCCCCAGTCCGGTCCCGTCTGGTCCCCAGTCCAGTTCGGTCCCCAGTTCAGTCCGGGTCCCCAGTCATGTCCTGTCCCGAGCCCAGTCCGGTCCCCAGTCCAGTCCAGTCCCCAGTCCAGTCCGGTGTCCAGTGCAGTCCAGTCCCCAGTCCTGTCCGGTCCCCATTTCAGTCTGGGTCCACAGTCCAAACCGGTTTCCAGTTCAGTCCGGGTCCCAAGTCCAAACCGGTTCCCAGTTCAGTCCGGGTCCCAAGTTTACGGTCCCCAGTCCTCTCCGGTCTTCAGTCCAGTCCGGTCCCAGTCCAGTCCAGCCCAGTCCAGTCTAGTTCAGTCTAGTCTAGTCCAGTCCAGTCAGACGCGAAACCACAAGTTTAGCCTCTACCAAAAAGTGCTCAACGCGGCTAAAGAAGTTTTCACTTCAAAAATATTCAAATAAATTACCTTATACCGCCATTTGTTAGAATAACTATACAATAACTAATAATTATTATATATATTATTAATGTATATATCCTATGTGTATTGTGCTATACTTTTAAATGGCCTTCTCATACCTATTCACATTTCTGTAACATTGTATTTATGCTAGCTGTAAGTTTTCCGAATAAAATAAAATAAAAATTTGCAAAAAAAAACTATAAATTGAGATATAAACTATCCATTAACCCAAGTTGGACCAAACTGCACACAGATTGCAAAATTTGATTAAAATCGGTTCAGTAGTTTAGGAGCCTATCGCGGACAAACAACGTGACACGTAATTTTTATATATACAGATTTATTTTGGCATGTTAAAATATACTTCTTAGGTGCAACAAACTCTTAAACATTATCTCTTTGTAGTTTAATCACTCTTCGCTGTCAGTACGACTTTTTAACAATTTTTTTAGAAGCTCACATTTCAATTTTTCTACATTTAACCAGTCTTTATGCTTCTTTTCATTAAACTTTAATTTTTCACTAGCAACATCTCTTTTAATTTGCGTTTCTATTTCACAAACATCGATTACTTTTTTCTTCAATTTCATTTCTTTCTCTTTAATTTCCAAATATTTAGTCATTTTTTCATCTCTAGACTTCTGATTTTCTTGAAGATTTGGTAAAAGTTGAATACTTTGAATTGCAGTTTTTACAACTGACTCATCAACTGGTGTTGAACTTTTTTCGCTGGATGGCCCCTCTAATTTAATTTTTTTACTGGTACTAATGTTTTCTGCTTCGTTTACATCATGCTTCCTTTTTTTTTCTTCTGTAGAAAGCATCGAAGAAGAAAATGTATGTGGAGTGGTCACGTTTTTGTCTTTATGAAACATTTGTTCGAATTGTTCATAATATTCAAATGTCATATGACCTCTTCCACTCTTATTGTTGTTGTCGATACACTCTTTATATTTACTGTTCAAGCGATTGAATTTCCATTTAACCTGATCTGCTGTTACCTGTAAAATTATAAATCAATGCTTATGTCGAAGAGTTCTAATAGTAATAGTTATAGTTATATAAAGTTCTAATAGTTCTAAGAGTAATATCAATAGTTTAATGCACATTCATCATTAATGATACTAAGTATTTTTACCTGTAAATTCAAGTTTTTTAAGCCTTCTGACATTATCTTCCACACCTGCGCTTTCTTGCCGACATCTTTGAGAATCTGTATATTTGCTTCATATAAACTAAGCATTGCCATCGTGGCTTTCTTTGTCCACACAAAATCTGAAATATTGATAAACACAATAGACAATTATTTTTAATTTAATGAAAACTTCAAAATCCAATGTACAGTCTATAAACTATTATTTACAAAACATTTAAAAGTTCATTAATTCTTACTTTTCTTAACATTACTCTCTGTTTTGGAATCTTCAGCATCACTTGAGCCTTCATCGCTTTCAACATTTGCAGTATAACCTAAAATATAAAAATAAAATTCTTAGTTCTAATCAGTAGATAATTTTTTTAACTTTACGCTAAGAAAGTTGAAGGATTTCAAACATTGAAAAATTATTTAAAATATAAAAATTATTTATTCTTTAATTGTTTTAAAAAAAGTGTATTCGATTAGTAAAAGCCATTTTATAAATTGTAAAACATTAAATTTTATATCAGTGGGAACTATTTGTACCTGTTAATGAAGAATTAGCTTCAAAATCTTTGTGGTTAAACACTTCATCTTTATGGTTTTCTTTATTTTCATGTTCGTAATCTTTAACATATAAGATGTTGTCTTCTTCACTTTGATAAATGTATTCTTTTCCTCGAAAACATTTATGATTACCTGCTTCATTAAGTGATTCGATCAAGCCATTGCAATGTTGACAAAAGTATAGGTCTGTAATAAAAAAATATTTATAGTTTTAAAATGAAATTGTATTCACATTTTATGCATAGAATATAAAAAAAAATAGTCAATGTTTATACCTTCATCCATCCTTACATTTACTTTTTAACAGGGTCTGACCCTGTTTTCCAATTACAGAGCATGACTCAGTGGCGCACAATGCCGAAGTGTGCTAATTGCTAATTGGATCGTGAATAAGTTTTCTAGTGCACCAGCAGAGTGCGCTAAGTTCAGTGTTGAGAATAAAAATATAAATAGTCAATGTTTATACCTTCATCCATCCTTACATTTACTCTTTAACAGGGTCTGAATTAACTTTTGAATATTTCGAAAACACTACGATAAGACGAAAGCTTAAAAAAATTTCTCAACAATAATGCCAACTTAAAGAAAAAACACTCGGTAATTTTCTGTTACTGAGTTGGTATCGATTGCATGTATCACCCGAAAGCAGTACTTTTGAGAGTGCTTGATTGTGCGAAGCGTTGCTGTAGTTGAAACATTCAAAGTTAAGCATTATGCCGCATAATGCGCTCTAGTGCTGTAATTGGAAAACAGGGTGTACCAACAGTCGAGGGACGAAACGTTTCTTGTCGGCCTACATTATATTTGGATTGTACTGTACTTTAAGTCCAGTGTAGTCACTTTATTATGCCAGGATAAAAAAAACGTAATACTGTGAAACCGGAATAAGTGGGATCTGAAGGCACCTACATTTTTTTATCACTTTTTATTTGCCCAGTTTCCCAAATAGGCAGGTTAACATGACAGTTGTTTTATTTATAGAGCGTCCCACCATGAGAGGTCGAAATGTTAGCAAACAGTATAATTCCTTCTCGAAACAAATGTGTCATAACTTGTCTACACCTGATGAATTATCCCACCTATACGGGCTATTGAGCTACAAAGTTCCAATTATAGAGGTAAACATAGAAAAAATATAAGAAATCAAGTCTCAGTTACAAAGGTTTGTAAATTCCCAGTAACAGAGGTATTTCAATGTTAAAGTGACGGGACCTCATTGTAATTATCAATAACAGAGGTTTCTCACATATCCAGGGCGCACTTATCCAAGTTTCACTGTAGTTGACAGCCTCTATTGCGCAGCAGGTGAGTAGCCGGCTGTGAACCAAGAGGCCATGGATTCGATCCCCTCACCAAGACAAATGTTTGTGTGATCCACAAATATTTGTTCCGGAGTCTGGGTGTTGTGAGACCGAAAGGCTTTCGTAGTTCCTGATACCCACGACACAAGACTCGTATCTTACTGTGGGGTCAGGACTATGTATGTGACTGTTGGGTGTCATGTTATATTATTACTAGCTTTTCCTCGCGGCTCCGCCCGCTTGATCTGCTTTTTCTGGGATAAAAAGTAGACCATGTTACTTCTAATGCCTCCAAGAATATGTGTACAAAGTTTCATGATGATGGGTTAAGTAGTTTTTGCGTGAGAGTGTAACAAACAAACTTACATTCATATTTATAATATTATTTTTTAGATCATTTAAAGAGGAATAATTCTTTCATACATATTTTTTGGGTAGCTTGAACCGTGTACGCAGTGGAAGCCTTCAAATATATATAATTTTCCCCATTATTTTAACATTTTTCACTGATACTTCGCTCCTAAAGGTTGCAGCGTAATGTTATATAGCCTAAAGCCTTCCTCGATAAATGGACTATCCAGAACAAAAAGAATTTTTCAATTCGAACCAGTAGTTACTGAGATTAGCGCGTTCAAACAAACAAACTACAGCTTTATAATATTAGTATAGATATTATATTTTCTAAAGTTATCTTACCTCTACAGTTTTCTTCAAATTTCTTCTCACAGCTTAGTACTTGGCGTTTAAAAAGATATGCATCACATAATCTTATAATGCATCTGTCACATATCAAACTTTTTTTCAATGGGTCTAACTGCAAAAAAAAAAGTTTTATGAGACTTTTTACCAGCCTAAACAACTTCACAAATAGGTTGCTCGCCTGATGGTAAGCGCCATGCCTACCCATATACAATTGTGTCTGTTTATAACAGGGAACTTTGAATAACAAAGCACTGCATCACACTGGACTGCATCCTGTCTCCCAGAGACATCAGTCTCCTAATACCTAGTAATTTTGTGTTAGTTTAGTGCTTACACGTAATTTTCTAGGATAAAAAAATAATAATGTACTGCCAGTATGTACTACAGATGAAATATTTATATATATTAGTATATCAGATTTATTTATCTTTATTTTTGTAATTTTTGTCTATGGTGCTACCTAACAATTACAAAATTTTCATGGTCGATCGTATATTTATGTATAGCACTTTTAGAAATTAGAATTTAGAATATAAACTTTCAAGCACATACGAATTTAATTTAAGGAATTAAAAGTAAAATCAATAATCTACTTTTAGGCCAAATGCGTCGTCCAGCATACTGTGATATGTCTTGCTAATATTTTTCATCCAACACGATATTTCCAGGCTATTAAAATCACCAACAGCATGACAGCAACGACACAACGAATTTAAATTTAATATTTCAGTCATTTTTTTAATGAATTATTGATTTACAATACGGCCGACAAGTTATGGCCGCCCTGGAGTCCTGGACAGTGGACATAGGCACAGTAGGGAAGGGCAAAAAATATCGATATATCAAAATATCGATATTTTTTTAGAAAATAATCGATAAATATCGGTGATATTTTTAATCTCGAATTATCGATATTCAATATTTATTTTTGAATATCAAATTCGATATTTTTTAATCACCTTATTATATTTTTTATGATATAATTATATTTCTTGTTATTGTAATATCGTATATAATTATACGCAGAGTATCCCTCTGTAGATGGTGAACAAAACCAAAAAAAAATCTCTATAGATGGCTCTTTGGTGCCAGTGACAGTGTCAGAGACAGTTGTATGTAGGGATGAGATATACTTGCATAATTCGATACCCAGGGCTTTTAAGTACGAGTACGTAAAAATACCAGGGTCGAAAACCAGGTTTTAAAGTACTTGATATAAAGAGGCATTATATAGAGAGGAGATGATAATAGAAGCAGACTAACTGGAGAGCATATCAAGGAAAGAATGCTTCTGATGTCTATATTAGATGAATATTGGTTTGACTAAAAAACAATTGTTTAAATTTTTAAGGTGACAAGTAATTTCATGTTTATTGTAATATTAATAGTGAAATATGTATTTTATTAATAAGCAAAACTAATAAAAGTTCCAAATGTCTTTTCACATTTGAATATTTTAACAATTTTTTCGGTAATTGCGCTCCTGAGAGTAAAAATATCGATATATCGAAATATCGATATTTTTTACTCAGCATATATCGATATTGTTTAAAAATATCGATACGATATATATCGATATATTTTTTCCATTTGCCCATCCCCAAGGCACAGAACATAGTTCGCGCATGTACACTCGAGTAGAAAATTATTGAATACATAAAATTGTTGAACACAAATAAATTTAACTAGTATTTTAACAGTAACGATTTCTAATAATACTTTAGATACAAAATTATTGCTTAAAAGGACCGATGTGATATATGGTAAAGTCACAAAATAATAAACGAATACGATTTATTATTTTACGAGTACTTTTATACGAAACCAAAGCGTCATTTGTATATTCGACAAATAATTTAAATCGTTGCCAGTATTCTATCATCATACAAATTTACATTTTCTTTTGTTTGGTTGCCATATGATACATAGGCCACCTGCTCTTGTCGGCTAGACTAATAAAGTTCAACAAAACGAAAAATTTATTGAAAGGCATAAGACATGTTTAAATAAATATATCACAGCCTCTTGGTAATAATGTAACAATAACAACATCAATAGTAAGTAATTTAACAGGAATATAAAAGCCAACAATAAAAACTCAACAAAAACGCACAACGAAAATATAATAACACGACTGTACTCTAGACAGAGAACGCGTATATAAATGCTGACGTGCGAGTGAGACGAATTTCGCTCCTAAATATTCATATAGGGATGAGGCGATGGCGTAAACTTACATTATAATGAATAAATCGACTAAGGAAATATTACTAATATTATATATAATTATATTAATTTTTATTATGGTATTAAATTACGTAAAAAAGGGAATTTAATACTTTGATACTAGTAGTCGATTTGGCTGTTTTCGTATTGTAAATTTAATAAAAAAAAAATAGGTTCACTGGTGTTATTGTCTTATTATGATTACATTTTATTATTATACGTGTATTATAACACTGCATTTAATAAGTTTTAATGTAATATAATCAGAAACTTAAAGTATGTTTTTTATTTTCAATAGGAAATAGTCAAATAGGGCACACGTTTGTAATTAATAGTTTATAGTTATTAGTTTTCTGAATGGGTACATCTCTAGTCTAAACAATGGGCCGTAACAGCCCCCGCGGAGTTTTGGCGGGAATTCTGACAGTGCAGTTCATCGCTTATTTTAATTTATTTCATAAACTAGTTTAGAGTTGTGTTTGTTCTATAAAAGTGGTGTGAATTTGTTCAATAAACATTGAGGGTGATGAACAGTGTATGGAAACATTGAAATAAGTGAATTAATCGTACTGAAAGGAGTTAACACCAAAACTCCGACAAGACCTTGAAATCGACCGCACCCGTGTTTCGTCGTTATTGTACAAATAAACACAACTCTAAACTAGTTTATGAAATAAATTAAAATAAGCGATGAACTGCACTGTCAGAATTCCCGCCAAAACTCTTCAAAATTATACTTATTGACATTTAAAAACTGTGCTGCCAAGTAACCATTTCCCATTCCCCTCGAGTTTAATGAACATTCTCCTAAATTCAACTTTTCAAGGAAAAGAACCTGAAAAGTAGACACTCCCTGTTTTCCATTTACAGCACTAGAGCGCATTATGCGGCATAATGCTCAACGTTGAATGTTTCAACTACAGCAACGCTACGCACAATCAAGCACTCTCAAAAGTACTGCTTTCGGGTGATACATGCAATCGATACCAACTCAGCAACAGAAAATTAACAAGTGTTTTTTTCTTTAAGTTGGCATTGATCGAAATTTTATTTATATTATCGTTAGTAATTAATATAGTTGAGAATTTTTTTTAAGCTTTCGTCTTATCGTAGTGTTTTCGAAATATTCAAAAGTTAATTCAGACCCTGTTAAAAAGTAAATGTAAGGACGGATGAAGGTATAAACATTGACTATTTATATTTTTATTCTCAACACTGAACTTAGCGCACTCTGCTGGTGCACTAGAAAACTAATTCACGTTCCAATTAGCAATTAGCACACTTCGGCATTGTGCGCCACTGAGTCGCATTATGCTCTGTAATTGGAAAACAGGGAATATTTACTGATACTACTGCGTATTCCTAAAAAGAAAACAAAATTAGCACGATACACTACAAACTCCAAAGTACACCCCGTGTGTGCGAGTGCCAACATGAGAAAATGTAAGTAAATCTTTCTTCTCTTTCTCTTTCCCTTTTTATGCATTTATCAATCTTCTAATACATTTTTGCTGATTGACGTGTCCCTTTCATTATTTATTTTATGAGAAAGACGTAGTTCTCGGGCGCCCTTCGTTGACCCTTCCAGTCACACACAGATTACCAAGGGAAGCTACCGCTACCGTTACATTCGCTCGATAAATTCCTTTTGTAACTCATCTTTCATCAAGTATTTCACATTTATACTGTCAAAACCTTGTATATTTAGTTCACAGTAATCAAAAATTTTAATAAAACTTCATAAACCGACTTTTATAAAAATTACACTGAAATGTCAAAAATATAACGTGTCGCTGCCTATCAACTGAAATTGCACAGTCTACAAAGACTATCCTGTTTTAGCATTATCAGTGTTATTTTTTTTGGAGCCGGTTTTAAGTTTTGTTAAAACTTTTTATTGTTCGATTTTCAGTTTTTCGTTGAAAGCCATTTAATTAAACAGTTTTTGGCGTATTCGTGTGTTGCATTAAGGAGTTTCGAGTGTACTGTGCTTATTTTTATGGTTTTCGTTTTATGTATGTGCGTGACAAATTTTTTTTCTTGTTCCCTGAAATCTGGCGGAATTTACAAAAACTCGGGGGAATAGGAGACGATCATCTAGCAACCTCGTATTTGACAACTAATGAAAATACATACGAAAATTCCAAAACAATAGACATGCGCAAAACAGTACGCTATGAAGTAATGCCATATGGCATGTCATTTCGTACGGCGTAATATGGCACTATAGCATGGCATGGCATGGCATGGCATTACTCTAGGCATGACCTGACATGACATGCTATGTGAAGTAATGTGTACGGCCCACTATTACTAATATGGCACTATAGCATTACTCTAGGCATGACCTGACATGACACGCTATGTGAAGTAATGTGTACGGCCCACCATTACTTGTACTGTTGTGTACTGTATGTTCAATCAGTACTCAGGTGTAATGTAATAGCAATATTAGAGAGATAGACCTTTTATATTTTTTTTGAAGTGATAACTTCTTATGGACTTTGACACGTCTTTGACACGATTTTGACACGACTTCGACACGACTTTGACACGATTTCGACACGATTTCGACACGACTTCGACACGACTTTGACACGACTTCGACACGACTTCGACACGACTTCGACACGACTTCGACACGACTTCGACACGACTTCGACACGACTTCGACACGACTTCGACACGACTTCGACACGACTTTGACACGACTTCGACACGACTTTGACCGGACTTGGACAAGACTGACCGGACTTCGTAACGTAACGCGTTAAGGCGCCACTCTGTCTGGCGTCCCTTTCTCTCACGCATACGGTAACAGTAGGCAGGCTCCTCTGCTCTCACTTTAACCCACATTAGTTTAAGTTATCACTTCTGTCGAGCGTCCCGAGACGCACACTTTTTTTATTTGATTGTATGACGAGATGAGCAAGGCGCTCGCCTGATGGTATCGCCACGCCTGCCCATAAACTGATGCAACACCACACAGAACTTTGAATTAAAAACAATTCAAATTCGCCATAATAAACAAATACATTAATACCCAAAAAATATATTTACACACCTAGCAATATTTTTTCTAGTTATTTACAGTTAGAATTAAGTAGGTAACAAATTAAGTACTTTCTTCACAAACACACAAAACAAACACTTTCCAAAACAACAATTTTTTTACCATACCACACAATAACCTTGTCCTCGTAAACAAATGTGAATTGTGAAATAATTCAAAACAATAGTAAAAGACGAAAGAAAGCGCGCCAGTTCAGTTATTATTACTTACTGGGCGGTGCCATAGAAATGTAAACCCTATGAACAGTATTTTATATACTGCTCTAAATCAAAATTCTACTAAGGGGCGTGACAGAGACAGAATCCCGACCGCCCGAACGTTTCCGATTGCGCGCCCGCTTCACCGAGCCGCCCGGCCCGTGTATGTACTATGGCAGTGCGCACGTCATGCCATGCCATGATTGCCATGTGCCATGCAACATTTCGCCGGGTACTGTGTACTGTTTCAGTACTCGGTCGTGTTATATAGCATGTCATGCATTACTCACAGTACTTACACATGTCTACAAAACAATAATATCAATGAAAGAATTTACTTTAAAATATGGCTGGAATATTAAATCTAAGCTCTCTATGTCGTTGCTGCCATACCGATGGTGATTTTAAGAGTGTAGAAACATTGTGCTGGCTTAAAGATCTCTACAAAACATACATTAATATGCTGGATGAGACATTTAGTTTAAAAGTAAGGTATCTATTTCGCGGTTCGATTCCCGCACTCAAACAAATGTTTTTTGACAGCCTCCGTGGCGCAGCGGGCAAGTAGCCGGCTGTGAAGCGAGAGGCCGCAGGTTCGATCCCCGCACCGAGACAAATGTTTGTGTGATCCACAAATACTTGTGTCAGGGTCTGGGTGTTGTGAGACCGAAAGTCTATCGTAGTTCCTGATATCCACGACACAAGACTCGTATCTTACTGTGGGGTCAGGACTATGTATGTGACTGTTGGGTGTATTTATTATTTATTTATTTAATGTTTGTGTGATTTTCCCATATTTGTTTCGGGTGTGGGTGTTGTGGAAATTGGGACTGCAAGTCCTTAATACTGCTGTAATGACTAACATATACTTCTATAACGCATAAAGTTACGGTCAATTGACCGTACAATGTTACCATCTCGCTTACTCTTAAATGGATCCCCTGTCGCGCTCTGTCTTGCAGCCATCTAACTCCCGCCTTTTGTGACACAATTAAGTTTCTAATCAATCTACATACATAAACTCACGCCTGTTTCCCATAGGGGTAGGCAGAGACAACAGACTTCTTGCTAAGATCCTTATTACACATATTTGGCCTCCTTCACTGTCATTATATTCTTCATGCATGCACGTCGGTTTAGGGTACTTCTGACCTGGCCTTTCACGAGAATATCTCTGTCTTGATCTAGAATGTTCGCTGAAGCCTTCCCCTCCCAACTGTACCATTCACACTCGCCATGTATATTTGTTTCGATAATCTTCTTTGATCCATCCTCTACACGCCCAAACCATCTCAGTATTCCTTTCTTAATCTTTGTTACTAAATCTCTCACACCACACATCTTTCTTACCTCTCTTTTTCTTACTCTATTTCTCACTGTCACACCACACATACTTCTCAAAGCTCTAAGTTCTACAGCATTAATACTACTTTCATTCTTCTTCTGCCACACCCAACTTTCCATTCCGTACATTTAAGTTAATGTATACAGTACATAATAAAAGCAATAAATAATAATAATTCTAATATTAATTATATTTTAATAATACTTTTAGGTCGCAGGAAGTCGCTGGATGCAGGCCGCTTCCAACAGGTTGGTCTGGAAATCTTTGGGGGAGGCCTATGTTGAGCAGTAGATGACGTGTGGCTGATGATGATGATGATGCATACTTTTAGTAGTACACACTGAAGTCTTTGGAATGAATGTGAAAAGTGTGAATCAAACATTCCCAATTATATAATTATTGGATTGTGCCATAACCTTCATTCACAATCAGATGGTATTCTTTGTTAAACAAAGACATTTTATGTTTCTAGCTAGTTTCACCGTTGCGGTCGGACAGTTCTTTAATTTGTGACACATGCATCCTCAGAGTGTGTGATGCATACCAGTTTAGATGTCAAGTGATCAACTGTGAGAAGAAATTTGATGAGTATTGGAGAAGTAAGATTATCTATATATATCAAAATGAATGTTTGTCTGTATGTCCTTTATACAATCGTAAACTACGCATTTGATAATGTGATGATCTTTAGCAAAGTTATTGTGCATGAGCCCACGAAGGTTTCTGAGTTGGCACGAGCAATGTGAACCACTTTTTATCCCAGAAAAAGGCTATCACGCGAGCGGAGCCGGGTCGTCTGTCATTCAGTCATTTTTTTTCATGCATTGAGTTATGTTCGAACTTTTAGAACTAAAGTTGTCCCTTATGGGGTCAGCTATCTAGTCCTGCGAGGTTGTTGGTGTTTTAAAAGTAACCCTGTATATGTATTTATTTATTTTTTAGATGAACTGGCATTTGAACCAGTTTCTGATGAAATTAAAATTGAACACAATGATATTCAATGTGGTAAGTAAAAGTGTATTAGAATATTGTACATCTATATAGGGTTACTTTTAAAACACCAACAACCTCGCAGGACTAGATAGCTGACCCCATAAGGGACAACTTTTTTTTCTACGAGTTTGGACATAACTCAATACATAAGAAAAAAAATGATTTTACAAGTTTTTGTTATGTAGTCTTTTTGTTCGTACGTCTACGTGTAGGTATTATCGATCGAGACGGCGCGGCCGGTCATTGAACTGACGCGTGCGCGCGCGTGTATTACGTAATCTGCGCGTAGGTAAAATTCAAGACGGAAATTAAATTAATAATTATTTTTGTATGAGAATAAAATCTAACAAATTATGAAAAGTCGTAGAACAAAAGTAGTAGCAAATGACCTTAGGAATCTACTCCTGCGAGGTTGTCAGTGTTTTAAAAATAACCCTGTATATTAACAGTGCTTGATATTTGCTGGTGGTAGGATTCATATCCGCCTGGATAGCAACCACTGTACGCATGGTGTTAAAACCTGATGTTTGAATCGTAGAGCCACGCTGTAGACAGTTTCGTCTACAGCATGAATGGGCCGGCTCGACCGGGTCGTTACCACTGTTTCACAGAAAACCGACGTAAAGTAGCGGCTTGCTGCTGCGTTTCGTACGGTGAGTGAGATATCCGGAGCCCCAAATCCCCTTCCCCTTCCTAATCCTTAATGATCCCTTTCCTTTAAGGTCGGCACCGCGCCCATGATTCTTCTGGTACTGTGGGCGTTCGTGGGCGGTGGAGATCACTTACCATCAGGACCCACTTGCTCGTTTGCCGGCCTATGCTATAAAAAAAAACCTGACTTAGTGTACCAGACACCTTGTGAGAATCGCGTTCCAGGATCAGTCAGTGTATATCCGGTTCTCCCCAGGGGCTCACTGGCTTGATTATTGTGGGGTGGGTATAGGTGTACATCCCTGTATCCCTGTGCCTATAAGGGACAGCGGCCTGTCCTGTCGCAGGCCTCTTGATTTGTTTCTTCACTTGGAGTGTGAAGAAGAGTTGTATAGGAAGGGAAACCAAAAAAAGGTTGGTGACCATCGGATTAGACAATCCGGATTCGACAATCGGAGTATCGTATACCAAAGTAGATGGGATAAGGCCTCGTGGCCGCAACCCAATACGTTGGTCTGACCCAGTGTTTCCCAACGTGGGGCCCACGCCCCACAGGGGGGCAGTTTGATAGTTAAGGGGGGCAATTTAAAAATGGACTCGACGCGACTTTCACCCTTTCGCTTTGGGTTATTTAAATGCAATGCTAGATATCGGTGACAAATTTAACAAAAAAATCTTAAGGTGGGGCATGGCCTGAAAAAGGTTGGGAAACACTGATCTGACCAGATCCGCACCGCTCTCACACTCCACTCCGCCAGACAGAGACAGATGGAATGATCCTACGAGAGAGAGTGATGCAGAAGGGAGGTCAAGACCCTCAATACTGAGGAATACTGGTGGGAGGATACTTGTATCCGACCGGATAGCGACCACCGTACACTGGTGCTAAAACCTGCCATAGTGGCCCACCTTGTGTGGGTCGCGTTCCAGGGTCAGCCAGTGTATATCCGGTTCTCCCCAGGGGGCTTGCCCCCTGATCCTAACCCTTTTCCCATCCCTTTTCCTTCCTCTACCCCTTGGCCTTTTGGCAGGCCGGCATGATCTTGCCGACCTACGATGGACACATTGTTTATCGTTGGTCGACACTATTCTTGGATTGCGCTACACTTACCATCAGGTGTGGCGTAGTCACTTTGCCGAGCCAGGATAAAAAAAAAATACGACGCAAGGAGGAGCAGGATATCGTATACCTGCTACCTGATATGATATTCAATATTGACAGTCTGTCGTGGCATAGTGGCCGAGTAGCCGGCTGCGAAACGAGAGGCCGTGGGTTCGATCCCACAGAGAAATGGATACGTGCTTTTAAAAAAAAAAAATCGTGTCTGCGTGTTGTGGGACCGCAAGTCCCTCGTAGTTCCTGATGAATATACAGGTTATACTAGTGTGGGGTCAGGACTATAATAATAATACACCCAACAGTCACACACATAGTCCTGATCCCACAGTAAGATACGAGTCTTGTGTCGTGGGTATCAGGAACTACGAGACTTTCGCTCTCACAACACTCAGACCCCGAAACAAATATTTGTGGATCACACAAACATTTGTCTCGGCCCTCGGTGCAGGGATCGAACCCGCGGCCTCTTCCTTCACAGCCGGCTACTCGTCCGACAAGCCACGGAAGCTGTCATAATGTCATAATATTATGTGAATATTGGGTGTATTTTATTTTCAGAGCATTTAAAAACTGAAGCTAAGGAAGACGTAAAAATCGATGTTAATTTGGAAGATGGTAAGTTTTTTTTACTTCCATATAATACTGAATGACGAGAAGAGCAAGCCACTGGCCTAATGGTAAGCGCCACGCCATAAACAGAAGCAACACCACACAGGACTTTGAATTACAAAGCACTGCATGGCAGTGGACTGCGCTCGTCACCCCGAGACATAAGATGTTAAGTCTCACACACTGTTACACGTGCTTACACACTGTTGCTTGGTGGCAGAAATAGACATAGCGGTGGTACCAAATCGCGAAAGCCTAAAATCATCTATTAACACACACATTTTCGCAGAATATTTAATTTCACTTATAAAAAATAGTTTTAAGTTTTATATGTTTTTTTTTATTATTTTAGACCTTTCGAATACAGATCCACGTGAATATAGTCCAAAAATTAAAGAAAAAAGTAATGAAAAAGTAGAAGAAAAACATGAAGTTGAAAAAAAAATGAAACGGAAACAAATCAAAAGGAAAAGGAATGGAGGTGGGTTATTTTTATTAATACAGACTAAGGTCAAAATAGATGACTCAAGAAAAAGGCATTTATTACATTCATATAATAATATATTATTTAGATTGCATAATTTTACCGGGCCCACTATGAGGTGGAAGGAAGGGGTGTTTAAATTTATATATTAAACCTAATATTAATTTACAGGTGGTAGAAAAGATGCCAACGGTCTCACACTACGGCAAAGATTCGAAAAATCATTCGAAATAATGCACTGTGATGTCGAAGGAGTAACATATACTTGTAAACAATGCACGGACCAATTCAAAAATAATGACGATATGAGAGAACATGTAAAAAACAAACATTCACAATACGATTGTGCGACATGCAAGAAAATTTGCCACAACATCAAAACGTGGAGCAATCATGTCAAGAAACATACAGAGAAAAAACGAAATACTTGTGCTTCGTGCAATGAAAAATTCGAAAGCAGTGAGAGCTTTCATTACAAATGCAGTATATGTTATACGTCATTTATTCACAAAAGCAGTCTCAGAGCACATATAAGGAAACATTTGGGCACCCATAAAGTTGTGCTTTGTGACATATGTGGCAAGGCGTTTTACGATGTATCGAATATGCGAGCGCACAAGGAAAGCGTGCACGAGAGGTTAAAACCGTATACTTGTGATACATGCGGTAAAACGTTTGGCAAAAAGAAATATTTGAAGATACACAGTATTAAACATTCTGGCGAACCATCGCCACATATTTGCGAGTTCTGTGGGAAACATTATGCCTCCCCGGACGGTTTGGAGCGACACAAGTTGACGCATGACAAAATATATGTGTGCAGGTACAATAGGTGTAAGATGAGTTTCGATGATAAGAAGCTGTATCTCGCGCATGTAAGATCACACAGGTAAGATTTTAGAAGGTGGTAGGTCCCTCGTATGCGAGAGGCCATCTGGGTTAGTACCACCGCGCCGACTATTTCTGCCAGCAAGCAACAGTGTGTAAGCATTGTTGTGTTTCGGTTTGAAGGACATTGAAGCCAGTGAAATTACTGGGCATTGTGAGATTTAACATCTTATGTCTCGCGGTGACGAGCGCAGTTCAGTGCCATGCAGTGCTCTATAATTCAAAGTCTGAGTGGTGTTGCTTCTGTTTATGCGCAGGCGTACTTACTATCAGGCGAGCGCCTTGCTCGTTTCGTCATGCAATCAATAAAATAAAAAAGTTTTTTTATTCTAATGGCACCGTACGATGTTACTTGCGACATATGCATGCACTCATGAATTTAACTATTGAAAAAGACGTCTCCAAGAACGATAGCCGTACTTGTAGGTAGTGCAATAGTGACGTACTGTTGAATATATAACGTGTAAGGGAAAGGCTTCTGAAATCTAAGACAGGTGTAGTTCCGATGATTACGAACATGATACCACTTAAAAAAGCGCGAAACAATTCACTCATTTGTCAACGACTTAATATTAAAAGCCAGGCTCCTGCCTCCTATTGATCGAGTATTTAATTATACTATAGTTAAAAAGGGAATGCTAGATTGTTGACTTATTTTCAAACCAATTCACTTCAAAATTAATATCTTTGGTCATCAAACAGATGTAATGTAATATCTTTTATAGCAGAGGCTGGAAAACGCGCAAGTATATAACTTGGTGGTAAGTGATCTCCATTGCCTGAAGAAACATGGTCAATTTGCTGATTTTTAAAGGATAATTATGTGTTTAGGGATGGGGAAGGGAGGGGGTTTGTGCCTTCGGGTATTTCACTCTTTTGATGTAAGATAGTGTTAATAAACTGTTCAACCTGGCCTACACATGGTGTGGGCCCTTAGTTCCCAAAGCGGTCTAAGTAGACCTCCAGGGTCCACGGGAGACTCGACGGGGGTCTATGTTGGCGTGACAAAAAAATGGGGGTTCACAATTCGTAAGCTTTCTTCGTAAGAGTTTTGGGAATATGGTAGATATGTAGCTACAGGGGGTCCACCGGAACCAGCTAAATTTTGAAAGTGGTCTATGAGAAATAAGTCTGGGAAGTTCTGGTGTAGAATATAGACAAAACGTGGGTCTCCACTTTCTAATGTGTTTTTTTTTTATCCTGGCTCGGCAAAGTGACTACGCTACACCTGATGGTAAATGTAGGTCGGCAAGATCATGCTGGCCTGCCAAAGGGCCAAAGGGGAGGGGAAGGAAAGGGAACGGGAAAAGGGTTAGAATCAGAGGGCAAGCCCCCTGGGGAGAACCGGATATACACTGGCTGACCCTGGAACGCGACCCACACGAGGTGGGCCACTATGGTAGGTTTTAGCACCAGTGTACGGTGGTCGCTATCCGGTCGGATACAAGTATCCTCCCACCAGCAAAATGTGTTTTATACAAAATGTTTTGTATACTTTGTTCCCAGAAAAAGTTTTCCGACGATAAATTGCGATATATGCGGTCGAGAATTCACCACGAGATATTCATTGAACAGACATACGGCGATACACAGAGGGGAAAGACCTTTTGCATGTGACGCATGCGGAAAGAAGTTTGGGCAAAAAAAGACAATGGAAAAACACAAGATCCGTAAACATATATCGGGTAGTTCTGAAAGTTTCAAAGAAATTATTCGTAAAAAATACGGTTGTGAATATTGTGAGAAAATATATAGTCATAGAAGTGGTTTGAGGAGCCATGTGAAGGCGAAACACGGACCAAATATACAAATAGACACCGTATGTGTGTCTAAAGCCAGCGGGCTTAACATAAGCGACGCGAGATGATTTCCGGATATCTCACTCACCGTACGAAACGCAGCAGCAAGCTGCTACTTTACGTCGGTTTTCTATGAGACAGTAGTAACGACCCGATCGAGCCAGCCCATTCATGCTGTAGTAAAATATCTACAGCGTAGCTCTACCACTCGTGATGGTATGTTGATGATCTATCACTGGAGATGTTGATATTGCAAGTATGTCACAAAGAGCTATTTTACACTTCAATAATGGAAAAAAAATTGAAATGTCTTGGTGTAATAACCAGTTACTGTTCGCGACAAAACATCCATCGGCTCGATCGGGTCGTTACTACTGTCTCATAGAAAACCGACGTAAAGTAGCAGCTTGCTGCTGCGTTTCGTACGGTGAGTGAGATATCCGGAAGCCCAAATCCCCTCCCCTTCCCAATCCCTAATTATCCCTTTCCTTTAAGGTCGGCAACGCCCCCGTGATTCTTCTGGTGGTACATGGGCGGTGGAGATCACTTACCATAAGGCGACCCACTTGCTTGTTTGCCGGCCTATGCTATAAAAAAAATCTAGTTATTGCACCATTAGAGACATTTCTATAAAAAAAAATCTATTATTGACGTGTAAAAGAGCTCTTTGTGACCTACTTGCAATATCAACATTTTGATTATTTTGATATGCCACAAATGCGTAATGTTTTCCTAGATATCTCGTGGGCTTATGCTAAGCAGGCTGGTAAGCGAACTTTCTCGTAAGACACGGTGTTTACCATGACGTTCGGTGAAGTGCAAGCAATTGCATTTTTTATATTTTGAGCGATGGATTGCGATCCACACAAGGCGTTTTGGTCATTATGTCAGGTTTTAACACCATGTGTACGGTGGTCGCTATCCGGACGGATTGAATATCCTACCACCAGCGAATTTCTTTCTTTCACAATGGTAAAATTAACAGATAACCTTTAGAAGTCCTGACAGAAATTAGAAAGAAATCTGTTACACATGGTGTTAAAACCTGCCATAGTGACCCACACGCCTTGTGTGGATCGCATTCCAGGATCAGCCAGTGTATATCCGGTTCTCTCGAGGGGCTTACGACATGACTTGATGGTTGGTTGTGGCGGGTATAGGAGTACATCCTTGTATCCCTGTGCCTACATCGGTCATCCGCCTGTCCTGTCGCAGGCCCCTCGATTTGCTTCTTCCCTCTTTGGACAGGGAAGAAGCATTTATAAAGGTCGGCATAATTCTTGTGACCACCGATAAACTCATTGTTTGTCGGTGGTCACCAGAGTAAAAATAGATTTTAACTTTATAGGTAAAAATAATATTATATTCTCTTTTATGTCGCACGAGAAACATTTCGGTAGATCACGCTTTAATCGTGTGCCGACATCTACGGCAAATTAGATCTGTGCCTCTCGAGGCAATCATTTGATTATTAAAGAAATATTTTCAATAAAAATGATGATAAAATCTCTGTATTTTTTTAATTCTTCTGAACGACTAGTCGAGAAGGCGCTATTTTGAGAGTTATTAGACAGATGCGTATTCTGTTTGGTGTTGTACTAAGTATTACTGGATTAACAATACTAGTATTGGGTCCAGTGATGTAGCTAGCACGGGTGCCACCCGGGGCGAATCTGATTTGGGTGTGGGTGAAAGGAAAACTTTAAAATTATATTTTCGATCAGATTGTTTATAGGATTTAAGTTATACCTAGAGTTTATGTTTGAGAGACATTGCATCCCACAGGTCACATAGCTCGCAGAACCGATAGAAGGTTCTGGAATGGAGGCCACGTACTGGCAAACTCAGCGTTGGACGTCCACCTACCACCTAAGGTGGACAGACGACCTGATAAAGGTCGCAGGAAGTCGCTGGATGCAGGCCGCTTCCAACAGGTCGGGCTGGAAATCTTTGGGGGAGGCCTGTGTTCAGCAGTGGACGTCCTGTGGCTGATGATGATGATGATGATGCATCCCTCGACGTAGCCTTAGTCGCAGCATGGCAGATAAACTTCAGGAATGTTGCGGTTTGGTCGCGTTTTGAGGAAACCATGGTACGTTATGGTACCAAGGTACGAGGCAAGGTACCAAAGGTCAAGGATTTTTTATAGGCCGGATAAACGAGCAAGCGACTGCCTCTGCCTATGTACGCCCACAATACCAGAAAACTCTTGGGCGCGTTGCCGACTTTAAAAGAAAGTGATAATAATGGAATAGGAATGGGGAGGGGACACCAGATATTACACTATCGTACGAAACGCAGCAGCAAGCTACTACATTACAGCGTCACGCGGTTGTCGAGCAACAAAGAGCCACGCTGTAGACAGTTTTGTCTACAGCATGAATGGGCCGGCTCGACCGGGTCGTTACCACTGTCTCACAGAAAACCGATGTAAAGTAGCGGCTTGCTGCTGCGTTTCGTACGGTGAGTGGGATATCTGAGGTCCCAAATCCCGCTTCCCTTCCAATCTGTTTCCTTTAAGGTCGGCAACGCGTCTATCATCCTCAGGTATTGTAGGTGTATATGGGCGGTGGAGATCACTTACTATCAGGTGACCCACTTGCTCGTTTACCGGCTAAGTAAGTATAAAAATACACTGCTTCCGAGGCAGACGTAGATTCGAACCTAACACCCATCCCGCACTTGGACGAGTATTCGAAGTTGGTTTGTATTCATTGTTAATTATTGTTCGCTTTAATGGTGAAGGAAAACATCGTAAGGAAATCTGCTTACCAGAGAATTCTTCATATGAATTTACAAAGTCGTGAGTTTTTCAAGTGCGAGAGGTCGTATAGGTACCACCGCTTTGTCTATTTTTACCGCCAAGCAACAGCGTGTAAGCACTGTTGTGTTTCGGTTTAAAGGACATTAAAACAAGTGAAATGACTTGGGATTATGATCAACATCCTATATCTCGGGATGAAGATCGCAGTACTGTGCTTTGTAAAGTTCTGTGTGGTGTTACTTTTGTTTACAAAAGATGTGACCACAGAGTAACTTGTTTGTCTCGTCATTCAAGCATATTCAAATTTAACTATGTCAAGTACTAAATAAAGGAGGTTAAAACATCGCAGTGAGGAAAAACACTTTTATCTCGATCTTTTTAAAGGAATAATCTCTGAGTAAGCTGCAAGAACCAAATATACGTTAAGTAGGTCACACGTTACGAAATACACCAAAGAATTCGGTCTAGAAGTTAATTATGTAATTAAACATATTCTTAGGCTTTCTTAACATCGTGAATGTCGTAAAATATTTAACAAAACTTCGACTATTTACATAACTTTTATGACATCCAACAAGTGTGTCATCTAAGCTGTTTGCCTCTGTTTTTATACAAAATACATTCTTAAACCTACTCCTTAAAGCGTACATTCCAAGACACGTGCTAATTAAGCTAAACGGATTTGTTTGCTGGTGCATTTAAAAAACAAGTGCTATAGTAGACTTTATGACGATAGTATTTAGTTGTAAATAATTTCTATACGTTGTATTTATCTACGTTGTAAGTACAGTGCAAGATTGGAAAGTGGTTAGGCACTGGTCCAAGCAGTCAGTCGGTTCAACGGCGCCGATCGCGTCGCCCGTGCCTCGATTTAAAAAAATAACGACCAGGCCGAAAACGAGTTGAAGTAGCGCGGGCGGGTACAGTTGACATCTGTCAAAAATTGTGACCGAAATTGTGTCAAATTGTGGTGTGTTTTTGTGTTTATATTATAAACTAAACGACTTTGTGAAGTTCTCGAAGATTTAACGATACAACCGCCGTGTGCTGCGGTCGTTTGCGTTAAAGGTAAGCCATTATTTCTAACGTGGTGAGACGAAGGCGGTTTGACGTGCAGCCTTGCATTTTGTTATGATTTTTTTCCTTTGACCGCAAGACATCTCATGGATTGTTCTTGGAATAAATTAAAATATTCCAAAGGTTAAAATTCTTTACTGAATAGTATTGAATTAATTGAGAACAGATACAATAACAAGGTCGTATGTATCTTTGTATCAAATAACTCAAGTACGTAATTTATACCTACATTAGTATTCTATTGACGTACAAATTATTTTCATTTGAAACACTTACAAAAACTGGATAAACTATAAATGTATAAGAGAGTTTCTATTCTAAAATTTCTACATTCCATTAGTAAGTAAGTCGGGGTCAGGTCTTAGTCACGTGTGGTGCGAAACACGAAGGCTGAGTCTTGATAGTCGTGGAGTTGAGGTCTCGAGCGGTGTCCAACTTAGAATCGAATGAATCGATTAATAGATCGATAAATAATAATCGGTACGTTCCCATGGACAGCCCAAAAAGCGTTCGCTTGACGTATTGGAGGGACACATGAGAGCTAATGGTCTCACTACAGAGGAAAGATCGGGCGAAGTGGAAGCATGTAAATATCATGTACCATTACCACATAAGGACCATGGCACCAAGCCGGGTTAACGCTAGGCAGAAAGAAAGCAAAGAATCGAAAAAATTTTGCTGGTGGTAGGATGTTCATATCCGCCCGGATAGCGACCACCGTACACATGGTTTTAAAACCTGCCATAGTGATCCACACACCTTCTGTGCATCGCGTTCTAAGATTAGCTAGTGTAAATCCGGTTCTGCCGAGGGGCTTGCGACAGAATTTGATCGTTGATTGGAGCGGGTATAGAGGTAAATCCTGTGTCTGCATCGGTCATCCGCCTGTTCTGTCGCAGGACCCTCGATTTGCTTCTTTCCTCTCCGAAGAGGGAAGAAGCATTTATACAGGCCGGCATGACTCTGGTGACCACCGATAAACCCGTTGTTTGTCGGTGATCGCTGGGTTTTTGGATTGCACTACGCTTACCATCAGGTTTAGTGCAGTAACTTTGCCGTGCTCGGATAAAAATAAACAAAATCGAACGCACGATCTTTCGATTCGCAGCAGACTGTCCAACTGCGTCGCAGAGGCTGTCTTACTTCTGTCTACTGTTGATTACAACCTGGTCCATTACAGAACCAGTCTGTAATCCACGACGGGTCAGGGACTCGTGCTCTATAAAACGTTATTTATTTAATTACTAGCTGTCCCTCGCGGTTTCACCTGCATATTACTGCCCTGCTCCCATGGGTCATAGCGTGATATACATATAAACCTTCCTCTTGAATCACTCTATCTATTGCTAAACTGCATTAAAATCCGATGAATAGTTTAAAAGATCTAAGCGAACAGACAGCGGAAGCGACTTCATTTTATACTATGTAAAGACACCTTGCCGAACTTAAAGGGAAGGGACTTGTTATGAGAGGGATTTTGTTGCTCCAGATATTTTACCATACGAACAGCGACAACAAGCTGTTACTTTACCTGTCCTGCGAGACAGTGGTAACAACCCGGTCTGCCTGCGTTCCGCTGCCCTTGCAAGCCGATAGCAATCAAACAGACACACATATTTCTGCCTCCACATTGTGCAAGTTTTCTATCGTGCAAGTCCCAGGTACTATTACAGTGTCACAACACCGAGCCATGTTGATGCGGTTACTTCAGACTGACATAATGTGGTCGACCTTCGACAGACGCAACGTCACAGTCGAAATTATGTTAGGACTGAACTGTACTATCATCTGGCTTGGTGTCACTTTGCCGTGTCAGAAAAAACCTGAAATAATGTTGCTAAGGTTTATGTGAACGTGGCTATCATAAATCAAACGAATAAATAATAATACACCCAACAGTCACATACATAGTCCTCACCCCACAATAAGATACCGAGTCTTGTGTCGTGGGTATCAGGAACTACGAGAGACTCGGTCTCACAACACCCAGACCCCGAAACAAATGTTTGTGGATCACACAAACATTTGTGTCGGTGCGGTGATCGAACCCGCGGCCTCTCGTTTCACAGCCGGCTGCTCGCCCGCTGCGCTACGGAGGCTGTCGAATGGAATGAATGTTCATCTAATGGATCCTCTACACGACGGCATATTAATGGTCGGTGGAGATCACTCACCATCAGGTGACCCACTTGCTCGTTTTTTTTTTTATCCTGGCTCGGCAAAGTGACTACGCTACACCTGATGGTAAGTGTAGCGCAATCCAAGAATAGTGTCGACCAACGATAAGCAATGTGTCCATCGTAGGTCGGCAAGATCATGCCGGCCTGCCAAAGGGCCAAGGGGGAGGGGAAGGAAAAAGGGATGGGAAAAGGGTTAGGATCAGGGGGCAAGCCCCCTGGGGAGAACCGGATATACACTGGCTGACCCTGGAACGCGACCCACACGAGGTGGGCCACTGCGGCAGGTTTTAGCACCAGTGTACGGTGGTCGCTATCCGGTCGGATACAAGTATCCTCCCACCAGCAAGCAGCGTTTGCCGGCCTATGCTATTAAAATAAAAAAAAAGTTACATTTTAAAGAAAAATATAGACGAATGGTTCTTCGACTCTTGCGTTTGGCGGCCTACGTCACTTAATTTTGTAATGACGTTTACTTAACATCCATTTTATTCGCGACGAATTTTGATACAGCTCCAAAACATTTTGAAACACGACGAAATAAAATAAAACTTTTTTTTATTTGATTGTATGACAAGATGAGCAAGGCGCTCGCCTGATGGTAAGCGCCACGCCTACCCATAAACAGAAGCAACACCATACAACACTTTGAGGTACTAAGCACTGCATGGCACTGAACTGCGCTCGTCACCCCGAGACATAGGATGTTAAGTCTCATAATGCCCAGTAATTTTACTGGCTTTAATGTCCTTCAAATCGAAACACGACACTGTTGCTTGGCGGCAGAAATAGACGGCGGTCGGTCGGACGGTAGGCCCCTCGTATGCGAGAGGCCATCTGGGTTGGTACCACCGCGTCGTCTATTTCTGACGCCAAGCAACAGAGTGTAAGCACTGTTGTGTTTCGGTTTGAAGGACATTGGAGCCAGTGAAATTACTGGGCATTATGAGACTTCACATCTTATGTCTCACGGTGACGATCGCAGTTCAGTGCAATGCAGTGCTTTATAATTCAAAGTTCTGTGTGGTGTTGCTTCTGTTTATGGGCAGGCGTGGTGCTTATCATCAGGCGAACGCCTTGCTCGTCTCGTCATTCATTCAAATAAAAAAATATATGTATGAGGCAAATGAAAAACAAAATACAATGTTATGATACATTCAAAACATATACTGTTGAGTTTCTTGATGCTTTTTCTTCGAACAGTTGTCATTTCCGAAGCTGCGGTAAAGACATTTCAACGTAATTTATCTATTATTGACGTGTAAAAGAGGCCTACATGCGTCATGTTCGTGAACGGGTGCTGCTTGTGTTGACTGGTCTACTCAATAAATAAATAAATACACCCAACAGTCACACACATAGTCCTGACCCCACAGTAAGATACAAGTCTTGTGTCGTGGGTATCAGGAACTACGAGAGACTTTCGGTCTCACAACACCCAAACCCCGAAACAAACATTTGTCTCGGTGCGGGGATCGAACCCGCCGCTTCTCGCTTCACAGTCGGCTACTCGCCCGACAAGCCACGGAGGCTGTCGCTAAACTCGTACTCAAGCCACAAAATGAGCAAGTGGGTCACCTGATGCTAAGTGATCTCCATTGCCCATGTACGCCCACCACCAGAAGAATCAAAGGCGAGTAGCCGACTATAAAGGAAAGGGATAATTAGGGATAAGGAAGGGGAGGGGATTTGGGCTTCCGGATGTCTCACTCACCGTACGAAACGCAGCAGCAAGCCGCTACTTTACGTCGGTTTTCTGTGAGACAGTGGTCATGACCCGGTCGAGCCAGCCCATTCATGCTGTAGACAAAACTATCTACACTTACACACTCTTATTGCGTGTTTAGTTGATTTATTCATATAGTTCTTGAGGATCATGCACAAAAACTATTATAATCTAATTAATTATTTTACTTTATAACGTTCCTCATTGGCATAAACTGAGCTGCTTTAATTCCAATAAATAATACTTCAATGTATGTAGTGCAAATATGTATTGTAAATCAGTTTAGAAAAGAGCCACGTTAGAGTTTCTTGCCCGTTCTTCTTTAACGAAACAGCATTCCGAACTGGCGGTAGAGTTAAAATTTGACTGAATCTAAATGATGTTCGACATTTTAATGATTCATTAAATTAGATATCGATTAGATATTGATTTTAAAAATTAAACTTTTTTAATTTTTATTTTTGGTTTGAATGACGAGACGAGCAAGGCGCTCGCCTGATGGTAAGCGTCATGCCTGCCCATAAACAGAAGGAACATCACACAGAACGTTGAATTTCACACAGAAAGCAGTGCATGGCACTGAACTGCATCGCGATAACTCGAGTGCAAACAAACTCGAGTCACATCTATTTTCACTCAAATACGAGTTTAAAAAATTCACTCGAGTCACTCTAATAAAAAACGACTCGAGTCGCATCACTAACTCGAGTTGTAAGGAATGTTACTCGAGTAACTCGAAAACTCGAGAACAACTCGAGTGACGTAGTAAAGTCACTCGAGTGACTCGAGTCACAAATTCCTACTCGTGTCGCATCTCTAGACTAAAACCTGTATCGTAAAATAATTTGTGACTGTTGGGTGTGTTTATAAAAAAACCTGAAATTAGTAAAATAAGAAGATTCCCGAAGCGTGTTTTGTATAAATAAAAAATAACTGCTCTCAGGCTGTATGTTGCAATGGACCTTTGCCATCACACACTGTAGTGACGTCATTAGTTATGTTCCTCATAAATTATCCATTGTTCCGAGAACGGAGGTAGGTTTTCGTATTTCATTCCTTATAATGCGTTTATTTATTATGCTTTTTTGACAGCCTCCGTGGTGCAGCGGGCGAATAGCCAGCTGTGAAAAAAGAGGCCGCGGGTTCGATTCCCGCACCGAGACAAATGTTTGTGTGATCCACAAATATTTGTTTCAGGGTCTGGGTGTTGTGAGACCGAAAGTCTCTCGTAGTTCCTGATACCCACGACACAAGACTCGTATCTTACTGTGGGGTCAGGACTATGTGTGTGACTGTTGGGTGTATTTATTAAAAAAAAAGTAATATTTAATATACGACTTTTCTTCTTTTATACTTAGATAGTAGTGGTCAGGGATCCCTGAGCCATTTTTCCACTTGATTACTATCAAGCTAATTTTCCGTGAGTAGCTTCATTTCGATGAGACGCCCAACAATTCCCTATGCGAAAATTCTCTATTGTGGTAGCTAACAGAGGTAACAAGGATAGAATATTTCGATTATTTTTCATTTTCATGTTGTATTTGTTAAAAAAAAGTTTTATACATCATCATCATCATCATCATCAGCCACAGGACGTCCACTGCTGAACATAGGCCTCCCCCAAAGATTTCCACACCGACCTGTTGGGAGCGGCCTGCATCCAGAAAAAAATAAAAACAAAAACTTTACTTTGAGAAAATAAAAACAACAAATTGCCTTGGTCTACCAAACCGATTAAAAATGGCAGACGTTGCGTGATCACTAAGCAACGTTTTGTAATGTAATCTTACAAGACGAGTTTGTAACCGGTTTCCTTCACTTCTTTACCGAGTTAACGTGATGTTAAACTTGTTTCCGGGTTAAAGTTTAATTCGTGTAATTTTATAGAAAACAACTAGCAAAGTGTTATCCTTCTTTTGCCTGACGTTAATCCGGGTTGTTTTTTAATTCGTCCAAAGAACAGGCTATAGTCTTTCGACCATACTGCCTTGTCTTACGTGTAATAAAAAAATAAAATAAATACATCCAACACGCTGGTGGTAGGATATTCATAGCCGCCCGTTCCAGGATCAGTCAGTGTATATCCGGTTCTCCTGAGGGGCTTGCGACATGACTTTATGATGGGTTGGGGTGGGTATAGGGGTACATCCTTGTATTATTGTGCCTCCATCAGTCATCCGCCTGTCCTGTCGCAGGCCTCTCGATTTGCTTCTTTCCTCTCCGAAGTGGGCAGAAGCGTTTGTACAGACCGGCATGACTGGTGACCACCGACAATCTCATTGTTTGTCGGTCGTCGCTGGTTTTTTGGACTGCACTACGCTTACCATCAGGTGTAGTGCAGTCACTTTGCCGTGCTCGGATAAAAAAAAGCAAGCAGCAAAGCAAATCCTTTTTCTTCTTCTTTCTTTTTTATGGCTTCCACTTCGACCGGTCTTTAACAACCTTCATAGATCATTGATTACATTGTTATCTTACTCTAAAAAAAAATATATATAACCACAAATGCATTTATAAAAAATATATATTGTGCACACTAGCAGTGATAGTTCAGCGGGAAGTTATACGGACTGCCGAGACGAAAGTCGCAGGTTCGAAAGCAGCCGTAAGAGCTTGCTTGACTTTTCTTAGTTACGTGGGTATTAATTGTTAATTATCGCTTGCTTTAACGGTGAAGGAAACATCGTGAGGAAACCTGCATACCTGAGAAGTTCTCCATAAGAACTTCGAACTTGACAGCCTCCGTGGCTTGTCGGGCGAGTAGCCGGCTGTGAAGCGAGAGGCCGCGGGTTCGATCCTCGCACCGAGACAAATGTTTGTGTGATCCACAAATATTGGTTTCGGGGTCTCGGTGTTGTGCGGCCGAAAGTCTCTCCTTACTGATATCGACGACACAAGACTCGTATCTTACTGTGGGGTCAGGACTATGTGTGGGACTGTTGGGTGTATTTATTTATTTATTTATTCAATGCAGGCCTTGTATTATTATTAAGTATATCATAAGAAATAGTTGTTTACAACAATTCTGAGATAAATACTCAGATATTTTAAGAATGCAGGTCGTAAATGACGGATCGAGGAGCGGAAACCTACTCGCAAACAGGTTTCTAGAAAAATATACCGACATCATTTGCGCAAATATAAATATTATTTATTCGCCAATGACGAGACCCGGTGTATCTACAACAGTGTTTCCCAACCTTTTTTAGGCCATGCCCCACCTTAACATTTTTTTGTTAAATTTGTCACCGATATCTAGCATTGCATTTAAATAACCCAAAGCGAAAAGGTTATGGTGCTGCCACACCGATGTTATAAAATGTTTACTAAACATTATTTAACATTTGTTAACAAAAATTTGATACATTTTATCACAATGTTAGATAATGTTAGTAAATGTTTAATGTTATAAAATGTTTGGTAACAGTTTATAACACCGGTGTGGCAGCACCATTAGAGTCGTGTCGAGTCCACTTTTAAATTGCCCCCCTTAACTATCTCATTGCCCCCTTGTGGGGCCCCACGTTGGGAAACACTGACCTAGAGCAAGATTTTTTCACATTCGATCCTTTATTTTAATGTGGCTCGATGCTAATCCGCTGGGCTATGTCGATGACTTTCGTTCTTCTACGGATCTCCTCATTTCTGATTTGATCACGTAGAGAAACATCGAGCATAGCCCTCTCCATAGCTCGCTGAGTGATTGTGAGCTGTCTTATACAGTGCCAGTAAGTGTGGTAGTGGGCAGGCCACATAGCTCGCAGAACCAATAACCGATGGGGCAGAAAGGTTCTGGAATGGAGGCCACGTACTGGCAAGCGCAGCGTTGGACGTCCGCCTACAAGGTGGACAGACGACCTGATAAAGGTCGCAGGAAGTCGCTGGATGCAGACCGCTTCCAACAGGACGGTCTGGAAATCTTTGGGGGAGGCCTGTGTTCAGCAGTTTACGTTCTGTGGTCGATGATGATGCTGATAGCCCGACGCTAGTCGGCTGTTTTTAGCTTCACCGGACTTTTGGGTGAGCGCTTTAGGTGCTCTCAACACCTTTACATTTAAGCGACTTCTTTGGGGTACGAACCTCTGCTCAGGACGGTCGCTGGGAGAGGGCGGAGACATCTGCGATTATTGATTTTGGGTTTTTTTTAAACTAGCTATCATTATCGGCTCGCGGGCCGGTATTAGGGTCGCAGCGGCGATTCGATACAGAGAACATAGACTAGGATTTGTATAGAATAAATACCAAACCAATAAGGTAGTTTTCTATGTTGAATATTATATATTATTTTATATGCAACAGAAAATAATACGATTAAGAAACCCTTTTGTTAAAACACAATCAAAATCAGTTAAAAATTGAGCCCGCAATTATGATTATAAATATTGGTATGAGCAAAGGTGGGCGCGTAGTGGGGATATCTTACAAAGAAAGCTACTTCACGTTGGTTTTCTGCCAGACAGTGGTAACCACTCGGTCGAGCCGCCCCATTCATGTTGTAGACAGGTGTCCACAGCGTGGCTTCCACAAAGCGAGGCTTACGTGTGACGTAAATGATTGCGAATTAATATGTCGGTTATTGGCACAATTACAACATGGTTTATACAAGATGCATGTAACTAACCGGTATGCGACCAGGCATGTAACGAGGGACAGGGGGGTCGGGGGTCGGGCCCCAGGGCATGGTAGGGTGACTTGATTTTTTTAATTATTTAAATCAATAAGTTACGTTAACGGTTAAATGCAGAAAGAATTTCATTAATCCGTACTTTAAAAAAAGTATGTTTGTGTCATACACGGCAAAAGTGAAACTTCAGAAAAGTAATAAATAAAAAGATAAAAATATTCACACTGTCAATTTTTTTTTTTTTTATTATTTTACTAGCTTTGTATTATATACGTCCCTATGCTGGGCACGGGCCTCGTCTACTGAATGAGAGGGATTAGGCCTTAGTCCACCACGCTCTCATAAGTCGTAGGTTCCAAACCAGCCCCAAGAGCATACACCTCTGACTTTTCTAAGTTACGTGTATATTAATTCTTAATTATGGCTTGCTTTAACGGTGAAGGAAACATCGTGAGGAAACCTGCATACCTGAGATCTCGATAAGATTTTCGAAGGTATGTGAAGTCCGCCAACCCGCTTTAGGCCAGCGTGGTGGACTAAGGCCTAATCCCTTTCATTCAGTTGACGAAGCCTGTGCCCAGCAGTGGGACATGTATAATTCAGATTTCAGGGCTAGTGTGTGTGTAATTCATACACGGCAGAAGTGAAACTTCAGAAAAGTAATAAATAAAAAGATAAAAGTATTCACACTGAAAAATATTATATTAAAAATAAATTTAATTTTAGATAATTTATATAAATAAAAGTTATTGGTCAAATTAACACAGATGCGTTAAACAATTAACGTAAATAAATTAACCAACGAAGTTTACGCAAATGCAACAAAATAAAACACGTGAATGATGCACCACGACGTTTATGACACATTTTCCGAAGGATTCGTTGTATGATCTGCTTTTTCCGGGATAAAAGTAGCCTATGTTACTCAGTGATAATGCAGCTTTCTGACGGCAAAAGAATTTTTGAAATCGGTCCAGTAGTTTTTAAGTTTATTCGTTACATCATCATCATCAGCCACAAGACGTCCACTGCTGAACATAGGCCTCCCCCAAAGATTTCCAGACCGACCTGTTGGAAGCGGCCTGCATCCAGCGACTTCCTGCGACCTTTATCAGGTCATCTGTCCACCTTGTAGGTGGACGTCCAACGCTGCGCTTGCCAGTACGTGGCCTCCATTCCAGAACCTTTCTTCCCCATCGGTTATCGGTTCTGCGAGCTATGTAGCCTGCCCACTGCCACTTGAGCTTGCTAATCCGCTGAGCTATGTCGGTGACTTTCGTTCGTTACGTACAAAAATACAATTTTTTCCTCTTTATAATATTATTATAATAAGTGTAGATGCAGATTATATTAATGCACGTTTAACAAAGTCATTGCATGTAAAGATATAGGTATTTAAATAGTTTCCTTGTAACGTAGGTAATACCGTGACGGTAATTGGTCACTTAGAAACTATATTATGCAGTTGTACCTATAGATCAGAAATAAACAAACAATTTTTTTATTTGATTGAATGACGAGACGAGCAAGGCCACGCCCGCCCATATACAGAAGCAACACCACACAGAACTTTGAATTACAAAGCACTGCATGGCACTGAGCTGCGCTCGTCACCCCGAGACATAAGATGTTAAGTCACAATGCCCAGAAATTTCACCGGTTTCAATGTCCTTCAAACCGAAACACAACAGTGCTTACACACCGTTGTTTGGCGGCAGAAATAGACGGCGCGGTGGTACCAACCCAGACGGCCTCTCGCATACGAGGGACCTACCACCTTATTATCTTAATTTGTTGTTTGATATCTTACACACCGAACGAAACGCAGCAACAAGCCGCTACTATACGTCAGTTTTCTGTGAGACAGTCCGATCCGATCGAGCCGGCCCATTCACTCCAAATATTACCTACTGCATTACAATCAGAGGAAGGGTCTAGTTAAAGTCCTCAAAAGGCAACGTCCACGTTAAAAAGTTTCGTAAACAGTCCTCTTCGGGCCAGCAAGGACTATTTGAGGTCGGCCGAAGCATTGCCTCACCTTGTGCGTGACGAGACTTAATCACCATCGAATAGGATGGTATGTCAATCGTTAAAATAAATAAATACACCCAAGTGAGTGGTTTGAGTGGTAGAGCCACGCTGTAGACAGTTTTGTCTACAGCATGAATGGGCTGGCTCGACCGGGTCGTTACCACTGTCTCACAGAAAACCGACGTAAAGTAGCGGCTTGCTGCTAAGTTTCGTACGGTGAGTGTGATATCCGGAAGCCCAAATCCTCTCCCCTTCCCGATCCCTAATTATCCCTTTCCTTTAAGGTCGGCAACGCGCCTATGATTCTTCTGGTGATGGACGTACATGGGCGGTGGAGATCACTTACCATCGGGTGACCCACTTGCTCGTTTGCCGGCCTATACATTGTCTTTTTTTATCCTGGCTGGGCAAAGTGACTACGCTACACCTGATGGTGAGTGTAGCACAATCCAAGAATAGTGTCGACCAACGATAAACAATGTGTCCATCGAAGGTCGGCAAGATCATGCCGGCCTGCCAAAGGGCCAAGGGGGAGGCGAAGGGAAAAGGGATGTGAAAAGGGTTAGGATCAGGGGGCAAACCCGCTGGGGAGAACCGGATATACACTGGCTGACCCTGGAACGCGACCCACACAAGGTGGGCCACTATGGCAGGTTTTAGCACCAGTGTACGGTGGTCGCTATCCGGTCGGATACAAGTATCCTCCCACCAGCAAGGTCAGTAGAAGTGGGCTGTGCCCAACAGCAGGACGTGTACAATACAGAGCTAGTTTTATTATTATTATATCTTCTTTACATAGTAAAAAACGAAGTCGCTTCCGCTATCTGTTCGCTTAGATCTTCTAAACTATTCAACGGATTTTAATGCAGTTTTCAGCAATAGATAGAGTGATTCAAGAGGAAGGTTTATATGTATAATACATACATATTGCAGTACAGAAAAGCCGAACAATTCAAACATTTGTAATGTGATGTCGTAACAAACATATTTCTACCCGTGCGAAGCCGGTGCATTTAGTTATTAATAAAAAACGAAGATTGCCCAAGCGCATAAATGGACACTCGTGAATCGTTGGTCAAGTTTTGACACGTGTGGTTGGCCAACGGTCGTCATTGAGGTCGACTTTAATGATTGCTTAATTACAATTAGTTTTGTAACATGGCGACGAATAAATTGTGTGTGCGTGCTCCTTTATATATGGACTGGCTTTTCCCCGCGGCTCCGCCCGCGTGATCTGCTTTTTCCGGGATAAAAAGTAACCTATGTTCATCAGGGATAATGTAGGATTCTAATGGTGAAAGAATTTTTTAAATCGGTCCAGTAGTTTTTAAGTTTATTCGGTGTATACAAAAATAGAAATCTTTCCTCCTTATAATAGTAGTGTAGATATAGAAAAGAACTTAGAGCTTTGGTAGTTCACTGCAATATGCTAAGCTGCGGTCCTATCGTATGCGAGAGACCGTCTGGGTTGATACCACCGTTTTGTCTTTTTCTGCCGCCAAGCAGCAGTGTGTAAGCACTGTTGTGTTTCGGTGTGAAGGAGTTTGAAGCCAGTGAAATTACTGGGCGTTAAGAGACTTAATGTTATGTCTCGGGGTGACGAGCCCAGTTCAGTGCCATGCAGTGCTTTGTAATTCAAAGTTCTGTGTGGTGTTGCTTCTGTTTATGGGTGGGCGTGGCACTTACCTTGAGGCTTACTTGCTCGTCTCGTTATTCAATTAAATAAAGAAAAAACTACGGGTTGCACTCCGGGAGTGCCAGCAGAAGTGAAAACTTGAACATTAACGTTGTGCATTTTTGAATATTTTGGAATGTTAACGGAATAATTTCGCACGAATTGCTTTATTTATCAGTATAAAAGTACTATCATTCATGTGGGTAAATACAATATTAATTTATTGCGTTATCGCACACAAATATTACAATTTATATTAGATAATAATAAACTAGTGTGGGTTAAAGTGAGAGAGGAGAAGCCTGCCTACTACTCGCGTTACGTTACGAAGCGGTTAACCCTCCCATAAGAAGTTATCACTTCAAATAATAAAAGCGTGTTAAAAAGACAAGCTATCGCGACTCCCTATCCGTAGACATGAATATAATTGACTAGCTTTTGCTCGCGGCTCCGCCCACGTGATCAAACAAACAATCAAACTCTACAGCTTTATAATATTAGTATAGATTTGGGTAGCTTAGCAACGGAAGCCTTCAAATAATATTATTTTGGTAGCTTAGCAACGGAAGCCTTCAAATATGAATAATTTTCCCCGTTTTTGCAACATTTTTCACTCATGCTTCGCTCCTAATGGTCGCAGCGTAATGTTATATAGCCTAAAGCCTTCCTCGATAAATGGACTATCCAACACAAAAAGAATTTTTCAATTCGAACCAGTAGTTCCTGAGATTAGCGCGTTCAAACAAACAAACAAACAAACAAACAAACAAACAATCAAACTCTACAGCTTTATTATATTAGTATAGATATAAATCTCGAAAGAAATTGCCCGGAGTTTTCGTTTTGTCTCGCACGCGGCTGCATGTTGTGATTGGTGACGGAGCGATGCAGTGAGGTACGTTGAGATATCTTGGAGGTGCAGCTTGAGGGACGAGCGAACGCGATTTTTTATTTATTATAGTTTTATTTGAATACCAAGTGTACGGTTATACTCTTAACACCTAACTAATATACATTGTATATGTTGGTAATAGTTATACAATACTTCGTCTTGCTATGTTAAGTGACATTTATTATAAGAAGAAGCGAGACAAAACACTATATAAGTATGACACTCGTATACAACATTTATTAGTAAAGCCCTTAGATTATGCAAAATATGTGCTTTAACTTAGTAGATTATTTAGTAATGATTTCTTATGTTTACTTAATATTACTCATTGAAATAAAACTAATTTAAACGGATTTTATCGCGGTTATTTATTAATTTTGATCCCGCCGCTTCAAAAGCTTTTTAGCCTTCGTGGTCACAGGATGGTCTGAGGTGTAATTCAGTCCAGAAAAGTTAATGTTACAGTGTCTACCTTCAGTTTATTATTGATAAAATTAAATTTTTGGTCCGATCTACGCAGAATGAGCTCACAGTGTCTTGAGGTCTGGCAATTGGTCCTTTGGGTTCCGATTTAATGAAATGTATAATCGGATCCCAGGCTTGTGCTAGCTTCTAACCATACTCTCTATTGAAATTTGTATGTTTTTTAATTGGAATTGAAACGTCGGGATCAAAATGTATAAAAAAACCGCGATAGAATCCGTTTAAATTAGTTTTATTTCAATGAGTTTATTAAGTAGTTTATTTATTTAGTTTAGGGTTACAAACGGCGTTAACAATAGTTGAACTCTACACATGCATTATAAATATAAAGTAATTGTAACTCCAGTTATATGCAACCACCGTATATGCCACAGTATTTAAACAAAATAAAAATTAAATTACCTCATCATTAAAAAAATATAAGTAACACAAATGAATAAAGTATGGCTTAATTAAATAACAGGCTCATTTAATAATAAAACAAACTCCACGCCACCGTCACAGAAACCGAGTGAAACCAGCCACAGTTGAACGTGTACCTGTTGTGTTACCTTTTGTAAGAGAAGTCACAGACAATATTAGCTATGTACTTACTACCAAATAAAGTACCACTCCCCGTTGAGCTGTCGCTGCTTTAAATAAAGTCAATAAACAAATAAACTAAACTAAAATAAAACATTCATTGTTCAAGTTTATATTGTCATTGGCTGAACTCTGAATGTCAAATCTCACAGAATACAGAACAAAAAGTATATGTGTATAGAGGTCAAATTTTGACCACCAAGCGACCCTTTTAAATAATTATGGCTGGCTGCCATCCGTATGGCACACAAATTATTTTGTTTTATTGTTTACTTGGACTGACTGCGTCTCTGCGACGTTTTTTTTATCCGAGCACGGCAATGTGACTGCACTACACCTGATGGCAAGCGTAGTGCAGTGCAAAAAACTAGGAACCACCGATAATCAAGGTGGTCACCAGAGTCATGTCGGCCTGCATAAATGCTTCTTCCCTCTTCCGAGAGGGAAAGGCGGATGACCGATGCAGGCACAGTAATACAAGGATGTACCCCTGTACCCGCCCCAACCAACCATCGATCATCATCTATGATTCCTCTGGTATTGTGGGCGTACATGGACGGTGGAGATCACTTACCATCAGGTAACCTACTTGCGCGTTTGCCGGCCTATGCTATAAAAAAATCATGTACGCCCATAACACCATAAGAATCATGGGTGTGTTGCCGACCTTAAAGGAAAGGGATAATTAGGGATTAGGAAGAGGAGGGGGATTTGGGCTTCCGGATATCTCACTCACCGTACGAAACGCAGCAGCAAGCCACTACTTTACGGTGGTTTTCTGTGAGACAGTTTAGATGATAGGGAAGTTTGGAAGCAGTCCTGCACATTGCATGAAGACACTGTAGCCTTCAATAAATCTGCCTTCTCATGTACATAAAGTACATCATGCTTAAATTTATAAATAATAATTGTCAATGCTAGTTTGTAAGTTTGACATATAATAATTTAAATTTTGACATCATAATAACACTAATTGACCGATCGACCAATAAAAACAGTGTTTGCCTTAGGTAAATTATATTGGATTTGTTTCTTTAACAGTATGTATTGCTGTATGCATCTTTGGAAATTGTCACGATTGTTACTTATGATGCAGTTATATATTTGTATATTTAGTATTGTAAATGGACAAGTCCATATGACGATTTTTATTGTAAAATGATGCTAAAAAAAAAAAATACATATTCAAAAGAAAAAAGGAAAAGTATGCAATATATAATTGATGGCGAAAAAAATAAGCCCGGAGTTTCTTTCTGCCTTTCTTCTTCGGGTCGTCATCAGTAGGCAGCTAGAGAAAGGTTGGTAGGTTAGCTAGGCTAGGGATATTCCTGCCAGTAAGGTCCACGACACATCTCCTTACCTTTTAAACCCTTACAGATATTTTTTTGTAAACTTGCCCTACTCCGTCTTGCCCTATCCCATATCCTAGTCCGTGAATTCCTTCACTTAAAGATGCCCTCCCTTTTCCCATGCTTGTTGGTGTGCCTTTTCCTGCCAGCCTTTAGCGCGGCGGTTTGTCCAAAGTTCCCTTAATTGTAAGTTAGTCTTTTTAATGATAAATGTTCTGTACTTGACCTGTCATAAGCGCTTTCTTGGCCTACATGATTAATAAAGATTTTGATTTTGATTTTTGACAGTGGTAACGACCAGACGAGCAGGCCATGCTAAATAAAAATGTAACCCGAAATATTGGCCCCCATCCGAAGTCTATGACTTGTACTAGCTCGGAGTTTCGTCAGCTTTCACCGAACGCGGCGGTTTATGTCTGCGGCATAGTTATCCTCTGTTTATTTACGTGTCATGCGTCGTTTGCGGACATTTAGCTGTTTTTTTTTTTAATAGCAGACGCTGGCAAACGAGCGTTTGTTGTAGAGGTATTTAGATTTTTTTCTACGAACACAATGCTTGGGCGAAAACATTATAAACGATAAGTGACACGTTATTGATATTTTTAACCCCTGAGAAAAAGGGGGTCATCATTTTTTCTTCATCATCATCATCAGCAGCACAAGACGTCCACTTCTGAACATGGGCCTCCCTTAAAGATTTCCAGACCGCCCTGTTGGAAGCGGCCTGCATCCAGCGACTTCCTGCGACCTTTATCAGGTTGTCTGTTCATTTTTTTCTATTTTTTTTTCACTAGGTGATAAATCACATCAAATAATTTATTCTGTAAACTGTATCATAAATATCGCTTTTACATGATTACACAAACATTTGTCTCGGTGCGGGTATAGAAGCCACGGTCTCTCGATTCACTTATTTAATTAGTTAATTTTTGTGTTTTTCTATCACGAAATGACGGTATGGCGATAGACACGCCCCATATCACATCATGGGACGGAAATACGCTCGGAGATATGTGGGCGTACTGGTTACACCTCTGCCTACTCCTTCGGGGGCTAGGTACAGGCGTGAGTGCGAATGTATTTATGTAACAAAAACTTCAGTCCAACACAAAGTTACAAGGTGGTAGGTCCCTCGTATGCGGGAGGCCGTCTGTGTTGGTAGGTACCATCGCGCCGTCTATTTCTCAAGCCAAGCAACAGTGTGTCAGCACTGTTGTGTTCCGGTTTGAAGGACATTGAAGCAGTGAAATTACTGGAAATTATGAGACTTAACATCTTATGTCTCGGGGTGACGAGCGCAGTTCAGTGCTTTGTAATTCTAAATTCTGTGTGGTTTGGCACTTACATCAGGCGAGCGCCTTGCTCGTCTCGTAATTCAATGAAATAAATAAAAAAAAACACATTTCCTCTATAAGAAGCCAACGAATCGAATTGATAAAATCTTGGCTCATTTGTATTCCTACCACGGATTAGAACTCACGACCGCTGAGGCGAGCGTACCTTCAAGGCTTTGTGTACAGTTATGTACAGTGTAAGCCCTTATGTACCTAGGACCGCTGACCTTTGAATTTTTTTTTATCCGAGCACGGGCAAAGTGACTTTACTGCACCTAATGGTAAGTGCAATGCACCCAAAACATAAACGGTTGAATAATGTTTGTTTTTTGTCCATAAGTTATTTTTTATAGCATAGGCCGGCAAACGAGCAAGTGGGTCACCTGATGGTAAGTGATCTCCACCGCCCATGTACGCCCACTACCAGAAGAATCATGGGCGCGTTGCCGACCTTAAAGGAAAGGGATAATTAGGGATTGGGAAGGGGAGGGGATTTGGGCTTCCGGATATCTCGCTCACCGTACGAAACGCAGCAGCAAGCCGCTACTTTACGTCGGTTTTCTGTGAGACAGTGGTAACGATCCGGTCGAGCCGGCCCATTCATGCTGTACACAAAAATAAAACTACATTGACATTACTTGACAATGTCACAAATGTCATTTTTAATAACTAGCAAAAAATCTCTAGCGTCAACTAACAGTTTTGTTTAAAGACAAAGCAAAGGCACAAACACCGTTATGCCGTATATATGACGTCATTTGGCGTTTATGTCTGTTCAGAATAAAATATAATTCAAAGGAGAAATCATGAATGAAAACAGTCGATCTCCGAAAAAAGGCAAGAAATGGGTCTCTTTAATTTGTATCTAATTTAACTTAATCTACTAATAGGCATGACAGCCATCGTGGCGCAACGGGCGAGTAGCCGGCTGTGAAGCGAGAGGCCGTGTGTTCGATCCTCCACACAAATGTTAGTGTGATGCACAAATATTTGTTTCGGGGTCTGGGTGTTGTGAGACCGAAAGTCTCTCGTAGTTCCTGATACCCACGACACAAGACTCGTATCTTACTGTGGGGTCAGTACTATGACTGTTGGATGTATTTATGTATTTATTTAATAGAGGTATGTTAAAAAATGAAATGTCAAGCTCGGCGAAATGTAGGTGTACTGGTTTTACTGAGTTGGAATCAAAGAAGCTGTAAGGTTTTTGTTGATCAATTGATTTAAAGTATGTTCAGACGGTTCAAATCGCATACGATTTGGCAGTTGATCAATAAAATTAGAACCGTATGAACCAGCTTTAAGCGACGTCCGTGGATTTCCCTGTGAGAAATCGAATTAACTGAAGAACCTTATACAAGGTGTGGTCACATTTAACCTACGTATAGATATACCATATAAGTATTTCCCCCTACGTAGTAACAAATCGGATTGCATCATCATCATCATCAGCCCCAGGACGTCCACTGCTGAACATAGGCCTCCCCCAAAGATTTCCAGACCGACCTGTTGGAAGCGGCCTGCATCCAGCGACTTCCTGCGACCTTTATCAGGTCGTCTGTCCACCTTGTAGGCGGACGTCCAACGCTGCGCTTGCCAGTACGTGGCCTCCATTCCAGAACCTTTCTGCCCCATCGGTTATCGGTTCTGCGAGCTATGTGGCCTGCCCACTGCCACTTGAGATCGGATTGCATCGCTAGGACATAATGAAGATTTTGATTTGCTGGTTGTAGGATATTCATATCCGCCCGGATAGCGACCACCGTACACATGGTGTTAAAACCGGACATAGTGATCCACACGACTTGTGTGGATTGCGTTCCAGGATCAGCCAGTGTATATCCGGTTCTCCCGAGGGGCTTGCGACATGAATTGATAGGTTGGGGCGGGTATAGGGTTCTTGTCCTTGTATCCCAGTGCCTGCATCGGTCATCCGTTTATCCTGTCGCAGGCCTCTCGATTTGCTTCTTCCCTCTCCGAACAGGGAAGAAGCATTTACACATGCCGGCATGACCCTGGTGATCACCGATAAACTCATTGTTTGTCGATGTTCGCTGGTTTTTTGGACTGCACTGCGCTTACCATCAGGTGTAGTGCGAGAGAATGAGATAGATTACAAGTATGCTATCACGTGTCTTTGCGTCTGCGTACAACGAAGCCTTTGGAAAATGTACCATAAACAAATTGGTGTATTATTCACGTGTTTTATTTTTTTGGCATTTGCGTATTAAAATTCGTTGGTTAATGAATTTATTTTAACAATTCTGAATTTTCACTTCTGCAATGTGAATTGCCGTACACTTTGTTTTAAGATGTCTATATTTTGCTAACATCAGGTACATAAACACACACTGTGACACGTATGTATCGACCCTTAAATATGATCACAGCTTTATGTAACACGCTGTATAACCTCAAGTGACGGAGCCTAAACAATTTGCAATGATTTGTAAACAAGCTACGTTGGCACAATCACTGCGCCAATGCTGACTCATCGATTAAATATGTGCTGTACTGTTTGGACATCGAAGCTTCCTGGTTAGAACTGCATAGACTCACGCCTGTTTCCCATAGGGGTAGGCAGAGATAACGCACTTCCACCTGGTACGATCCTTACACACCTCTTTGGCCTCCTTCACTCTCATTATATTCTTCATGCATGCACGTCGGTTTAGGGTACTTCTGACCTGGCCTTTCTCGAGAATATCTACGACTTGATTAGAACTCTTGGAACTCAACAATATGGTCATAGACAAAGATTTATTTGAATAAGTTTTAAGGAACTTAAAAACCGACTAGGTGTCGCTGCCGGGGAACTGAAATTGCACCAACTCCAAAGAGACCTATAGGAAGTTTTATAATATAAAAATTCCTATAGGTCTTGTTGACTTGTTAGTGTTATTATTTTTATTTGATTGAATGACGACACGTACAAGGCGCTCACCCGATGATAAGGGCCACGACTGTCCATAAACAGAAGCAACACCTCACAGAAATTTGAATTACAAAGCACTGCATGGCACTGAACTGCGCTCGTCACCTCGAGATATAAGATGTTAAGTCTCATAATGCCCAGTAATTTCATTGGCTTCAATGTCCTTCAAACCGAAACACAACAGTGCTTCCACACTGTTGCTTGGCAGAAAAAGACGGCGCGGTGGTACCAACCCAGACGGCCTCTCGCATACGAGGAACCTACCACCACCTTTGCGAAATAATATAATATAGAGATGATTTTTTTTTCATAACCACAAATATTTAATTTCCTTTGTCCCGACCACAGACGTGATTCATCGGCCACAGACAATGGCCAGAGACAATGCCGTAAGCACAATAACCGCCATTGTAACATCTTCCTACATCTTATCACAGTTTTATGAACAAGGTATATTTGTTATTGTTTTTTTATGTATTTGCCTGGAAGAAAAGGTTGCCTGGAAGAAATTGCCGTTAGCGATAAGCCCGCCAATTGTACTTCTATATGTTATATTAAATTGTATGTTGTGTGTTTTCAATACGTTTTGTGTGATGTACAATAAAGTTATAAATAAATAAATAAATAATAAATAAATTGCCCACGATACAATTACAAGGTTGGTAGGTCCCTCGTATGCGAGAGGCCGTCTGTGTTGGTACCATCGCGCCGTCTATTTCTGCCGCCAAGCAACAGTGTGTAAGTACTGTTGTGTGCTGTTTGAAGGACATTGAAGCCAGTGAAATTACTGGACATTATGAGATTTAACATCTTATGTCTCGGGGTGACGAGCGCAGTTCAGTGCCATGCAGTGCTTTGTAATTCAAAGTTCTGTGTGGTGTTGCTTCTGTTTATGAGCATGCGCTTACCATCAGGCGTGACACATTCAATTAAATAAATTTTAAAAAATGTGTGACAAGGTTTCAAGTGAACAGCACAATCTGGCATTTACACAACTACAATTAATAAGTTGAATCATATGCAATCACGAGTTCAACTTAACACGTCACTTTATTTTTTTGACAGCCTCCGTCGCGCAGCGGGCGTGTAAACGAGAGGCTGCGGGTTCGATCCCCGCACAGAGACAAACATATGTGTGATCCACAGATATTTGTCTCGGGGTCTGGGTGTTGTGAGAGGGAAAGTCTCTCGTAGTTCCTGATACCCACGACACAAGACTCGTATCTTAGTGTTGGGTCAGGACTATGTATGTGACTGTTGGGTGTATTTATTATTATTTATTATGTATCTGCTTACCCTAGCGCGATATAAGCAAGTAATAGTGAAATGTTAAAGTATTAAGGCTGGATTGCACCATCTTACTTTAGCAATGACAAACATGTTAAAGTACCGGTTAAGCAAGAAATGAGTTGCACTATTTCACAAATGTTAGATGACGTCATAACTTTAGCTGTTAACAATAACCACCTAAGATTCGCTAGTTAAAGCTATTGTTTTAGTTAAATATTTGTCAGATGGTTCAATTATAACCTCAAAACCGATATATCTCCTAAAGCGTCTGTGCTCCAAAATAATATCATGTCCCTGCTTCTAGAATTAATCGAGGAATCTAGTAGTATCGGAATACGATGGTGCAACACATTCCGCAGTCAATGTTTACACATATAACGCCGCACTAACAAATGAACTAACCTTCTTTTTTTTGTAAAATACGTCTATGGGGTATGATCAATATCTTCTTTCGCTATTTTCGTTACATTTTACATATTATATTAGTAAAATAAATAAATATATAATGGTGTCTACCATATATGCTGGTGGGATGATACTTGTATCCAACCGGATAGCGACCACTGTACACTGGTGCTGAAACCAGCCATAGTGGCCCACCTTGTGTGGGTCGCGTTCCAGGGTCAGCCAGTGTATATCCGGTTCTCCCCAGGGGGCTTGCCCCCTGATCCTAACCCTTTTTCCTTCCCCTCCCCGATGCATGCATGGCATGATCTTGCCGACCTACGATGGACACATTGTTTATCGTTGGTCGACACTATTCTTGGATTGCGCTACACTTACCATCAGGTGTAGCGTAGTCACTTTGCAGAGCCAAGACAAAAAAAAAAATATGGCTGACGCGGCACCACTGTAAAAAAAAAATTGTCAAATCGCACTTTCAAAACAAGCAACAACAACAACATTATAATATTGGGTCCTTTAAACGGAGTGTGAAGAAGCAGTTAGGCAGGCCGGCATGATTGTGTCGACCAACGATAGACACACTGTTTGTCTTTGGTCGACACTATTCCTGGATTGCGTTACACTTACCATCAGGTGTGGCGTAGTCATTTTGCCGAGCCAGGATAAAAAAAAAAAAAAAAAGCATATTCCGTCAGCCACATATGGCTGACACGACATTATATGTATGTGTAGTGAGCGTTACTGTTATCGTCAAATTTACCGTAAACCTTAACTATAACTGCTAATATGGTGCAATCCAGCCTAAGTGTGTTATGTGTTGTGTATGGTTGTGTAATCAATCGTTGGATAATATCCGTGTCGTCTTGGTAGCAAATTATGCCACATTGAAATACCTTGGTTGAGTGCCTTCCATAGTACAAGGTGGTAGGTCCCTCGTATGCGAGAGACCGTCTGGGTTGGTACCACCGCGCCTTCTCTTTCTGCCGTCAAGCAACAGTGTGTAAGCTCTGTTGTGTTTCGGTTTGAAGGACTTTGAAGCCAGTGAAATTACTGGGCATTGTGACTTAACATCTTATGTCTCGGGGTGACGAGCGCAGTTCAATGCCATGCAGTGCTTTGTAGTTCAAAGTTCTGTGTGGTGTTGCTTCTGTTTATGGGCAGGCGTCGCGCTTACCATTAGGCGAGCGACTTGCTCGTCTCGTCGTTCACGCTTTTTTTGTACTGTAAAATACACTTTTTTCTTCAAATTTATTTTCTATTCCTTAGTTAGATTTTCTATAAAATCGTATTTTTTAAAGTTTTTTTTTAAACTACTATTTATTAACAGTATTATGTGAGCGTAATGTAAAGAATTATGTATGGACAATCGCACACGATTAAACAATTAGATATGGCCATTCACTTTGCCGTGAGGTCGTTGTTATGGCGAAACGACTTCAAAAGTTGGTTTCAAAATTGAGTTAATGTTTATGGTATCTTTCTTTTGTGAAGGTCTTCGACTCATTGTGTAGTGGCTGCGTAGGTTGCGGTACCGTGGGGTCCTGGATTCAAGTTTTTTTATTATTTGATTGAATGACGAGACGAGCAAGGCGCGCCTGCCCATAAACAGAAACAACACCGCACATAACTTTGAATTACAAAGCACTGCATGGCATTGAACTGCGTTGGTCATCCCGAGACATAAGATGTCAAGTCTCATAATGCCCAGTAATTTCTAATAATTAGAAATACTAGACTTATGTTAACAAAAGTTGGCATATCTAAGTAGAGCATTCTAATTCATGTTTTTTTTCGTGCAATAAATAAATTTAATTAATTTTTTTATTTAAAAAAACGCAAAAGAACTCGCCGATTTCAGAACCTCCTTCTTTTTGAAGTCGGTTACAAAATACAACGTTACAGTAGAGTAACTTCTAACTGTGCTATGTGTATTTAAAAATACCGCTTTAATCATTAGAGTGTGACTAATAGATGTATACTAAAAAGCAGCGATTCTTAAAGTGGATTCCGCGGAATATTGATTTTTTTATTTGATTGAATGACGAGACGAGCAAGGCGCTCGCCTGGAGGATTCTTTTAAGGTTGGCAACGCGCCTTATGCTTATGATTCTTTTGGTATTCTACATCTCTCGCGTACGTGGTAGGTCCCTCGTATGCGAGAGGCCGTCTGGGTTGGTACCACCGCGCCGTTTATTTCTGCCGCCAAGCAACAGTGTGTAAACACTGTTGTGTTTCGGTTTGAAGTACATGGAAGCCAGTGAAATTACTTGGCATTATGAAAATGTTATGTCTCAGGGTGACGAGTGCCATGCTTTGCTTTGTAATTCAAAGTTCTGTGTGGTGTTGCTTCTGTTTATGGGCAGGCGTGGCGATTACTATCAGGCGATATTGCTCGTCTCGTCATTCAATTAAATAAAAAAAACCGGGCACACTTTTAATCCCGGGTGCCATGAGTGATATTTTTGTATTGAAAATTCGAACACTACTACTACTACAACTACAGCCAACAGTCACATACATAGTCCTGACCCCACAGTAAGATACGAGTCTTGTGTCGTGGGTATCAGGAACGAGAGACTTTCCCTCTCTCACACCCAGACCCGAGACAAATATTTGTGGACACACAAATGTTGTTCTCGGTGCGGGGATCGAAACCGCTGCACCATGGAGGCTGTCATACAAAGTGTCATACAAATTGTTACTTGCCCATATAGTTGCTTGCTGGTGGGAGGATACTTGTATCCGACTGGATAGCGACCACCGTTCACTGGTGCTAAAACCTGCCATAGTGGCCCACCTTGTGTGGGTCGCGTTCCAGGGTCAGCCAGTGTATATCCGGTTCTCCCCAGGGCGCTTGCCCTCTGATCCCAACCCTTTTCCCATCCCTTTTTCCTTCCCCTCCCCCTTGGCCCTTTGGCAGGCCGGCATGATCTTGCAGACCTACGATGGACACATTGTATATCGTTGGTCGACACTATTCTTGGATTGCGCTACACTTACCATCAGGTGTAGCGTAGTCACTTTGCCGAGCCAGTATAAAAAAAAAATTTTGCTTCGAAATTTCGAACACAAATTACCTGCCCATATAAGTCGCTGGCTGGAACAACCGCTTACTGGAACAATGATCTATAATATGCATTATTTGCACCAACAAATCGACGATTATACATTTTCGTGTGAATTTTACGACACAGATGCTAACAATTAGCGTTGGACAATGCATTTCGCAATCACTCTTTGTCTATGGGCAGCGAACGCCTGCGAAAACTCTGAAGGTCCTCACCTTGTGAACATCGAGAAAGGGTTTTTTTTTAAATATAAATGACCATAATCAGGGCATACTGTCAGCCGCATTATTATGGTTTTTGCTGGTGGTAAGATATTCATATCCGCCCGGATAGCGACCACCGTGCACGTGGTGTTAAAACCTGCCATAGTGATCCACACACAACACACACGCACACACACAATGACGAGAGAACAAGGCGCTCGCCTGATGGTAAGTGCCACGTCTGCCCACAAACAGAAGCATCACCATACAGAACTTTGAATTACATAGAACTGCATGCGTCAGTCCGAGACATAAGATGTTAAGTCTCATAATGCTCAGTAGTTTCACTAGCTTCAATGTCCTTCAAACCGAAACACAACAATGTTTACACACTGTTGCTTGACGGCAGAAATAGACAAAGCGGTGGTACCAAACCAGACGACCTCTCGCATACGAGGGACCTAACACCGTGTAAATTGTAATTAATTTCTCAAGTCTTACTTGATGTGGATTGAAATGGTATTACATATTTGCATCCATGTATCCAGCTATAAATAATATGATACCATGGTCGCGGTCGTATGGTGATAGTATAAGATCCCGGGTAACATCGACCTTCACCCATCTGTTTACCAGATGAAAAATATATTTTAGGGTATAACATGTGTTGCTGAAAACATATCAATAGGGTTGCCTAAAAAAATATGGTCAAGGATATGATTAATTAAAATATATATTTTTTTTTTTACATTTTCCCTGACTTGCTCACCAAAAATAAAGAACCTTCAATGAAAAGTATACAGTGTATACTACCTGCAAAAAATTGGTTGCCTACCTTTTTCTGGCCACTACTACCCGGTCGCCGTGTGCAAACAGGTAACTAAAAAGTGGTCATTGCGCTCATCTAGCTCCTAGCTTTTGCAGGTAGTATACATTGTATACTTTTCATTGAAGGTTCATTTATTTGGTAAGCAAGTCAGTGAAATAATATCTTTTTTTTTAATTAATAAAACATATTGATACATATTGACCATATTATTTTGGACAACCCTATTGGTATGTGTTCAGCAACACATTTTATACCCTAAGATATATTTTTCATTCGGTAAACGGATGGGTGAAGGTCGATGTTACCCGGGATCTTAGACCATTACAAGTAGTTTATTTGTCTCACATCAATAGTCATGATCGTAACGCGCGTGTTACGTTTGGTCTACATGTTTTAGACATCCTTTGGAGTCGGAGAAATCCATGTTTTTTTTTTATATTATAGGCCGGCAAACGAGCAAGTGGGCCACCTGATGGTAAGTGATCTCCACCGCCCATATACGCCCACCACAAGAAGAATCATGGGCGCGTTGCCGTCCTTAAAGCAAAGGGATAATTAGGGATTGGGAAGGAGAGGGGATTTGGGTTTCCGGTTATCTCACTCAGCGTACGAAACGCAGCAGCAACCCGCTACTTTACGTGTCGGTTTACTGTGAAACAGTGGTAACGACCCGGTCGAGCCAGTCCATTCATGCTGTAGACAAAACTGTCTACAGAGTGGCTCTACCATTCAAACTCACTCTCACTCACACTCACTCACATGTGTGACGTCACTCTGAGGAGTGAGAGCCCTAGAGCTGGCACTGAGAGTGCCGGCTCTAGGGTAGAGCGAGTGGGAAGGTCAAAATGCCAAATGCGAACAAAGGATGCAAATCTTTACATAGTATAAAATGAAGTCGCTCCCGCTGTCTGTTCGCTTAGATCTTTTAAACTATTCAACGGATTTTAATGTAGTCTTCAGCAATAGATCAAGTGTTTCATGAGGAAGGTTTATATGTACAATACATACATATTATAGTACAGAAAAGCCGAAAAAATCATAGATTTGTATAATGATGTTGTAATAAACATATTTTTACCCGTGCGAAGTCGGCGCGGGTCGCTAGAAATGTTATAAACTGGTTAAGATTTAATGACGAAGTATGAAAGAAAATCGGAAAAACTTCAATGCAATCCCACAACAACTCGACTTTTGAAGTCGTATAAAACATAGAAACTTGAATAAAACTAATAAACAGCTCTAAACTGCCACACCTTGAGCTCACTTGTTGGTGGTAGGATATTCATATCCTCCCGGATAGCGACCACCGTACACATGGTGTTAAAACCTGCCATAGTGACCCACACGCCCTGTGTAGATCGCGTTCCAAGGTCAGCCAGTGTATATCCGGTTCTCCCGAGGGGCGTGCGACATGACTTGATGGTTGATTGGAGCGGGTATAGGGTTACATCTTTGTATTACTGTACCTGCATCGGTCATCCGCCTGTCCTGTCGCAGCCCCTCGATTTGCTTCGTCCCTCTCCGAAGAGGGAAGAAGCATGTATACAGGCCGGCATGACTCTGGTGACCACCAATAAACTCATTGTTTGTCAGTGGTCGCTGGTTTTTTGGACTGCACTGCGCTTACCATCAGGTGTAGTGCAATCACTTTGCCGTGCTCGGATAAAAAAAAACCTTACATGATTGTGGTAATTCACATAATAATTACACCATGGCGAAATAAAAACCATAGCGATAATAATTTTAATGTTATATTTGTCACAGTAATAAAACGTTTGAAAAATATTGCAACTATGTAATAATGTTGAAGGCCGATTATTATTTACACGCTTTTATTAGCTTCATATGTATGTTTGTATGTAACGGAAACTTTGAACATGATTTTGACCTCCTTCAAAACGTCGGATTAAATCGAAATTTGGCATACTTATCAAGGACCGATGACAATTTAATACATAAAAAAAATATTATGTATAATTATGTCCTTTATTTATCCTTTCACTTTGATAATGTCTTAAAAAGCACCCCATGCTTTTTTTACAATAAAATACTTCATTAATATTTTCATTTAGATTGATAGAGGGTTAGTTTTAAACAAATACTATTTCCACAGAGACTTCTTACAAGGTCGTAGGTCCTTCGTATGCGAAAGGCCGTCTGAGTTGGTACCACCGCTTGGTCTATTTTTGCCGCCAAGCAACAGTGTGTAAGTACTGTTGTGTTTCGGTTTGGAAGGCATTGAAGCCAGTGAAATAACTGGGAATTATGAGACTTAACATCTTATGTCTCGGTGTGACGAGCGCAATTCAGTGGCATGCAGTGCTTTGTAATTCAAAGTTCTGTGGGGTGTTGCTTCTGTTTATGGCAGTGGTGCTTACGATCAAGTGAGCGATTTGCTCGTCTCGTCATTCAATTAAAAAAAAAAAACATAACCTAATTCTATACAACGATTGGGTTAGCAGCCTAGCCTTAGTTACATCCTTAAGTTTTTTTATTATTTATGGCTTTCGCATTATTATGCATTTTGCCAGTGTCAAGTATAATTTATTCTCAAGTTATTTTTACAAGAGTTCGATGAAACACGGGTGCGGTCGATTTCAAGGTCTTGCCGGAGTTTTGGTGTTAACTCCTTTCAGTACGATGCTTAATTCACTTATTTCAATGTTTCCATACACTGTTCATCACCGTCAATGTTTATTGAACAAATCCACACCACTTTTATACAACAAACACAACTCTAAACTAGTTTATGAAATAAATTAAAATAAGCAATGAACTGCACTGTCAGAATTCCCGCCAAAACCTACCATCCTTAAGTTATAGAAAATATAAACTATAGTTCCGGTACTTGAGACTAGATGGCGCTGTTATGAATATAGCGACCATACGGAACCTGCTGATAATAAATGTACCTAATAAGTCGGCCCACATTGCATTGAACAGTGTTTGTTATTCCGCAAGCGTTACGTTTCAAAGAGTGGGTCATAGAGAGTTGTAACTTGCCCGGGATTAGTCATCGCTTAAAATTGGCGCTGTAAGCGCATCGGTCGCAATAAATTGCATATCGGCAAGGTTTGCTGGTGGTAGGATATTCATATCCACCCGGATAGCGACCACCGTACACATGGTGTTAAAACCTGCCATAGTGATACACACGCCTTGTGTAGATCGCGTTCCAGGATCAGCTCGTGTATATCCGGTTCTCCCGAGGGGCTTGCGACATGACTTGATGGTTGTTTGATGCGGGTATAGAGGTACATCCTTGTATCACTGTGCCTGCATCGGTTATCCGCCTGTCCTGTCGCAGGCCTCTCGATTTGCTTCTTCCCTCTCCGAAGAGGGAAGAAGCATTTATACAGGCCGGCATGACTCTGGTGACCACCGATGTAATCATAGCTTCAATATCCTTCAAACGGAAACACAACAGTGCTTACACACTGCTGCATATACAAATAGACAAAGCGGTGGTATCAACCCAGACGGCCTCTCGCATACGAGGGACCTACCACCCAGTAAATGTTAACTACCAGCTTAAACGGTCAGTCGATCGCCTTATGGGTCTCGTGGCAGCGTATTAATGCTGAGAACCGTAAGGTCTCGGGTTCAATTCCCAGGTCAGGCACACACTGTTTGTTTTTGAGTTTTAAATTTGGAATCGCATGAATTGACAACATTTCAAAAACCATACATGCCTAAAACAAAAATAGAGTTTTGGCGGGAATTCTGACAGTGCAGTTTATCGCTTATTTTAATTTATTTCATAAACTAGTTTAGAGTTGTGTTTGTTGTATAAAAGTGGTGTGGATTTGTTCAATAAACATTGACGGTGATGAACAGTATATGGAAACATTGAAATAAGTGAATTAAGAATCGTACTGAAAGGAGTTAACACCAAAACTCCGACAAGACCTTGAAATCAACCACACCCGTGTTTCATCGTTCTTGTAAAAATGCATGAGAATAAATTATACTTGACACTGGCTAAATGCATAATACTGTGAAAGCCATAAATAAAAAAGAAAGAAAGAAAACAAAAATACCGTTTCTTTATTTTGCTATCCTAAGTACGATTATATTTTGTTAATTTTACTGGTTAATTTTGGAGAAAAAATATAAAAACAAAAAACGTGTCATAAACGGTTGAATGATGTTTGTCTTTTGTCCATAAGTTAAAAATAAAACTACATTGACATTACTTGACAATGTCACAAATTGTCATTTTTCAAAAACACCTAAATATTTCTAGCGTCAACTAACAGTTCATAAACACCGTTACGCCGTATATATGACGTCATTTGGCGTTTACGTCAGTTTAGAATAAAATATAGAGCCAGGTGGATGGTAGAGCCAGGCTGTAGACAATTTGTCTACAGCATGAATGGGCTGGCTCGTCCGGATCGTTACCACTGTCTCACAGAAAACCGACGTAAAGTAGCGGCTTGCTGCTGCGTTTCGTACGGTGAGTGAGATAACCGGAAGCCCAAATCCCCTCCCCTTACCAATCCCTAATTATCCCTTTCCTTTAAGGTCGGCAACGCGCCCATGACTCTTCTGGTGGTGCGCGTACATGGGCGGTGGAGATCACTTACCATCAGGTGACCCACTTGCTCGTTTGCCGGCCTATGCTATAAAAAAATAAAAAAATATATAATTCAATTAAGAAATCATTAATGGAAACAGTTGAACTCCGAGAAAAGAAAGGAATCCAGTGTCTGTTTAATTTGGATCTAATTTATTTTAATCTACTAATAGTTATATTGAAAAAATTAATCGTTTTCAATTATTAGAATTTGTGCCCGGTATGGCGATCGGCTCGCTCCCTGTCACATATGACAGAATAAGGTCGTCGAAACGTGTGCGCTCCAGTTGCATCTCTGTCTATACCTTCAGACATGAAGCCGTGAGCTTATGCTAGGTTACTAAGCGGTATGACATCTAAACACCACGGTAACTTTTCCAATGATTCATTGTTTTAAAGTATTATAAACATAGGTGAATGAACCAATGTTTAACAACTTTGCAGAAAAATACTTTGGATTGAATTGAGTCCCTTTTTTTTACTAGCCCTGTATTATATACGCCCCACTGCCGGGCACGGTCACATACCTTCGAAAAATCTTATCGAGTTCTCAGGTATGCAGGTTTCCTCACGATGTTTCCTTCACCGTTAAAGCAAGCGATAATTAACAATGAATGTTACGTGTATAGTAACTTAGATAAGTCAGTGGTGTATGCTCTTGGGGCTGGTTTCGAACCTGCGACTTTCGTCTCGGCAGTCCGTACCATTTCCCGCTAAGCTATCGCTGCTTGAGCTTCTGCTAGGTTACTAAGCGGTGGTATGACATCTAAACACCACAGTAACTTCCCCAATGATTCATTGTTTTTAAGTATTATAAACATGGGTGAATGAACCAATGTTTAATAAATTTGCAGAAAAATACCTCGGATTGAATTGAGTCATGTTTCTTTACTGGTAGGATATTCATATCCGCCCGGATAGCGACCACCGTACAAATGGTGTTAAAACCTGCCATAGTGACACACACCTTGTGTGGATCGCGTTCCAGGATCAGCCAGTGTATATTCGGCTCTGTAATAATATTTAAGGTGGTAGGCCCCTCGTATGCGAGAGGCCGTCAGGATTGGTACCACCGCTTTGTCTGTTTCTGCCGCCAAGCAAAAATGTGTAAGCACTGTTGTGTATCGGTTCGAAGGGCATTGAAGCCAGTGAAATTACTGAGCATTATGAGATTTAACATCTTATATATTGGGGTGACGAGCGCAGTTCAGTGCCATGCAGATTGATTCAAAGCACTGTGTGGTGTTGCTTTTGTTTATGGGCAGGCGTGGCGCTTACCATCAGGCGAACGCTTTGCTCGTCTCGTCATTCAATCAAATAAAATTAAATAAAAAGTAATTATATACTTTTACTTATGTGTAGATTACAAAGGGATTTCGCTTGCCAATTAATACCCAGCCTTGTATGCTACATACAACCGCTATGTATATGTCATGAGTACGCGGAATCGATCCTATGACCCTCGACCATACAATGACTCGAGTTGAAAACCTTGACGCATACCGTCATGTCGATGAACTTGCAGTTAAATTATTTACAAAAAACCTATCAGTTACTTACAATGAGTTTGTATTGGTTAACGTAAAATACTTAAAGCTGGTGGTATATTCATATCCGCCCGGATAGCGACCACCGTACACATGGTGTTGAAACCTGCCATATGGATTGTGTGGATCACATTGATACATTATACGACAAAGGTCACTAGTAAAATAAGTAAAATAAAATGTAAAATGTAAGATTTTTTTGTCCGAGTACGTCATAGTGACTGCACTACACATGATGGCAAGCGTAGTGCAGTCCAAAAAACCAGCAACCACCGACAAACAATGAGTTTATCGGTGGTCACCGGCCTGTATAGTAATGAATGAACTTAAAGAGCTTTAGTCTGGATTGCACCATAATAGCAGTTATAGTTAAGGTTTGTGTCAAATTTGAAGATGACAGTAACGATGACTTTAACATTGACTGCGGAATGTGTTGCACCATCGTATTCCGATACTACTAGACTCCTCGATTAATTCTAGAAGCAGGGCCATGATATTATTTTGGAGCACAGACGCTTTAGAAGATATATCGATTTGGAGGTTATAATTGAACCATCTGACAGCTATCTAACTTAATCAATAGCTTTAACTAGCGAATATTGGACGGTTACGGTTAAGAGCTAAAGTTGTGACGTCATCTAACATTTGTGAAATGGTGCAACTCATGTTTTGCTTCACTGGTACTTTAACATGTTTGTTATTGCTAAAGTAAGATGGTGCAACCCAGCATTAGAGTTGTATGAATGTTGATAGCCTCCGTGGCGCAGCGGGCGAGTAGCCGGCTTTGAAGCGAGAGGCCGCGGGTTCTATCCCCGCACTGAGACAAATGTTGGTGTGATCCACAAATATTTGTTTCGGTGTCTGGGTGTTGAGACCGAAAGTCTCACGTAGTTCCTGATACCCACGACACAAGACTCGTATCTTACTGTGGGGTCAGGTCTGTGTGTGTGACTGTTGGGTGTATTTACTTATTCATTAATGTTTAATAACATAAAAGAAGAGAAAATATGATATATTGGTAATAACATGCACCTAATTATTATAATTCACTCATTATGAAATTAGGAAGTTAAAATTCCTTGATAGAAGGAAACGATTGGTATCAAGACACGTGGCCGATCGAGCAATTGGTAGTGTACGAACGAAGGTCAGTTGGACGAAGCCGAAACTTACAATTTGGCCGAAAACCGAAGACTAAACCGATTGATTAAATAAATAAATACACCCAACAGTCACACACATAGTCCTGACCCCACAGTAAGATACGAGTCTTGTGTCGTGGGTATCAGGAACTACGAGAGACTTTCGGTCTCACAACACCCAGACCCCGAAACAAATATTTGTGGATCACACGTCCATTTGTCTCGGTGCGGGGATCGAACCCGCAGCCTCTCGCTTCACAGCCGGAAACCCGCCCGCTGCGCCACGGAGGCTGTCAAATTGAATGATTGAATAAGAAATTATAGGCCAATGTTCTTATATCTAGTAACTTGCAGATCACTGGCCTGATGGTACGCGCCACGCCTGTCCATAACCAGAAGCAACACCACACAGAACTTTGAATTACAAAGCACTGCATGGCACTGAACTGCGCTCGTCACACCGAGACATAAGATGTCGTCTGATAATGCCCAGTAATTTCACGGGCTTCAATTTCCTTCAAACTGAAACACAACAGTGCTTACACACTGTTGTTTGGCGGAGAAATAGACAAAGCGGTGGTACCAACCTCTCGCATACGAGGGACCTACCACGTTGTTAATGTAATTTCATTGACATTTAAGCCAGTGAAATTACTGGGCATTATGAGAATTAACATCTTATGTCTCGGGGTGACGAGCGCAGTTCAGTGCCGTGCAGTGCTTTGTAATTCAAAGTTCTGTGTGGTGTTGCTTCTGTTTATGGGCAGGCGCTTACCATCAGGCGAGCGCATTGTCTCGTCATTGAATTAAATAATAATAAAAAAAAAATGCTTTTAGGTGTGGCGTAGTCACTTTGCTGAGGCAGGATTAAAAAAAAATGAAACCGAATGTACCGCCGAAGGTGTTTAGGCCGATATAAATTGATCGGTGCTTACTAAACGATACATTGGGCAACCGCTAGGCCGGCAAGTCAAATCCTGTGCAGTTTCCGCTCTTGTAACCATTTTGTCGGCCGATAGTCGTCAAATGTTTTTTTATGTTGCATTACATTAGATTTTTTTTAAATGATTGAAAAACGAGACAAGCAAGGCGCTCGCCTGATGGTAAGCGCCACGCCTGCCCATAAACAGAAGTAACACCACACAGAACTTTGAATTACAAAGTACTGCATGGCACTGAACTGCGCTCGTCACCCCGAGACATAAGGTGTTAAGTCTCATGATGCCCAGTAATTTCACTGGCTTCAATGTCCTTCAAACCGAAACACAACACGACACACAACCTTCCTCACGAATTACTCTATCTATTGCTGAAGACTGCATTAAAATCCGTTGAACAGTTTAAAAGATCTAAGCGAACAGACAGCGGAAGCGACTTCATTTTATACTATGTAAAGATAATAATTATAACTATGCGTTCCACGCTTAGTTTTTTTTTTCCTAATAAGGTCAAAGTACAGATAGATAAAGCCGTTTATGTGTTCCGAAGGCAAACGAGTTGAGACCATGACAGACCGTTGCGGAAAAACTTGAAATTAACTTAAATTCTGCTTTTATCAAGCGATCCGGCTCGCTTTATGTCGATCACAAATTCGTATACCGTACACATCATTGTGAATTTTCGATGGGATTTGAATTCAGAACCTTACAGTTTAAGGATGCTTCTACCTATGAGGGTAGTAATGTAAAACCTGGTACAGAAACATGTGGTCATGTTTAGGGGTCGTTACATACGCCTTACAGTGCGTATCTATTAATTACTAGCTTTTCCTCGCGGCTCCGCCCGCGTGGCCTGCTTTTTTCGGGATAAAAAGTAGCCTATGTTCATCAGGGATAATGTAGGATTCTAATGGTGGAAGAATTTTTCAAATCGGTCCAGTAGTTTTTAAGTTTATTCGTTACATACAAAAATACAAACCTCTCCTTATATTATTAGTGTATTACACTGGCTTCAATGTCTTTCAAACCGAAACGTAACAGTGCTTACACACTGTTGCTTGGCGGCAGAAATAAAGCAGTGGTACAAACCCAGACGTCCTCTCGCATAGGAGGGACCTACCACCTTTTAAGTTTTATTGACACAAGATTTGACAGAAGATTAGTTAATTTTTATATTGATCGGCCTTTAAAAAACCCAGCGTTAGTTTGTAAAAATCATCCACAAATATGAACGATCGCTTTCATGGTAATTAATGATTCGTTCTGCGTAGTTCGGTGTCGGAAATAATTTCGCTTTCTATTCCCAAATAATTTCACAGCTACTCATTATTTTATAGCATAGACCGGTAAACGAACGGGTCACCTGATGGTAAGTGATTTCCACCGCCGATGTACGCCTATACTAGAAGAATCATAGGCGCGTTGCCGACTTTAAAGAGCAGTGATTGGGAAATGAAGGGGGATTTGGTCCTCCGGATATCTCACTCACCGTACGAAACGCAGCAGCAAGTCGCTACTTTACATCGGTTTTCTGTGAGACAGTGGTAACGACCCGGTCGAGCTGGCCGATTCGCGCTGTAGACATTATTGTCTACAGCTTGGCTCTATCACTCTAGAAAACGTAGACTTCATTATGGTACATTGATAGCCTACGTGGCGTAGTGGGCGAATACCCGGATGCGAAACGAGAGGTCGTGATTTTGATTCCCGCATCGAGACAAATGTTTGTGTTATCCGCGCATATTGATATTTTATCCGAGCACGGCAAAGTGACTGCACTACACCTGATGGTAAGCGTAGTGCAGTCCAAAAAACCAACGACCACCGACAAACATTGAGTTTATCAGTGGTCACCAGAGTCATGCCGGCCTGTATAAATGCTTCTTCCGTCTTCGGAGAGGGCAGAAGAAAATCGAGGAGTCTCAGGCGGGTGACCGATGCAGGCACACTAATACAAGAATGTACCCCTATACCCGCCCCAACCAACCATCAAGTCATGTCGCAAGCCCCTCGGGAGAACCGGATATACACTGGCTGATCCTGGAACGCAATCCACACAAGGTGTGTGGATCGCTTTGGCAGGTTTTAACACCATGTGTACGGTGGTCCCTATCTGGGCGGATATGAATCCTACCACCATTATTTGGTGGTAATCACACCAAGGTTTGAGTGTGTTACTGATACCCACGATACAGGTTAACCTAGTGTGGGGTCAGGACTATGTGTGTGACTGTTGGGTGTATTTATTTATTTTATTTAACGGTGAAGGAAACATCGTGAGAAAACCTGCATACCCGAGAACTCGATAAGATTTTTTAGAAGGTATGTGAAGTCTGCCACCCAGCATTAGGTCAGCGTGATGGACTAAGGCCTAATCCCTCTTATTCAGTAGAGGAGGCCCGTGCCCAGCAGTGGGACACGTATCATACAGGGCTAGTAAAAAAAAATATTTTATATCGTCGTGCGCACATACCAAACTTCTTTTTTGCGCGTCAAGTTCTTAAACATAAAAACCTGGCTGCATCCGCGATTTCCAAGGTCCACATTGTAAGAAAAAGTTTGCAAAAACATGCCAAAAGCCGATTAACTAGTTACATTTATTAATATTGAATAAAACTAAACAGGTTGAGCAGTAATCGTGTGTTAATGGATTTTTTATTGCCTTGATAGGTAGACGAGCAAGCGGCCCGCCTGATGGTAAGCGGTCACCGCCGCTCATGGACATCGGCAATGCCAGGGGCACAGCCAAGCCGCAACCTACCAATTTTTGACGGATTTTGTGACCAAGATATACTTGGACCGTTGTGTTTTTTTTTTACTTCAATGACGTAAGGAGCTGGTCGCTAGTTGATGGTAAGCGCCATGCCTGCCCATGAACAGAAGCAACACCACACAGAACTTTAAATTACAAAGTACTGTATGACATTGGAATGCGCTCGTCACCACAATACATAAGTTGTTAAGACTTATAATGCTTAGTAATTTCAATGTCCTTCCAACACAAAAAATCTTAGATTTTTTAAATTTAATTTAACTGAATGTCGAGATGAGCAAACGCCACGCCTGCCCATAAACACACAGAACTATGGATAAAGCACTGCATGACACTGAACTGCGCTCGTCACTCCGAGACGTAAGATGTTAAGTCTCATAATGCCCAGTTATTACACTGGCTTAAATGTCCTTCAAACTGAAACACAACTGTGCTTACACACTGTTGCTTGGCGGTACATATGATAAAGTGGTGGTACCAACCCAGGCGGCCTCTCGCATACGGGGGACCTACCGCCTTGCTAAACACATATTACAATAACATTTGGGTTGTATTTTTTTTTTATAGCATAGGTCGGCAAACGAGCCAATGGGTCACCTGATGGTAAGTGATCTCCACCGCCCATGTACGCCCACGACCAGAAGAGACATGGGCGCATTGCCGACTTTAAAGGAAACGGATAATTAGGGATTGGGAAGGGGAGGGGATTTGGGCTTCCGGTTATCTCACTCACCGTACGAAACACAGCAGCAAGCCGCTACTTTACGTCGGTTTTCTGCGAGACAGTGGTAACGATCCGGTCGAGCCAGCCCATTCATGCTGTAGACAAAACTGTCTACAGCGTGGCTCTACCACTCTAAAATGTATGTACTGAACCCTGAAAATCATCAGATTCCGTATACAACATCACATAACCTTTCACCGACACGGAAATATCAAATTTGACATAATTACATTAAAGTTCAAATTAAAAGCTCCACTGAAGGAAGCGGAAGGAACATGCAACGTGACGCCAGGGTGGCGATGGTAAATGCCAGGGTGGTGATAAAACTGATAAATGCCAGCTGCGCCTTTTAGGGGACAAAAATGTGTAGAAAGAAAGAAAGAAACATTTATTGCTGGCACTATACAATATAAACTTATAACAAACAATGACATAAAAAAGTAAATAAAAATCACTTATATTTTTTTTTTTTATCCTGGTTCGGCAAAGTGACTACGCTACACCTGATAGTAAGTGTAGCGCAATCCAAGAATAGTGTCGACCAACGATAAACAATGTCCATCGTAGGTCGGCAAGATCATGCCGGCCTGCCAATGGGCCAAGGGGGAGGGGAAGGAAAAAGGGATGGGAAAAGGGTTAGGATCAGAGGGCAAGCCGCTTGGAAAGAGCCGGATTTACACTGGCTGACTCTGGAACGCGACCCACACAAGGTGGGCCACTATGGCAGGTTTTAGCACCAGTGTACGGTGGTCGCTATCCGGTCGGATACAAGTATCCTCCCACCAGCGAGTGGCCGAGTGGTAATAATAATCGGCCTTCAACATTATTACATAGTTGCAATATTTTTCAAACGTTTTATTGGGCGGATTATCTGTATGCGAGAGGCCATCTGGCTTGATGTCTGCTTTGTCAGTTTCTACCGCCAAACAGCAGTGTGTGCCTAAGTTAACCAACTTATGTGTTGAAGGACATTGAAGCCAATGAAACAAAAGGCATTATGAGACTTAACGTCATATGTTTCGGGGTGACGAGCTTAATTCAGTGCCATGCAGTGCATTGTTACTCAAAGTTCTGTGTGTTATTGCTTCTGTTGACGGACAGGTGTGGCGCTTACCACCAGGCGAGCGCATTGCTCGTCTCGTCATTCAATTGAGTAAAAAAAAACCTATTTCAGTTCCGGAAATCGAACTAGTGACCTCCCATTCCTAGCTAGGAAGTCATCAAAATCTACTGTATTTATAATAACATGTTATTTTTTTTGTAATAGCATTGAAAACCTGTATTTAATATCCTTATTATGTGTATAAATGTGTGGTGTAATTTAAAAAAATACATTTTAAGATCGCATTCTTATTGAAATAAAACTAATTTAAACGGATTTTAGCGCGGTTTTTTATTTAATATTGGTTCCGACGCTTCGAAAGCTTTTCAGCCTTCGTGGTCACGGGGTCCACCCCGGTAAAAAACGCGGTAAAATTCGTTTAAATTAGTTTTATTTCAATATTTTTTATCATTTAAACAAAAGTATTCTAAGAAACCAAAATAAATAGGAAGAATCTATCATTTTTCACATACGTTTTTACTCACAAAATAATCTTTGATATAGTAATGTCAAATATATTATTATTAGCTTGCTCGCGGCTCCGCCCGCGTGAAAACTTTCATCCCCTATTTTATCTCCTTAGGGGTGGAATTTATCAAAATTCTTTCTTAGCGGATGCCTACGTCATAACATCTACCTGCATGCCAAGTTTCAGCCCGATCCCTCCAGTGGTTTGGGCTGTGCGTTGATAGATCACTATGTCAGTCAGTCAGTCAGTCAACTTTGAGTTTTATATATTTAGATTGTAATGGCTATTCTATACCTAGTGCACTCTATGTATGTTCAGAACTTCGTTGCTTCATTTCGGATTCAAAGAATAGGAGCCCAGATGCCGAGGCAGGCAATAGTAATACATTAAAAGAAATAATTCATTATAATGTATTTTAATTATATTATTAGCTAATGTTTCTTTGTAAGTAATATTCGATTAACTTACGTCATAATTTTGGTTATTAGAGATAATTAGTAAATAGTGACGTAATTACACGAATTCGCACGAAAAAACTGTGAAAATCAAAATCAAAATCTTTATTAATCAGGAAGGCTAAGAAAGCGCTTATCACAGGTCAAGTACAGAACATTTGTCATTAAAAAGACTAACTTAAAATTGAGGGAACTTTGGAATAACCGCCGCGCTATAGGTTGGCAGGAAAAGGCACACCAACAAGCATGGGAAAAGGGAGGGCATCCTTAAATGAAGGGATTCACGGACTAGGAGGATATGGAAATCGGGACAGGGTCAAGGGTGAAATCAGTAATTAATATTCTATTCTTACTTTTTTTTTTGTTTTTTATCCTGGCTCGTCAAAGTGACTACGCTACACCTGATAGTAAGTGCAGCGCAATCCAGGAATAGTGTCGACCAACGATAAACAATGTGTCCATCATAGGTCGGCAAGATCATGCCGGCCTGCCAAAGGGCCAAGGGGGAGGGGAAGGAAAAAGGGACGGGAAAAGGGTTAGGATCAGGGGATCAGATCAAGCCTCTGGGGAGGACCGGATATACACTAGCTGACCCTAGAACGCGACCCACACAAGGTGGGCCACTATGGCAGGTTTTAGCACCAGTGTACGGTGGTCGCTATCCGGTCGGATACAAGTATCCTCCCACCACCAGTAGTTTATTGTGTACGCGGTACGACTACTCTGAGGTCTCGGGTTCGATCCCCGGGTCGGGTTAAATTATATTGGGTTTTTCTATCATGAAATGCTCAGTATCGGCCCGGAGTCTGGAATTGTGCCCGGTATGGCGATAGGCTCGCACCCTATCACATCATGGGACGGATATACGCTCGGCGAAATGTGGGTGTATTGGTTACACTTCTGCCTACCCCTTCGGGGATTACAGGCGTGAGAGCGTATGTATGTATGTATTATATGTACATTGTGATTCGTTTTTAGATTGACCTTTAAAAAAGCTTCGACGTCATCTATACTAATATTATAAAGCTGTAGAGTTTGATTGTTTGTTTGTTTGAACGCGCTAATCTCGGGAACTACTGGTTCGAATTGAAAAATTCTTTTTGTGTTGGATAGTCCATTTATCGAGGAAGGCTTTAGGCTATACAACATTACGCTGCGACCATTAGAAGCGAAGCATCAGTGAAAAATGTTGCAAAAACGGGGAAAATTATTCATATTTGAAGGCTTCCGTTGCTAAGCTACCCAAATAATATTATTTGAAGGCTTCCGTTGCTAAGCTACCCAAATCTATACTAATATTATAAAGCTGTAGAGTTTGATTGCTTGTTTGTTTGTTTGATCACGCGGGCGGAGTCGCGAGCAAAAGCTAGTTTAGAAATAAATCTGTAGCTTTGAAACGTCTAAACAGATATTATTATTTTTTTATTTGATTTAATGACAAGACGAGCTTGTCTATTTCTGCCGCTAAGCAACAGTGTGTAAGCACTGTTGTGCTTCGGTTTGAAGGACATTGAAGCCAGTTACATTACTAGGCATTATGAGACTTAACATCTTATGTCTCGGGGTGACGAGCGCAGTTCAGTGCTTTGTAATTCAAAGTTTTCTGTGCGGTGTTGCTTCTGTTTATGGGCAGGCGTGGCGCTTACCATCAGACGAGCGACTTGCTTGTCTTATCATTGAATCAAATAAGAAAAAAAAACGGTTGGGGATTGGGAATGGTCGGGGGTTTTGTGCCTCCGGAAATCTCATTCACCGTACAAAACGCAACAGCAATTTGCCATTTTATGTTGGTTTTCGAGAATTGATTCGATAGAGCCGGCTCATCTCTCATGTCTACCACTTAAATTTTACTAAACTTGCAATTATAATATTTTAAACCGGAATTAAATGCAGCGATTAACCCCCCCGCTTCCGCGTATCTACAGCGTTTTAATGATATTTCTTTTGGTTGCAGAACCGCTCGCGCCTGCGCCATTCAGTCGTGTGCAGACCGTCGAGGCGACAACACGTCCGTGTCGACGGCATCACAAATAACCTGTGCCTCTGTGTCGTGCGTGTGATGTGATAGTGTTGTTCTGTGTCGTGACATTTGTAAAAACAACACAAGATGCAGGGCAGAGACAAGATTTGTGCCAAGTTGACCAGCTCGTTCCTTATGAAGTGGTGTAAGTATTGACTTGGTATTTTTTAAGTGAAACTTCTTTACAATCGTTGTGATTTGAAAATTTGATGAAACGAAAAAGGTTGGTCACTAAAGAGGTTGGAAAGAAACAAGATCTCGAGTAAATATATGAAATGTAATATTTCGCATTAAGATTTCAAATAATTTTTAAGCTTGGTAAAAATAATACATAAACCTTTTAATTATCCTAATACCACTGATACTCTATTGTTATCTCATTCTCTTGTAGGCTACTTTTCTGAAGTTTCACTTCTGCCGTGTGTGAATTGCACACACATACTTCTTTTTTTTCTGTGTTATTTTATCGCCTCATTGATGTAAGCTACGTATGTGAAACTGGTTGTCGATTCGAATCCAGCGTGTCGGATAATATCGCAATTTATTTCTAGTTTTTTTTATAAATTTTATTAATTGTGTGTTCTCTGACTTTTCTAAGTCACGTGTATATTAATTGTTAATCATCGCTCGCTTTAACGGTGAAGGAAACACCGTGAGGAAACCTGCTTACCTGAGAACTCGATAAGATTTTTCGCAGGTATGTGAAGTCTGCCAACCCGCATTAGGCCAGCGTGGTGGACTAAGGCCTAACCCCTCTTATTCAGTAGAGGAGGCCCGTGCCCAGCAGTGCGACATGTATAATACAGGGCTAGTAAAAAAAATTTTGTATTGCTCAAGATTGGATTTTGTGTTGGTCGTGATTGCGCCACCTATCAGATTATGGGACGGAAATGAGGTCGGGCGATAATTGCACTCTACCTAACTTTTTGGGGATTAGCGTGAGCTTGTGTATGTTAATTTATTACAAAATGGCGGTTATTTTTAAATTTCACAGCTTTTATATATACAGACATAATTTCGCATATTTTATTATAATTTATTACCAATTGATATTCTATCAACTATTGGAAATGTACCAGGTACGGAATTGGGTGTAAGTAAAGGGGGGCTGCATTTTTCTAAAAGACGCGAGGTATAATTTGTTTTCATAAAGGAAATTAACGTGGATTTAGAAGAAAGTGCTTCAAGTTTTACTTTATTCAATAGGGATATTTACTACCATTGAGTTGTTGTACAAAACTTTCTTAAATAATTATAATGTATTTTAAAGAATTTATTTAAAACTGGCCTTTGCTCGCATCTCCATCCTCGTTATAGATTCTTTTTCTTACTCATTTACGGATAATGTACCGATGGGGCAGAAAGGTTCTGGAATGGAGGCCACGTACTGGCAAGCGCAGCGTTGGACGTCCACCTACATGTTGGACAGACGACATAATGATAAAGGTTGCAGGAAGTCGCTGGATGCAGGCCGCTTCCAACAGGTCAGTCTGGAAATCTTTGGGGGAGGCCTATGTTCAGCAGTGGACTGTGGCTGATGATGATGATGATTACGGATAATATGGATTCTCATCGGTGAAAGAATTTTTGTGATCGGTTCAGAAGTTGCAGATCACAGACAAACAAACTCAAATACTTACAATTTTGATCTCTATAATAATGGTCTTAAACTAAGTCATTGTTTCATTGTATCGAACGGTTCCCAAGTTATTATGTAAATTAAATTTACGAGTAGAGCCAATAAAATAATTCACACACATTTGAATGGAAAAAATGGTCTATTCCATTCAAATGTTTTAAAACAATGCATTATCTTAGTTTTTTTGCCGGTTAAGGACAACTAGAGATTCATACAATGTTAAGATTACGTACTTCTGCAATTTTTTTTTATCCGAATATAGCAAAGTGACTGCTATACACCTGATGGCAAGCGTATTGCCGTCCAATAAAACCAACGACCACTGATCTACAATGAGTTTATCGGTGGTCAACAGAATCATGCTGGCTTCAAGAGGGAAGAAGCAAATCAAGGGGCCTGCGACAGGACAGGCGGATAACCGATGCGGGCCCAGGGATACAAAGTAAAACAAGTACCCTAATACCCGCCCCAACCAACCATCAAGTTATGTCGCAAGCCCCTCGGGAGAACAGGAATCTTTGAATATTCCAAAAATACAAGCATGTGACGATGATGTTCTAATATAAACCTCTTACAAATTACATTATGTGCTTGAACTTCTTTTGAGACACTGACCGAACTGGCATGCCCGGATATACATTGAATATTTGTACTAATTCATAAAAATCGAATATTGCCGAAGCACATTTTTTTTTATTTGATTGATAGCAAGGCGCTCGCCTGATGGTAAGCGCTACGCCTGCACATAAACAGAAGCAACCGCCACACAGAACTTTGAATTACAAAGCACTGCATGGCACTGAACTGCGCTCGTCACCCCCGAGACATAAGTTGTTAAGTCTCATAATGCCCAGTAAACCACCAGTGCTTACACACTGTTGCTTGCCGGCAGAAATAGACAAGCGCATAATTTGTGTCGTCGGACTGTAATTGAAATATGGTGGAAATTCCCCACATTCGCTCTATCGTTATTTTCCCTGTTAAGTTATACGTACATCATGTTTTATAACTAGTCAGTTTCCTTAACCCTCCTCATATTTACAAGGTCACAATCACAACAAGACGTTCATAAATAATAATAATAAGTAAATACACCCAACAGTCATACACACATAGTCCTGACCGCACAGTAAGATACGACTCTTGTGTCGTGGGTATCAGGAACTACGGGAGGCTTAATGATCTTAACTTCTTGACTAAATGATATTTTTCTATAACATTAGTTACCGATGGGTTTAATTTTGCTATCAATGACTCAACCCAAAATCTTGGGATATAACGGTACATTTAGGCCGGCCCAATAAATTATTCTGGTGATCTATGATAGATTCATCGTCTATCATTGGGCTTCAATATAATAAGATTGCACTTCCATCATAATATGTAGCGTAGTTACTTTTCCGAAACAGGATGACAAAATGTCTCTTTTTGGTCTTCGGATTAAATGCTACAAAATTTATTTCATGTTTAATTTACTTTAATTAAAAATAAAACATATACAGGCGAAGTCAATGTCTGAGGAATTCTCAGTACAAAGAATAAACATAGCAGGCAATTGATACATATGGACAGGGAGCCCTCGGGTAGCTGATCCACTTGACTACTATCAAGCTCATTTTCCGTGAGTAGCTTATGCGAAAATTCTCTATTGTGGTAGCTAACAGAGATATCAAGGATAGAATATTTCGATTTGATGATACTCAAAAAATTATTATTTTATTTGTAGGACAATATGACAGTTAAATTATAATTACAATAGAGAATTTTCGCATAGGGAATAGTTGGTCGTCTCATCGAAACGAAGCTACTCACGGAAAATGAGCTTGATAGTAGTCAAGTGGATCAGCTACCCGAGGGCTCCCTGTCCAATATCTACATCTACACTATATTAATTTATTTATTTATTTATTTATTAAACTTTGTACACATGGTATACAGGCGGACTTTAATGCCTTAGGCATTTTATATTATTATTGCATTAATATTATAAAGAGAAAAGATTTGTATTTTTATATCTAATGAATAAACTCTAAAACTACTGGACCGATTTGAAAAATTCTTTCACCATTAGAATCCTACATTATCCCTGATGAACATAGGGTACTTTTTATCCCGGAAAAAGCAGATCACGCTAGGAAGAGCTAGTAATTAATAATTTAAGGTCGGCAACGCGCCCATGATTCTTCTGCTGGTGGGCGTACATGGGCGGTGGAGATCACTTACCATCAGGTGACCCACTTGCTCGTTTGCCGGCCTATGCTATAAAAAAAAAAGTTCTGTTTTACTGACCAACTGTAACCATGACCCCCCGTATATGACGCCTGAATACGGCCCTGGCGTTATCTCGGTGTTCAGTATCATTCTCAAATGTCAGTACGTGCCACTGTCTCACTGGCTTCTAAACTACCTACTAGGTGACGACGCATTGTATTTTTAACCGACGAAAAAAGGGGAGGTGTTCAATTCGACGCTTATACTTTTTTATATGTTCATAATTGTTCATATTGTGATCTGGTAGCTAATGATTCTTTTTTTATTTGACTGAATGACGAGACGAGCACGGCGCTCGCCTGATGGTAATCGACACGCCTGCCTATAGAAGCAACACCACACAGAACTTTGAATTACAAAGCACTGAACTGTGCTCGTCACCTCGAGACATAAAATATTAAGTCTCATAATACCCAGTAATTTCACTGGTTTCAATGCCCTTCAAACCTAAACACAACAGTGCTTACTGTTTACACACTGTTGCTTGGCGTCAGAAATAGACGGCTCGGTGGTACCAACCCAGACGGCCTCTCGCATACGAGGGACCTACCACCTTGTATACAGCGCAGTCGTAACCGGTCGAGATTTCGGCACCTCTATCAAATTATTACAAATGTTGTTAAAACCGGTTTGTGTCTAATTTGAAGTACCATTAAATATATGTTGAAAAAAATTATATTATACTAGCTTTTGCTCGCGACCCTGTCCGCGTGAATGTAATTTTGTAATATACAAAAGCTTTCATTCTAACTTTCATCCCCTATTTGGGCCCTTTAAGGGTCGAAATTTAAAGAAAAAAATAACCTATGTTTAACGTTGGATCATCAACTATATTTGTGCCAAAATTCATTGAAATCGGTTCAGCGGTTTAGATTTTTCATACAAAATTTCATCCCCTTTTTAAACCCTTCAGGGGTTGATTTTTGAAAACATAGTAGCTTATGTCCTATTCTGATGTATAAGCTATATTATTGTAAAGTTTCATTAAAATCCATTCAGTAGTTTTTACTTGAAAGAGTAACAAAAATACATCCATCCATCCATCCATACTTACAAACTTTCGCGTTTATAATATTAGTAGGACACTGCCTCGGTCGATCGTATTGCGTACGCGGTACGACTGCTGTGCTCTCGGGTTCGATCCCCGGGTCGGGTCAAGTAATGTTGAGTGACCTTATTCGAAAGATCCCATAATCTTAAATTAGTCTTATTAATGACTTAAATGTTCTGTACTTGACCTGTCATAAGCGCTTTCTTAGCTTACATGATGAAAAGGATTTAGATTTTTTTGGGTTTTGAGTCAGTATAAAAATAATAATACTAGCTTTGTATTATATACGTCCTACTGCTGGGCACGCTGGCCTAATGCGGGTTGGCAGACTTCACATACCTTCGAAAAATCTTATCGAGTTCTCAGGTATGCACGTTTCCTCACGATGTTTCCTTCGCCGTTAAAGCAAGCGATAATTAACAATTAATATACACATCACTTAGAAAAGTCAGTGGTGTATGCTCTCGGGGCTAGTTTCGAACCTGCGACTTTCGTCTCGACAGTCCATACCACTCCCCGCTGAGCTATCACTGCTTTTTTTGAGTCAGTAAAGTGTCAAACGACCTGATAAAGGTCGCAGGAAGTCGCTGGATGCAGGCCGCTTCCAACAGGTCGGTCTGGAAATCTTTGGAGAAGGCCTATGCTCAGCAGTGGACGTCCTGTGGCTGATGATGATGATGATGAAAGTGTCAAAATGTGTCACTATATATTTTAAATGTATAATTAAAAAGACCTTGCGTCATACGACTATAAATTACATTAATATTAATATTAGGAAGTTTAAAAATAAATTTGTTTAACGGAAGGAAAGTGGTTTTTTAACGGACGGAAGAAAAATCAGGTACACAATTTGACTTGTTTAAATTTAATGATTTTTTATGTTTACGCGAATATTACACATTGAAATAAATAAATACACCCAACAGTCACATACATAGTCCTGACCCCACAGTAAGATACGAGTCTTGTGTCGTGGGTATCAGGAACTACGAGAGACTTTCGGTCTCACAACACCCAGACCCCGAAAGAAATCAATGTGGATCACACAAACATTTGTCTCGGTGCGGGGATCGAACCCGCGGCCTCTCGCTTCACAGTCGGCTACGCGCCCGCTGCGCCACGGAGGCTGTCATAATAAAACTAATTTAAACGGATTTTATCGCGGAGTTTATTGTTTTTCGAAGTGAAACTTTTTTGAGCACCGCTGTGATTTGAAAATTCGATGAAACGAAAAAGCGAAAGTTTATCCCTGGGTCATCAACTATATTTGTGCCAAAATTCATTAAAATCGGTTTAGATTTTTCATACAAACTTTCATCCCCCTTTTAAACACGTAAGGGGTTGATTTTTGAAAAACATAGTAGCCTATGTCATATTCTGATGTATAAGCTATATTATTGTAAAGTTTCATTAAAATCCATCCAGTAGTTTTTACGTGAAAGAGTAACAAACATACATCCATCCATCCATACTTACAAACTGTCGCGTTTATAATATTAGTAGGATTGTCAAAGAGTTCTGCTTGAAACCGGTTCTTAAAGCTCTATAACAATTTCTGTCAGCTTATGTGTGTTCAAAGTCTGTCATATCTCGTAATACTGGTTTATGAAACAGTATCGTAAGCTATATTGTTTAATATTCCATTTGATTGAAACATTGTGAGTATGCAAATTTAAGTATTTTTTTTTATCCGAGTAGCAAAGTGACTGCACTACACCTGATGGTAAGCGTAGTGCAGTCCAAAAAACTAGCGACCACCAACAAACAATGAGTTTATCGGTGGTCATCAGAGTCATGCCGGCCTGTATGAAAAAAAAAACTAATTTGAGTCCATGCTGTCCCAATTTATTAACATATTCATAATTCTTCTTGTCTTCATAAAGGAGATCTTTTGCCATCAGGTTGCATGTCTGTCAGCCTAAGCTATAACAAAAAAATACAATATTTAAATAAAAAAAACTAGCTTTTGCTCGCGGCTCGGCCCGCGTGATCTGTATTTTCCGGGATAAAAAGTAGCGTATGTCCTATTCTGATGTATAAGCTATATTATTGTAAAGTTTCATTAAAATCCATTCAGTAGTTTTTACGCGAAAGAGTGACAAACATCCATCCATCCATACTTACAAACTTTCGCGTTTATAATATTATAGTAGGATAATGTAATTAGGTAACAATGTAATTGTAGTGGGCAAAATAAATAAACAAACGGTTCAGCTCTGTACAGTAAAAGTTGAATTTCACCAACCATTTACTAAATGATTACTAAATAGTTGGTAAATTGAATCAAGGTTACTACAGTGGATTAACATAATTATGTTGTGTAATAATATACAGATTAACTAATATCCCTGTTACGGCTTTCTATTATAACTATGTGTAAATTTATAAGATACTAGCTTTTCCTCGCGGATCCGTCAGCGTGATCTGATTTTTCCTGGATAAAAATTAGCCTATGTTACTCAGTGATAATGTAGCTTTCTAACGGCAAAAGAATTTTTGAAATCGGTCCAGTAGTTTTTAAGTTTATTCGTTACATACAAAAATACAAATCATTCCTCTTTATAATATTTGTGTAGACTAGCTGTCCCTCGCGGTTTCACCTGCATGTTACTGCCCTGCTACCGTGGGTCATAGCGTGATATACATATAAACCTTCCTCATGAATCACTCTATGTATTGCTGAAAACTGCACTAAAATCCGTTGAATAGATTAAAAGATCTAAGCGAACAGACAGCGGGAGCGACTTCATTTTATACTATGTAAAGATTTAAATATCACAAAAAATGCACTCGTACATTCTTTCTAAAATTTGACTAATGTGTTCCGTTTCCGTTTAACCTATGGATAAAGGAAGGTACACAATTCGACGTGTATATTTGTTTTATATTTGTAATGTACATAACTACATTTAACTTTTTCTACAGAGATCCGATTTTAATGAATTATTTTCGTTCAACGTTGTTTAATCCATAGTTGTAGTAATTAAAATTTCAAGAATAAATTCAAATGTGGCATGATACTTTCATTAAAAATAGTAAATCAAAAACTTTAAAAACAAAAATTAAAACCGGTTCAAAAAGTGACAATTAAGTATAGGAGTACTATACATTTATGATTGTTTATATCTGAATTTTTAGTCACAATATTTTTTTATTGCAAAGTATTTGTTTATTATATTATGACAAAGAGTTATAATTATCTGTGAGTTCCATAAGATTCTAACAGATGGCGGTGTGAGGTAATTTATCGGCTGGATTTAGTAAGTATCCAATAGATGGCGCATGTATTGAATAGTTTGTTACAATATAATTTAAGTAGCCACAGCAACGCGTGGCCGGGTCTGCTAGGTTTTTTTTTTATCCTGGCTCGGCAAAATGACTACGCTACACCTGATGGTAAGTGTAGCGCAATCCAGGAATAGTGTCGAACAACGACAAACAATGTGTCCATCGTAGGTCGGTAAGATCATGCCGGCCTGCCAAGGGGGAGGGGAAGGAAAAAGGAATGGGAAAAGGGTTAGGATCAGGGGGCAAGCCCCCTGGGGAGAACCGGATATACACTGGCTGACCCTGGAACGGGACCCACACAAGGTGGGGCACTATGGCATGTTTTAGCACCAGTGTACGGTGGTCGCTATCCGGTCGAATACAAGTATCCTCCCACCAGCAAAATATATTTTTAAAAACTATGAATTCTTCATTATGAATCTTCTTCATTTGATGAAAAAACGTCATTATGAGTCGGTTCTATGTTTTATAAAAACTTATTGATAGATTTGATTTGCCACAAAAATATTGATGGCGTGTTACTATTGACATTTAACACGATTTTTGGACAGTTGTTAATTTATTTTGTAAATGTTGAACGTGTGGTTAACAATGATTGACGACACTCGACGGACGCTTTGCACATGTAACTGAGGTGGGATTCAATAGATTTCTTAAAAATGGCGTCTTTTAAATAACAAGGTTATTTTTATAGTGACAGAGTTTACTGAGTGGTAGAGCCACGCTGTAGACAGTTTTGTCTACAGCATGAATGGGCTGGCTCAACCGGGTCGTTACCACTGTCTCACAGAAAACCGACGTAAAGTAGCGGCTTGCTGCTGCGTTTCGTACGGTGAGTGAGATATCCGGAAGCCCAAATCCCCTCCCCTTCCCAATCCCTAATTATCCCTTTCCTTTAAGGTCGGCAACGCGCCCATGATTCTTCTGGTGGTGGGCGTACATGGGCCGTGGAGATCACTTACCATCAAGTGACCCACTTGCTCGCTTGCCGGCCTATGCTAAGTTATGTAATTTTGCGTACGCAGTATGACTGCTATGCTGAGGTCTCGGGTTCGTTACCCGGGTCGGGTCAAGTGATATTGGGCTTTTCTATCATGAAACGCTCAGTATCAGCCCGGAGTCTGGAGTTGTGCCCGGTATGGCGATAGGCTCGCTCCCTATCACATCATGGTTCGAAGATACGCTCGGAGAAATGTGGGTGTACTGGTTATACCTCTGCTTATCCCTTCAGGGATTACAGTCGTGAGTGCATATTTATGCATTTTATAGTTTCTCAATGTCGTAGGCTTCTTTCTTCCCTCTTCGGATTTATACAGGCCGGCATGATTCTGGTGATCACTGATAAACTCATTGTTTGTCGGTGGTCGCTGGTTTTTTTGACTGCATTGCGCTTCTTCTTTTTTTTTTGATTTATGGCTTTCACATTATTATGCATTTTGCCAGTGTCGAGTATATTTTATTCTCAAGTTATTTTTACAAGAACGATGAAACGCGGGTGCGGTCGATTCAAGGTCTTGTCGGAGTTTTGGTGTTAACTCCTTCCAATACGATGCGAAATACACTTATTTCAATGTGTCCATACTGTTCATCATCGTCAATGTTTATTGAACAAATCCACACCACTTTTATACAACAAACACAACTCTAAACTAGTTTATGAAATAAATTAAAATAAGCGATGAACTGCATTGTCAGAATTCCCGCCAAAACTCTGCATTGCGCTTACCATCAGGTGGAGTGCAGTTACTTTGCCATGCTCGGATAAAAAAAGTATTTGTTGTCGATTTGTTACTCTCTGGCGCGTGAATTTTCTCGTGTGTATATATTAAACTGGCAGGTCAATAGATTTTTTTATCCATAAATGATTTAGCTGCCGTCCTACGCATAGAGCGAAGCCTCGATTCTAGAACGAGGCCGTGAATCCTTTGCGGTCTCACACGCTCAACCATAACGGTATACAAAATTAATGAAGTGTTAATGGTGAAAAAAAAAAACAGTAATCTCGGCTCGAACTAGAAAGTTCGCTAAATCATACTTTTTTTTGTTGTTTATTTGATTGAATACCAACCCGCATTAGGCCAGCGTGGTGGACTAAGGTCTAACCCCTCATTCAGTAGAGGAGGCCGATGCCCAGCAGTGAGGCATGTATAATATAGGGCTAGCAACATTTGATTGAATGACGAGATGAGCAAGGCGCTCGCCTGATGGTAAGCGCCACGCCTGCCGATAAACAGAAGCAACAGAACTTTGAATTACAAAGCACGATATGTCATTGAACTGCGCTCGTCACCCCGAGACATAAGATGTTAAGTCTCATAATATCCAGTAATTTCACTGGCTTCAATGTCCTTCAAACTGAAACACAACAGTGCGTACATAATATACCACTTTTACATTTATTTATATGAAAAATCTTTCTAAAGCATTCGTATATGAAAAACTAATATGTAATACAGAATTAAAACCTGAGTGTTATAATAAGAATGTTATAATAAGAACCCTTTATTTTTGTTAAAAAAAAATAAGGTTACGATAATTGATATTGAAAAGGTATACCTTTTTTTGTAAAATTTTCAAGGGTTCTTATTTTTATTTATATATTTTTTCTTATTGTAATTCAACGAAAAATACGGCGGATATTATCAATACAACGCTTAGATTAGGTTTTTTTAACCTTTTACAGAGTGATCATTTTTCAATTCCGAAGAATATGTACTTATTGCTAGTATATAGCTTAAAATTGATCCCATATAAATTAAACTAAATTCCTTCCTCAAGAGAGTAAAATAGAGGATGACATACTTAAACTTCATAATTTACAAGGTGGTAGGTCCCACGTAAGCGAGAGGCCGTCTGGGGTAGTACCACCGCTTTGTCTATATCAGCCGTTAGTCTCGCAAAAGCCCCTAAACGGTTGGACCTATTTTGGATGAAATTTTTTGTGTGTGTTCGAGTGGGTCCCTGGATGGTTTGGATTCACAATTGGACCCGGTAGGTGACGCTGCAGTCGAGTTCTAATATTTATATTTTTTCGCATATCACACACACCCCTTTTAAATTATATGTTCCGAGAGAAACCGCACGGGACAACTAGTTTAATATAATTATATATGGAATTACAGATAATTTATTCCCAATATATCTAAAATTAAACACCGTGTTTTTTTTTATATCAAACGTGTAGTCCATTGAAAAGTTACATTTGGGGTTGCGTTTCTTAGAGGAGTCAATTTTATTTTTTTGATGTGTAGGGGGGGTAAGTGTAAAGCTAAAATCAAGTTTGTGGGGTCGCCACCCTTGTCCCACGGCCGCCATCTTGAAAATAGGGGTTGAAACGGTTTTTACGATATATCTCTTAAACTATTTATCTGATAAAAAAAATTGTTAACGTTTTTTGTTGCTAATTAAATTCTCTATAACTTTGGTCCAGTAACTTTTTGTCGTAAAACTATAAATAAAAAAGTTATAAGTGAAAATGTAATAAAGAAAAAAATAAAGATGATAATTCTCTTGACAGCCTAAGATACAAACAATTCGCCAAGGCAGTGACAAAAAGTACATTTAATTTATCTTCACTTCCTCCAACACAAGACACAGCTCGCTTTCATACTTTCCGAGTCTACCATCAGGTCCAGTCGTGGCTTGGTAATAATAATGATCCTGAAGACTGGGGCTGGAAAAAATGTGGAAAATTATTGATGCCAGTGCAGAGCTCTAAACCTCCAGCACCCCCTGAGCTTCTTAAATTGATCTTTTGTAAATGCAAAGGAAACTGTGGAGCGATGTGTGGATGTCGAAAAGCAGGGCTAAAATGTTCCGCAGTGTGCTTCCATTGTTCTGGAGTACTGTGTTCTGTGTCTTGTGTTGGAGGAAGTACTTTTTGTCACTGCCTTGGCGAATTGTTTGTATCTTAGGCTGTCAAGAGAATTATCATCTTGATTTTTTTCTTTATTACATTTTCACTTATAACTTTTTTATTTATAGTTTTACGACAAAAAGTTACTGGACCAAAGTTATAGAGAATTTAATTAGCAACAAAAAACGTTAACAATTTTTTTTAATCAGATAAATAGTTTAAGAGATATATCGTAAAAACCGTTTCAACCCCTATTTTCAAGATGGCGGCCGTGGGACAAGGGTGGCGACCCCACAAACTTGATTTTAGCTTTACACTACACATCAAAAAAATAAAATTGACTCCTCTAAGAAACGCAAGGTGAGGCCTAAAAAATGTAACATTTCAATGGACTAGTGTATTATTTTAGGAAATTACATATTATCTGTCATAATTTTCGCGCCATTTCCGCCATCATCGCGCGTCATAATGCGATTCAAATGACAGTTGCGAAGTGCTATTCGGGCAAGTTAAAAAAAATCACAAACTAAGTAAAAACCTTTTTGCAGAGCGCGCGCCGGCCAGTCACTCTCGCGCGTTCGCGGGCGGCGTAACGAAATGCCACGATAGTGTTCTTTTTTTTTTTTCGGCCAACGTACAATTTTAAAAAAGGAATTTATATTTTTTAATTTCACCGTGCTTTACGATGGCGATGCGTTCCATTTCACGTATGGTGCAGTGTGCCAAGAAGAATCGAATGATTAGTGAGTGTGGTTTTTTTTTTGTGTGTGATCGATTGTTATTTAGTTACAAATTGTGCATTGCAACTATTTGCACAATACGACCTCTGTGTAATAATGTTTTATAATCATCGATCGTGTTTGCGTTACATTTTTTTTTAATTGCCCATAGACACTTTTTTTTTCTAATTGCATACAAGCCAAAGGTTGCATGCCTGCAGGGTCCGATTAAATCCCTTTGCTCGGCAGACTCGCCAAGTAAAAGGAGGTCACACGGCTGCGGTTAAGCCAGTAACCTAACGAAGCGTAAAATAACAATTTGCGGGCGAAAACGAGAAGTTATCTTTGTAAATTTCACGTTTAGACGTCAATGGTGGGGATGGTTACGTTATGCCAAATATTAACTCATAATATGTATTTTAAATATTCTAGAATTAAATATTAGCGACTTCCTGCGACCTTTATCAGGTCGTCTGTCCACCTTGTAGGTGGACGTCCAACGCTGCGCTTGCTAGTACGTGGTCTCTATTCCAGAACCTTTCTGTCCCATCGATTATCAGTTCTGCGAGCTATGTGGCCTGGCTGCTTCCAACAGGTCGGTCTGGAAATCTTTGGGGGAGGCCTATTTTCAGCAGTGGACGTCTTGTGGCTGATGATGATGATGATGAAATATTAGCGGTGTCCTTATTTAAGAGAGTGGTAGAACAAAGCTGTAGACACTTGTCTACAGCATGTGGGTTGTCTTTTTTTATTAAATTGAATGACGAGACGAGCAAGTCGCTCGCCTGATGGTAAGCTTCACGCCTGCCCATAAACAGATGCAACACCACAAAGAACTTTGAATTACAAAGCGCTGCATGGCACTGAACGGCGCTCGTCACCCCGACACATAAGATGTTAAGTCTCACAATGCTCAGTAATTACACGGGCTTCAATGTCCTTCAGATCGAAACACGACAGTGCTTACACACTGTTGCTTGCCGTCAGAAATAGACGGCGCGGTGGTACCAACCCAGACGGCCTCTCGCATACGAGGGACCTACCACCTTGTAAAGGTGGTCCTATTTATATCGCTTTACATGTGCTAAGCCCTCTGCATGTGGTACCATCTGCTGATTAACGGACGAGACAATGGTGGAACTTGATTGCCATTGCGGGTTGTGAGGGTCAGACGTCAGGTCACCTTTAGAATACCGAATATCATCAAGTGGGTGGGAGGATATTCGTATCCGACCGGATAGCGACCACCGTACACTGGTGTTAAAAACTGCCATAGTGACCCACCATGTGTGGGTCGCGTTCCAGGGTCAGCCAATGTATATCCGGTTCTCCCGAGGGGCTTGCGACATGACTTGATGGTTGATTGGGATGGGTACAGGGGTACATCCTTGTATTATTGTGCCTGCATCGGTCAACCGCCTGTCCTGTCGCAGGCCCCTCGATTTGCTTCTTCGCTCTCCGAAGAGGGAAGAAGCATTTATACAGGCCGGCATGATTCTGGTGACCACCGATAAACTCATTGTTTGTCGGCGGTCGCTGGTTTTTTGGACTGCACTACGCTTACCATCAGGTGTAGGGCAGTCACTTTGCCGAGCTCGGATAAAAAAAAGTGTAGTTCGAGAAGGTGGATCCTAGCATTAAGCCGGTCGGAAAGAAAGTTACGAAGATTGTATCATTAACTGGCGCTGAGTGTGGAAATAATGCAATTCTAAGAAATGACTAAGTGGCAATTAAAGTTAAATGATAGCTGTGAGTGCGACGGTGAAATGAAAAAAACTGACTCTAATAAATTTGAAGAAAACAATGTATTTTATTGTAAAAAAAAGCGTGGGGTGCATGGTGCCAATAGTTATAAATATTGTATTGACAGAAATGAGTAGAAGGATTATCATTTAGATAGTATCTTAAAAAGCACCCCACGCTTATTTTACAATAAAATGCATTGTTTTCTTCAAATTTATTTTCTATTTTTTAGTTAGACTTTCTATAAAAGCGTGTTTTTTAGTTTTTTTAAAACTATTATTTATTTTTCATTTTTTAGTTAAAATATAAATATTTTTTTTATCAAATTAGTGTATTGTCATCGGTCCTCGATAAATCTACAAAGTTTGAATAAAATCTGGCCGTTTAAAGTGGGTCAAAATCGCGCCCAAAGGAGTCGGTTACAAGCATACAGGTGAAGTTAATAAAAAGCGTGTAATAATCAACACTAAAAACTATACAAATGACTATAATTTCATACATATACACACAGTGAAATCACTGGGCATTATGAGACTTAACGTCTTATGTCTCGGGGTGACGAGCGCAGTTCAATGCCATGCAGTGCTTTGTAATTCAAATTACTGTGTGGTGTTGCTTCTGTTTATGGGAAGGCGTGGCGCTTACCATCAGGCGAGCCTTGCTCGTCTAGTCATTTAATCAAATAAAAAAAAACTCATGCCTGTAATCACCGATGGGGTAGACAGAGCAGGCAGGTGTGTAACCAGAACACCCACATTTAGCAGGGTGTATCTCCGTCCCATGATGTGATAGTGGGCGAGCGTATCGCCATACCGGACACAATTCCAGACTCCGGGCTGATACTGAGCATTTCGTGATAGAAAAACCCAATATCATTTAACCCGATCCGGGGATCGAACCAGAGACCTCAGCATAGCAGTCGTACCGCTTCTTTACATAGTATAAAATGAAGTCGCTTCCGCTGTCTGTTCGCTTAGATCTTTTAAACTAGTTATCGGATTTTAATGCAGTTTTCAGCAATAGATAGATTGATTCATGAGGAAGGTTTATATGTACGTAGGAATACTAGACCAATGCCGATCCATTTGAAAATGGTAAAAATAGAAACAAATTTATAGTAGGATGAAACCCATTGGAAAAGGAAGAGAATACAACAAAAATGATAGGAAAAATAAATTACGGGCGATCTGAGGTCGGGAAGTGGGAAGGGGGGGGGGGTCTTTTAAGGGTAAAAAACGGTTTATCTCGATTTCCGGAAAAACTACAAGTACTATGGAAAAAAGTTAAATCGCAAAGTTGTAGGTAATAAAAAGATCTACAACTTTTGTATACACACTTTTTTTCACATAACCTCAAAATTTACGTGAAAAATTCAAATAACCAAGTTTAATGTTTTTTATTTTTATCTTTTACAAAAAATCATTTTATTTCACGAAATTTTTTGATTTAAAATATTTATTTTTGCACCATATTTTGACTTAATATAAAAAAACAGCCTAATTTTCAAACGAAAATTCTCACGTCAAAGTATGAGCTTTTTTAAAAAAATCTGTTGGTTTCTTGTTTATTGAAATCTCTACTTTCTGATGGTGTAAAAAATATATACATTACTACGGTAAATGTGCTCAGAAAATGCAAAAAAAACGAACTACTAGACAGCTAGTACGTAAATACAACCGCTCTACCGAGGCCAGGCAACCACAAAATTAAAAAAATGTATACACTATACGCGTCCAATTAAAAACTTCCTTTAAGTAGTCAGTTTAAAAATACATATATGTTATTATCTGTAGGCCGAAAGAAACCAGCTACCAGCTTGCCTTGGTGGTAGGTTTTTTCTAACCTGTCCTATAGGACAGTTCATTGACCCGCCACATACTTGTTAACTTAACAAGTAATGTAAACAAAGAACCGTTGTGAATTTTATTTTGATATCTTATGTTTACACGAATATTACACACTAGCTTTTGCTCGCGGCTCCGCCCGCGTGAACGTTTAAAATTGACAAAGTTTCATACAAACTTTCATCCCCTATTTTATCCCCTTGGGGGTAGAATTTATCAAAATCCTTTCTTAGCGGATGCCTACGTCATAACATCTACCTGCATGCTAAATTTCAGCCCGATCCCTCCAGTGGTTTGGGCTGTGCGTTGATAGATCACTATGTCAGTCAGTCACCTTTGAGTTTTATATATTTAGATATATGCAAGTTATAGTACTATGTTGTTGATAGTTTTGTGTGGTGTTGCTTCTGGTTATGGACGGGCGTGGCGTTTACCATCTTTGGACACGTAATACGTAGAAATGAAGATCGTATGACGCGGCAAGTTTTAGTCAACACCTGATGGTAAGTCCAGTGCAATCTAAAAAAGAACAGAGACCACCGACAATGCCGGCCAGTATAAATGTTTCTTCACACTTCGAAGAGGGAAGAAGCAAGGCGAGAGGCCTGCGACTGGACAAGCGATTCAAATCATTTATCATTTATATTTATTTATCTGCAAATTGGATCATAAATATCACTTTTACATGTTAACATACTTTATACTAGATTACTATTATTTTTATCTTTTATCGGCATTTCGTGACTAGCCATGAGAAGAAATGCTGAAACAAACTCATGGGTTATGGCCTCTTTTAATGTCCAGATATTGACTTTCCAGAATTGTAAAAAAAAACAAACACCTTTGAAATTAATATTGTTCTTAAAAAAATATTAAAAACTAGCTTTTCCCGCGGCTCCGCCCGCATGAACGTTTAAAATTGACAAAGTTTCATTCAAAGGATTGGGCAAGGGGAAGGGATTTGGGCTTCCGGATAGCTCTCACCGTACTACGAAGCGCAGCAGCAAGCTGGTAACGACCCGGTCGAGCCAGCCCATTCATGCTGTAGATAAAACTGTCTACAGCGAGGCTCTACCACTCTTTGTGGATCAGACAAATATTTGTCTCGGTGCGGGGATCGAACCCGCGGCCTCATGTTTCACAGTCGGCTACTCGCCCACTAAGCCACGGAGGCTGTCAATTGCACATCCATCGCAGCATCTTCATCTTAATGACTTGGTTCTGCTTTACATCACCTAATATTTAAAAAATACACTTCTAAAGTCACAGAAACTTATTAATTTTTTGTTACTCAGCCAAGTCATTACAACTATGACTCAATAATGAGCCAAGTACACTGAAATTACAACTTCATTCGGTTCGGTTAAGTAATGCGTGTACATTCTATTTATGCAATCTCGTCATGATTGTCTATGGTTTGCATACACTGTGCAGACTTTGTTGATTAATCTTTCTTAAAAAAAAAGGATTGCACTCCAGGAGTGCCGACAGAAGTGAAAAACACCAAACTAAATATACTCGGTAGTTATATGTTGCTGTGATATCGTAACATTAGATTTCGTCATCATCATCATCATCAGCCACAGGACGTCCACTGCTGAACATAGGCCTCCCTCAAAGATTTCCAGACCGACCTGTTGGAAGCGGCCTGCATCCAGCGACTTCCTGCGACCATTATCAGGTCGTCTGTCCACCTTGTAGATTTATTAAAATATATATTTATTAATCGGGAGTTAACAATTGTTGTATTATCGGTTGTTTAAACACTGGGCAAAACAGTTGTTATAAATTTTATGCCAATAAATGATTTTTTTTCATTTATCTAGACGCGTTCGCGGTCTGCTATATGTACATGCATATATGCACACACTATAGCTGCGTCTCGTAACGGTGTCGCGAGTCCAGAGATTTTATCTCATCTAAAAATATGCGTACCGCGCTAAAAGAAGTTTTCACTTCAAAAAGCAATTCGAGCAGCCTGCGACAGCACAGGCGGTTAGCCGATGCGAGCCCAGGGATACAAGGACGTACCCCTATACCCGCCCTAACCAACCATCAGGTCATGTCGCCAGCCGCTCGAGAGAACCGGATACACACTGGCTGATACTGGAACGCGATCCTCACAAGGCGTGTGTATCACTATGGCAAGTTTTAATACCATGTGTACGGTGGTCGCTATCCGGGCGGATATGAATCCTACCACCAGCTCGCTACACGCTACTGGACCACGGTTATCTTTAACCAGCTTCTGCTCGCGGCTCCGCCCGCGTGAAAATTTTCATCTCCTATTTTATCCCGTTAGGGGTGGAATTTATTAAAATCCTCTCTTAGCGGATGCATACGTCATAACATCTACCTGCATGCCAAATTTCAGCCCGATCCCTCCAGTGGTTTGGGCTGTGCGTTGATAGATCACTATGTCAGTCAGTCACCTTTGAGTTTTATATATTTAGATTATGAATGAACGTCCGAAACGTAAAATAATTGGACATTTCGTAACATGACTCCATTGTTTCATATACGCCGGCGGCCGGACCGTACTTAACTGCATTAACTGTTTTATAACACGAATGGTAAAAAGTGAAATTTTTCAAAAGCGCCACACTGAACCACACCGTTACATCACACTACACATAATATTTTTTATAGTAGAATATAATAATTTGACTTCTATCTTTATAGACGCCAACCGTGGCGTTTATTTTCCTGTTTTGCAAACGGGCAAGTGGGTCACCTGATGGTAAGTGATCTCTACCGCCCATGTACGCTCATAATACTAGAAGCGTTGCCGACCTTAAAGGGAAGGGATAATTAAAGGATTGGCAAGGGGAGCGGAATCGGGGCCTCCGGATATCTCACTCACCGTACGAAACGCAGCAGCAAGCCGCTACTTTACGTCGGTTTTCTGTGAGACAGTGGTAACGACCCGATCGCCCATTCGTGCTGTAGACAAAACTGTCTACAGCATGGCTCTACCACTCGTATTTTACTTTTTAATCGAATGAGTATTAAACATGTCGTTATTCGACTTGTAACTTTGGACAACACAAAATTCATAAATATGTACATAGGGGCCGTTCAAGTATTACGTAAGCAGATTTATTGCAATTATTTACCCCCCCATCCCCCTTGTCAGCAAAAGTAAGCAAAGCTCTTACCCCCTCCCCCCATGCTTACGTAAACATTTGTCAATGAATGTATTGTTTTTTTAATTTTATAATGTTATAATTATAATTTGAAAAATAAGAAAATAGATTTAGGATAGAGATTATATTTTACTGAAACGGTATTCAACATAGAGTAAAGGACAAAAATATTATATCTTACTAACATATCAAACTTATTTTAAATTTTTGGTACATATATTAAATTCAAATTAACAGTCTTCAGTCCATGAAACCCGAATCCATGATTCTAAGTTAACGATGACATTGGATTGCTTCGATTGCTGCTCAGTGTTGTGAGTCTGCTCGCTTTCATCCGATTTTGGAATGTCTACGTCATTCTCATCGAGCCATTCAACATCATGGTGCTCTAAATTTTGAATAATGCACATCAGTTCATTAGCACGACGAGCAGCGACTCTTACAGGTCTAACTTTCCTATCAGTGTGCGTGTTTACTTTCTTATGGATCTTTTCGATGTGACGATTTAGTGACTTGACGGAAGCATGATAAAGACCACACGTTTTGCATGTTCGACTTGATAGCCTCAATTGTACCGTCGGACAAAAATAATCGTATGGCATTTGCAGGAAATCTTTGAGTGAAGCACTTAAGCGTAGAGCTAAATTGACTGGAAGATTAAGCAATTGCCCTCCTTCATCTAAAACCAAGTCATCAACTGTTTGTTTTACTTTTACAGGTGGTGGAAGAAACCTGTTGTCTAGTAATCTAAATAGTCCACTTCTTGGACGACAGCATTCTGTATTTCTACATTTTACAATTTGGAGCAAGTATTGGCTTTCACGCACATGTTCTGAATACCATTTAATGTCTGGAAAATCAGGAAGATCTTGTTCACCTGCCCCAACATATTTTGCATTAAAATTATAGCCATCAATTTCCATTGAACTCCATACTTCAGCTAATACTTTTCCTGCAAATTCGAAATTAGATCTTTCTAAATGTTCATCAATTGTAACGCCACGTTCATCCAAATGAGACCCAAAATGGTCATGAGGCAATATTAAACCAGCCAGTTCCCGACTAAGAGGAGCCATTCTGCGCTCTACTCTGTTATACGCACTTCTTCCGGGAGCATTGGTAGCTAAAAACAATGCATCGAGATCATGTCGCTTAAAGTGTTGTATAGCAAACCCTATGACTTTTTGATAACGCGGATTTTCATCTGGGCCTCCATCAACCGTCATGATTACCACTGGTTTTACTAGTCCATGGTCAGTTTTAGCTAATGGTCGAAACTCTTCAAGTTCGAGAAGCGTCTCGAAATCCTGAGCATGAGTATTAGCAGTAGATGAACTATGCTTTCCACTTCGAAAAGCGATGTATGTTGGTCCAGAATATCCAACGGCTTGCGGTTGTCCTAGCATATTGGAAGTGATTTTGATACCAGCATAAACAGATGGTATTAATTTATGACGCTCAGCGATTACCCAATCGTGATCAGGCAATTTGATTCTATATTCCATGTGCATTAGAAGAGGTGCTTGCTTATTTGCCGCAGTTACGCCAATAGGGACTCGAGCTTTATCATCTTGAGATATGAAAAATACTTGATCTGGTCCTAGTATGGATGCTATGTTCTCTAAATAATGGATTGGTGTTTCAGCGAACTTGCTATCTAAGTGGCTCTTGTGGTGATCAGTTTGAGCCCGAATGAGCTTAACAGGGACTGTCGATACATGTCTTCGTCCCTCTGCAGAATTAGATTTTCTGGGAATCAAACGAAGATATGTCCCACTGCGACTAATGTCAAATCCCATTTTACGTAATTCTTGTGTGAGTTCATCAAGAGTTTTTACGCTGCGAATTGATTCCGTTCGTCTTCTATCATCTGCTGCACTCCCAAATAAAGCTATATCCGCGATTGTTTTCAATAGTAAAGGTTGATTGCTTTCAAGATTAGGACGTCCCACTGAATCCCTCAGAGATAGTCTTTTTTTCATTTCTGGATTTTCATGACAAATATCTTCTAACTTTCTTTTCATACCATCCCTGTGTTTCTTCTGGGCAACTGCGTTTTGAACCTTCCTGTTTAAAGACTGTTTTGCTGTTTTTATTTCCTCGCGCAACTTAATGATCTGTTTATCAACTTCAGCACGGATTGACATAGTATCTCTGGCAGAATACAAAGCATTCAAATTTTTTTCGAGTAGAGCAATCTTATTTTTCATAGCTTCCTGAGAAGGTTTTGGTCTCTGTTTATCTGTATTTTTATTAATTTCGCATTGCTGTTGTGATTCATTACCGGTTTTTATTTTATCTTCTTCCTGTTTTTTAATATTTGAAGCTGGCTGTGTAATTTGTGTTTTTTCTGCAGGTTTACAGGTTGCCTAAAAATAAAAACTTTCTATGGGTTCTGCTAAAGATTCTCTTATTAAGCTACATAAATACAAAGTATGGCAATAAATATGGTAAATACAAAACCCTATGGCTTTAAATCTAATATCTTTAAACGAGCAAATCGTTCCGGTCACAAAATACAGGGTGTTATAGTCTATTCAAGTAGGTATTTAAAAGAATATAAACAATCTTGATATGTCTTTTTATTGAAATATGTGAAGGCTCAATAGCCGGAGTGGAGGGGCAACATTTCGTTGTTCATTACTTTCCATCATTGCTTTATTGTACAAAAGCGCGTGGGTATTCGGATGAGGAGGTAAAACGACTCGGTTACGTCTCAATCACACTGTATATTCTCCTTATTACAGTTTACAATGATACTACTACTATTGCTACAGACGTTCTACACAACACGTGTTGCTCGGGCGCGCGCCAAACCGATACTGTCCCGACCGACACCGGCGCTAGGCAATTTATACCAACCATCTGCCAAAAGTGTTTCTCCTACCCGTCATAAACGAATAATCGAATGAGGCCTACCCGCCCATAGAGCACCAGTGTTCTGTATTACGTCAGAGTGAATATAAGTCACTCTTAGTACACTATATTTTACAAGACAGCCGCCGCACCAATACTCGGTGTTCGTTATGGACATAACAACAGTATAATGACAGCTGATAACGGGATACGCCCACACGGCCAACCCTGACAATCGCACGACCACGTGCGTATAGTGTCATGCTTTTACATACTAGAATGTCACTCCTCTCTACCTGTTCTGAAAAAAAGTAAAGATACACATTAACATACGCTCGGTCCTTCCTGACCAGACGGAGATTCATCGCCGTTGCAAAGTAACTTGGATCGGGCGTGCTAGGCCCTTTCATCCGGTTACTCAACTATGGTCCGGGCGTGCTAGGCCCCTTCGACCCCATGTCGTAGTGTGGTCCGGGCGTACGAGGCCCTCTCAACCAACTACCAAGGCGTGGTCCGGGCGTACAAGGCCCCTTCAACCAAATACTAACGCGTGGTCCGGGCGTACGAGGCCCCTTCAACCAGCTTTACGTTACCAACCACCAAAGCGTGGCCCGGGCGTGCGAGGCCCCTTCCACCAGCTTTACGTAACCAATTTCTGATTTTGGCATCTGATGAATTTGCGTGATGAAAATCTAATTAAATCACCGTTAATTTCAACATGAAGCCCTTGGTCTAAAATGTCTCCATCTATAATGACAAACTCTTTCAAAGTGTTATGTGGGACCATGTGAAACAATATACTAACTGGAACACCCTGAATATTTTTTTTTTATTTTGGTTTTATCTTCTTGTCAGTATTAACCAATCGTATGCCTTACTTTAATTGCACTTGCATACACGCTCACGGCCTTTCCTGACGCTTGCGCGTCCTCGAGCACATTAGGTATTGACAGACAGCACCCCCAAAACGCCCTACATCATCACTATAACCGGAAAAACGAAGTGATGAAAGAAAAGCTAGGAACACAGCTGTCAAGTCAATGAGTTTAGGATAATACAAAGCAAATGGTTCGTTTTTACGCGAAGCACTTAGTACCACACCGCACTACTCCCGCTGTGCCGTATTGTTCACAAGATCCTCTCAGTCGTTGCGTTTCACAACTTCCATCTGCCTGTATGATGCAGCCAACGAGCATCTCACACCTCCTGTAACAGAAATGCACGGCAGAATCACATAGCTCACAGTCACACACAAACATTTGTCATGGGTGCGGGAATCGAACCCGCAGCCGATACCGATACCTATTCGCTGCGATGCGGAGGCCTGCTGTCATCTGACGCCATGACACTTTTTTATATTACAAAATTTCAGAACAAATTGGCTGTGCTTTATGCACCGCTTCGACCAATCCTGACTAATTTAAATAATCACTTTTGGGGTAACCTTTGCGAAGGTTTCAAGATGAAAGGCTTAACATGAATCCTAGTTTGGGATTCAACATTAATATTACTATTAGAAACACCATAAAAGAGAATAAGTTCACGTGGATACACATCAGTCCTTAGATCCTCAAGCAGGGCGTGCACACAAAGGACCGGGCAATTCCTCTGGACAGACCTCTTCATCATCGTCCGCGCCAGGCTCACCACAGGACCCAGTTTGAACATGAAACACACAAGAAGAACATGTAAATGATTTAAGATTTAATGTCTTCAGACATTACACGTATAAAAATGAATCACAGAGCATTGTGAATGACAGAATCCGGTCTTCCATCACTCCCCATACACTGCTACATGACACTAAACATTACATATCTTCCGAATCACCTAGTGACTTAGGTATCAAGCTGGGAAATTGCAAGCGCGTGTCGCACTCAGATAACCTCATTAACGGGGACACTCCTAGCCTGCGCCGCCAGTACGGAAGGTATCTTTAAGGGGAAGACCTACGTCTGTTATCCACGAACCTTAGACCAGCTCACAACACTCAAGTACTATGAGTGTATCCCTAGACAAACCGATTCAAACCGTAACCGGGCTATAGTGTTCATTCAATGTCTCAGTCCCAGCCGTCAGAGAGCTAGGTCCGATTGATCGCCACGAATACTAAAACATCTTAATGGGGGAAACGTAAGTTTACCACCTACTTATCTTAAGTGTGATGTGGTCGAGCAACCAAACCCAACATCCCCGGCTCGGGTACATTTATGACACATGGCTTGATACTTCACCTTGCGCACACTTATTCATGCACGCACAAACATCCTGTTTCAGCAACCACGTAAGCCATTGATGATTGACCAACGCTTGTTAAGTGGAAACCACCATGCGCGTCTCGACTAGCGCCGCCCAGCATTACTTGTCACCACTGCTTCTGAAAACAGAAATCAAAACGAGAAGGCAGGCGAATATCATGATCATGAGTTTTATAAAGTTCTCTCCACACTAAAGTGTGCCAGGCAGAAGCCTGATACGTCTTGGGAAATAAACCTACTAAGCCAGGGGCCCGAAAGGCATTTCGTTAAAAAGTTGAAAAAGTATTTCGAGTTCAACAGTTCCGATCGCGAATGTGTACTAAAGCAATTGTCAGACAGACAGTTATTCCTCAAAAAGCTGCAATTATTAATTAGTGGTCCTAAACATAATTGTACGGAACACACTCGGCAACGTATGATAGGGTCATCATTATTATCACAAATCACCCACAAGTGATTAATATTACTGGAACACGATTGTACTACAGGAATCACAGTTTTTGTAATTATGTCAATAATGAACAGAAATCCTTTTCGGTTTTTGAATTTCTCAATGCGATATTCAAGAACAGTTACGAAAATATCATGTGAACAAGTAAAAGATCTTGTCGGGTAGATAATCATTCATTTACAATTCTGAACACCATCAAATTCAGCAATGCAATGATTTTATACTGAACGATTTACTGTATGGCATTAGACTGCCGAACCATGGATCATCGTGATGATTTCTAACCATCTCACCACATTACAATATTACTCGCGATTTTAGTTTTAACAAAAACCCAATAGAATTGTAACGACTCACCAAATTTGTTAGTTTCTCGATGTATAATGCACTCGTAGATGCGTTCAAGCACAGTCATCCTGCAAAGCCGCTCTGAGCCGTATGGATGTACAGCCACACCGTGGGTACGGCGTTATGGTTCAATGATCGGGAACTCTTGCGCACCAATATCATGCACTCCGTGTCACATCAGTAAAACTCGTCCATTATAGTCCAAATCACCCGTAGACAGCCGCAGTTCACTGGATAGGCTGTGGGCCCATCCCACTTCTGATGAAGGCTCAATAGCCGGAGTGGAGGGGCAACATTTCGTTGTTCATTACTTTCCATCATTGCTTTATTGTACAAAAGCGCGTGGGTATTCGGATGAGGAGGTAAAACGACTCGGTTACGTCTCAATCACACTGTATATTCTCCTTATTACAGTTTACAATGATACTACTACTATTGCTACAGACGTTCTACACAACACGTGTTGCTCGGGCGCGCGCCAAACCGATACTGTCCCGACCGACACCGGCGCTAGGCAATTTATACCAACCATCTGCCAAAAGTGTTTCTCCTACCCGTCATAAACGAATAATCGAATGAGGCCTACCCGCCCATAGAGCACCAGTGTTCTGTATTACGTCAGAGTGAATATAAGTCACTCTTAGTACACTATATTTTACAAGACAGCCGCCGCACCAATACTCGGTGTTCGTTATGGACATAACAACAGTATAATGACAGCTGATAACGGGATACGCCCACATATGCAATTATAAAATCAGATATCTGTAAAGGTGCGTACAGACATCGCGAGGCTTGCGCCGCGAATGGTTCGTCTCGCATACATCAACCTGAGGCATGCTACGGCACATGTATACGTGCGAACCATTCGCGGCGCACGCCTCACGATGTTTGTACGCACCTTTATGTACTTACAGAAAAGCAATTTTTTAATATTGGTTGAGTTTTTAAATGAATCACAACAGATTTTACACAGTTTACAATTTTAAACCACATATTTCAATAAAAAGACATATAAAGATTGTTTACATTCTGTTAAATACCTATTTGAATAGAGTATAGTTTTCTGTAGGTATATATATATATATGTATAAAACTGACATCCTGTATTTTGTGACCAATGGACGGAATCAATTATAAGAAATAAATCTATATAATAAATATTACCTCTATACTTTAAGATAGGCCATAATATTTTCTAATTAGCAAAGAGAAACTTTTTGGCGATTTCTAATATTTCTAGTAGGTACTCATAGGTACCTAAAATGATTTCGTCACTCACCTTAGAAAAAAAATGTAGTAAATTGGATTTATTCTTAGTCGCTGCTTGCAATTCTTCTTCGATTCTCTTAGATACAATAATATCTAGTTCCTTGTCGGATTTTGCTTGTAATTTATAATTTCGCCACACTTCGTTAACTAACTTTTGTACATTTTGTACTTTCGTACTTGTATGAGATTTTTTAAAACTTTCAAACAATTTTTGGTATAACTTGGATTTGTCTATTTGAAATGACATCTTATTTAAACATTAAACTTTGGATAATGGAATGAATGGTAACACAAATGTTAACTTGCTTTACTATGCTTACAATACGTCTACTCGCTATAGCAGCCAAACGAAACAATACACTGATAGAGGAAATTTAGACAAGTGAACAGCGCGCGGTAATTCCCTTACTCGGTTCTAAAGCGAGTAGGGGAATTACCGCGCACTGTTCACTAAATGTATGTATTACTTGCGGGAATCCCCGAAAATGCTTTTCGTTTTCAAGCAAAGACAATGTGTGGGTTGCCATTCGTGTAAAAAAGAAAATAACTACCGATGACGTAATCATCATCTAGACTCCCCTACCCCCCATGTCATCCAAAATAAGCAAAGCAAAGACCCCCCCGCCCCCCCATAGTGCTTACGTAATAATTGAACGGCCCCATACGAATGAATCCGGTACTAGGCGTGTAGAGGTAATGCGAATAATTAATAGTGATGTGATCGATCTTATCGATTTCAATAAATGAGTGATTAAAATAATCACGACAATTTTAGGATGTCTGGCTTTTGATAAAATCCTGTACATAAAAACTCACTGTCAGGTGTATGTTAGGACCCTTAAACATGACCACACCGTTCTGTAACACGCTGCATAAAATATAAGCGTCGATTAATCACTTTTTTCCATCGGTTAAGAGTTATACCAAAGTTCGTCATTCATTTCGCCGTTCGATCCAGTCAGCGTTCCACCAAGGTCGTAATGACAGATCACCGATGACGTATTGAGAATCTTATTAAATTATCTCACGTACACGTTACGTTTGAATTTATATCACACTAGCGACCCGGCTTCGCACGGGTAAAAATATGTTTGTTACATCACATTACAAATCTACGAATTTTTCGACTTTTCTGTACTATAATATTTTTTTTTTTTTTATTAGGATTACCAACAATTGTCACATTGAAACATGTACAATAATCTGCTGCTTATAAATAAATTAAACTAAATGCACAACCACATAAAGGTAATCTCAGCATGCAAAACAATTTTATTACAGTATGTATTAAACTAACTAACTAATGATCTAATGTTGACTATAAAGACGTGGCTTATATTGTTTTATTTACTTAATTTAACCTATTTTATTTGTGAGATGTATATATTATACATATAAACCTTCCTCATGAATCGCTCTATCTATTGCTGAAAACTGCATTAAAATCCGTGGAATAGTTTAAAAGATCTAAGCGAACAGACAGCGGAAGCGACTTCGTTTTATACTATGTAAAGATAATCATTATAGCATATAAACTTTTAATGATCAAATTATAATTATATAGTGTAATAAATATTTACATCCCACGTCCAATCGGTTATACCTGAAATAAAATCCATTCAAGTAAGAGTAGATTCACACCCTGCGAGGTTTTCTTATCATAAAATGATGGCACATTGCGTATCTCATGGGACGACAAACTTGTGCCGGCCTGAAGTTACTGGGTAGTGGGTATAAATTGTCTGACCTCGGAACGGCGACTCGCTTTAACAAGGCAGTATGTTTCGATTTCACTATGTGTACGGTGGTCGCTTAAAAAAAAATCCGGTGCCCTCTGCAACTGTTTTAAAAAAAGAACATCATCTACATTGGCCGAACGCGTCATTGACTTCATGCACACACGTTTAAAACGCACAACATTCCATGAATTCTATATTCAAATGCAAACATAGACTCGCAAAGAATTAATACGTCACGAGGCAAAGGAAACGATTATTATGATTACGTGACACCTCACAGGCAAACATGGCCGCGCGGCGCCATTTTGTACGAGAGCGCGGGAATGGAATTGTTGTTAATATGCAGTCAAAACACGGTCCGATCGAGGGAAATGTTTTGAAAGGCGACGCTCGGTATTGTCAACTTCGCATACGTATGATACTAGGAATGATATATCATGCTAGGGGAATGATCCTACGATAGGTACATAATTACATATTCGTACCCGACTGGTTAGCGACCATGTGTGAAAAAGCGAACATAGTGGCTTGTTTCGGCAACAGTGACAGGGACAGCCAGTATATTACCAGTAAATTCCGTTCGGCATAAATCTGGATGTCGAGGGATGCATTATATTTTGAGCGCACTGTACTAAAGTTCTGATGCAGTGCGATAAAAAAGTGCAACTCAGTAAAATTGTAAAATTGTATTACATAATGCGAGAATTTGTCTGCGGGCAGACTCTAGTTAAGAGTAGTGCGAGGTGGCAATATTGAGTTATTCGATGAAACGAAAAAGCGACAGTAAGAAGAGACAAACATATTCATAAATAGGATTTAGCCTGTGAGAGAATGAGATAGATTACAAGTATGCAATCACGTGTCTATGCGCCTGCGTACAATGAAGCCTTCGGAAAATGTGTCGTAAACAACGTGGTGTATAATTCACGTGTTTTTTTTTTAGCATTTACGTATTAAAATCATTGGTTGGGTAATTGTCTTATGGTATATGTTAATTATTTAACACATCTGCGTTGAGTTCACCAACAATTTTTAATTATATAAATAATCTGAAATTGAATTTATTAACGTTAGTAAATTATTTGTATTTATTTTACACACAATAATATTTCTGTGTATATTGTGTCATCATCATCAGCCACAGGATGTCCACTGTTGAACATAGGCCTCCCCCAAAGATTTCCAGCCCGACCTGTTGGAAGCGGCCTGCATCCAGCGACTTCCTGCGACCTTTATCAGGTCGTCTGTCCACCTTGTAGGCGGACGTCCAACGCTGCGCTTGCCAGTACGTGGCCTCCATTCCAGAACCTTTCTGTCCCATCGGTTATCGGTTCTGGGAGCTATGTGGCCTATTTATACATATAAATTATCTAAAATTTAATTTATTAACATTAGTAAATTATTTGTATTTATTTTACACACACACATTTCTTTTTAATATATCATTTTGATAGTGTGACTATTTTTATCTTTTTATTTAATACTTTTCTATCATAATCATAATAATAATCGTTTATTATCCAAAAACACATCTTTTACAAAAGTTTACTTACACAACGGCCCCCGCACTAGGCGAACCTGTATCGCGGGTGTACCTGTATATTGTGTTCTAAAGTTTCACTTCTGCGGTGTGTGAATTGCTCACACACTTTTTTTTCATGTAACTGATGATCCTCCTTGTTGTCTACAGGGCTGGTGCTTGCGATAGCCGTGGTGCTCCTACTGCTGGGTGTCATCTGTGCAATATTCTTCGGTACCTGGGTGCGACTCTTCATTGACCATGTAAGTACAAGAGTTTTAAAAAATCAAATGAGTTTTGGCGGGAATTTTGACAGTTCAGTTCATCGCTTATTTAAATTTCTTTCATAAACTAGTTTATAGTTGGGTTTGTTGTATAAAAGTGGTGTGGATTTGTTCAATAAACATTGACGGTGATGAACAGTGTATGGAAACATTGAGATAAGTGAATTAAGCATCGTACTGAAAGGAGTTAACACCAAAACTCCGACAAGACCTTCAAATCGACCGCAACCGTGTTTCATCGTTCTTGTAAAAATAACTTGAGTATAAATTATACTTGACACTGGCAAAATGCATAATAATGCGAAGCCATAAATAAAAAAGAACAAATAATCAAATACACCCAACAGTCACACACATAGTTCTGACCCCACATCAGGATACGAGTCTTGGGTATCAGGAACTATGAGAGACTTTCGGTCTCACAACTCCCAGACCCCGAAACAAATTTTTGTGAATAACATATACATTTGTCTCTGAGCGGGGATCTAACACGAATGTCTCCTCTACTGAATGACAGGGATTAGGCCTTAGTCCACCACGCTGGCCTAATGCGGATTGGCAGACTTCACATACCTGCGAGTATGTGATCGAAATCTTATCGAGTTCTCAGGTATGCAGGTTTCTTCACGATGTATCCTTCACCGTTAAAGCAAGCGATAATTAACAATGACTATACACGTAACTTAGAAAAGTCAGTGGTGCATGCTCTTGGGGCTGGTTTCGAACCTGCGACTTTCGTCTCGACAGTCCGTACCACTCCCCGCTGAGCTATCGCTGCTTGCACCCTTAACTTTACATAAAACAGAAGTACACACACAATTTCGCCACAAATTAAAATACTCACTACCGTGCGGAAATCGAACCCACTACCAGATGAAAACTATCGTATGTCCTGTATTTAAATTCAAAGCATTTATTCTGTAAATTGGATCATAAATATCACTTATACATGTCAACCTAATCCAGGTCATGGTCTGCCGGAGTGCCAAATTTTATACAAATCCGTTCAGCCGTTAAGGCGTGATTGACTAACAAACATCCTAATTCGGAACCTCACAAACATGGAAATGTTCACCTTTATAACTTGCTTAGCTTTTCCTCGCGGCTCCGCCCGCGTGTGCTGCTTTTTCCGGTATAAAAAGTGGCCTATGTTCATCAGGGATAATGTAGGATTCTAATGGTGAAAGATTTTTTCAAATCGGTCCAGTATTTTTTAAGTTTATTCGTTACATACAAAAATACAAATCTTTCCTCTTTATAATATAGGTGTAGATTATATATTACATAAATATAAGTTATGAAAGGTAGAGCCAAGCTGTAGGCGGTTTTGTCTACAGCATGAATGGCAAATGGCACTGGCATTGGACTGCGCTCGACACATAAGATGTTAAGTCTCAAAATGCACGCTCTTGCTTGCCGGCAGAATTAGGCAAAGCAGTGGTACCAACCCAGACGGCCTCTCGCATACGAGGGACCTACCAACCAGTAGTTGCTGGTGGGAGGATACTTGTATCCGACCGGATAGCGACCACCATACACTGGTGCTAAAACCTGCCATAGGGGCCCACCTTGTGTGGGTCGCGTTCCAGGGTCAGCCAGTGTATATCCGGTTCTCCCCAGGGGGCTTGCCCCCTGATCCTAACCCATTTCCTTCCCCTCCCCCTTTGCAGGCCGGCATGATCTTGCCGACATACGATGGACACATTGTTTATCGTTGGTCGACACTATTCTTGGATTGCGCTACACTTACTATCAGGTGTAGCGTAGTCACTTTGCCGAGCCAGGATAAAAAAACAGTTCTAATAATGGTCACCAGCTATGAATGGACGCATTAATTAACTTCCCAGACTGATTAAAAATATTTCAGCAGATGAATACATACATTAACAATTATGTTCTCACATACATTAACGTTTTTTACAGCTTGTAGGTAAAAACGTTAAAATAATTACAATTTAAGACACTTGAAGGTCATAGCAAATGTTTAGAAATGATTCATCACTAATTGAGTGTTAGAGCCACGCTGTAGACCAGTGTTTCCCAACCTTTTTTAGGCCATGCCCCCTTGGGGTGCGAAGTCAGGAAACCTCCACGCGGTGCACCCTGGGCAACGTCGGTCAAGTTGACCGACGGCTGATTCCTGACAACGGCTGGTTGGTGGTCGTCGCCTATTGCGGCGGCCGTTGTTTAGTTAGTAGGGCTCGTTTTCGGGCTACCTCCGAGTTCTGTCCCGGGGGTGTCGGCGGGCTCGGTGTGCGCTTACCCCGCCGCCGAGCGTGCAGTGGGAGAGATCCTCTCTTCCGCTGTCACCGTCGTATATCGTAATCCGATGGAAGGTCTGTGGTCATGTCTCGCGCTTTCACCGGACCGAGGGCCTTGGCTTAACCGCCCGGGCCGCGAGGTAGAAAACCTCTATAAAAAGTTACCCCGAATCCCAAGCGGCGGCGCACCGCGAGGGGATGCATGGCCGATGGGTAGTTCGGTCCCTAGTGCGATCCCCCGCCGGAGTCCAGCCGAAACTCCGAGTAACATTTTTTTGCTAAATTTGTCACCGATATCTAGCATTGCATTCAAATAACCCAAAGCGAAAGGGTTGAAGTCGTGTCGAGTCCATTTTTAAATTGCCCCCCTTAACTATCAAATTGCACCCCCCCCCACTTCCATCCCCTTTTTAAACCCTTCAGGGGTTGATTTTTGAAAAACATACTAGCCTCTGTGCTATTCTGATGTATAAGCTATATTATTGTAAAGTGTCATTAAAATCCATTCAGTAGTTTTTACGTGAAAGAGTAACAAACATACATCCATCCATCCATACTTACAAACTTTCGCGTTTATAATATTAGTAGGACTAGTAGGATAATGTAGAGGCGGCTGCACCCGCCAGTAAGTAGTATAAGTTTTCTGTCGCAAATAAACCATCCTAGCTTACACCCGTGTTATAATTGTCCATCCTTATTAATAGGTAATTCAATCCAAGTTTTTTTTTATAGCATAGGCCGGCAAACAAGCAAGTGGGTCACCTGATGGTAATTGATCTCCACCGCCCATGTACGCCCACCACCAGAAGAATCATGGGCGCGTTGCCGTCCTTAACGGAAAGGAATAATTAGGGATTAGGAAGGGGAGGGGATTTGGGCTTCCGGTTATCTCACTCACCGTACGAAACGCAGCAGCAAGCCGCTACTTTACGTCGGTTTTCTGTGAGACACTGGTAACGATCCGGTCGAGCCAGCCCACTCATGCTGTAGACAAAACTGTCTACAGCGTGGCTGTACCACTCGTAAAAAGTCTATTATTACCTAAAATATTGGTATTGTAATTTGACCGACGAGCCTATTCAAAAAGGATATATGTGTTTCTAAACCAGTGCATTAAGGTGAACGCAATTATATGTTGTGTATAATAAGGTGCCGGACGACCGAGGCTCAGTACAAGGTTCGATTCGCTCCATTGAACCGGCCGCATCGCTTTCCAAACACATTAATAACCGGGCGTGCCAGCGACTAGTTGTTGGTTGTATTATGCTTAGCAATTCCCATACTCGGATGGATAAGCAACGTTGTGACCATGGGTGCCGGCAGCAGGGTGCAAGGGGGTGCATTAGCACCCCATGTCAGCGGGGATTCCCCGAGCAATAACGCCAACCATCGACTATAGAGATGAAGTATGCTTTCGATTCATCATCATCATCAGCCACAAGACATCCACTGCTGAACATAAGCCTCCCCCAAAGATTTCCAGACCGACCTGTTGGAAGCGGCGTGCATCCAGCGACTTCCTGCGACCTTTATCAGGTCGTCTGTCCACCTTGTAGGCGGACGTCCAACGCTGCGCTTGCCAGTACGTGGCCTCCATTCCAGAACCTTCCAGCCCCATCGGTTATCGGTTCTGCGAGCTATGTGGCCTGCCCACTGCCACTTGAGCTTGCTAATCCGCTGAGCTATGTCGGTGACTCTCGTTCTTCTACGGATCTCCTCATTTCTTATTTGATCACATAGAGAAACACTGAGCATATCTCTCTCTATAGCTCGCTGAGTGACTGTAGCCGTCTTATACGGCTGATATCTTATGCTTTCGATAAGCGAAACATATTCAATCAAATACCCGCGCGATTTGAATTTGATATAACATTTATTTACACAAGGTGGTAGGTCCCTCGTATGCGAGAGGCCGTCTGGGTTGGTACCACCGCCTTGTCTACTTCTGCCGTCAAGCAACAGTGTGTAAGCACTGTTGTGTTTCGGTTTGAAGGACATTCAATGTAATGCCAGCGAAATTACGGGGCATTATGGGCCTTAACATCTTATGTCTCGGGGTGACGAGCACAGTTCAGTGCCATGCGGTGCTTTACAATTCAAAGTTCTGTGTGGTGTTGCTTCTGTTTATGGGCAGGCGTGGCGCTTACCATCAGGCGAGCGCCTTACTCGTCTCGTCATTTAATCAAATAAAAAATAGGGTATGAATCGAAAACTGAAACACAAATTGTGACTGCCCGATCTGGGAATTGAACGCTGGGATCCCATGGTTTTTTTTTGATGGAACAGAAAGGTTCTGGAATGGAGGCCACGTACTGGCAAGCGCAGCGTCGGACGTCCGCCTACAAGGTGGACAGACGACCTGATAAAGGTCGCAGGAAGTCGCTGGATGCAGGCCGCTTCCAACAGGTCGGTCTGGAAATCTTTGGGGGAGGCCTATGTTCAGCAGTGGACGGCCTGTGGCTGATGATGATGATGATGATGATTCCATGGTTTCTCACCCTGAGTACACCGCCATTAAAACCATCAAGTGATGACTTATAACCCTAGTTACCTGCGAGGTCACGGACTTTTTGTAAATTATCATGATCTTATATTTTTTACGGTGAAACAAATTTGATGCAGTTAGATCTAACTCCAAGGGTACATCAAAAATATTACAAGGTCTCATGATTGGCAATAATCGCTATGGTGTTTACTTGATTTTTTTATGGCAGAGGCTGGTTAATGGGCAAGTGGTTTGATTGGTAGAGCCACGCTGTAGATAGTTTCGTGTACAGCGTGAATGGTTTGAATCGGCCGGGTCGTTACCACTGTCTCGCTGGTGGTAGGATTTCATATCCGTCCACCGTACAGGTGGTCGCTATCCGGACGTTCAACATTTACAAAATAAATTAACAACTGTCCAAAAATCGTTTTAAGTGTCAATAGTAACACGCCATCAATATTTTTGTGGCAAATCAACTCTAACAATAAGTTTTTATAAAACATAGAACCGACTCATAATGACGTTTTTTCATCAAATGAAGAAGATTCATAATGTAGAATTCACAGTTTTTAAAAATATATTTTGCTGGTGGGAGGATACTTGTATTCGACCGGATAGCGACCACCGTACACTGGTGTTAAAACCTGCCATAGTGATCCATACGCCTTGTGTGGATCGCGTTCCAGGATCAGCCAGTGTATATCCGGTTCTCCTGAAGGGCTTGCGATATAACCTGATGTTTGGTTGGGCCGTGTATAGGAGTATATCCTTGTATTACTATGCCTGCATCGGGCATCAGCCTGTCTTGTGGCTTGGCCCTCGGTTTGCTTCTTCCCTCTTCGGAGTGTGAAGAAGCATTTATAAAGGCCGGCATGATTCTGGTGACCACCGATAAACTCATTGTTTGTTGGTGGTCGCTGGTTTTTTGGACTGCACTCCGCTTAACATCAGATGTAGTCACTTTACCATGCTCGGATAAGACAAAAACAATGGAATTCTAAGAAATGTATTATATCATAGGTCTATTTGTGTATGTGAAAGGCCGTCCGGGTTGGTACCACCGCGCCGTTTATTTCTGCCGCCAAGCAACAATGTGTAAGCACTGCATTGACGCCAGTGAAATTACTGGGCATTGATACTTAACATCTTAAGTCTCGGGTGACGAGCGCACTTGCTAACGACGCACGAGGTAAATAAGTTTTACTTCAAAAAAAAAACTAAACCCGTACACAAATAAACAACCATTGCCTGTTGTTTTTATTTAAATAATGTTACGAAATTATACCAGAGCCGTTTGTTTTTTAGTCACTAACAGAACGGGTAAGGTCACGATGTTTACAAATCTTAACACGGCCATGGGATGATTAGCTACCGCACTCAGAGACATTAAACTTTAATTGACATTATTGAAGTGAAACTTCTTTATCGGCGTCAGAAAAATAAAATCGTCACATTTTTCCGTTACGCGGCACGCGTCACATTTTTGACTTTCATCGGATTTTGACCGGACTTTGACCGGGCTTTGACCGGACTCTGACCGGACTCTAACCGGGCTTTGACCGAACTTTGATCGAACTTTGACCCGACTTTGACCGGACTCTGACCGGACTTTAACCAAGCTTTGACCGGACTTTGATCCGACTTTGACCGGACTTTGACCGGGCTTTGACCGGACTTTGACCCGAGTTTGACCGTACTTTGACCCGACTTAGACCCGACTTTGACCCGACTTTGACTGGACTTTTACCGGACTTTGACCGGATTTTGACCGGAATTGAACTGGAGTTTGACCAGACTTTGACCGGACTTAACAGGACTTTGACCGGGCTTTGACCGGACTTTGACCGGACTTTGACCGGGCTTTGACCGGACTTTGACCCGACTTTGACACGACTTTGACCCGACTTTGACTCGACTTTGACCCGACTTTGATCCGACATTGACCCGACATTGACCCGACTTTGATCGGACTCTGACCGGACTGTAACCGGGCTTTGACCGGACTTTGACTTGACTTTGATCGGACTTTGACAGGACTTTGACCAGATTTTGACCGGACTTTGACCGGACATTTACAGGACCATGACAGGACTTTGACCGGAGTTTGATCGGACTTTTAGCGGATTTTGACCGGACATCTTCTGTCGAGCGTCCCGAGACGCACACTTTTTTTGTATTCATGTCTATGATAATAAAAGCCTTTTGTTTAAACTTTATCTTTTTTAACTTTATTTAACTAATTTCTGTAAAGTTGCATATAGTAGATCATTTTTCGAAAAATAAGGTCATAAAGAAGTTTCACTTCTTCTTCTTACTAGTACACGCACACATTTTTTTTATGTGATTGAATGACGAGACAAGCAAGGCAAGCAACACCACACAGAACTTTGAATTACAAAGCACTGCATGGCACTGAACTGGGCTCGTCACGCCGTGACATGAGAAGCTAATTCTCATAATGCCCAGTTATTTCACTGGCTTCAATGTCCGTCACACCGAAACACAAGAGAGCTTACACGCTGTTGCTTGGTGGTAGATATAGACAAGGCGGTGGTACCAACTCAGACGGCCTCTCGCATACGAGGGACCTACCACCTTGTATACATGTATATTATGTAAATAAATGTAATGTCAAATTCAAATCGCGCGGATATTTGATTGAATATGTTTCGCTAATCGAAAGCATACTTAATCTCTGTAGTCTATGGTTGGCGTTGTTGCTTGGGGAATCCCAGCTGCCCGTCAGCCTTGGCGGCAGAAATAGTCAAAGCGGTGGTACCAACCCAAACGGCATTCCTACCACGGTTTGAGTGGTAGAGCCACGCTGTAGACAGTTTTGTCTACAGCATGAATGGGCTGGCTCGACCGGGTCATTACCACTGTCTTACAGAAAACCGACGTAAAGTAGTGGCTTGCTGCTGCGTTTCGTTCGGTGAGTGAGATATCCGGAAGCCCAAATCACCTCCCCTTCCCTTTCCCTAATTATCCCTTTCCTTTATGGTTGGCAACGCGCCCATGATTCTTCTAGTGGTGGGCGACCATGGGCGGTGGAGATCACTTACCATCAGGTGACCCACTTGCTCGTTTGCCGGTCTATGCTATAAAAAAAAAAAAACACCTCACAACCGTGTCGACAGTCGGTACCACTCGATTGGCTTAACCGACTTAATATTAAATCCATCATACGTTTATAAGGCCTATAGTGTTGCGACAGTCGTGAGACAGCTTTGGTTGCGACCTTGGCACAGTTGTTGGTCGCAGTCGCTGAGGTTTGGATTGGTCGTGCAAATCCATTCATAGGCACTTTGCGTAATGCACGTGCGCTGTGTAATATGCGTTTAGCGTTAGGGCACTCACATACTCCGACAGAACGGAACTTTAGTCAATTAGTTCTTTGAGTGGTAGAGCCACGCTGTAGACAGTTTTGTCTACAGCCAGAATGGGCTGGCTCTACCGGGTCGTTGCCACTGTCTCACAGAAAACCGACGTAAAGTAGCGGCTTGCTGCTGCGTTTCGTACGGTGAGTGAGATATCCGGAAGCCCAAATTCCCTCCCCTTCCCAATTCCAAATTATCCCTTTCCTTTAAGGTCGGCAACGCGCCCATGATTCTGATATTGTGGGCGTACATGGATGGTGGAGATCACTTACCACCAGGTGACCCACTTGCTCGTTTGCCGGCCTATGCCATAAAAAAAAAGGTAAAAAAACGGGTTGCACTCCGGGAGTCCCGGCAGAAGTGAAAACTTGAACATTGACATTTGACATTGAATGTTTTGGAATGGTTAGGGAATCATTTCGCACGAATTGCTTTATTTATCAGTATAAAAGTACTATCATTTGTGTGGTTAAATACAATATTCATTTATTGCGCTATCGTACACAAAGATGACAATTTATATTGCATAAAAAATTGTCAAAGATATTGCATTGTCCTTCCAACTGAATCGCAACAGTGCTTCCACTGCTGGTTGACGGCAGATATAACGAACGCGGTGGTATCAACCCAGACAGCCTCTCGCTAAGTAGGACTATTTTTTTTTATCTGAGCACGGCAAAGTGACTACACTACACCTGATGGTAAGAGTAATGCAGTCGAAAAAAACCAGCAACCACCGACAAACTCTTCGGAGAGGGAAGATGGGACTAGAGACTATCCCGCCCACACACCCGCCACTGTAACTCCTGTGCACCAGGATCAACAGTGGCACGCATTTCGCACGCTCGGCGAGTCTCTGGGAATGCCTTAAATGTCTTTGTCCCGCAACGAAATTAATCAGATAGAAGGTTAGGGAGGAGTTGGAAATATTAATTGTCCACTTATAGGAGTGGTAGAGCCACGCTGTAGACAGCGTTTTGTCTACAGCATGAATGGGCTGGCTCGACCGGATCGTTACCACTGTCTCACAGAAAACCGACGTAAAGTAGCGGCTCGCTGCTGCGTTTCGTACGGTGAGTGAGATAAAGCCCAAATCCCCTCCCCTACCCAATCCCTAATTATCCCTTTCCTTCAAGATCGGCGACGCGCCCATAATTCTTGATATTATGGGCATACATGGGCGGTGGAGATCACTTACCACCAGGTGATCTACTTGCTCGTTTTCCGGCCTATGCTTAACAAAAAAAAAAAACAAAAAAAAAGACTTAACACCTTTTAAAGTTCTGTGTGGTGTTGCTTCTGTTTATGGACAGGCGTGGCGCTTACCATCAGGCGAGCGCCTTGCTCGTCTCGTCATTTAATAAAAAAAAGGGTATGAATCGAAAACTGAAACACAAATTGTGACTTCCCGATCTGGGAATTGAACGTTGGGATCCCATGGTGATCCAAAAAAAAAAACTTCGAAGATGAGACTAATGATATCTCCCCCCTCCAGGAGCTGGTGTTGCGCCCCGGCTCGATGACGTTCGAGTGGTGGGCCCGCCCCCCGGTGCGGCCGTTCGTCCGCGTGTACGTGTACAACGTCACCAACGCGGACGAGTTCCTCAACAACGGCTCGAAGCCAGTGTTGGACGAATTGGGGCCTTACGTCTACTCGTGAGTATAACACTTTTTTGTTTTTAGATTTTTTTATAGCATATGCCAACAACGTACTGGCAAGCGCAGCGTTGGACGTCCACCTACAAGGTGGACATACGACCTGATAAAGATCGCAGGAGGTCGCTGGATGCAGGCCGCTTCCAACAGGTCGGTCTGGAAATCTTTAGGGGAGGCCTACGTTGAGCAGTGGACGTCTTGTGGCTGATGATGATGATGATGATTTGTATTTTTTTTATATGATAGAATGACGAGAGGAGCAAGGCGCTCGCCTGATGGTACGCGCCTGCCCGTAAACAGAAGCAACACCACACAGAACTTAGAATTAGAATTGAATTATTTTCAAAGAATTTGAATTAGGTCATGAGTGGGGGGGTAGGTAGTAGCAGTAGAGTAGGTTTTTTTTTTGTTATCCTGGCTCGGCAAAGTGACTACGCTACACCTGATGGTAAGTGTAGCGCAATCCAAGAATAGTGTCGACCAACGATAAACAATGTGTCCATCGTAGGTCGGCAAGATCATGCCGGCCTGCCAAAGGGCCAAGGGGAAGGGGAAGGAAAAAGGGATGGGAAAAGGATTAGGATCAGGGGGCAAGCCCCCTGGGGAGAACCGGATATACACTGGCTGACCCTGGAACGCAACCCACACAAGGTGGGCCACTATGGCAGGTTTTAGCACCAGTGTACGGGGGTCGCTATCCGGTCGGATACAAGTATCCTCCCACCAGCGGTACATACATTTAGGACACTATCTTCCTCATCAATTACAAACTGCGTAGTTGGTCAATTCGAGGAAAATACAAGCAGTTAAGTTTAATCAAACGCCGATAAAACAATTATCGGACTTTATTAGCCGGAATTAATTAGCCGTGTTCCGACTGCCCACCCAAATTTGTTTTATATTACACTTCCAATTTACTCAAAGTGGATTTGGATGGATTTCTGATAGTTTTGTTACTGGTTTTCATTTCGAGGAATTAAAAGAATAATAAATATGTTATGTCAAAAATAGGTGTGTGAAAAAGTAGTTTTTTGGTGGTAGGATATTCATATCCGCCCGGATAGCGACCACCGTACACATGGTGTTAAAACCTGCCATAGTGATCCTTGTGTGGATCGCGTTCTAGGATCAGCCAGTGTATCCGGTTCTCCCGAGGGGCTTGCGACATGACTTGATGGTTGATTGGGGCGGGTATAGGGGTACACCCTTGTATTACTGTGCCTGCATCGGTTATCCGCTAGTCCTGTCGCAAGCCCCTCGATTTCCCCTCTTCGGAGAAAGAAATAGCATTTATACGGGCCGGCATGACTCTGGTGACCACCGATAAACTAATTGTTTGTCGGTGGTCGCTGGTTTTTTGGACTGCACTACGCTTACCATCAGGTGTAGTACAGTCACTATGCCGTGCTCGGATAAAAAAAGGTATACGTATATAGGTTTCCTGATTATGTTTTTCTCAACAGTTACAAACAGACAAACAAAAAGAGTTGTATTAGTTTAAAACTCTGTGGCTGGATTGCACCATAACATCAGTTATAGTAAGGTTCATGTCAAATTTGACTACAACAGTAACGCTGACTTTAACATTGACTACGGAATATGTTGCACCATCGTATTCCGATACTAACAGATTCCTCGATTAATTCTAGAAGCAGGGACGTGATATTATTTTGGAGTACAGACGCTATAGGAGATATATCGGTTTGGAGGTTATAATTGAACTATCTTATAGATATTTAACTTAAACAATAGCTTTAACCAGCGAATCGTGGGCAGTTACGGTTAGCAGTTAAAGTTATGATGACATCTAACATTTGTTATGTGTGCAACTCATGTTTTGCTTAACCGGTATTATAACATGTTTGTCATTGCTAAAGTGAGATAGTGCAATCCAGCCTTAGTATGTTTTTTTTTAATGCCATAAGCCGGCAAACGAGCAAGTGGGTCACCTGATGGTAAGTGATCTCCACCGCCCATGTACGCCCACCACCAGAAGAATTTATTATAAGGGATTGGAAAGGGGAGGGGATTTGGGCTTCTGGATATCTCACTCATCGTATGAACCACAGCAGCAAGCCGCTGCTTTACGTCGGTTCTCTGTGAGACAGTGGTAGCGACCCGGTCGAGCCAGCCCATTCATGCTGTAGACAAAACTGTCTACAGCGTGGTTCTACCACTCAACATGTTGAGTCTCATTCTTAACTGTTATAAACAGACAAACAAAAAGAGTTGTGTTAGTTTAAAGCCCTGTGTGTCTGTGTTTGTTTGACCTCCATTCTACCATTCCCCTTTCTTTTCAGCGAGGAATGGGAGAAGGTCAACATCACCGACAATGAGAACGGAACCCTGTCCTTCCACTACAAGAGGACGTACACGTTCCAGCCGGAGCTGAGCGCCGGCATGGACGATGACGCCGTCGTCGTGCCCAACATACCTATGCTGGTGAGTGAACCAACATTTAACACGTCAGAGAGAAGAAAGAAAGGCAATTATTTAGTATTTTTTTTTTATCCTGGCTCGGCTAAGTGACCACGCTACACCTGATGGTAAGTGTAGCGCAATCCAAGAATAGTGTCGACCAACGATAAACAATGTGTCCATCGTAGGTCGGCAAGATCATGCCGGCCTGCCAAAGGGCCAAGGGGGAGGGGAAGGATGGGAAAAGGGTTAGGATCAGGGGGCAAGCCCCCCGGGGAGAACCGGATATACACTGGCTGACCCTGGAACGCGACCCACGCAAGGTGGGCCATTATGGCAGGTTTTAGCACCAGTGTACGGTGGCTATCCGGTCTGATACAAGTATCCTCCCACCAGCAGAATATTTTGGTGATACAGGCTGGTTCGTCGTCTGGATGTCACTTTACGTGGCTGCAGAAAATCAGCGTTGTGTTGTGGATCGGTATGCTGAGCATGCCACCTTTTGCCATCGTGAGGACGTTTTTTTTTTATAGCATAGGCCAGCAAACGAGCAAGAGGATCATCTGATGGTAACTGATCTCCACCGCCCATGTACGCCCTCGAAACCAGAAGAATCATGGACGCGTTGCCGACCTTAAAGGAAAGGGATAATTAGAGATTGGGAAGGGTTTTAGGCCGCCATATATCTCAATCATCGTGTGTGATCCAGCAGCAAGCCGCTACTTTACGTCGGTTTTCTGTGAGACAGTGGTAACGACCCGACCGAGCCAGCCCATTCATGCTGTAGACAAAACAATCTACAGCGTGGCTCTACCACTCAAAAATTTTGGTGATACAGGCTGGTTTGACGTCTGGATGTCACTTTATGTGGCTGCAGAAAATCAGCGTTGTGTTGTGGATCGCCACGACACAGCATTATGCTGAGCATGCCACCTTTTGCCATCGTGAGGACGTGCAATTTATTAGGCGAACTATACTTATTTATTATTAAAATTGTACATCATTTTTTTTATCCTGGCTCGGCAAAGTGACTACGCTACACCTGATGGTAAGTGTAGCGCAATCCAAGAATAGTGTCGACCAACGATAAACAATGTGTCCATCGTAGGTCGGCAAGATCATGCCGACCTGCCAAAGGGCCAAGGGGGAGGAGAAGGAAAAGGGATGGGAAAAGGGTTAGGATCAGGGGGCAAGCCCCCTGGGGAGAACCGGATATACACTGGCTGACCCTGGAACGCGACCCACACAAGGCGGGCCATTATGGCAGGTTTTAGCACCAGTGTACGGTGGCTATCCGGTCGGATACAAGTATCCTCCCACCAGCAGAATATTTTGGTGATACAGGCTGGTTCGTCGTCTGGATGTCATTTTAGGTGGCTGCAGAAAATCAGCGTTGTGTTATGGATCGCCACTGAGCACGCCACCTTTTGTGATTGTGAGGACGTGCAACTTATTAGGCTAACTATACTTATTTATTACTAGCTTTTGCTCGCGGCTCCGCCCGCGTGATCTGCTTTTCCCGGGATAAAAAGTAGCCTATGTCTTATTCTGATGTATAAGCTATATTATTGTAAAGTTACATTAAAATCCATTCAGTAGTTTTTACGTGAAAGAGTCACAAACATACATCCATCTACTTACTTATCTATACTTACAAACTATTGCGTTTATAATATTAGTAGGATTAAAATTGTACATCAATATTTAAATTGAATGTTTTCATGATGGTAATAAAGGTTTCTTTCTTTATTTCTTTCAAAATTTAACACATTAGAGAGTAGAAAGAAGTAGAGGCAATTAATTAGTAACTAGCTTTCCCTCGCGGCTCTGAACCCCCGTGATCTGCTTTTTCCGGGATAAACAGTAGCCTATGTTCATCAGGGATAATGTAGGATTGTAATGGTGAAAGAATTTTTCGGATCGGTCCAGTAGTTATTAAGTTTATTCGTTACATACAAAAATACAAATCTTACCTCTTTATAATATTAGTGGAGACAGATCAAAATTAATTTTCCAGTAAAAATCATTGATGGTTTTGACATTTTGACAAGGTCCCTCGTATGCGAGAGGCCGTCTGGGTCGGTACCAGCGTTTTGTCTACTTCTGTCGCCAAGCAACCGCGTGTAAGCACTGTTGTGTTTCGGTTTGGAGGACATTGAAGCTAGTGAAATTACTGGGCATTATAAGACTTATGTCTCGGGGTGACGAGCGCAGTTCAGTGCCATGCAGTGCTTTGTAATTCAAAGTTCTGTGTGGTGTTGCTTCTGTTTATGGGCGCTTAACATCAGGCGAGCGCCTTGCTCGTCTCGTGCGAAAGCAACAACAACCGAAATCCAACAGTGCTTACACACTGTTGCTTTGCGGGAGAAATAGGCGGCGCGGTGGTACCAACTCAGACGGCCTCTCGCATACGAGGCACCTACCACCTTGTGAATCGGTTGTGACATTTTACTAGTTATATTCCTATTCACCCCATTATACTGTACGTGTTTTATGTTTGAGCGTATGTCTTGGCTTGTCTATAGAAACACAGACATACGAGTGTACAAGCCATAAACTATCGCGTCAAGGATAGGGTTGTCACTATCGAAAAGTAAATTAACTCGATTGCACAAAGAATTTCTTTTTGTTTTTGTTATCTACAAACATGTACCGAAATTGTAACTGAATAATTTGATTAATTAACCTTAATCGGGTTATCAAATTTAGGATTCCGTTGGTACCTCGAAACAAACCTATAGGATAATATTAATGTCAATCTGGCTGGCTGACTGTCCAATCGTCCGTCTGTGATAACTTTTTTTTCTCAGGAACGTGTAGAGCTATTTTTTTTAATAATAAGATAAGATAAGATAATAATATATTTTTATTTCGGCACAGACATCAATAAGAATACAAAAAAACAAGAAATTTTTACACGCTTTTTATTAACTTCACCTGTATGTTTGTTTGTTTGTAACCGACTCCTTTGGGTACGATTTTGACCCACTTTAAACGGCCCGATTTCGTTCAAACTTTGTAGATTTATCGAGGACCGATGACAATACAATAATTTGATAAAAAAATAATAATAATTTAATAATAAAAATAATAAAATAATAATTTAATTTAATTAATTATTGATATTCGTGTTAGGAATTAAAATTGTACTCTCTGGATCTTCGTTAATTATAGGGAATATCGTAGTATCTAATAGTGTCAATAGATGGCGCTTTTTTGATGTTCGGGTTTAAATTAAAATTATACTCTCTGCTACAATATATTTATATTTTAACTAAAAAATGAAAAATAAATAATAGTTTTAAAAAAACTAAAAAACACGCTTTTATAGAAAGTCTAACTAAAAAATTGAAAATAAATTTGAAGAAAACAATGTATTTTATTGTAAAAAAAGCGTGGGGTGCTTTTTAAGATACTATCTAAATGATAATCCTTCTACTCATATGTAGTCAATGTAATATTGATTACTATTGACACCATGCACCGCACGCTTTTTTTACAATAAAATACATTGTTTTCTTCAAATTTATTTTCAATTTTTTAGTTAGACTTTCTATAAAAGCGTGTTTTTTAGTTTTTTTAAAACTATTATTTATATCACTATTCCCTTAACAAGTTACCTTGATCTATTTGATAGATGTAAATTTTTATGATCGACATAACTTTGCAATAAAAAACATATTATTTTCTTAATGTAATCATTTAAAAAATTGTAAAAATATTAAAATGATACATAAAACACAAAAGTCCCTAAAGATTCAAGCATTATCCGAAAATTTTAAGATTTTTTATTGCTTCCAAGTAAAATTAGCCCGTCTGTCAAAAAAATCAAGCTAACTTGTACAGGGTATAATTATTTAGGCAAATTATTAATACATTATTATTTATTTGTTTATAAGTATTGTGGGCGTACATGGTGGAGATCATTTACCATCAGGTGATGCACTTGCTCGTTTGCCGGCCTGTGCTATAAAAAAAACAGCGATGATTTTTAGTGATCACCTTTTTTTTATCCTGGCTCGGCAAAGTGACTACGCTACACCTGATGGTAAGTGTAGCGCAATCCAAGAAAAGTGTCGTCCAACGATAAACAATGTGCCCATCGTAGGTCGGCAAGATCATGCCGGCCTGCCAAAGGGCCAAAGGGGAGGGGAAGGAAAAAGGGATGGGAAAAGGGTTAGGATCAGGGGGCAAGCCCCCTGGGGAGAACCGGATATACACTGGCTGATATACGCGACCCACACAAGGTGGGCACTATGGCAGGTTTTAGCACCAGTGTACGGTGGTCGCTATCCGGTCGGATACAAGTATCCTCCCACCAGCAAAAGAAAAATTTAAAGTGTAGACCGTGCCAACCCTATTGTCGTAAGTGTACAGCTCTTCTGGTATACAGAGCGTGACGTTTTCTCCACACCACTACCGAATAGCGCATTCTACAGATTGTGTACCGATCGATGTACTAAAATTGTTTAAAATGGACATCAGTGTGCGATGACATGGCCCGTAATAACTTCTTGTTACTTCTTGAAATTAAAATGGGATCAACTTTGGACTATACTTGTTGGAATAAAAAAAGAATCTTACAGATCGGTCCACATTTTGCGCAGTAACGAGTGGTTTTATATACAAAAAAAATCGCGTAGAATTTAAAATTTCCTTAGTATTTTCCTTCAATAAACAAATGATTTTATCAGGATGTAGGATTTTATATATAGGATAAAACAAATACAATGTTAATTATACCTTCGGTTGAGTTCTTGGTGGTTCTGAGACCAGTGGGCATTTCCGAAGCACTAAAGACGTTTCAATGTAATTATTGACAAGTATAAGAGCTCTTTGTTACTTACTTGCAAAATTTATTTTTACTTGGTGGTAGGATATTCATACCCGCCCGGATAGCGACCACCGTACACATGGTGTTAAAACCTGCCATAGTGACCCACACGTCTTGTGTGGGTCGCATTTCAGAATCAGCCAGTGTATATCCGGTTCTCCCCAGGGGCTTGCGATATGACTTGATGGTTGATTGGGTATAGAGGCACATTCTTGTATCACTGTGCCCACATCGGTTATCCACCTCCGTAGAGGGAAGAAGCATTTATACAGGCCGGCATGACTCTGGTGACCACCGATAAACTCATTGTTTGTCGGTGGTCGCTGGTTTTTTGGACTGCACTACGGTTACCATCAGGTGTAGTACAGTCACTTTGCCGTGTTCGGATAAAAAAAACTATGCTAAGATACAGGCGTCACACATTTCGAAGTGTTCAAGACAAAACTCTTCAACATTTATTTTTATATTCACGCTATCGTATTCGTATGTGGCACGCTTTCACTCGGCGACGTCACGACAGACCGCTTATATAAAATATTAGTTCATCTTCTATGATGTTGGTTAAATGTTACTGCCTCGTTGGAGTATTGCGTACGCGTACGACTGTTGTGCTTAGGTCGCGGGTTCGATTCTCGGGTCGGGTAAAAGTGAGACTAATGCAATAGGGTAGTTGACCTTTTTTTTATAGCATAAGCCGGCATACGAGCAAGTGGGTCCTGATGGTAAGTGATCTCCACCGCCCATGTACGCCCACCACCAGAAGAATCATGGGCGCGTTGCTGACCATATAAGGACCCTGCGGTATCTCATCCCAGGGGCAAGGGAAAGGGGAAGGAAAAAAGGATGGGAAAAGGGTTATGATCAGAGGGCAAGCCCCCTGGGGAAAACCGGATATACACTGGCTGACCCTGGAACGCGACCCACACAAGGTGGGCCACTATGGCAGGTTTTAGCACCAGTGTACGGTGGTCGCTATCCGGTCGGATACAAGTATCCCCCCACCAGCAAGCACCCACTTGCTCTTTCGCCGCGTTTTCTGCAAGGGATTAATAATAAGAATAAACGATATCCGCTGTACACGCGTTTGCCACTTCATATGGAACATGCGTTCTACCGTGACAGAGCAGTTATTGTAACAGTACATAAGCCGTGCTGTGATAACGTGGTTTTAATAGAAGAAAAAAAATATACCGGCCAGGTGCCAGCGACTCTCACACACAAAGACAAATATATTCTATGGGATTTAGCCTGCGAGAGAATGAGATAGGTTACAAGTATGCTATCGACCTTTGATGTCACCATGTAAAATGGCCATTAGGCCGCGGACTCGAAGCCAGCGGGCAGATCGCGCGGCGTAGTGTTGTGCTATGAGAAATTAGTGTCTGTTCGCGAACGAAATTGATGTGAATATGATGTTCCATATAAAAAATCATTGAAATAATTTGCTCCACCACGTCGGCGGGCATTTTTGAAAATACACAACACTATGTCAATGCAGACGCGCAGGCGCCGCTCACTTGGCGCGCGCCGCTCGTACGTCGCTCCTCGCGCCCGCGCCGCGCCGCTGCTTTCGAGACCGGGTCCATTTAAATCTATGCATTTGAACGCGCCGCTCCCGCGCCGCCGCCGCTTGCCGCTGATTTCGAGTCCGCAGCCTTACGGTGCGCGTGTGCGAGTAAGATAGTGAGATGTCCCCATTTTTTACACACATTTTGCTCATACAAATATTTAAAATTCCCAGTTGCGGACTCGTTTTTGAACCTTTACAAATCTTTACACAGCATAAAATGAAGTCGCTTCCGCTGTCTGTTCGCTTAGATCTTTTAAACTATTCAACGGATTTTAATGCAGTTTTCAGCAATAGATAGAGTGATTCATGAGGAAGGTTTATATGTATATCACGCTATGACCCATTGGAGCAAGGCAGTAACATGCAGGTGAAACCGCGAGGGACAGCTAGTGATCACTCCGTCCGTATCACTAAGCTATCGCTGTTAAACTTAACACAGTTAACTAAACACAGTGAAAACTCATTGTTATTGGCCTTCAAGGTGCCACAGTGTCTGATCGGACGTGTAAATGGGCGGTTTTGTATGTAAAATGTGGTTCACGCATGTCGTGTGGTGAAATTGAGGAAAGTTTGACGGCCTCGAATGTCGTTGCGAGTAGCCGGCTCGGAAATACGAGGGATTGGATTCGATCCTGCACCCCTATGCTATGTAGCGACGAAGCTTGAAATCGTAGATCTAATGTAACATTTACAAGGTGGTAGGTCCCTCGTATGCGAGAGCCCGTCTGGGTTGGTACCACCGCACCGTCTATTTCTGTCGCCAAGCAATAGTAAGTATAGTATAGGTTTGAAGGACATAGTAGCCAGTGAAATTACTGGGCATTATGACAGTTAACATCTTGTGTCTCGGGGTGAGGAGCGCAGTTCAGTGACATGCAATGCTTTGTAATTCAAAGTTCTGTGTGGTGTTCCTTCTGTTTATTTGCAGGCGTGGTGCTTACCATCAGGCGAGCGCCATGCTCGTCTCGTCATTCAAACAAATAAAAAAAACATAGAATATCCATAACGTAATAATATATCAACAGGATTTTTTAATTAATTACGGAGTGTCCCTTCTGTAACGTTTACTATTACAATATTCTGTGGATAAATGTTGGTTGTCAACTTATTGTAAACAATAGGATGTTACACAAGAGTTGCCAACCTTCAGAAAATATTACCAAATTGATATTATTATTGTTTTTTTTGTAACCAAAATTGTTGTTATTATCGTGCAAAAAGTATATTTTTGTGTGTATTGTTTGATTTGATTGCTTTGTGGAAATATTTTTAAATAACATACATATTTAAATAGATGACGTAAAGTAGCGGCTTGCTGCTGCGTTTCGTACGGTGAGTGAGATATGCGGAAGCCCAAATCTCGCTACCTTAAATACCCTTTTTTTAAAGCATAGGCCGGCAAACGAGCAGGTGGGTCAGCTGATGGTAAGTGATTTTCACCCCTCATAATACCAGAAGAATCATGGGCGCGTTGCCGACCCTAAAGGAAAGGGATAATTAGGGATTGGGAAGGGGAAGGGATTTGGGCCTCCAGATATCTCACGCATCGTACGAAGTCAGCCGCAAGCCGCTACTTCACGTCGGTTTTCTGTGAGACAGTGGTAACGACCCGGGCGAGCCGGCCCATTCATGCTGTAGACAAAACTATAGCATGGCTCTATCTCTCGTATAATATACTTTTCCTTTAAGGTCGGCAACGCGCCCATAATCCTTTTGGTATTGTACATGGGCGGTGGAGATCACCTACCATCAGGTGACCCACTACGGCCTAAATTTACCGATCTCCCACGCAAACCACAAGGATTTATATGTTTTATCGTATACCCTATCATTGACTCACTAATGCTGGGTTGAACCAACTTACTTTAGCAATGACAAACATGTTAAAGTACCGGTTAAGCAAAACATGAGTTGCACCATTTGACAAATGTTAGATGACGTCATAACTTTACCTGTTAACCGTAACCGCCCAAGATTCGCTGGTTAAAGCTATTGTTTAAGTTAGATAGCTGTCAGGTGGTTCAATTATAACCTCCAAACCGATATATCTCCTAAAGCGTCTGTGCTCCAAAATAATATCATGTCCCTACTTCTAGAATTAATCGAGGAATCTAGTAGTATCGGAATACGATGGTGCAACACATTCCGCAGTCAATGTTAAAGTCAGCGTTACTTTTATCATCAAATTTGACATAAACCTTTGACAGCCTCCGTGGAGCAGCGGGCAAGTAGCCGGCTGCGAAGCGAGAGGCCGCGGGTTCGATCCCCGCACTAAAACAAACATTTTTGTGATTCACAAATATTTATCTCGGGGTCTGGGTGTTGTGAGACCGAAAGTCTCTCGTAGTTTCTGATACCCACGACACAAGACTCATATCTTACTGTGTGGTCAGGACTATGTGTGTGACTGTTGGGTGTATTTATTTATTAAACCTTAACTATAACTGCTATTTTGGTGCAATCCGGCCTTAATTATAAATTCGGCGGTTTAGCACTGGTCAGTGATTGCTTCTCACAAACCTACGCCTCTAACGGTACACACACCGTTATCACAAACATATGTCTACAGGAAGGGACTTGTAGTGTAGTTTTATATCATTTCTGAGCGTAGGTGGCGAATAGACTTTAATAAATTAGAGATTTTTCAATCTTTACATAGTATAAAATGAAGTCGCTTCCGCTGTCTGTTTGATTAGATCTTTTAAACTATTCAACGGATTTTAATTCAGTTTTCAATGATGGAGTGATTCATGAGGAAGGTTGAGCCAATTTTGATGATTTTTTTTGAAGTGAAACTTCTTTAGAATCGATGTGATTTGAAAATTTGATAAAACGAAAAAGGCGTCACTAAAGAGGTTGGAAAGAAACAAGATCTTTAGTATGTAAATATATGAAATGTAATATCTCGCATTAAAATTTTAAATATTTTTTAAGCTTGGTACAAGTATTATAAAAATAATAAACATTTTAATTATCCACTTACCATTACGTTACCACTGATACTCTATTTTTATCTCATTCTCTTGTAGGCTACTTTTCTGAAGTTTCACTTCTGCCGTGTGTGAATTGCACACACACACACTTTTTTAGGGCATCTATATCATATCCATCTAATCTAACTCTATGTCATCACCAAAAATGTTTACACCGGAACGGGTATGAAGTATGGAGTATAGACGTAAAGCCGTTAACATTTGACATTCATCAGTATTCAATATTGACTATTATTTTAATGTTTTTAGCCTCGGGTCGATGGCCCAGGGCTACTGACTTTTTTTTATAGCTTAGAGAAAAAAAACCGATTTCGATTAGAAAAAACATGTAATTCCTAAAATGAGTACCAGATTTTTTTAAGATAGAAGTAATTTATAAAAACAACTTTCTAACAAAAAAAAAACATTTAATTCGGTCCATTAGATAAGGTTATAAGATGTCACTGATAGACAGATAAGAATCATATTATAACTCCCCTCTTTTTATCGAGGTTAAAAAACGCATTACGCATTGATTCATTTTTTATGTAATTGAATGACGAGTCTAGCAAGTCGCTCGCCTGATGGTAAGCGCCACGCCTGTCCATAAACAGAAGCAACACCACACAGAACTTTGAATTACAAAGCACTGCGTGGCACTGAACTGTGTTCGTCACCACGAGACATAATATGTTACGTCTCACAATGACCAGTGATTTCATTGGCTTCAATGTCCTTCAAACCGAAACACTGCTTGGCTTGAAACTACCCTATTCTGCCGACCGTCGAGGGTCCCAATGTCTCTTGACGGTCCACATTATATTTGGACTGCACTGTAGATAACAGATCCTTTGCCGTGATAGGATAAAAATATCTAAAAACATATAAATATACTAGCAGACCCGGCCGCGCGTTGCTGTGGCTAAGGTATATGTTAAATTATATTGTAGTAAACCATTCAATACAGTATGCGCCATCTATTGGATACTTACTCAATCTAGCCGATAAATTACCTTACACCGCCATCTGTTGGAATCTTATGGAACTCATAGATAATTAAAAATACATATTGCGACTCTAAATTGAGGTATAAATAATCCTATCAATCAAGATGGATCAAACTGCACACAGTTTGCAAAGTTTAATTGAAATCGGTTCAGTAGTTTAGGAGTTCATCACGGACCAACAACGTGACACGAAATTTTTATATATAGAAGATATTACGAAAGGCCGAAATTACAGTTCTATATGTGTTGTATATTAAGAAATGATCTTGTAACATGTAACTTATTTGTAATAGTTGCGGATGTGTGACGGTTGGCCTTGTAACTAATATGACCCGTGCTTGGCGGTTAAGAGGCCTGCAAATAGAAGGTACAGAGTTCGTTTCGACATTGGTGATGGTGTAAGAAATGGTCCTCAGAAGACACTGTTTCGATAGAGGAACCCGGGGCATACAATGATTTTTCTAAATTACTTGTATATTTATTGTTAACTAGCTTTTCCTCGCGGCTCCGCCCGCGTGATCTGCTTTCTCCGGGATAAAAAGTAGCCTATGTTCATCAGGGACGATGTAGGATGCTAATGGTGAAAGAATTTTTCAAATCGGTCCAGTAGTTTTTAAGTTTATTCGTTACATACAAAAATACAAATCTTTCCTCTTTATAATATTAGTGTAGATTGACTTGCTTTGCTTGTGCTTGCTTTAACGGTGAAGGGAACATCGTGAGGAAACCTGCATACTTCAGAGTTTTCGATAAGAATTACGAAGGTTTTTTTCTTATAGCATAGACCGGAAACCAGCAAGTGGGTCACCTGATAGTAAGTGATCTCCACCGCCCATGTACGCCTACAATATTTTAAGAATCATAGGCGTATTGCCGACCTTAAAGGATAATTAAGGGATTGGTAGGGGGAATTGGGCTTCCGGATACCTCACTCACCGTACGAAACGCAGCAGCAAGCCGCTAATTTACGTCGGTTTTCTGTGAGTGAGTGGTAACGACCCGGTCGAGCCAGCCTATTCATGCCGTAGACAAATTGTCTACAGCGTGACTCTACATGGTATAAATTTAGTTATCAGTATGAACATAACACTTCCTTGAAGTCCGCTATTTTCTTGGTTTTTTTTACTAGCCCAGTATTATATACGTTCCACTGCTGGGCACGGGCCTACTCTACTGAATGAGAGGGATTAGGCCTTAGTTAGCTATTACTTTAAAAAGTTTAAAAGCTCTTGGTAGGGAGGTCCCTTAGTTCCCAAAGTGGTCCAGGACCCCCAGGACTCCACGGGAGACTCGACGGGGCTCTACGTTGGCGTGACAAAAACACGGGGGTTAGATCTAATATTCACATATTTTGACGAGTTTTGTTTTTTATCCCTTTCCTTTAAGGTCGGCAACGCGCCCATTATTCTTCTGGTGGTGGGCGTACATGGGCGGTGGAGATCACTTACCATCAGGTGACCCACTTGCTCGTTTGCCGGCCTATGCTATAAAAAAATAATAAAAAAAAAAACATATCCGCCCGGATAGCGACCACTGTGCACATAGTGTTAAAACCTGCCACAGTGATCCACACGCCTTGTGTGGGTCGCGTTCCAGGATCAGCTAGTGTATATCCGGTTCTCCCGAGGGGCTTGCGACATGACTTGATGGTTGATTGGGGCGGGTATAGGGGTACATTTATTGTATAACTGCGCCTGCATCGGTCATCCGCCTGTCCTATCGCAGGCCCCTCGATTTGCTTCTTCCCTCTCCGAAGAAGGAAGAAGCATTTATACAGGCCGGCATGACTCTGGTGACCACCGATACTCATTGTTTGTCGGTGGTCGCTGGTTTTTGAACTGCACTGCGCTTACGATCAGGTGTAGTGCAGTCACTTTGCCGCGCTCGGATAAATAAAAATCAATATATACGGTACAGTGGTACCTTCTCCAACCAACTGTATTAACATGTCGTAAATACAATAAAAAAAAAAAACAATCACGGACTTGTACATTGACGTCACAGTCCTTGGCATTGTTGATCTATGAAGCAGGAAGATCGAAGTGGGCGACCTTTTCGCTACTATGTTATACATATACATTAACTAGCTGTCCCGCGCGGCTCCGCCCGCGTGATCTGTATTTTCCGGGATAAAAGTAGCCTAACAGTGGCGCCATCTGTCAGCAATGTGTCACGCACCGACGCCATCTACTTAAAATATTGGTTTGTAGTACATGCTATGTATCAGAGATGGCGCTGTATTTAAAAAATGATTTTCCCTATTTTCCCGCTTTTCTATAGAAATTTTTCCTAGATTTTCTCACGGAGCCCGAGACCTTTCCAACGAATGCAAAACCGTGGAAATCGGTTCGTGCGTTCTGGAGTTATATCGTCAGGAAGGAAAACCCGACTTATTTTCATATACATTAATACATAGATTTTTTTTAAATTATTTGATTGAATGACGCAACACCACACAGAACTTTGAATTACAAAGCATTGCATGGCACTGAACTGCGCTCGTCACCCCGAGACATAGGATGTTAAGTCTCATGATACCCAGTAATTTCACTGGCTTCAATGTCCTTCAAACCGAAAAGTTACAGTGCTTACACACTGTTGTTTGGCGGCAGAAATAGACGGCGCGGTGGTACCAACCCACACGGCCTCTCGCATACGAGGGACCATGTCATGGGCCCCTCGATTTGCTTCTTCCCTCTTTTGAGTGTGAAGAAGCATTTATACAGGCCGACATGATTCTGGTGATCACCGATAAACTCATTGTTTGTCAGTGGTCGCTGGTTTTTTGGACTGCACTACGCTTACCATCAGGTTTAATGCAGTCACTTTGCCGGTTAAATTAAAGTTTATTTTTAGCTTTTTAGTTTATTTTTTACTAGCCCTGTATTATACATGTCCCAGTGCTGGGCACGGGCCTCCTCTACTGAATGAGAGGCCTTAGTCCACCACGCTGGCCTAATGCGGCTTGGTAGACTTCACATACCTTCGAAAAATCTTATCGAGTTCTAAGGTATGCAGGTTTCCTCACGATGTTTCCTTCACCATTAAAGCAAGCGATAATTAACAATTAATATACACGTGACTTAGATAAGTCAGTGGTGTATGCTCTTGGGGCTGGTTTCGAACTTGCGACTTGCGTCTCGACAGTCCGTACCAATCCCCGCTGAGCTATCGCTGCTTTTTTAGTTTTTGAGTACGATTAATTTTTTTAAAACGTTTATATTGTGGTTTTATGATACACAGACAAGATTTCCACACAATTTCGATATAATTGCAAGGTCACAAACACTTATTAATGTCGGAAGCTAAGCTAAGCCTTGACTTGTTTTTTTTTTTTTTTTTTATGGCATAGGCCGGCAAACGAGCAAGTGGGTCACCTGATGGTAAGTAATCTCCACCGCCCATGTACGCCCACAACCAGAAGAATCATGGGCGCGTTGCCGACCTTAAAGGAAAGGGATAATTAGGGATTGGGAAGGGGAGGGGATTTGGGCTTCCGGATATCTCACTCACCGTACGAAACGCAGCAGCAAGCCGCTACTTTACGTCGGTTTTCTGTGAGACAGTGGTAACGACCCGGTCGAGCCAGCCCATTCATGCTGTAGACAAAACAGTCTACAGCGTGGCTCTACCACTCAACTTTATTTAAGTTTAAACTTCACTTGTCACTTGTTGTTCACTTGTCTTTATTTAAGTTTAAATTTAATATATTATTAAGTTTAATTCACGTTTTATTTCTTTATTTGTCACCCGGAAGATATTTTCAGCCTCCGTGGCGCAGCGGGTGAGTAGCCGGCTGTGAAGCGAGAGGCCGCGGGTTCGATCCCCCCACCGAGATAAATATTTGTGTGATGCACAAATATTTGTTTCGGGGTCTGGGTGTTGTGAGACCGAAAGTCTCTCGTAGTTCCTGATACCCGCGACACAAGACTCGTATCTTACTGTGGGGTCATGATGTATGTGACTGTTGGGTGTATTTATTTATTTTATCCAGATATAGTGTATGAGAAATGACGACCATTTTTAATTATTATGGTTTGTTTTACAATGTTCATGTATACTCATTGAAATAATACTAATTTAAACGAGATCATCCCGTGACCACGAAGGCTGGAAAGCTTTCGAAACGTAGGGATCAAAATTAATAAAAAACCGCGATGAAATCCGTTTAAATTAGTTTAAACAGATTTTATCGCAGAACCCGAAACAAGTATTTGTGGAACACACAAACATTTGTATCGATGCGCGAATCGAACCCGCGGCCTCTCGCTTCACAGCCGGCTACTACGCCATTGAAGCTGATAACTTTTTTAATTAAATTAACGTCTCTGAGTGCGACAGTTAGACACGACAATAAAATACAATAAATCACACAATAAATATTTGTGTGATCTACAAATATTTGTCTCGGGGTCTGGGTGTTGTGAGACCGAAAGTCTCTCGTAGTTCCTGATACCCACGACACGAGACTCGTATCTTTGGGTGTATTATTATTAAAAATATATCACCCTGTTATTTATTTATTTAATTATATTTATTTATTCATCACATCTTAATCAAATTAACATGGGACCACCATAGAAGTAAACTTAATCGAATCCAAAAAAAAAAATCAAAATCTGTCTACATTTGGCCCATTTATCAACAAATACATATATCAATTGAGTACCTCCTCCCTTTTACAGTTGGTTAAAAGTTGCTGTTTGTTTTACCTCCAGAGCGCCACGTCCCACCATCGAAGTAAACTCAATAGATAGAAAAAAAAATGGTTTACATTTAGCAAAGTTATCCACAAATACATAGATCAATTGAGTACCACCTCCCTTTTACAGCCGTTTAATTATGTCTGTTTATTTTACCTCCAGAGCGCCACGTCCCACCATCGAAGTAAACTCAATAGATAGAAAAAAAAATGGTAGCTTGAGTGGTAGAGCCACGCTGTAGACTATTTTGTCTACAGCATGAATGGGCTGGCTCGACCGGGTCATTACCACTGTCTCACAGAAAACCGACGTAAAGTAGTGGCTTGCTGCTGCATTTTGTACGGTGAGTGAGATAACCGGAAGCCCAAATCCCGTCCCCTTCCCAGTCCCTAATTATCCCTTTCCTTTAAGGTCGGCAACGCGCCCATGATTCTTCTCGTGGTGGGCGTACACGGGTGGTGGAGATCACTTACCATCAGGTGACCCACTTGCTCGTTTGCCGGCCTATACTATAAAAAAAAAAAAAACCTCCTCCCGTTTACAGTCTGTTAACATTTACTGTTTGTTTTACCTCCAGAGCGCCACGTCCCAGTCGAAGCACGCTGCCAGGTTCCTGAGGCTGGCGATGGCTTCCATCATGGACATCCTGAAGATCAAGCCGTTTGTTGAGGTATCCGTGGGCCAGTTGCTGTGGGGATATGAAGATCCCCTGCTCAAGTTGGCCAAGGACGTGGTACCCAAGGAGCAGAAACTGCCGTACGAGGAGTTTGGACTGTTCTATGGGGTGAGTGACTATTGGATCATTGATTTAGGATGCGTGGTCAAAGATGCTTACTGATGGCGAAAGTTATCTACAGATTTGTCGGTGAAACAATGAGTTTATCGGTGGTCACCAGAGCCATACCGGTTTGTATATGCTTCTTCCCTCCTCGGAGAGGGAGAAGCAAATCGAGGGGCCTGCGACAGGACAGGCGGATGACCGGTACAGGCATAGTAATACAAGGATGTACCCAAGAATATATCTGCCCAAACCAACCATCAAGTCATGTCGATGTTCAAAGTAATAAATAAATAATAAATACACCCAACTGTCACATACATAGTCCTGACCCCACAGTAAGATACGAGTCTTGTGTCGTGGGTATCAGGAACTACGAGAGACTTTGTAGTCTCACAACACCCAGACCCCGAAACAAATATTTGTGGATCACACAAACATTTGTCCTCGGTGCGGGGATCGAACCCTTACGTTTCACATTCGGCTACTCGCCCAATGCGCCACGGAGGCTGCCTTCTTTCTTCTTCTTTCTCTTTCTTCCTTTTTTTTTTAACCTGGCACGGCAAAGTGACTACGCTACACCTGATGGTAAGTGTAGCGCAATCCAAGAATAGTGTCGACCAACGACAAACAATGTGTCCATCGTTGGTCGGCAAGATCATGCCGGCCTGCCAAAGGGCCAAGGGGGAGGGGAAGGAAAAGGGTTAGGATCAGGGGGCAAGCCCCCTGGGGACAACCGGATATAGGTACACTGGCTTTTAAATTTGTTTTTGGCAAAGTTGTTTTTTGTTTACAGAAAAACGGCACATCACCCGACGTGGTGACAATGTTCACCGGTGCGTCGGACATCACCAACTACGGTATCATCGACAGGTACAACATGCGCGACAGACTGCCGCACTGGACCACGGACCAGTGTAACAGTATAGCTGGCTCCGACGGTAGCATATTCCCCCCCCACATCACGAAGAACGACACGCTGCAGGTGTACGACAAGGATCTGTGCAGATTGTTGCCGCTTAGGTGAGTTTGGGGTTCTTTTTATTGAATGACGAGACGAGCAAGGTGCTCGTAGTAGACTTTTTTGTCAACAGCATGAATGGGCTGGCTCGACCGAGTCGTTACCATTTAGGTCGGCAAGATCATGCCGACCTGCCAAAGGGCCGAGGAGGAGGGGAAGGAATAAGAGCAACGCTGAGACAGTTTTGTCTTTTTTTTATAGCATAGGCCGGCAAACGAGCAAGTGGGTCACCTGATTGTAAGTGATATCCGCCGCCCATGAACTTCCACAATACCAGGAGGATCATGACTAGTAAATGACCTTAAAGGAAAGGGATAATTAGGGATTGGGAAGGGGAGTGAAAAGGCAAACGGGAAACGGCAAAGTGACTGCACTACACCTGATGGTAAGCGTAGTGCAGTCCAAAAAACCAGCAACCACCGATAAACAATGAGTTTATCGGTGGTTGCCAGAATCATGCCGGCCTGTATAAATGCTTCTTCCCTCTTCGGAGAGGGAAGAAGCAAATCGAGGGACCTGCAACAGGACAGGCGGATGACCGATGCAGGCACAGGGAACAAGAATGTATCACTGTACCCGCCCCAACCAACCATCAAGTCATGTCGCAAACCCCTCGGGAGAACCGGATATACACTGGCTGATTTTGGAACGCGATCCACACAAGGTGGGTCACTATGGCAGGTTTTAACACCAGTGTACGGTGGTCGCTATCCGGTCGGATACGAATATCCTCCCACCAGCAAATGAATATCCTCCCACCAGCAACGAATATCCTCCCACCAGCAAAGTAGATATAAATAAATAAATAACACACATGTTTGTATTGGTGCGGGGATCGAACCCGCGGCCTCTCGCTTCACAGCCAACTTCTCGCCGGCTGCGCCACGTAGGCTGTCAAATAGATATATAGATAGATATAGGTTACATACACATAACCGCAGTATTAGACGGTCGTCGACACTTATTTCCCACGTGTTGTATTGTACAAGTGTATGTACAATGTGTATTATTACAAGAAGGTTGTAACGCACACGCCATTAGTTATTTTTTTATCCGAGCACGGCAAAGTGACTGCACCACACCTGATGGTAAATGCGATGATTTACAAGGTGGTAGGTAGCTGGTATACCACCACTTTGTCTATTTCTGTCGCCAAGTAATGTGTAAACACTGTTGTGTTTCGGTTTGAAGGACATTGAAGCCAGTGAAACTTAACATCTTATGTCTCGGGGTGACAAGCGTAGTTCAGTGCCATACAGTGATTTGTTATTCAAAGTTCTGTGTGGTGTTGCTTCTGTTTATGGGCAGGCGTGGCGCTTACCATCAGGCGAGCGCCTTGCTCGTCTCGTCACTTAAAAAAATAAAAAAAAATACGATAGACCTACCGCATAGTAGCATCGCCTAAGCTTACATATATGTGTGATGGGAAGCTATGGTGTTAAACAATGGAGTTACATGGATAATTGTGTATTGCATACAACGTACAGTGTTGTAATGAATTTATGTAATATTATGTAATATATTACATGTGATCAATATGTTGGCATATCTTTTTTTATATAGCATAGACCGGCAAACGAGCAAGTGGGTCACGTGATGGTAAGTGATCTTCACCGCCCATGTACGCCTATACTAGACGAATCATAGGCGCGTTGCCGACGTTAAGGGGAAGGGATAATTAAGGGATTGTGAAGAGGAGGGGGATTTTTGCCTCCGGATATCTCGCTCACCATACGAAACGCAGCAGCAAGCCGCTACTTTACGTCGCTTTTCTGTGAGACTTTGACGGCACAAGACTCGTATCTTATTGGGGTCAGGACTATGTAAGTGACTGTTGGGTGTATTTATTTATTTATAACTAGGTTTTGCTCGCGGCTCCGCCCGCGGAATCTGCTTTTCCCGGGTAAAAAAGTAGCCTATGTCTTATTCTGATGTATAAACTATATTATTGTAAAGTTTCATTAAAATCCATTCAGTGGTTTTTACGTGAAAGAGTAACAAATATCCATCCATACTTACAAACTTTCATCCCCTATTTTATCCCCTTAGGGGTGGAATTTATCAAAATCCTTTCTTAGGGGATGCCTACGTCATAGTAGCTATATGCATGCAAAGTCTCAGCCCGATCGGTTTAAAATCGACAAAGTTTCATACAAACTTTCATCCCCTATTTTATCCCCTTAGGGGCGGAATTTATCAAAATCCTCTCTTAGCGGATGCCTACGTCATAACATCTACCTGCATGCCAAATTTCAGCCCGATCCCTCCAGTGGTTTGGGCTGTGCGTTTATAGATCACTATGTCAGTCAGTCACCTTTGAGTTTTATACATTTAGATATATTTGACTTCTCCCCAGGTTCCTGGAGGAAGTGGAGTCCACGGCAGGAGTTGATGGTTACCGTTTCACCCCGCCGGAGGATGTGTTCGCTGATGACGAGCACAACCGGTGCTACTGTCCGGCTGGGCCTCCGTGTGCACGTAACGGACTGTTCAACGTGTCTCTCTGTCAGTACGGTAAGTATTTGTAGTTAGTTAGTAGTTAGTGTAGTTAGTAGTTAGTGTAGTTAGTAGTTAGTGTAGTTAGTAGTTAGTAGTTAGTGTAGTTAGTAGTTAGTGTAGTTAGTGTAGTTAGTAGTTAGTGTAGTTAGTAGTTAGTGTAGTTAGTGTAGTTAGTAGTTAGTGTAGTTAGTGTAGTTAGTAGTTAGTGTAGTTAGTAGTTAGTGTAGTTAGTAGTTAGTGTAGTTAGTAGTTAGTGTAGTTAGTAGTTAGTGTAGTTAGTGTAGTTAGTAGTTAGTGTAGTTTTTGTCTTAAGTGATAACTTCTTATGACTTCTTATGACCGGACCAAAAACAAGCCCACTGAGTTTGTCTAGCTGGATCTTCTCAGGGCTGGGTCGCGCCGCGTTGAATCCAGCGGTAAAGGAAGTCCACTTGAGTTTGTTTCGCCGGGTCTTCTCAAGGTGGGTCGTTTTGGATCCGGTGGTAGTTGTAAAACACGTGCCGTTTCGGTAATGCCTATGGTCCATATCGACGACCCCCCACCAATATATAACGATTCTGGACTAAAATATGGAAAAATAATAATAATAAATAGATTTAGTGTAATTGCCGAGTGTATTTTGATGATGCTATGTATACATTAGTTGATACTGATTTCTATATATAAGTTCCTTTTACTTCTGTACTGACTTGTCATAAGCGCTATTTCAATTGCCTACATGATTAATAAACTATTTCATTTCATTATGGGAGGGTAAACCGCTTCGTAACATAACGCGTTACGGTGCCACTCTGTCTGGCTTCCCTTTCTCTGATGCATACGGCAGCAGTAGGCTGGCTGCTCCGCTCTCACTTTAACCCACATTAGATTAAGTTATTAGATCTACGTGTCCGAACTATTTGTAAGACTATATAATTCGAGTGTTTCCCAACCTTTTTTAGGCCGTTTTTTTTGTTAAATTTGTCACCGATATCTAGCATTGCATTTAAATAACCCAAAGCGAAAGGGTCAAAGTCGCGTCGAGTCCATTTTTAAATTGCCCCCCTTAACTATCAAATTGCCCCCCTGTGGGGCGTGGGCCCCACGTTGGGAAACACTGCCATAAAGTATTTTTTTTATATCATAGGCCGGCAAACGAGCAAGTTGGTCACCTGATGGTAAGTGATCTCCACCGCCCATGTACGCCCACGACCAGAATAATCATGGGCGCGTTGCCGACCTTAAAGGAAAGGGATAATTAGGGATTGGGAAAGGGAGGGGATTCGGGCTTCCGGATATCTCACTCACCGTACGAAACGCAGCAGCAAGCCGCTACTTTACGTCGGTTTTCTGTGAGACAGTGGTAACGACCCGGTCGAGCCAGCCCATTCATGCTGTAGACAAAACTGTCTACAGCGTGGCTCTACCACTCACAAATTGTATTGTTTTTTCCACAGATTCTCCCATCATGCTATCGTTTCCTCATTTCTATCTCGCTGACCCGAGCCTCAGGGAAGCCGTTGAAGGCATCTCACCTCCCGTACCCGAGGATCACAGGCTTTTCATTGATATCCAGCCGGTAAGCATGAAATGAGGAGATCCGTAGAAGAACGAAAGTCACCGACATAGCTCAGCGGATTAGCAAGCTCAAGTGGCAGTGGGCAGCACATAGCTCGCAGAACCGATAACCGATCGGGCAGAAAGGTTCTGGAATGGAGGCCACGTACTGGCAAGCGCAGCGTTGGACGTCCGCCTACAAGGTGGACAGACGACCTGATGAAGGTCGCAGGAAGTCGCTGGATGCAGGCCGCTTCCAACAGGTCGGTCTGGAAATCTTTGGGGGAGGCCTATGTTCAGCAGTGGACGTCCTGTGGCTGATGATGATGATGATGATGAAGTAACATCATTGGCTGGTGGTAGGATATTCATATCCGCCCGGATAGCGACCACCGTGAACATGGTGTTAAAACTTGCCATAGTGATCCACCTTGTGTGGATCGCGTTCCAGGATCAGCTAGGGTCCAGCAGCTAGGGTATCCGGTTCTCCAGAGGGGTTACGACATGACTTGATGGTTGGTTGGGGTGGGTATAGGGGTACATCCTTGTATCCCTGTGCCTGAATCGGTCATCTGTCTGTCCTGTCGCAGGCCCCTCGATTTGCTTCTTCCCTCTCCGAAGAGGCCAAATATATAGAGACTTCGAGCTGATACTGAGCATTTCGTGACACAAAACCCAATATGACTTTTACTCGTGGGACCGTAAGTCCCTCGTAATACACACGATACAGATTAATCTACTGTGGGGTCAGGACTATGTGTGTGACTGTTAGCTGTTGAAGAAAGTTGCTGGTGGGAGGATACTTGTGTCCGACCGGATAGCGACCACCGTACACTGGTGCTAAAACCTGCCATAGTGGCCCACCTTGTGTGGGTCGCGTTCCAGGGTCAGCCAGTGTATATCCGGTTATCCCCAGGGGCATTGCCCCCTGATCCTAACCCTTTTCCCCTTTTCCCTTCCCCTCCCCCTTGGCCCTGGGATGATATACTACGGGTTCGCCAGTATTCCATGAACAGGATCCCGTAGTTCATCCCAGGAACTTTGGCAGGCTGGCATGATCTTGCCGACCTACGACGGACACATTGTTTATCGTTGGTCGACACTATTCTTGGATTGCGCTACACTTACCATCAGGTGTGGCGTAGTCACTTTGTCGAGCCAGGATAAAAAAATAATACATAGCATACCCACTGGTCTGGTAGAGCTGGTCCGTGCCCACCAGTGGGATATTGTACACGGTTGGTTTTGTTTCCCAGGAGATGGGTATCGCGATGCGTGCTCGAGCCCGCATCCAGATCAACTTGGCTGTCTCTCAGGTTGTGGACATCAAGCAGGTGGCGAACTTCCCAGACATCGTGTTCCCTATATTGTGGTTTGAGGAGGTGAGCAAAGAGTTTTTATTGCTTTTTTTATAGCATAGACCGTCAAACGAGCAACTGGGTCACCTGATGGTAAGTCATCTCCATTGTCCATGTACGCTTATATAAGAAGAATCATAGGCGCGTTGCCGTCCTTACAGGGAAGGGATAATTAAGGGATTGGGAAGGGCAGGGGGATTTGGGCCTCCGGATATCTCACTCATCGTAAGAAACGCAGCAGCAAGCCGCTACTTTACGTCAGAATTCGGTGAGACTGTGGTAAATTCGGGTTCGATTCCCGGACCAAGACAAATGTTTGTGTGATCCACAAATATTTGTTTCGCGGTCTGGATGTTGTGAGAGCGAAAGTCTGGGCGCGTTTATATGACACGGAATCCCACCTCGCTCGAATCACTCGAAAAACTAATGTAAACTATATTGACTAAGCCATAATGTTTAATTTTTCGCGTCGTCTAACCGCAGCCACTCTCGTAGTTCCTGATACCCACGACACAAGACTCGCATATTACTGTGGGGTCAGGGTTATGTATGTGACTGTTGGGGTATTTATTATAAATCAAGCATTAAAATTAAATGTTAAAATAATGTTTTTTAAAAAATAAATTATATATTTTTTTTTTTTTTATTGCATAGGCCGGCAAACGAGCAAGTGGGTCACCTGATGGTAAGTGATCTCCACTGCCCATGTACGCCCATTGTACATAAAAAAATACATTTACTTTTGAATTGTATTACATAGCATAAAATAAATATACTTTTGCACTTAACAATAAAATAAAATAAATTTACTTTTGTGTTGTATTACATAACATAAAATAAAATAAATGTACTTTTGCATTTAACAATAAAATTAATATACTTTTAAATACATTAAAATTAATTAATATATGCATGAGTTGGATTACATTAAATTAATTCAATTCGTTTTCTCATATTGTGTAACCTTGTCCCTTACCTTGTTGTAAATGGTTGCCTGGAAGAGATCGCTTATAGTGATAAGGCCGCCACTTGTGGCACATTTTTTCTTTTTTTTATTTATGGCTTTCGCAGTATTATGCATTTAGCCAGTGTCAAGTATAATATATTCTCAAGTTATTTTTACAAGAACGATGAAACACGGGTGCGGTCGATTTCAAGGTCTTGGCGGAGTTTTGGTGTTAACTCCTTTCAGTACGATTCTTAATTCACTTATTTCAATGTTTCTATACACTGTTCATCACCGTCAATGTTTATTGAACAAATCCACACCACTTTTATACAACAAACACAACTCTAAACTAGTTTATGAAATAAATTAAAATAAGCGATGAACTGCACTGTCAGAATTCCCGCCAAAAAACCTTGTGGCACATTTATTTACTTGTTGTTTTTGTCTATTATTGTTTTCTGTTTTTTGTGTGTGTGTCTACAATAAAGAGTTACTATCTAACTATCTATCTTGTTTGTTCCAGGGCATCGACGAGCTGCCCTCCCAGGTGTCATCCCTCCTCCGTTTAGCGACGAAGGTCCCCCCCATAGCGCGCGCCACGCTGGGGTGGGGACTGTCCGCGTTAGGAGCGTTATTAATACTGCTCGCCGTCACATGCCTTATTAGGTAATGTTTCTTTTTTTATAGCATAGGCCGGCAAACGAGCAACTGGGTCACCTGATGGTAAGTGATCTCCACCGCCCATGTACGCACACCATCAAAAGAATCATGGGCGCGTTACCGACCATAAAGGAAAGGGATAATTAGGGATTGGGAAGGGGAGGGGTATTTGGGCCTCCGGATATCTCACTCACCGTACGAAACGCAGCAGCAAGCCGCTACTTTACGTCGGTTTTCTGTGAGACAGTGGTAACGACCCGGTCGAGCCAGCCCATTCATACTGTAGACAAAACTGTCTACAGCGTGGCTCTACCACTCGTGTCTGTTTCTTCTTATAGTCTAATTAATATATTTTCTTATATTCCAGGTCATCGCACCGCCAAAGCACACTGAGGTTAGAAGGTCACGTGGTGGCCAAACCGCCTCCCGCCAAAACGCCCAGCAAAGAGAATGGATACGAACTGAACAGTAGGAGATAATACGTCTGTATTTATACACGTTGGTTGTACGCGTTTTCGCATAATGATGCGTTATTTTCCGCATTTTACCGACATTTTGCGTAATTTCCGCATTTTACCGACATTTTGCGTAATTTCCGCATTTTACCGACATTTTGCGTAAATTTACGAACCAACTGATATGTCGCGTAATTTTCGCTTTTTCATCGACATATTGCGTAATTTACGCAACATGGCTAAGTATTCCGTATGTTATAGCGGCAATGGACTTAATGTTTTTTTATTATGGTGTTGTAAATATTATCTATGTATGTGCAAGTTATTATTTTGTACGCTATTATTTTATATTCCTAGTATTTTATATAAAATTTTAGTCAAATTAAGGTTGTTATTACGAACAAAACACGTTGAATCTCTTTTTTTATGTAACCAGATATTTTGCGTAATCGACAGAAATGCGAAATAGCGTATAACCAACATTTATATACGTTTATGTTTAAGGGTGATCTGAATAATTATATAAATATCTTTTGTAAATTCGGATTATTGATTAAACATTAATTAAATACAAGGGGGCCGCGGGTTGACAGCCAAAACAATGTATTTTTATAGGGATTTTACAACTTATGAGATTTTTATACATGGGCGTCTCTGGGTCAAAAACCCATGCTATTTTCATATCGGATCAATTTGTCCCTTTACCACGAAACAATATACGACTTTGGCACATCCCTCCCTCATATTGAGGGAGTTTGGACTGTAGACTATCCTGTTACCAGATTGTAAGCCAGGATCAACAGGACTCAGACAAAACTTTTTAAGCCTTAACAGTCTTTAAATAAAGTTTGATATCGGTTACAGTGTTTAAAACGTTCTTAGCCAAATTATTAATTTGAAATAAGAGCACACTCGAATGTATTCGTTATTTTTCGGCTCGTTTTTGGTCAATTTTGTTTTTTTATACCGAGTGGCGATTTGGTTACCACATTAAATGAAGCAGCGGTTAAAACTAGCTGATATAAGTTTGTTCAAAGATAAAATAAACATTTATACCAAAAATAAAAATATGCAACTTTCAAACAAAATAAATACCTTAAATATTGCCACGAAATACAACACCGTGTTAAATAGTAGTCATCATCATTAGCCACAGGACGTCCACTGCTGAACATAGGCCTCCCCCAAAGATTTCCAGACCGACCTGTTGGAAGCGGCCTGCATCCAGCGACTTCCTGCGACCTTTATCAGGTCTGCCCACCTTGTAGGTGGACGTCCAACGCTGCGCTTGCCAGTACGTGGCCTCCATTCCAGAACCTTAGTTAATAGTAGTCAATGACCTGTAAAAGCGGCGACATCGCAGCGATAGGTACTTTGTCTTACGCATCGCCGCTCGTGCGTTATTGACCTAGCAGTATTTGTCAGGTGATATCCTTACGCATTTACATGATGTTCTCAAATGTTAAATCAGAAAAAAATGTCCCTTGACTAAGATATCGTGGGTATTTCATTTATTTTTTGTGTATTGTTAAAGAATGACATGTAGTATACGTGGTATCATTTAATGTGATATTCTAATCGCCACACAGTATATTGATCAATTCATTTGTGTGCACGGTGCTATGGTGTGTTGTTATAGACACAATGACTGTGCTTCTATAGATACACGACGACGGCTATAAGTTCAAACACACGTAGCAAAGCGTGCAAAATTGAGCTAAATTATACAGGATGTAAGGGAAATGCTACCGAAATTAACACAAGTGTTAGTGCTGATGATTACGGACTTGATACCAATTAAAAATAATCGCGAAATATAACTATTATTTATATTCTACGGAGATCGCAAAATTAATCTTTTAAATAGTTATTTTTTTATAATATAGACCTGTAACGGTATTACAAAAAAAGAAAGTAAAAAAATCGCGTAATGTATTTTTTTTTTATTTTACATAGTTCGTTAAAATAACTCTTTCAATACTTTCTTTTATCAAATAGTTCTGTTAAGCTATAAAAAAAATCAGTAAAAATAATCGCGAAATCAATTTTTTTATGGTATAGTCCACACAGATCGTTAAAATAATATTTTTTATACTTTTTTTTACAATATAGATCTGTAACGGTATTAAAAAAATCAGCTGACACTCGGGTCGATAGACATGCGAGAGCGGTGTAGACGCGTGGTCGTAAAAATGATAGGTAGTTTTATGCCGCATTTTTTTTTGTTGTACTATGTACGTAATCATCAGCAATACCACCTCTGATAGTTTTCAAATGCGTTTCTTTTACACACAGTATACGAAATAAAATTTACGCAGAGACGCCCAGATATACTATATACAAAGCAACATTTAGGCATCGAAAAACCGTTGCTTAGATTTAGATAATGACTTTTTATAAAGGTGCTACTTTTGAAATTATTCCGATCATACAATATACTCAAAATAACTTGTCCAGACTGAAGTATATCACTTCACCCGCCCTCTACACCTCCCACCACCCTTTAGTCTATGAAAAAAAAACGACACCGCGAGGGACTAACGCAACGACGGACAAACTATTTTGCAATTTTTTTCAAATTTTAATAGAAGAATTTGAAAAAAAGCTTGAGGAATAATTTTAAAATTATAACCTAATTTTTTTACAATATATCGGTATTTCAGTTTTATTAAAAACTCCTTAAAGTCGAGAAAAAATTAAGAGAAGTGGCTTTACAACGTTTTTTCAACTTTTTTCTTGTAATTACAGTTTCGCGTTTGTTAAAAAATATGTGAAATCTTTAAAGTAAAAAAATATTTTTTGACACGTTTGGATCTGATGTATCGATATGTGTAATGTATACATAAAACTCCGTCCATAGTTTTAAATTACTTTTTTTATAAACATGAACTGGTTACGTCACAAGTTTTATATAAATCTGATATATTATTATTATTTAAACTATTATATTACCTAAAAAAAAATACGTTAAGTTTTGAATTAAAAATTCTATTTTTTTCAATGCGAGAATTTGTACAATACATAAAAATAACTTGTCCGGGCTGAAGTTACCCCCACCCTCTACTCCTCCCTCCCCTATAGACCCTGAAAAAAATATTTCAGACTTGTCAGGTTGTTTTTAGCGTATTGTATGTTTTTTAATTGGTGATTTGTGACGTCAGAGGTGCCTCAACGGACAATGTTAATCTTGTAAATCGGTTTTAATTATTTTGACTATATTATGTAAATAATTAACACAGCAACACATAGATGCAAATAAAATTTCAGAACAGTCATAATAAGATAATGTAGACATATTTAAAAACTTAACAGATTTTGTAAATGAGAATTTTGAAGTGAGTGGTGTGTACCAATCCGCTTTAGATGAGCGTGATGAACTAAAGATTAACTCCTTTCGATACTAGATCCCACCAGTGGGATAGTTGTACACAGGGCTCAAAATATACATAAAATCTTATGATCCACGACACGCCATACAGTTTCTATAGATGACCATTTTACAAGGCGTGTGTGTGTGCGTGGTGTGTGGGCCGGCGTGGCGCTTACCATCAGGCGAGCGCCTTTCTCGTCTCGTCATTCAATCAAATAAAAACAACTGTCAGGTATATGTAACGACCCTTAAATATGACCACACCTTTTTGTAACACGTGTATTTTTACATAAATCATAGAAAAGGATAAAAAATGAAGTCTATGTGTTGTTGTGATTTAGAGGTTTATTAAAGGGATTATAAATGGCGTTTATCTTACCGTTAGTACTAGATACTAGTCTTAGCACGGGGTTCCGTCCAATAGTATTAAATCTACGTTTGCGAACAAAAAATTGACTCTTTTTGCTATTGATTTAATAAGAGACAAATGTTTGACTTGGAGGGGGGGGGGGGTTAAGAGCATTGTTTACTTTTGCTGTCAAGTGGGATCGGGGGGGTAAAGTTGTAATAAATCTGCTTACGTAATACTTGAACGGCCCCTATATACAAAATAAGACTTTTTTACACAATCCTTTGACGGCAGGCGTATAATAAATCAGTTTCATCGCATTCGGATGAATGATATATAAACTCTTAGAATGACAAAAAACAACTGGTCAAAGAAACTGGTAATTTTACTTGCCGCATCCAAAAAACAATAGGTACGGACACCCAAATCCCCCTCCCCTTTCTTATTATTAATCCCTTAATTATCCCTTCCCTTTGAGGTCGGCAACCTGCCTGATTCTATTGGTATTGTAGGCGTACATGGGCGGTGGAGATCACTTACCATCAGGTGACCCACTTGCTCGTTTACTAATATATATATATATAGGCACACTGATAGTGCTGGTGATTACGGACATAGTACCACTATAAAAATGCGATTTTTTTTTTAGTGATATATTCGTATCTCACCCACACTACCACCTCTCTTAGTTTTCATAAGCTTTTCCCTTAAAACCAATATAATCTTTAATATTCATCACAATAATTATTTTGAGGGAAGTTTTTGAACAGAAATTACTAGGAAAAAAAACCTAATGGGGTGGGCTTATTTTTTGTTCGCAAGTATTTTACATTATTATGGATAATATTGATGATTTCTACAAATACATCAAACCGATGGGCAATTTGTGTAGCAAAGACTGTAAAAAAACATTTTGAAGGTTTACAATTTTTTATACTGTTTTTTTTTAGAAAAAATATTAATCATGTGTTATTGTGCCTATAAAATATTTTTGAATCACTTTTTTGCGATATTATTGAAATAACTCGATCGTATTTTAAAAATATTAGCTAATATTTTATTAGTTTGAAAAGTATTAGTATTTTAGAAATATTAGCTTAAAATACTAATATTTTTTAAACGAATAATTTTTGGTTTAAAATACGGGACAACGACCCAACTTTTCGTACCGAACATTAGATATATTATTCGAACTATGTCCAACCGTTTGTATATCGGCCGGGTCATTTTTGACCGAATCGTTGCGATCAAAGCGCGAAGGCGACAGTAACTAAAGATTTATATTAAAATGTATGCTCAAATGGATAGATTAATAACATAGCTTTGTACGAGAAATAATTGTTGAAATTGGAGTGAAATTATTGGGCATTATGAAGCCCAACGTCTTTACTCATGACACGTGCGCTGTGTTTGTAATTCTAAGTTCTTGGTATTGCTAGTGTATAAGCAGGCTTACCATCAGGCGACCTGATGGTCTTTATTCATGTGGTTAGAAACCAAGCGAGCCAATCTTTACCATGTCACCATGGTAGTCATCTGCGCAGTGGGTTGTAGTGGCTTAAAATGTTAATCAGATATCGCGCGAAAAAGATAAAATTCCGTTGTCTATTTAAATATATTGTCTGTGGAAGTGAAGTGATTGGCAAAAACTTTTCATACTGTGATTTCTCGTATGAAGACATGAATGTATACTTTGTTAAAAATCGTTTGTGACTTGTAAATATAAATAAAGGTGTAAGTTATGTACAATGGGTTTTATTTATCTACACTGAGGTACTTGATGGAGGTTTCTTCAAAGTGTATCATCAATGTGATTGATGAGGTTTTTTTTTTATAGCATAGGCCGGCAAACGAGCAAGTGGGTCATCTGATGGTAAGTGATCTCCACCGCGCATGTACGCTCACGACCAGAAGAATCATGGGCGCGTTGCCGACCTTAAAGGAAAGGGATAATTAGGAATTGGGAAGAGTAGGGGATTTGGGCTTCCGGTTATCTCACTCATCGTACGAAACGCAGCAGCGAGCAGCTACTTTACGTCGGTTTTATGTGAGGCAGTGGTAACGACCCGGTCGAGCCAGCCCATTCATGTTGTAGACAAAACTTTCTACAGCGTGGCTCTATCACTCTAATTGACTCGAGTGGTAACTCGTGTGCAAACGAACTCGAGTCACATTTGTTTAAACTCGAATACGAGTTTAACAAATTCATTCGAGTAGGAAACGACTCGAGTCGCATCACTACTCGAGACACCGAATCCACTCGGCGCGCCGAGTTGACTCGGTAACTCCAATGCAAACGAACTCGAGTCAAATTTGTTTTCACTCGAGTTAAGAGTTTAACAAATTCACTCGAGTAAAAATCGACTCGAGTCTCATCACTACAGTGAAACACATAAATAAAAGGTATTTCTAAAATATAAACACATATATATATATATATATATATATATATGTTATTATCATTTAATAAACACACGTTTACGGTACACAGTACGTTTCGTTTTTACAAAAAAAAACCAATCGTTACATACTAAGTCCAAAGATTACATCATTTATTAAATATCTCAACAATTCCCATTTTTTTAAATTAATACAGGCAAGAATTTTTCTCAATTATAATCACTGTCAATTACAAAACTGGTCATTCAGTTCATTTAACTGAATATGAGATAAGGAATATCATAGTTTAAAAATAAAAACACATTTTTTTCATTTATACAAGTAAATTGAAATTAAGTAATTTAACTTAATCTGGGTATATGGAACATCATATTTTTACAAAAATATTTCAATATTTTTATAAGTATGTTTTTTTGTATATTAGAGAAAAAAATAACCCTATTTTGCATAGTAGGTGCTACAGGTGTTTTAAGTAGATAAAAAAATCATCTTTAACGGACGACATAAAATACATTTTTATTTTAATAATATGCATTTAAATATTTTTTTTATAAATATGCAATGTTAGAATATGTTATAAATATTATAATGTAAATATAAAATTATTAAATATTTTCAATGCATAAGCGATTAAAAGTTGGCTCCGTGATAATACTGTGGCCTTAATTTAACACTGAAAACTAAACCTTATTCCTTTATGCATATGTAAGGTGTTAGAGCAACTTTAGTCAAAAGAGTACTGTTTTGGACATAAATTGCTCTAACTCCTTGAATTCATTCAACATTTACAACCATCACTGGGAATTGCTGAGTAAAAAAAAATTAAAAATTTTGAAAAAAATACACATTACATTTTTTTAGAATATTCAAATCATCCAATCCCTTAATAACTATTATCCTAGACTCAACGTTCTGACCTGGGTCATAACATAAACCCACCATATTATTCAACAATTTCATATACTAAATACAAAATGCATAATCAATTCATAACAATTTCGAAAAAAAAACATGCAAGCATGTACAACCCACCCTTTAATTGCTTATACAAAATATCTTTTGTATACGTTGATACGTCAATTTGACAGACTGTAGTTTTATACTGTGGCAATAGGGATGGTGGGAATAAATTACCCGTGTCAGAATCGATGGATCTACATATAACGATCCTTGGGTCAATAGTGACCCGTGGACCACAAAAAGAACATAACATAAACCCTTTATTATATTATCACTCTCGAGAATATGGTGGTAAAGGCAACCAATGAATATATTATAACAAAACTATTGCATAAAAGAACAAATCAGTGTAATAGAATTTAAAATTATTTCACTGTTTATTTTAATCACAGTATGTTATACAAGAAATATTATTATGGATGTTCTATGTTACATTAGGTCTACGTTATCGAACTTCGATTCGTTTCGTTTTAAATTCGAAACGAAGCAACGAAGTTCGAAACATACATAGAGTGCACTAGGTATAGAATAGCCATTACAATAATATTTTTGATTTGTATTACTATCAGAAATATAATTTGTAACTAAAAACGTATGTGAAAAATAATTGATTATTCCTATTTATTGTTTTTTCATAGAATACTTTGTTTAATTGAAAAAAATAATTAAAAAGTACAAAGTTATTATAGTTAATTCATTAAGTTTATTATTTTTTTAATTAGTTTAATATTTTTTTAATTAGTTAAGTTATTATAATAAGACATAATCCCCATTTATAAACATGTTTTAACGACTTTTTTGTTTATTTATATTTTATATTAGAAATATTATTATCGTTATGGATATTCTAGGGTACATTAGGTCTACGTTTTCGAACTTCGTCGATTCGTATCGTTTTATAGAATAGGTACCCATATACATGCTATTCGTATGCGGCTATACATATCGTCGAAGAAGTACCAATACCTCCTAACTGACAATTTAGTCCAAAATTACTTTTTTTATTACAATAGACGTAAACATAAACCACATCCCTTAGTAACTAATAAAAAGGTAATGTATTGGAAACTATATAATATCAATAGTTGATCAAAATAAAAAAAAAAACCTTATTTTAAACAGTTTTTGTAAAAAAAAACCTTATTTTAAACAGTCTGGTGTAAAATTAGATTCTCAACACTTAGGAGGTATTGGTACTTCATCGACGATATCAGGGGTATAGAATCAAAACTGGTTGTGTCCACCAATTTTATAAAATGGTTTTTTAATGGTAACATTTTCATTTCGGGATTGCGTAATACCTCTAAAATCAATTTAGTATCAAACATGGCTCAGTTTCTAGTAATTTCAAATAAAAAATTAAGTTTAGTATCAAACTTGGTTTCGTCCCCGTGAATTGAGTTTCAAAGTTGGTTACGTCCAAATTAACCAATGGGAGTGCTCCATTTCAAACCAAACAGTAATGGCCACACCTCAGATTCCTTGCAAAGAGCTCGTTGTTTTTGTTTAATTTTTAATAATAAATACCAAGTTTTATTGTGTTATCTATTGTGAATCCTCAAAATGAATGTAAATCCTACACCTGTTGGTAAAAATAATGCAAGAAAACGAACACCACAGCCCGAAAAATGGAAAGCAAATCAAGCAAAAAAACTGAGGTAAGTGTGAATTTTCCAGGGACGTATTCCTGGTCCTGAGGTCTGTTTGACTGTTTGCTAGTATTTAATTTTAATGAAAATTGTAACTAAATGATTTTAAGTTGTCTAAAATTTTGAATGTAATTTTGATAAATGTGAAATTAATGTTTTTGCTATGGAAAAAACAACGTAGAAACAGGGTAAATTGCGTAAAATTCGGGATGGGGATGAATAGGTATATTTTGAGATAATATGTTGATTATTTTCCGTTAATTATATTAGGTTAATTTGATCGACAAAACGCCAATTTCATATCTAAGGACCTAATATTTTATCCTAAGGAGTGCTTTTTTTTAACCCATTTTTATTTTGTTTTAGGTATACTGCAAAGACTTTGCCAAGAACACCACGTTGCGAACATAAAAGCAAAGCATTTGAATGTAATAAAATTACGGGTCCTGTGTTGCGCAAATTTCATACGGCATTCTATAAAAATGCGAAAAAGTCTTATCAAGATGCAATTATATTAAAATGCTGCCAAGCGATTCCTATAAAAAGAAAAAGACCTAGGACTCAGTCCTCTTCGAAAGCCACCAAGCAATATAATATACAATATCACATAAAAGTCGATAGAAAATCTTTACATGTGTGCCAAAAAATGTTTTTAGCAGCTCTTTGCTTAAAGAAAGGACGCGTTGTCAATTTAGTTTCAAGATCTTTTGAAACTGGCGAGTTTCCTGTACAAAAACGGGGAGGTGATCACAAAAGCCATTTATATAGGGACAAAAAGGCGAAGAGGCACCACTTTTACTTATTTAAGTTAGAAGGTTAAAGAAAATATTCTATGCTAAGTCTAATTATTTAATGATCGTAATAAATATTGCTACATAAAATAAGTTTTATTTGATTATTAAGTCCTAGTTCTTAAATCCGACCCTGACTAACCTGTTGGAATCAAACTTGGTTAAGTCCTGTGAACTTGGTATCAAACTAGGTTATGTCCAGTGCTTGGGAACAAAACTGGTTACGTCCAACTATTATTTATTTTTTTTGCCTATTTCTGCTATATTAAGCACGATATTATGATAACATTGTAATGAGAAAGTTACTCTTCATTTATTTAAATTTAGTATATGGCAGTAAAGCGTTGGGAATACAAATGATACGTTTTTTTTATATACTGTGATTTTTTTTTCTAAGGACATAACCAGTTTTGTTTCTATACCCCTGATATATATTATAATGCGTGCAGTATCCGACCGCATATCGCGGCATGAAGTGGCTCATGGAAAGCGAAGCAATAGTTTTGTCAATAAGTATAGACAATTCTTACCACAACCACAAAGTTCTCAACAATTATACTAAATAAGTTATAAAATTACATATATAAATACATATTTATACCGAAAAACACTAACTAACACACAGACAATAATTCAACTTGGTCATTAATTCATTTAGATTATGCCTCTCTGACGTCAATTTTAACATAATTTCTGTAGCCATTAACGAAGCATAAACCATTTTCTGTATTCAGTAACGGTGTTTAAAAAAATATATGGTTCTGAATATGAAAATAATTGAATTCTAATAAGTGAGTTAATGACAATTATAGTTAACTGACGTCTTTTAATGCAACAGTTAGAAATTAAACCGGACGTAACTATATACTTAATTGCAAGAAACTTTACTTCTTTCGACGTCTCATAATCTTCGAATTAATTTTTCTATCGGCCTTATTACAAAACGTACACTAAGCTTAATAATTTTAAACCATCCAGCTTCTATGCATAGTTGTTATGGATTAGCCCGCTTAGCATGGGCCCACGAGATATCTCGCGCTCAAGAAACCTTTATCGATATCGATAAGTATGCTGTAATATGCACCCCACAATATAGTGACACATAGACAATTTCTTTTCGCGTTATTTTATTTATCACCAATAAAGTGACCACACATACTTGATGATTGATAAGTGGAGTGCAATTCAAAAATAGTTAGCGCGAAGAAAAGGCGACTAAATTACCTCAAGGCCTTATGTTAAGCCAGCAAAACTAAACTTAGTCTACGTTTCGTATAAGACCGCAAAGTTTTACGGCATTTCGTCACTAATATTTCAATATTGAACCAAATCGGTAGAGCTCAAAAGTTTCTTGCAACTAACATTTCCATCGACCTTCAAAAATAAGTTATCTCCTACAATCTAACGAAGCGGTTCTAATTCAGCCTATTTTAGAAAAAAAATCCAATGTGAAGATTATTTTAGGTGTTTACTAAAGTTCAGCATAAGTCGGTATAAATGGATATATGGCTACATTCCAAAAAAATTTGCTATAAATAAAAAAAACAAATTAAAATCAAATTAGAAAAAAACTAATTTAAATTATTATACTTTTATCATTTTCACAGGACCAGACTGCGAACTTAGCATTACATTACTTAACATATACAATGTGTTACGGAAATATGTGGTTATATGTAAATTACCGAAACTTATCGATAATCATTCGTTTATTACTCTCGATAATGCTCACATCCCTATAACGTGCGTGAGCAAGAATAACACTGGAGTGAGACAAATGGTCAACTGTTTATCATTTAGTTTGTTTTTTGTTTCTCATTCGATAAAAAGGAATTTATTTATGTCCTAGCGATGCATTCGGATTTAATACTAAGGGGGGTGAAATACGGTACTACGGGGGGTGAAACACTTTATCGAGCCTAAATTTGACCACACTATTCTGAAACACGGTATATATGGGTAAAATAACCATGAATAATTTGCTATTTTACCAAGCAAACATAGCTAGCCTGGGAACTTTCGTGTTTTACTCATCAAGACAGTGTTGTATGTCTTATTCCCCAAAGGGACTCCGTCTTGTCTCCACGCATCTCTTTCTTAGCCGAAAACGACCCAGCAGTACCATTTAGTACCAGTCACAGCTACTTCGTTTTATCGGCAACCTTTCTCTTCTTAGCGGGCTGGCGTATCGGTTTCGGACTGTGGTTCCCCGGTTCAATTTTCAAATCCTTTATAACAACCGCTCTCCCAGCTTTGACCACGGCTTTCTCATCGCCATTTGTTACAAAATTCTGAAACTCCTTATCGAACTTCCCGCTTTCTGTCGGTTTACGTTTCCTAGATTGACCGGGCGCTAGCAATATGTTCTCTGTAATAACCAATTTGGGAGCGACCACGTCTTTTTTCACATTGTGAATTACTTTCGTTGGTATACTTTTCTTCTCCATTTCCATAATGTTAATGTTGCCTTCACTGTTCTTTATTAGCATATACGATTCGAAACTTTTAGTTGCCTCCGGCATCAGACCGTTGAAGCAGTTAATTGATGTTAGTTTGTTAGCAACCATAGTAGACAGGGGACCTATATTAAATTCTGTGAGTAATATATTGACGTTGGATCCGGAATGATTGGCTATGGATGGATCTGCGCCGTTTTCTACCAAAGCTTCTATAGTGCGACGGAAATTCGGAGAAACGACGGTTTTGTCGCCCTGTGCTGTAAACAAGAACGAAATTTGGCTATCACTGGCATCAGGGTTGATGTATGAACTTGATTTGGCTATTAATGTACACCCAATAGACAATGATACAAAATAGAAACCCTATTATAAAAACACAATCAAAATTGGTTGAAAGTATGGTACAGTCCAAACATAATGTCGGCTATCAAGAGACATGGTGATTTTCGATGGTCGGCAGAATTATGCCTCAAGGTACTGGATATATACTGGCTGACCCCAGAATGCGAGTCCCCTGTACGAGCCACTATGACCAGTTTTAACCAGTGTATGTTTAACTATAAAATTGAAACATCATTTTTTTTCATTTTACCATCAAAAAATAAAATCTTTTTTGCTCATCATATGTTGTATTGTCACCCTGTAGACAGTTTTGTCAACAGCATGAATGGGCCGACTCGACCGGGTTGTTACCATTGCCTCAAAGAAAACTGACTTAAAATAGTGGCTTGCGTGGCGTTTCGTGCGGTGAGTGAGATATCCGGAGGCACAAATCCCCCTCCCCTTCCAAATCCCTTAATTATCCCTTCCTTTTAAAGTCGGCAACGCGCCTATGATTCTTCTAGTGTTGTAGGCGTACATGGGCGGAGGAGATCACTTACCATCAAGTGATCCACTTGCTCGTTTTCCGGTTTATGTTTTATAAAAAAAAATCGAAAAATATAAATTCCAAAAACAAAAACACGTTTCTTTATTTAAAAAAAACAGCCAGTCTTCGTGTTAAAAAGCATGTTGCGGTAACACCACTGCGAGTGGGTTAAGGGCACGGGGAAAATTAAAAAAAAAACACTCACCTATACAATCGTTGCAAGCGGCCCCTACTGACAGATACAAAGCGGTGTTGCCACACGTTGGCATCTGTTTGTTGATGGTCGTCGGCGCGATACGTATCAACGTCTCGACATTTTCCCCCAAGCCCAACTTACCGGCCAACATGAGCGGCGTGTAACCTGGAATACGTACACAGATATACAGTTTTATAACAAAAACCCTGTTGGCCCTGTAGATATACAGGATTATTTTTAAAACACTGACAACCTCGCAGGAGTAGATTCCTAAGGTCATTTGCTACTACTTTTGTTCTACGACTTTTCATAATTTGTTAGATTTTATTCTCATACAAAAATAATTATGAATTTAATTTCCGTCTTAAGTGTTACTGCGCGCATCGCAGATTACGTGATACACGCAGCGCGCGCGTCAGTTCAATGACCGGCCGCGCCGTATCGATCGATAATACCTACACCCAGCCGTCAGCTGATTTCACTATGGCCCGCGCGCGAGCGCGCGTCGGGTCGTTCGTTTATGACTGAAACGTAGAGTGTAGACGTACGAACACAAACACTACACAACAAACAATTGTAAAATTATTTTTCTTATGTATTGAGTTATGTCCAAACTCGTAGAACAAAAGTTGTTCCTTATGGGGTCAGCTATATGGCCCTGTGAGGTTGTCAGTGTTTTAAAAATAACCCTGTATAGTAGGGTGGGCCAAAAAAACTTAATTTTTTTTATTAGTCACCATGAAAATATCATCCGAGATGACAAAAAAAAAATCTGGTAAAGTTTCAGCTCTTAATATTTATATTATTTACTAGCTTTTGCTCGCGACCCTGTCCGCGTGAATCTAATTTTGTATGAGATCCCACGGGAACGGACTATCTGAATACAATATATTGTAAGGTTTATTTGGGCCCTTTGGGGGTTGAAATTTCAAGAAAAAAATACCCTATGTCTAACCCTGGGTCATCAACTATATTTGTACCAAAATTCATTAAAAGCGGTTCAGCGGTTTAGATTTTTCATACAAACTTTAATCCCCTATTAAAACCCTTCAGGGGTTGATTTTTGAAAAACATAGTGGCCTATGTCCTATTCTGATGTATAAGCTATATTATTGTAAAGTTTCATTAAAATCCATTCAATAGTTTTTACGTGAAAGAGTAACAAACATACATCCATCCATCCATCCATCTATACTTACAAACTTTCACGTTTATAATATTAGTAGGATATTTTATTTTATTTTTTTCTTTGTGATTTTCGATTTCCCATTTAAATAACACAGGATTTTGTTTGGATTTTCAATGTATGCATAGGAAATTTAACGATCTACAAAAAAGGTCTGTTTGGCTAAGTCGACTCATTTAAAAGTTATTTGAGATTAAAGTCCAACCATTTTTATTTTTTGATTCAATTTGTATTTTTTTTTCCGTATGGTGTACATTAGCTGGCCCAAAATGTAACATGTCCTTTTAGTTTTCTGCACAATATAAACTTTATTCCTAATCTCACACTCTTCTATACACGCAATATGCTTAAAAAATCATTTTTTTTAAGTTAAACTTCTTTAGCATCGTTGTGGTTTGAAAATTCGATGAAACGAAAAAGCGACAGTAAAAAGAGACAAACATTTATAAATAGGATTTAGCCTGCGAGAGAGTGAGATAGATTACAAGTATGCTATCATGTGTCTTTGCGCCTGCGTACAACGAAGCCTTCGGAAAATGTGTCAATCAACGTGGTATACCATTCACGTGTATTATATCTTTGCATTTGCGTATAAAAATTAATTCAAATTATTCTGAAGTTTCACTTCTGCCGTGTATGAATTGCACACACACACTTTTTTTACCACATATAAAACTTAAACAGCGATAGCTCAGCGGGACGTAGTACGGACTGTCGAGACGAAAGTCGCAGGTTCGAAACCAGCCCCAAGTGCATACACCACTGACTTTTAAGTTACGTGTGTATTAATTGTTAATTATCGGTTGCTTTAACGGCGAAGGAAACATCGTGAGGAAACCGGCATCCCTGAGAACTCGATAAGATTATTCGAAGGTATGTGAAGTCTGCCAACCCGCATTAGGCCAGCGTGGTGGACTAAGGCCTAACCCCTCTCATTCAGTAGAGGAGGCCCGTGCCCAGCAGTGGGACGTGTATAATACAGGGCTAGTAAAAATATATATATAACTCACCATTCAAATCGCACATAGAACACATCCTGCCTAAAAGGAGTCTGGCCAATCTGTCATCGGGCATGCTCTCGTAATTGGCCTGCCATAATTCGTCATTTTGTTCCAAAATGTTCCTTTAATGGGACAAAAAAACATATTAACATAATAATAGGGTGGCGTTCTATTACCTAACTTGAGGATGGACAATTATACGCAAGTGTTGAGTAGCATGGTTTAATCGCGACTGTATGTATAGAACTACTTACTGGCGGGCGCAGCCGCCTCTATAATATATCTTTTTTGCTGGTGGGAGGATACTTGTATCCGACCGGATAGCGACAACCGTACACTGGTGCTAAAACCTGCCATAGTGGCCCACCTTATGTGGGTCGCGTTCCAGGGTCAGCTAGTGTATATCCGGTTCTCCCCAGGGGGCTTGCCCCCTGATCCTAACCCTTTTCCCATCCCTTTTTCCTTCCCCTCCCCCTTGGTCCTTTGGCAGGCCGGCATGATCTTGCCGACCTACGATGGACACATTGTTTATCGTTGGTCGACACTATTCTTGGATTGCGCTACACTTACCATCAGGTGTAGCGTAGTCACTATGCCGAGCCTGGCTAAAAAATAAAAAAAAAAATACCTAGAAAAACTACATACTAAGCATATATTGCATTCGTCACTCACGCTATCACAAACATAACCTACTTTACATGTGTGTCCCTACAGTGAGGTAACTTGATTTTTTTAATAAGTCTTAAAAATACAAAGTGTTACAAAAAGGCATATAAGCGCCGCGCCTGCCGATAAACAGAAGCAACACCACACAGAACTTTGAATTACAAAGCACTGCATTTCACTGGACTGCGCTCGTCACCACGAGACATGAGATGTTAAGTCACAATGCCCAGTAATTTCGCTGGCTTCAATGTCCTTCGAACCGAAACACCAGTGCTTACACACTGTTGCTTGACGAAAATAGACGGCGCGGTGGTACCAACCCAGACGGCCTCTCGCATACGAGGGACCTACCACCTTGTAAATTATTCAAGTAACCCAATTACTCGTCCGCTGAGTTCTGCCGTAAAAGAAGTATCTCATAATCTCTGCTTACGTTTATGCGATGAATGTTTATAAAGACTGACACGTCACTCGACGATTGTCTGTACTCGCATCATACAATTGTGATTTATCAAACAATACGGGGCGTAAATGTATAAACAACGTATCAAATGTTTTTTTTTATCCTGGCTCGGCAAAGTGACTACGCTACACCTGATGGTAAGTGTAGCGCAATCCAAGAATAGTGTCGACCAACGATAAACAATGTGTCCATCGTAGGTCGGCAAGATCATGCCGGCCTGCCAAAGTTCCCGGGATGAACTACGGGGTCCCTGCTAACGGAATACTGGCGACCCCGCAGTATCTCATCCCAGGGCCAAGGGAAGGAAAAAGGGATGGGAAAAGGGTTAGGGGATCAGGGGGCAGGCCCCCCGGGGAGAGCCGGATATCCACTGGCTGACCCTGGAACGCGACCCACACAAGGTGGGCCACTATGGCAGGTTTTAGCACCAGTGTACGGTGGTCGCTATCCGGTCGGATACAAGTATCCTCCCACCAGCAAATCATGCTAAGCCGTCGATGTTTTCATTTCGGAGAATAATTTTTTCAACCATACCTCGGTTTCTTCATGCAATGATCCACGATGGCTTGAAGGTGGGCGTGTGGCATTTCTGCGGCGTGGTGTATTGATGTTTTCTGGTCTGAGTCAGCCAGTAGTGGGTTCGCACCGAAGCGTAGCAGGATCGTAGTCAAGTTAGGGAGGTCTTTCAGTATCGCCATTTTTAACGGGGTCTGTAAAATATACATACATAAATACATAACATACATTTGACGAGTGGTAGAGCCACGCTGTAGACAATTTTGTCTATAGCATGAATGGGCCGGCTCGACCGGGTCGTTACCACTGTCTCACAGAAAACCGACGTAAAGTAGCGACTTCCTGCTGCGTTTCGTACGGTGAGTGAGATATCCGGAGGTCCAAATCCCCCTCCCCTTCCCAATCCCCAATTATCCCTTTCCTTTAAGGTCGGCAACGTGCCCATGATTCCTCTGGTATTGTGGGCGTACATGAGCAGTGGAGATCACTTACCATCAGGTGACCCACTGGCTCGTTTGCCGGCCTATGCTATATATAAAAAAAACATAAGCAGCGATAGCTCAGCAGGGAGTGGTACGAACTGTCGAGACGAAAGTCGAAGGTTCAAAACCAGCCCCCAAGAGAGTGCACCTCTGACTTTTCTAAGTTACGTGTATCATCATCATCAACAGTCACAGGACGTCCACTGCTGAACATAGGCCTCCCCCAAATATTTCCACACCGACCTGTTGGAAGCGACCTGCATCCAGCGACTCCCTGCGACCTTTATCAGGTCTTTATCTTTGTTTTACGTGTATATTAATTGTTAATTATCACTTGCTTTAACGGTGAAGGAAACATCGTCAGGAAACCTGCATACCTGAGGATTCGATAAGATTTTTCGAAGGTATGTGAAGTCTGCCAACCCGCATTAGGCCAGCGTGGTGGAGTAAGGCCTAACCCCTCTCATTCAGTAGAGGAGGCCCGTGCCCAGCAGTGGGACGTATATAATACAGGGCTAGTATTATTATTATTACAAATACACACCCACTCACGCCTGTAATCCCCGAAGGGGTAGGCAGAGATGTAACCAGTACACCCAGATTTCGCACAGCATATTTCCGACCTATGAATCGAACCCGCGGCCTCATATTTCACAGCCGGTTACTCGCCCACTGCGCCACGGAGGCCATCAAATGAGACAACTTCTACATTGACAGCCTCTATAGCGCAGTGGCCGAACTGCCGGTTGTGAAACGAGAGGCCGCGGGTTCGATCCCCGCACCGAGACAAATGATTGTGTCATCCACAATATGTTTCGGGTCTGGGTGTTGTGAGACCGGAAGTCACTCGTAGTTCCTGAAACCCACGACACAAGACTCGTACCTTACTGTGGGGTCAGGACTATGTGTGTGACTGTTGGGTTTTTTAAAAAAAAAAATAACCTGTGACCTTATTATAAATACACTGGCCTTCATAAATAACACTACGATAAACAAGGTGGTTTTTCCTTTACTAATTAATAAACTAATTTTATACTAGCTTTTGCTCGCGACCCTGTCCGCGTGAATGTAATTATGTATTAGATCCCACGGGAACGGACTATCTGAATACAATATATTGTAAGTTTTACGCTAGATCATATACTTATGTGCCAAATTTCATCCCAGTTTGTTCAGCCGGTAAATTATGATAGACCAGAAGCGATAGCAGTATTTCGCCATCAAAAAGCTTTCATTCAAACTTTCATCGCCTATTTGGGCCCTTTAGGGGTTGAAATTTAAAGAAAAAAATACGCTATTTTTAACCCTGGGTCATCAACTATATTTGTGCCAAAATTCATTGAAATCGGTTCAGCGGTTTAGATTTTTCATACAAACTTTCAGCGTTTATAATATTGGTAGGATAGGATTACGTGTCTCGTTGTTTGTCCGCGATGAACTCCTAAACTACTCAACCGATTTTAATCAAATTTTGCAAACTGTGTGCAGTTTGATCCAAATTCAGAGATAGAATAGTTTACATCTCAATTTATAGTCGCAATATTTTTTATTGCAAATTATTAGTTATAATTATCAGTGAGTTCCATAAGATTCTAACAGATGGCGGTGTAAGGTAATTTATCAGCTGGATTGAGTAAGTATCCGATAGATGGCGCATACTTTGTTAAATAGTTTACTAGTATTTAACATATGCCTTAGCCACAGCAACGCGTGGCCGGGTCCGCTAGTTTTGTTATAAATTACTAGCACAAACATTAATTAGTGAGCAATCAATAGATTTACCCTATTCATTATTATTTCCTAGTATATTTTTTTGTTGTTTTAGTGATAAACAGAACCCATATCCGCCCAGATGGCGACCACCGTACAAATGGTGTAAAAACCCGCTATATAAACCTAATTGATAAAAGACATTACAAGGTGGTAGCACCCTCGTATGCGAGAGGCCGCCTGGGTTGGCCCCACCGCTTTGTCTATTTCTGCCGCCAAGCAACAGAGTGTTTGTGTTTCGGTTTGAAGGACACTGAAGCCAGTGAAATTACAAGGCATTATGCGACTTAACATCTTATATCTCGGGATGACGAGCGCAGTTCAGTGCCATGCAGTGCTTTGTAATTCAAAGTTCTGTGCGGTGTTGCTTCTGTTTATGGGCAGGCGTAACGCTTAATGTTAGGCGAGCGTCTTGCTCATATCATCCATCAATAAAAAAAAAATGTCAATATCCAGTAGTAGACGGATATCCGCTTATGTATGGAGACCGCTGCCTTTTCAGACCTCTGACTTTTCTAAGTTACGTGTATATTAATTGTTAATTGTCGCTTGCTTTAACGGCGAAGGAAACATCGTGAGGAAACCTGCATACCTGAGAACTCTATATGATTTTTCGAAGGCATGTGAAGTCTGCCAACCCGCATTAGGCCAGCGTGGTGGACTAAGGCCTAACACCTCTCATTCAATAGAGGAGGCCCGAGCAGGAGGCCCGTGCCCATAATACAAAGGTAGTAAACAAAATATATATAAATATGTACATAAACATCCTTATGTGCCTCATTACAAAATTCCTCGCACACCTTTCCGAGTAATGCGAGGTACAAAACCCGTAACAACATACAACAATACAAACGGTACAATGGTTCTCAATAAACCTGTTTTTGCTCGTTCGTTAGAGATTACGCCGATTTCTGTCTCTAGTGTAAGACACAGTAAATCGTGGATATAATACGTTACCTGGCAAAAGAATTTCATTAATCCATCCATTTTTTCTTTTTTTGCTAGCCCTGTATTATACATGTCCCACTGCTGGGCACGGGCATCCTCTACTAAATGAGAGGGTTAGGCCTTAGTCCACCACGCTGGCCTAATGCGAGTTGGCAGACTTCACATACCTCCGAAAAATCTTATCGAGTTCTCAGGTATGCAGGTTTCGTCACGATGTTTCCTTCGCCGTTAAAGCAAGCGATAATTAACAATTAATATACACGTAACTTAGAAAAGTCAGAGGTGTATGCTCTTGAGGTTGGTTTCGAACCTGCGACTTTCGTCTCGACAGTCCGTACCACTCCCAACTGAACTATCGCTGTTAAACAGTTTACTTTTAGTATTTTAATTTTGAAGTGAAACTTATTTAGCATCGTTGTGATTTGAAAATTCGATGAAACGAAAAAGCGACAGTAAAAAGAGACAAACATATTCATGACTAGGATATAGCCTGCGAGAGAATGAGATAGAGTATACAATATTCATTTATTGCGCTATCGTAAACAATTATGACAATTTATATTACATAAAAAATGTAACACTCCGTCTTACGAATTTTCGATCAGGTCACGTGTCCTGACGCGAGTTTAACATTTTATACCCATCCCAAGAAAAGTGCTCAAGGCCGCTAAAGAAGTTTTCACTCCACATGTAAAACATTTGCTGGTGGGAGGATACTTGTATCCGACCGGATAGCGACCACCGTACACTGGTGCTAAAACCTGCCATAGTGGCCCACCTTGTGTGGGTCGCGTTCCAGGGTCAGCCAGTGTATATCCGGTTCTCCCCAGGGGGCTTGCCTCCTGATCCTAACCCTTTTCCCATCCCTTTTTCCTTCCCCTCCCCCTTGGCCCTTTGGCAGGCCGGCATGATCTTGCCGACCTACGATGGACACATTGTTTATCGTTGGTCGACACTATTCCTGGATTGCGTTACACTTACCATCAGGTGTAGCGTAGTCACTTTGCCGAGCCAGGATAATAAAAAAAAAAATGTAAAAGTGATATTTACGATCTAATTTACAGAATAAATTTGTATAAATCCTTACCCAGTCGCCGCTCGCCGGTACATCCACGGATTTCTTTCTGGCAGTCAGGACTATGCATTGTCGAATTAGCAGATCCACTTGATTATTCATCACTGCATCGTGTATTGGCCTGAAACATGCAATAAAACACTTCACTTAAACTATATGGATATGATCAATCTTATCGATAGTAATAAACAAGTGATCAAATTAGTCTAAATATATAAAACTCAAAGGTGACTGACTGACTGATTGACATAGTGATCTATCAACGCACAGCCCAAACCACTGGAGGGATCGGGCCGAAATTTGGCATGCAGGTAGATGTTATGACGTAGGCATCCGCTAAGAAAGGATTTTGGTAAATTCTACCCCCAAGGGGAAAAAATAGGGGATGAAAGTGCTGTTCACGCGGGCAGAGTCGCGAGCATAAGCTAGTATGTCTATATTTTGATAAGGTCCTGTACATTAACACTCACTGTGAGGTGAAGCGACCCTTAAATTTGACCACAACTTGTAACACGTTGGTCTATACCAGTGATTCCCAAAGTGGTCTATATCGACCCCTGGGGGTCTATGACAACCTGCAAAGGGTCTACATCAGCGAAAAAAAATTGGGGGTCCATGAAATAAAAATGGGGTCCACGATAGTGGATTTCAACACATACACTGATAGTACCTATTTACTTACATCATACTATCTTATAATATCATTTTACATAACAGATACAATTTTTTTTTTGAGTAGTTTTAATTTAAATTCAATTAATAAATGTATAAATTAACATGTGTTTTTACTTTAAGTTTTTAACACTAAACTTCACTACAGTTAGAAATTTACAGGAAATCAATATCAGGTAAGTAGGGGGTCTAGCCAACACGGAAAAACATGGCAAGGGGTCTACGACACAAAAAAGTTTGGGGAACTCTGGTCTATACACAGTATTAGGTAAATCCCCCAAATATAGCCGTAATTTTCCATGTTATGTATATTTGATATGTTGTTTATACATTTACGCCCCGTATTGTTTGATAAATCACAATTGTATGATGCGAGTACAGACAATCGTCGAGTGACGTGTCAGTCTTTATAAACATTCAGAGTATAAACGTAAGCAGAAAGAGTTTCGAGTGGTAGAGCAACGCTGTAGACAGTTTTGTCTACAGCATGAATGGGCTGGCTCGACCGGGTCGTTACCACTGTCTCACAGAAAACCGACGTAAAGTAGCGGCTTGCTGCTGCGTTTCGTACGGCGAGTGAGATATCCGGAAGGCCAAATCCCCTCCCCTTCCCCATCCCTAATTATTAGAGATGTGCCGATTAGTCGGCGACTATTCGGTAAAGCCGACTATCCGGTCACTATTGTAGTCGGCGACTAGTCGGCAAAGAGCGCCGACTATCCAACTTCTTACTCTTCTTAAAAATTCCATACACGAGACTTTCTTTTTAACATGATAAAATTTTAATTGAGCTCTTTCACTTTAATAAACAATACCGGTATTATCTTTAAACAAAAATATTTTTTTACACAATAACACCGCTCTGACCATACAGAAGCAAAAATCAAGAAACAATGCGACGTAAACAAAATAGGTTCCGACACGCTCGCAGGCGGCGCGGGTTGCAACTTGCGCGCGGATCAGCTATAAACGAAATGTCACGGATATCCCCAAAACGGTGATCGGCTCGGCCGACTAGTCGGCCGATTAGTCGGCCTCTTTACAACCGACTAATCGGCTAGTCGGCCAAAGTCATAATCGGCACATCTCTACTAATTATCCCTTTCCTTTAAGGTCGGCAACGCGCCCATGATTCTTCTGGTGGTGGGCGTACATGGGCGGTGGAGATCACTTACCATCAGGTGACCCACTTGCTCATTTGCTATAAAAAAAAATATGAGATACTTCTTTTACGGCAGGGGTCAGCGGACGAGTTATTGGGTTACTTGATGGTATGTAATCCATAACACTAGAATAAGCTGAACTATCGTTGCTGTTAAATATAATCTATACTTATAAAATAACATGTCCTGACTGATTCATCATCGCCGAGCGCAAACTATCAAGTTTACAAGCATGAAATTCGGACTGTATATTCATTTTGTTATTTAGGCACCCACTAAGAAAGGATTTTGGAAAATTCCACCCCAAAAGGGTCAAAATAGTGGATGATAATATGTATGAAAGTCCGTCATTTTGAAAGTTACATAAACAAAATTTTGTATTTCGGTTATTGACGTAAAACAAATAAATACGTGTTTCAGGAATTTTGGAAATTTTATTTAATAAGGGATGAAAAAGGGGGTGAAACTAAATGCGAAAGTGAGTTTGTTTGTTACGCTTTCACGTCTAAATCACTGAACCGATTTTGAGGAATTTATCTACTTGGGACCCTGGAGACGGTTACAGACTACTTTTATCCCGGAATATGCTGTTCACTCGGGCGGAGCCGCGAGCAAAAGCTAGTATAAAATAAAATACTTGAATCCAACAAAAATAAACTCACAGTACACGCCTTCAGAAAACGGTACATTCACGGTTAACAAAATGCGGGAATCCCCCGAGCGTAATAAAATGAAGCAACCAATGGACGCGTTCTAAATTTGATCGTTTCTTATGAATGCGTTCAAATTCTTAATAATTTATTTGAATTCGTATAAGGTCTTCAGTTGTAGCTTAACTTTTGTTTGTTTTAACTTTAATTGATTTAAGTACTTATAAAATTTCTCGTAAGTTTATATAATTTAAATAAATTTATATGTAATTTGTGATATATACACTACTATTTTTTAATTATAGAAGAAAAAAAAAACAGGGGAATCAGTGTCATTTACCTAACCCAAATATCACATAAAAAAATTAAACAAAAATATAAAAAATTTTAGAACAACAAACATTAAATTATTGTTACAACTTTCCCTATAGTAACTTGTTAGGTACGATAGACGAGCGCGGGGGCAGGGGTGCGACAAGGGGGCGGGTGCGCGACGCTGTTGCCATGGCGACGGCGTTACAGTAGGCATAATTTTTTGCACAAATTGGATAAACTAGGACTGCCTATAACTTTTTTGTCTTATGTACAATTTAAAAAATAGATTCACCAAGACATTAGTAACATTCGCGGCTATCAGCTCATTTTTTTTCTTTGGTATTTAAAAAATAGTGGTGTATAATCTACAAGACCAGACCGGCCTAAAATTGGTAACATCATCTTGACATAGATGGCAGTACAAGTCCATTTCGGCCGTGCTTTAAATTGAAGAAAATACAAATTGGTCAAAAGTCATCATAATGCAGTTAGGCCACTCTGGTTCTAGAGGCCTATATTTATATACACCCAAGAATAGCGTGGCGACCCGCCGCGCCACGGCAAGCGTCGCCACGCCTACAATCCGGTTTATACCTGCGCCTATAGATGTTTCACATCAAAAAGTCACGTCAACGTGACGTAAAATCCCGAGCTGAGCCATTGGTCTAAGATCCCGCGGAACATTGACCTTCACCCATCTGTTTACCGGATGAAAATAATATTTTAGGGTATAAAAGGTGTTGCTGAACACATACAAATAGGGTTGCCTAAAAAAATATGGCCAAGGATAGGTTTTACGAAAAGCTAGGAGCTAGATGAGCGCAATTACCACTTTTTAGTTACCTGTTTGCACACGGCAACCAGGTCGTAGTGGCCAGAAAAAGGTAGGCAACCTATTTTTTGCAGATAGTATACATTGTACACTTTTCATTGAAGGTAAAAAAAATTTGGTAAGCAAGGGATTTTTTTTTAATTATTTATTAATCATATCCTTAACCATATTTTTTTAAGCAACCCTATTGGTATGTGTTCAGCAACACATGTTATACCCTAAAATGTTATTTTGATCCGGTAAACAGATGGGTGAAGGTCAATGTTCCCCGGGATCTTGTACTACATGGAGTGGACGCGGCTTACTCGTAATGGAATTTAACGACGGCCTACATGCCGCAGCACATTCTCATCAGGTTCCGGGATGCACCCGTCAGAAGATGACGCAAGCTGATGACGCGCTCGCTCCGAGAACTAAACAAGAGTCATACACGTACTAAGTTTTTTTAACCGACAATTTTTTTTTTTTATAGAATAGGCCGGCAAACGAGCACGTGGGTCACCTGATGGTAAGTGATCTCCACCGCCCATGTACGCCCACCACCAGAAGAATGATGGGCGCATTGACGACCGATTAAAGGAAAGGGATAATTAGGGATTGGGAAGGGGAGGGGATTTGGGCTTCCGGATATCTCGCTCACCATACGAAACGCAGCAGCAAGCCGCTACTTTACGTCGGTTTTCTGTGAGACAGTGGTAACGATCCGGTCGAGCCAGCCCATTCATGCTGTAGACAAAACTGTCTACAGCTTGGCTCTACCACTCGTAAATAAAATAAATATACCCAACAGTCACATACATAGTCCTGACCCCACAGTAAGATACGAGTCTTGTGTCGTGGGTATCAGGAACTACGAGAGACTTTCGGTCTCACAACACCCAGACCCCCAAGCAAATATTTGTGGATCACACAAACATTTGTCCCGGTGCGGGGATCGAACTCGCGGCCTCTCGCTTCACAGCCGGCTACTCGCCCGCTGCGCCACGGAGGCTGTCAAATGTTTCAATTTATATGTATTTTTACCTGGTTCAACAAAAGTTCTCAATTCGACGCGTTCATTTTTTTATCTTTATATGGGTTTATCGATTTCTCCTTCAATGCCTGTTGACTTGTTTTTTTATTAAATTAATCAATAATTTACGTCACCCAAAACCCATTGAAGAAAGAATTTCATCATTCCGTCCACAAAAAAATAAATTAGAAGTCTTTCAAATCTGATGGAAGGGGCTCTTGTCGAACAGACGACGCAAACTTTGACGTCACCGTGGCAAATGGCCATTACGGTGCACGCGTGCGAGCGAGATAGTGAGATGTCCCCACTACGCGCCCACCTTTGCTCATACCAATATTTAAAATCATAATTGCGGGCTCATTTTTGAACCGATTTTGATTGTGTTTTAACAAAAGGGTTTCTATTTCGTATTATTTTCTGTTGTGTATAAAATAATATGTAATATTCAACATGGCTACCTACCCTATTATTTCCGTGCTTTCCGGCGATTTTGCCATAACTATTATTGGAATCAAGTGTAACAGCTCGCGTGATAGGACCCACTTAATGACATCCGTGGTGCTTTACATCTGGCTTCTCCAGTTGTAAATGTCCTTACACTTGAGGTTAATACTTCCGCAATTCATTATTTTGTCTCCCGCTTTGCTATGGAGGGAAGTGGACAATTAATATTTCCAACTCCTCCCTAACTTTCTATCTTTAGGTATTCCCAGAGACTCGCCGAGCTTCACTGCTCGGTGTCGACAAAAATGCGTGCCACTGTTGGTCCTAGTGCACGTTGGTATGGTAATAAACGGATATTCTTTCTATTCTCCACAAGATCTATATATTATACTGATAGATGTTATTTGCATACTGTCTAACAATCATCATCATCATCAGCCACAGGACGTCCACTGCTGAATATAGGCCTCCCTTAAAGATTTCCAGACCGACCTGTTGGAAGCGGCCTGCATCAAGCGACTTCCTGCGACCTTCATCAGGTCGTCTGTCCACCTTGTAGGCGGACGTCCAACGCTGCGCTTGCCAGTACTGGCCTCCACTCCAGAACCTTTCTGCCCCATCGGTTATCGGTTCTGCGAGCTATGTGGCCTGCCCTCTGCCACTTGAGCTTGCTATACCGCTGGGCTATGTCGGTAAATAACTAACAATATTACGTTCATAAAAAAACACTGCCTGCAAAATATACACGGGGTAGTCCCGAAGCGTGACGCAATGCCTACTCACTAGAACGCAGTACTTTTTCCACGTACCTATACCTAGGCCTCTGCAAGCCTACCATCAATATAATTCTTAGTAATAATATATATAGTATTATTCATATATATCAAATATTCTCAGTACTCCAAATGCCTATTGCACAATATTCGCTAAGGATTTAACTTTTTCTTTTTCTTTTTCACACCTGATGTTAAGCGTAGTCCAAAAACCCAGCGACCACCGACAAACAATGAGTTTATCGGTGGTCACCAGTCATGCCGGCTTGTATAAATGCTTCTTCCCTCTTCGGAGGGCTGAAGCAAATCGAGGGGCCTGCGACAGGACAGGCGGATGACCGATGCAGGCACAGTAATACCCCTATATCCGCCCCAACCAACCATCAAGTCAAGTCACAAGCCCCTCGGTAGAACCGGATATACACTGGCTGATCCTAGAACGCGATTCACACAAGGCGTGTGGGTCACTATGGCAGGTTTTAACACCATGTATACGGTGGTCATTATCCGGGCGGATATGAATATCCGTTAATAATAGTTTATGCTAGACGCGAAGTGCCAATGGACGCATATTAATAAGCCTTTGACATATGTCTGACCTACATTTACGTTATCTTTCGAACCGTATTAGGTCACCAGCTTATATTTTCACAGAATATGTGTTACTAAGAAATTGGCCAACAACTTAGGCTTAAAGTTAAGCTCAATGAGGCAATAATAATAAATAAATTCACCCAACAGTCACTCACATAGTGCTGACCCCACAGTAAGATACGAGTCTTGTGTCGTGGGTATCAGGAACTACGAGACTTTCGGTCTCACAACACCCAGACCCCGAAACAAATATTTGTGGATCACACAAACATTAGTCTTGGTGCGGGGATCGAACCCGCGGCCTCTCGCTTCAAAGCCGGTTACTCGCTCGCTGCGCCACGGACGCTGTCAAATAAATGTCAATGGCAAAGCTTTGTACCGTTGCGGATTCTAGAGGTTAGATGACGGGTCGCCCCAAAAAATCCACCCCATCTAGTACTTGTTTAAAACTATGAATATTCATGTTGACTAATTGGCCCTTTTATCCAGGTATGGCAAAGTGAAGTAGCAATAGCTCAGCACGGAGTAGTACGGACTGTCGAGACGAAAGTCGCAGGTTCGAAACCAGCCCCAAGAGCATACACCTCTGACTTTTCTAAGTGTATATTAATTATTGCTTGCTTTAACAGTGAAGGAAACATCGAGAGAAAACCTGCATACCTGAGAACTCGAATTTTCGAAGGTATGTGAAGTCCGCCAACCTGCATTTCATTCATTCAGTAGAGGAAGCCCGTGCCCAGCAGTGGGACGTATATAATATATGTATTATTATTATGGTAAAGTGACTACACTGGCCCTGATGTTAAGTACAGTGCAGTCCAAATACAATGTCGACCTTCAAGAGACATTCAGTCCCTCGGTGGTAGAATTATATGTAGTTAGTGGATAAACACTGGCTTACCCTGAAATGCTATTGGCTGTATAAAACTCTATGGTAGGTTTTTGATCATGTGTACGGTGGTTGCTATCAAGTCAAAAAACTTTTGAGTGGCTAACGCTGTAGACAGTTTTGTCTACAGCATGAATGTTCTGGCTCGACCGGGTCATTACCACTGTCTCACAGAAAACTGACGTAAAGCGAGATATCCAGAAGCCCAAATCCCCTCCCCTTCCCAATCCCTAATTATCCCTTTCCTTTAATGTTGGCAACGCGCCAATGATTCTTCTGGTGGTGGGCGTACATGGGCAGTGGAGATCACTTACCATCAGGTGACCCGCTTGCTCATTTGCCGACCTATGCTATAAAAAATTTATCAGCTACCCTTCCACCAACCTTCAGATACTCTCATTATTGAGTTTTGTATGGTGTGTAAAATATTAGGGGACCCAAATGTAGCCCTTCGTAAACCTCAAATATCCCCTCCCTTTAAGGTCCGCAACACATCCAACATTCTTCTGTGGATTGTGAGCAGCGGAGATCACTTACCACCAGGGGTCATTTGCTATAAATCTGCTAAAAAATTATACTCACAGATTTCCATCTTCGTCGGCTTCAGTACACATTTTCCAGTCGTTCAAAGCTTGAGCAAGCGCCAACCGCCTCTTTTCTCCAGGGTTTTGATTGGGTCGATGGTCAAACAGAACTTTATGAGTTCCAGGTGACAGCACCTCTGGCATCTTAGCAGGTGGAGATACCGCTTGTGGAATATTCGTAACGGAATCTTGTCTCGTGTACTTATCCACGTTGTCTATTAATGACGTTGGGTTATATAACAACGTATTCGAAGTCTTCATAGACAACGCTGACAAATTACCGATGCTGTCATTCGAATTTTCACTAAGATCCAAGCATTTCTCTTTCAGATCTATCAAATCATCACATTTAAAGTCTTCGGGGTTAACTATAATTTTTTTTACTTGCTTCTCAACTGTTTTGGCAACGTATGGTGCTAAAACTTGTCTTTTGATACGTTTTTTTGGCTTAAATTTTGAAAATACATATACACTCGACTCCTCCGTTTGGCATGCAGTGTCTTTAAATACCTTGTGTGTATCACCGGGAGTCTGCGTCGACGACTCCTGCGACTTATTTACCGTGAGCAAAGCCAATATTCCGCGCACTTTCAACTCTTGGCTTATCACTGAACACAACGCTGAGAAAACTATATCGTAATTCCTCTGGCCAATCAAATTGCTAACGCGTTCCGAAGTCTTCTCAGTGACATTGCTGAGTGTTGGATACTTTGCAATGGTTAAACTGCTGTTAGTCAATCGATTCAACTTATTAACAATCGTCACACCACGGCCTTCCCCTCGCAAAAAGTCCCCGCTTTTAGAATCGTAAATAACATCTTCCTGATACACCAATGGCCCTAAATTTAACAATTTATCACTACTCTGCACGAATTGCTTCTTCTTTATAATTATAGCTTTTTTATTTATAATTATAGCTGGCTTCTGTACGTGGCTTGCGTTGGACGACATTGTGTAAACGTAGTACCTTTAGATTCACTATGAAATTATTTATTATTGAACATATACACTATGAAATTGCAACTAGTCCCGGGATATTATGCATAAAGTGGCTAGATTGTAACTGAATTAAAAATAATAAGGGTATCCCCCTTTGCCAAACGCAGGCATGCTGGCAAATGACAGTTGCGTTACGAGTTACGACACGACGAATTTTATACAATGCGACACGTCGATGATCCGATTTCGAATTTTTCTCTCGATTTATTGATCGTTTTAATCGATTATTAATTATTAATTAATTTATTTAAATTTTGTACGATATGGGTGTATAACAAGTGTCCAAGTTAATGTTATCAGATCAATTCTTCCACCTACCCTTATCCTACTCGCAGTGAGGTCGCCGTAACATGCTTTTTATAAAATATAATATAAATTCTATTTCAGACGCTTCTATAGAAGTGTTAGTACGTTAGTAACAATTTTTACTTAAAAGCTATATTAGTAAAAGTTTAGTATTTTAAACAATTTAAAGTTAACTTAATTTTACATCCATATAATGTTTTATTTTATTGCCTTGATAGGCAGATGAGCAGGCAGTCCCGCCTGATGGTAAGCGGTTACCGCCGCTCATGGACATCGGCAATGCCACACCGCTGCCTACCGTTGAAAAATACTTCTAATGTTTTTAATATTAGTAATAATTGTATACACAATATGTTACAAGAAAAATCTGGAGATCTTTAGAATTTGTAGTTTTTACGACCAGCTGCCTGCCTGACGTCAAACCACTCAGACCCGAAAGAAATATTTGTGGATCATACAAAAATTTGTATCGGAGTGGGAATCGAACCCGCGGCATCTCAGTTCACAGCAGACTATACGCCCCCTGCGTGACGGAGGCTGTCAGGTTGTTTATAGCTATTTAATTTTATTTAAATACAAAAAAAATGTGTAACCTAACGTTATAATACCAAAAGTATGACTTAATGGGATTCTACAGCTTCTAAACTTAAAAAAACGCATACATACCTTTGATTTCATTGAAATGTCATAAAATTACATGCTATACATCTGTCTGGCTAAATAAATAAAAATGACCAAAGAATATTGTTTACGATTTATCAGTTATTAAATATCGTATGATGTAAATATCTTTTACCAACTTACGTTCCATTTCACAACTTCTACGGGTCTTTCTATGTCCTTGACCCAACAATATTTAGGGATTTAAATATTTTTCTCAAACTGTTTAACTTTAGATGAATTAAGAACAAGAGAATATTTATTTCCATAAACTTATTAGTTATTTTATATATCTCAGGGAAAAAATATTTTAAATGAATTTGACGCGTATATTTTAGTAACGTAAAATTACTGAATACTGTGTGGAAAGAAACGTATTTGACCCCGAGGGTTTGCAATCCATAGACACGTAGAGATTGACGTCTCTGTCTACGGCGCAGTACACTGTAAAGATGAGTTCCCATGTAATCATTAAACTTATTTATTACCTTTTTAATATTACCCACTACTTTCTTAAATATTAAATTATATTTTAAGTAATTACACAAATATCTGGGTAACAGAAATATTAGTCGATTATATATGAATAATAATCGGATCTTATTTACATATAAATGGTGTATTCGCAACTCCAACGTCCAACTTGTATTATTATCAAAAGCAAATGTAACAATTTAAAAAATAAGATGGTAGCATTCTATAAAAATATAATTTTCATATCTTTGTTAAACAAGTTAAATACAGTATAGATAAATAGTTTTAGACTAGTATATAAAATCCCCCAAACCAATAATCGCAGGTGTCTCTGCCCTCCCCCCAGTGACCGCCCTGAATCGAGGTTCGTACCCCAAAGGGGGTGCCCTCAGCGAGGTCACTTAAATGTAAGGGTTGAGAGCGCCTAAAGCGCTTGCCCGAAAGTCCGATGAAGCTGTAGAAAGCCGACTCACGTCAGGCTAACAGCATAACGTCACACAGGTAAAAAAAAATCTTGCTTGTTTCTTGTCAACTTGTAGTTTAAATGCAATAAAGGTGGCGCTGATTGTTTTGTTGTGTTACAATATGATTTTTATTTGATACTAGTTTGGAACAAAATAAATAAATATTGTAAAAGTTTACTGTTCCTTAAATATTTAATTGAGTAACTGTTATAAATTAGAAATGAATCACCACTGTTATAAACATTAATTCAATAGTAGCGGATGTTCACAAAACACTATTTTACAATAAATGGTAGCAATGTAATAGAACATTGGTTTATAGTCTACATGACACATTAAAATCAAACAAATATTCAAATCATATCATTTATTATTTCAACAGTGGTAAATATAAGATAGTTCAATAATCTTTTTTTATATAAAAATCCATTGCCGGTCGTTAGTCTAGTTAAAACTCTTAAATCGATTTCGATTTGGATCGATTTTGGTAAAAATATTATAAAAATAAGCCTTTTAATTATTCTAATTTACCTGATACTCTATATTAATTATATCATTCTCTTGTAAGTTACTTTTCTATTTTTTTACTTCTGCCATGTGTGAATTGCATACACACACTTTTTTTATCCATACGCTCATTCTAATTTAGATAAACTTAATAAACCGGTGCTGAAACTTCTGCGATAGCACAGTGTGACGTCATAAGATTACGTACTGAGGTGATGGTAAAACTTGTGATGAATGTATGAATATCCCAGTTGGAAGATGTGTTCCATTAATACACACATTATTACGCATTTATATGTAACGCCTTTGGATAATATGTAACGCCCCTTAAAAATTTGTCTAGTGCATGAAAACTAAAATGAAGCGTTTAAAATCGAAATAAAAAAGTAACTTAGTAAACTATTGGTTCATCACTCGATCGCATCTCTATGTCGGGGAAAGCCCATGCTATTTAGAAATATCAGCATCAGTAGTATGTAAGCAATGAAGCTTGAGAGATAGCACGATACATTTCCTAAAGGACAGAGCGAGAACGATAGAACGTGTTTGAAAATTATTATGTTTAGCAAATTTAGACTATCAGATCCAGAGGGAAAATAGAGGGCCAATACCCCCCAAATATAAGTAGAGGCTTGCTGCTGCGTTTCGTACGGTGAGTGAGATATTCGGCGGCACAAATCCCTCTCCTCTTCCCAATCCCTAATTATCCCTTGCCTTTAAGGTCGGCAACGCGTCGATGATTCTTCTGGTATTGTGGGCGTACATGGGGGGTGGAGATCACTTTCCATCAGCTGACCTACTTTTTTTTTTTTATCCTGGCCCGGCAAAATGCCTACGCCACACCTGATGGTAAGTGTAGCACAATCCAAGAATAGCGTCGACCAACGATAAACAGCGTGTCTATCATTGGTCGGCACGATCATACCGGCCTGCAAAGGGTCAAAGGGGAGGGGAAGGAAAAAAGGATGGGAAAAGGGTTAGGATCATGAGGCAAGCCCCGTGGGGAGAACTGGATATACACTGGCTGACCCTGGAACGCGACCTACATAAGGTGGGCCACTATGGCAGGTTTTAGCTTGATTCACTTCACTTCACTTGCTCGTTTGCTGGCCTATGCTATAATAAAAAGAGATACGCTGCTGCTAGATTAATGTGATGATACCCCTCCTCGTCTTTTAGCCCTCCAAAATAATTTCTGGATTCGCCACTGACTCCTTGGAACGCCTTGGCCTCGCACATCTAATCTATGTATAAAATCAGCTATGTAGGTAAATGCGCAGTAATACATTCTATCGCAGAGATGCACAAGTCTATTTCTGTTTACCTACGTCATAAATGGGCGAGGCGTATGTCTATGCATTTGCAGTTTTCCTTTGAGATGATTCCATCCATCCATCGTACTTACTCCGTTGTCTTATTTTAACAAAACATTTAAAGAGCCTCGGAGGAAATTCTATGAAATACAAAAACTCCTGAGAATATCGTATATAACATTTTGTTTTTATTTGATTGAATGACGAGACAAGCAAGGCGCTCGCTTGATGGTAAGCGCCATGACTGCCCATAAACAGAAGCAACACCACAAAACTTTGAATTACATAGCACTGCATGGCACTGAACTGCGCTCGTCACCCTGAGGCATAAGATGTTAAGTCTCATAATGCCCAGTGATTTCATTGGCTTCAATTTCCTTCAAACCGAAACACAACAGACGGGCTCTCGCATACGATGGACCTACCACCTTGTTGTACCACATTCAAACAAATGTAAACGAATTATGAACTTCCTTCTTTCTCAAATTGATAAAAAGGTTCGTACGCTAGTGAGGTTACCGGAGGCCCTAAAACTATATAGGCCCATAGCAGTATTCTCAGTTGTTTTCTTATAAGGCAGTAACGCACCTCCACTTATTATATTGAGTTTTCAAAGGCGGTAGTAATCACACTATTGTGTGATAGGAAAGCAGGCCCTAGTATTAAGGGATAGCCTAAAATGAAAAGATAATGATATTCCCCCATCGGCACATGTAACAATATTAATTAATAGCTATTTATGTAAATAATAATAATAATAATATAAGTTTGTCTGTCCGTTTGTGGAATGCTGGTTGAATCGAGACAATCCTTGGCTATGTTTAAACAAAAACCTTTTGACCATTCCTTCCTAATTGATAACGACGCGACGGTTTATAATTACATTATGTCGAAATAATATTGCTTCATAAGATGTAATGCAACGTAGGATAAGGTTCATTTCCTGTCGTTTACAATAAGCGTTTGTATATTTTTTCCGTTATTGATAATATAGGTTATAGTGATAAATATCTAACTTATGAGAATTTTTGAATAGTATAGACTGGAAAACGAGCAAGAGAGTTGATGGTAACTGGCAAGTGAGAACATAGGCCTGCCCCAAAGATTTCCAGACCGACCTGTTGGAAGCGACCTGCATCCAGCGACTTCCTGCGACGTTTATCAGGTCGTCTGTCTACCTTGTAGGCGGACGTCCAACGCTGCGCTTGCCAGTACGTGGCCTCCGTTCTAGAACCTTTCCATTATACTATTAACTAATATAAAACATAGAATTATACATGTATATTGTGTAATGTCAAATTCAAATCGCGCGGGTATTTGATTGAATATGTTTCGCTAATAGAAAGCATACTTAATCTCTGTAATTGAAGGTGGTGTTATTGCTCGGGGAATCCCCTCTGCCTGCTGACAGGCTTGCACGCTGCTGCTGGCGCCCATGTCCGCTGCCCATGGGCTTTTATAATTAAACAACCTATTTTTCTACACACATATAAACAATACTTTGACAGCCTCCGTGGCGCAGTGGGCGAGTAGCTGATTGTGAAACGTGAGGCCGTGGCATTCCCGCACCAAGCAAATAATTGTCTGATCCACAAATATTTGTTTCGGGTATGGGTGTTGTGAGACCAAAAAGTCTCTCGTAGTTCTTGATACCCACGACACAAGACTCGTATCTTACTGTGGGGTCAGGACTGTGTGTGTGACTGTTGGGTGTTATTTATTTATTATACTAGAAGGATCATAGAGACGTTGCCAACTCTAAAGGAAATGGGAAGGGGGGTTAAAGGACTGTGAAGGGTAGGGAAGATTTGTGCCTCCAAATATCTCACTCACAGCGAGTTGTTACTCGAACGAGCAAGTGGGGCATCTGATGGTAAGTGATCTCCACCACCCATGTATCCCCACAATACCATAAGAATCATGGGCGCGTTAAGGAACGGGATAATTAGGCATTGGAAAGGGATTTGGGCCTCCGGATATCTCACTCACCGTACGAAACGCAGCAGCAAGCCGCTACATTACGTCGGTTCTCTGTGAGACAGGGGTAATGACCCAGTCGAGCCGGCCCATTCATGCTGTAGAGAAAACTGTCACCAGCTTGTATCATATACTATCACTGGTTTTCAGTATAGAATCCAGTCCCTATCATTTAGTTATTAATATGGCATTCATGAAGTTTCCAGTTAACGATTAGCGGTTGCATACTTTCATTGTTGCTAAGTAATTGCAGTTATTACGTAATTTGCCCACATACCTACCTACTGTTATGTTACTTTTTTAGATTTTTGTGTAACTAATAGACATAGGGGCCCCCAGGATTACTTTCAGGGAGGTGGCTCTACACATTATACTATTAACTAATATAAAATATAGAATTATACATTGTATATTGTGCAAATAAATGTAATGTCAAATTCAAATCGCGCGGGTATTTGATTGAATATGTTTCGCTAATCGAAACCATACTTAATCTCTGTAGTCGATGGTTGGCGTTAATGCTTGGGGAATCCCCGCTGACAGGGGGGTGCAAGTGCACTCCTTGCACCCTGCTGCCCGTGCCCATGCTAGTAGCAGTCACGTTGTTCGCAGTTTTGTCTTTTTTTATAGCATAGACCGGCAAACGAGCAAGTAGGTCACCTGATGGTAAGTGATCTCCACCACCCATGTACGCCCATACTAGAAGAATCATGGGCGCGTTGCCAACCTTAAAGGAAAGGGATAATTTGGGATTGGAAAGGGGAGGGGGATTTGGTTTTCCGGATTTTCGCCATGGGTTGTTGGCACTGTCTAACAGAAAATCGACGTGATGTAGCAGCTTGCTGTTGCTTTGCGTGCGGTGAGTGGGATATCTAAGGTCCAAATCCCGTTCCTCAATCCCAAACCCTTAATTAACCCTTTTCTAGGTCGGAACCGCATTCATAAGTCTTCTGCAGGTGTCTATGGGCGTTGGAGAATACATAATAGGTGACCCATTTGCTCATTTGCCGGCCTATACTTTAAAAAAATAACTTAATACGAGTAAGCATGTTATTCAATGATGTTTATCTATATATATCCATATTATATAGGTTTTACAGCAATGTATGTCCACAGTAGAAGGAATGATTTCAAACAAAACTTAAGAAATGCAGTGATGTTCGATTTACAAAAAAAATAGTTTCATTGCACACAACATTGGTTGAAGTTTAAGGCCGGCCGCACATGTTAAGTTTTCTCAGATTCGGTATACAGTAAGCATTACCCAAACGTTCGTTTCATTATGATTAATTTCCTAATAGTAAATACAGTGATACTTTCGTGAACAGTAGTATAGTTTTCATTATTAGGGTGACACTCAAATCAAATCCGCCCCGGGTGCCACTCATGCTAGCTACGCCACTGTTCGCGAACGCACACCAAGATGATGACGAATTAATTGCTTATTTGCTGTGCCTAAACAAGAAAAAGAGGAAACGTCGTTATTGAATCTAAATTATGTGCGTATGCAGCGACACGTAAATAATAAAAATGAATGTAGTGTTCAGGATAATTCGATTATTTTACGTTCGTAATTACGAACGCAAGTGTTTACATGGTGGTAGGTCCCCTGGTATGCGAGAGACCGTCTGGGTTGGTACCATCGCTTTGTCTATTTCTGCCGCCAAGCAACAGCGTGTAAGCACTGTTGTGTTTCAGTTTCAAGGACATTGAAGCCAGTGAAATTACTGGGCATTATGAGACTTCACTTCTTATGTCTCGGGGTAACGAGCGCAGTTCAGTGCCATGCAGTGCTTTTTATACAGAATAGTTTCCAAACATACATAATATGTGCTGTAGAACATTTTGTATGAAATGCATGCATTTGAGTGTCCAATTAATGAAAATTAATACGAAAAATTAAATCAGCAAACCGTGCTTGTGCAACTGGTCTAAAATAACTTATTCTAACGACGCACATGCGAATACTAATTTATGTCGACGACATAGTCGTCCGACTACACGTCCGACGAAATCGTTACGTATCATAGACAATACTAGAACAGATGAATGTGCGCAGTGTTAAAATATTCAGTACAGCGGAATTTTGGCGGGAATTTTGACAGTGCGGTTAATCTTTGTTTTAGTTAATTCATAAATTAGTTTAAAGTAGTGTATGTTGTATAAAAGTGATGTGGATTTGTGCAATAAACATTGACTGTAGTCGATGGTTGGTGTTAATGCTCGGGGAATCCCTGCTGACAGGGGGGTGCAACTGCACCCCTTGTACCCTGCTGCGGCGCCCATAGAGGTATCACTGCGGGGCTCACATTCGTGGGTTAGGTAGTTGCTACCATCAATCAATTGACATTTTTTTTATGAGTTTTACACATGTTTCAGTCATCATGTACAAAATCAGATTTGATAATATTGTCATTGTCTACTAAAATTGTTTGACGACCACTGATATCATCATCAGCCACAGGACGTCCACTGCTGAACATAGGCCTCCCCCAAAGATTTCCAGACCGACCTGTTGGAAGCGGCCTGCATCCAGCGACTTCCTGTGACCTTTATCAGGTCTTCTGTCCACTGCTATAGAGTTCAGTTATTATTAGTAGTACTCCAGCGGTCGAGTCGACCCATACGGGCTGTAGATATTGTAAATAAAATTATATGCAGCGTTGCTCTACCACTTATAATTGTCGTATTTTTTTATAGCATAGACCGGCAAACGAGCAAGTGGGTCACCTGATGGTAAGTGATCTCCACCGGCCATGTACGCTTACAATACGAGAACAATCATAGGCCCATTGCCGACCTTAAAGAGAAGGGGTAATTAAGGGATTTGGGGATCCGGATATCTCACTCACCGTACGAAACGCAGCAGCAAGCTACTTTACGTCGGTTTTTTGCGAGACAGTGGTAACGACCCAGTCGAGACCATTCATGCTATAGACTAAACTGTCTACAGCGTGGCTCTACCACACCTAAAACACTTTTTTCTTACAACTCTTAAGTGGTGGGTTAATTAAAGACCATATTCTCATAATTATTTATTTAATTCCGTGTATATACCAAACGGGAGATCAATATTCACAATCAGTTAACAGTCTTATCATCAATACTGAATTATTCAATTTAGCATAACGCCATCCTCAATTTAAAAAATATGGGAAAATCACAAAACATTGGTGTGAAAAAACACCCAGACATAGAAAACAATTTTTTTTCAACTAATTCAATAAGTGACTATGCTATTCAATATATATTTTTAGCATAGACCGGCAAACGAGCAAGTGGATCATCTGATGGTAAGTGATCTCCACTGTCCATGTACGCCCACAATAGTAGAAAAATCATAGCAGTGTTGCCGACCGATAATTATGGGATTCAAAAGGGGAAGATAGGCCTCCGATCGGCAAGCCGCTACTTTACGTCGGTTTTCTGTGAGACAGTGGTAACGACCCGGTCGAGCCAGCCCATTCACGCTGTAGACAAAGTAGTCTATAGCGTGGCTCTACCATTCAACATTTGTGAGTGTATACAAATTAGATGACGCGTTCGCAAGATCTCATACTTCGTCTCGGCATGTGTAATAAATAAATACGTACACTTGCGATGTCTGTTATTTAAGTAAGATTTAACCACAAAATAAAATTAATCTTCCCATATTTTATAAACAGAAGGGCATTACAAAATCGTTTAAAAATAAATCACAAAAGTTTTGGGAAGGGAAAAGAAACAATTTTCAAAATGAATTCAATAAGCTTATACTTTGTTATTGAAATTCAATTTGTTTTTTTGTAGTTGAGGGGAACGAAGCGAGCAACGACGCAAGTACTTTTTTTTTATCTTGGCTCGGCAAAGTGACTACGCTACACCTGATGGTAAGTGTAGCGCAATCCAAGAATAGTGTCGACCAACGATAAACAATGTGTCCATCGTAGGTCGGCAAGATCATGCCGGCCTGCCAAAGGGCCAAGGAAAGGAAAAAGGAATGGGAAAAGGGTTAGGATCAGGGGGCAAGCCCCCTGGGGAGAACCGGATATACACTGGCTGACCCTGGAACGCGACCCACACAAGGTGGGCCACTATGGCAGGTTTTAGCACCAGCGTACGGTGGTCGCTATCCGGTCGCATGCAAGTATCCTCCCACCAGTAAAGCCTCAAAATAAAGATACAAGTACCCTCCCTGTATGGAAAGCAAGGGTGCCAATTTTTACTACGTAGGTACTGACGTCAATGTACTACGCATAGACAATACAATTCATGTTTCACAAGTCGACATCTAAAAAATCTTTTTGGTCTGTGGCGATTACAGATTTTAATATAATAAATAAAATTATTAAATTAATTTTGAAAATTGTACTTTTAACTTCCCCCATTTGAAGAGACAGGCTTCACAAAATTACATTAGATAAAATACATTTTTAACCTAATTTCCACTCGAGTGGATATGAAAACCGTTAAAACACGTGATCATTTTTAAATGGTGAAAATCAAACCCAAAATTAAAATGATTTCTTATGTTTACGCGAATATTACTCATTGAAATAAAACTAATTTAAACGAATTTTATCGCGTGACCACGAAGCCTGAAAAGTGTTCGAAACGTCGTGTTCAAAATTAATAAATAACCGCGATAAAATCCGTTTAAATTAATTTTATTTCGATAAATTCTATTTTAACGCGAATATTTCACATTGAAATAAAACTAATTTTAGCTTTGAAAACCTCGGGACATGTAACAGGTTAATATAATGCGCTGTATAGGAATGTTAAAAAAATATCGATATTTTCTTAGCGATACATCGACCTTTTTGACAATATATTTTAATTAAATATATCGATACTTTTAAACATTTTTCAAGATGCCAAAAAGGTCATCCAAATACCAAACCGATATATCGGCACATCACAATCGATTTTGACTCTTTTTAAAATATCAATTCGATAAAAATCGATACTTTTTTTGCACTTTCAACATGCCTAGTTTCTATCGATTCAATGTCTTTCAAATCGCATGCTATTAGCATACTAATCATGCCTAATTAGGCATGTAGATAGTGTAATTAAATATCGATAGTCTTAGAAATAATCGTAATCGATTTAGATGTATCTAAAAACCTTATATATCACCTTAACACTTGGAAGACATTATTGAGGTACCACCATATAGTATCGATATGATATATTAATTTATCGATATTCTTTCACCATGCACAGTACAAAAGTAAAAAAATATTCAAACTTGAAAAACATTTGATGGTACTAAGAAATATTTGTTTATAACTCTGGCAGTGTATAACAGTTTAAGCTTGATTTTCACACAGTCTTGAAATACTAAAATCTCAATTATATTACATTATAACTTATACTAAGGCACTATGGCGGATGCGTTTTAGTGATAAATAAAAAATGTGTACAGGTGTAATAAAATTAATAAAACAAAAAAAAACTTTTTTCTAGCAATCCAACGTAATTTTTACGATTTAGCCTTAGTTACAGTCTTAGTGGATCGCATTAAGTGCCTTTTTAACCTACTTCAAAAACGGAGGAGGTTCTCAATTCGACGGTTCTTTTTATGTTTGTTACCTCAGAACTTTCGACTGGGTGAACCTATTTTGATGATTCTTTTTTTTTATAAATCTGTTATCATGATTAATTATTCGTGAATAATAACCTACAAATACTTAAAAAATTTCAGTCACATGGGGTTTATACAGAGCCTTAAAACAAATCCCAATTTTATTTACCCGAAAAAACTAGAGAATAAGATTTTTTTATCACATTTAGGGCCTATTTCACAAGTCACAACTTACATTTAAATTCCAACCAGTAGATAATGCATAAGGACATCCTATTCTCCGTGAGTATAGGCAGCGTGGTAATTAAATATTTTGTCGTAACATAGTTTCATCATCATCATCATCATCAGCCACAGGACGTCCACTGCTGAACATAGGCCTCCCCCAAAGATTTCTAGACCGACCTGTTGGAAGCGGCCTGCATCCAGCGACTTCCTGCGACCTTTATTTTAACAGATCATAAAAACTGTGTTCAGACGAAACTCTTATTTCACCAAATAGAAAATCTAACATATCGAAAAATACACAAGTACGCAATACAAAAAAATATGCCTAAAACGCACCCTTACATTATTTCAGCCGAATTGATTTTCGTATAGCTTACACAAATCGGTGGATACACAGTCTTTTTTTATAATTTTCTTAATAACTAATTTTTTATTGTGCTTTATCTTTTTTTTCTAAACAACACTCCACAAGATCTTTCGAGAGTCCTGACTTCACAATATATTCAGACTAAGGCCTAATCCCTCTCATTCAGTATAGGAGGCCCGTGCCCAGCAGTGGGACGTGTATAATACAGGGCTAGTATTATTATAGTATTATGACAGCCTCCGTGGCTTGTCGGGCGAGTAGCCGGCTGTGAAGCGAGAGGCCGCGGGTTCGATCCCCGCACCGAGACAAATGGACGTGTGATCCATAAATATTTGTTTCGGGGTCTGGGTGTTGTGAGACCGAAAGTCTCTCGTAGTTCCTGATACCCACGACACAAGACTCGTATCTTACTGTGGGGTCAGGACTATGTATGTGACTGTTGGGTGTATTTATTTATTTATTCAATTACAACCACGAGACACTTTCGGTCTCACAACAACCAGACCCGAGATAAATATTTATGGTATTTTTTTTGTGGGAATGAAGAATCGATCAGGTCACTAGCCTGATATAAAGCACCTGCTTATAAAAAGAAACACCACACAGAAAATTGAAGGCTCATACTGCTCAGTAATTGCATTGGCTTCATTGTCAATTATCAAGCTTTGTCTTGGTGCTGGGATGGAACCCGGAGCCTCTGGTATTACATCCGACTTCTCACCCACTGTGCTATCAAGGATGCCAATAGTTAGTTAGTTCTCTTACAACCTTTTTAAAAGTACACAAAGCAAAATGTGCACAAATTAGTCAAAATATCTATTGTTGGTATGCTTAACATGGTGAAATTAACTGTAACTTATAAGGTTACTTAAATAATAGCACTCTTTTAACATATTAATATAGTTGTGTGGCCGGTCTGTTTTTTTCAATTGAGAATTTTTTTTATGAAATATTTTTTTGTTTTCACCTAACATGGGTGTTTTTTTTTTAACTTTACAATAGAAAAAAAAGTTTTTTTATAGCATAAGGCTGACGAACGAGCAAGTAGGTCACCTGATGGTAAGTGATCACCGCCCGTGAACACAATACCAGAAAAACAATGGAATGTATTCCGACAGTTCATAAAACGTATACTGCAAATGTACAAATAAATTCAAAACGAGTCGTTATCAGTCTGAATGACAAGACGAGCAATTAGCTCGCCAGACGGTAAATCTGCCTACTCATAAACATAGCAACACTACACGGAACATTTGATATTAATTCTCACAACATTCAGTAATTTCACTGGCTTCAATGTCCTTCAAAGCGAAACAGTGGTGTTTACATACAGCTTGGCTTAGCTTTGGCAATAAAAACAGTGGAAAAGATGCATTTACACATAAAAGTACAATCGTTTTGAATCAATTTGTACTTTTGCATGTCACTGACAAAAGACGAGTATTTTTATATTTAGCCTTTTTAAAACATAGACTAAATTCAGACTATGTTTATATCTACCAGTTACTGTGGTAGCCCATATTAGGAGAAATAAGCTTAGTTTTAGTTTAAGGCGCATTTTAACTACATAAAAATTGTAATTAATTACGCTGCATTAAAAACAAAAACCTAAATTTTCCATAGTCAAAATTAATTTCATTACAAAAAAAATTACCCTCCTTCTTGGACAATTTGCACCCTTAAAAAACTCATAGTAAAAATCCATAATTTCACAATAAAAAATACCCTCGATTTAGGACAGTTGGGTAAAAAGTAGCAATCTCGCAGACCGCCACAAAAATAACGACTAAAAACTATACTTACCATGATGTGTCACTATTCAATTAATTACTACGTTTTGACCATACATTGATATACCATAATTTTGGGTTACTTTGCCTTAATATTTAACATTGCCCAAAATAAAGTCGTATACTTACCACCAATACTAAAATGTATTAATACTTTCATAGCTTCCGGCTTAAAATGATTTCGTTGATCATGGGCACTGCCAGGATTAGTTTCAGGGAGGTGCATTTACACTTTATACTAATAACTAATATAAAATATAGAATTATACATGTATATTGTGCAAATAAATGTAATGCCAAATTCAAATCGCGCGGGTATTTGATTGAATATGTTTCGCAAATCGGAAGCATACTTAATCTCTGTAGTCTATGGTTGGCGTTATTGCCCGGGGAATCCCCGCTGCCTGCTGACAGGGTGCAATTGCACCCCCTTGTACCCTACTGCCGGCGCCCATGTCCTTGATAATGTAAGTATTATAACAGGTAAAATTAGCGCACTAAGAGGTGAAATAGCCACCAGAAGCTACTTAGATTTCATTATTAGAGTAAAACACGGGCAAAGTTAGCACAAATGGCAAAGACACCCAAAACATACTTACACCGTCTCATCGATAACTAATTTAGATTCTACATCACAGTCTTCACCTTTTAATACGGACAGATTTCTTAAATATTCAAAATTTAACGCTAGAGCCGTCACTAAGTTATTTTCAAGATCAAAACTGTCCGTTCTTGTTTTTAATAAATTGGCTAAAATTGGGTTCGCTTGCAACGTCGATGAGATATTTTCCTTTTCTAATACTCTTTTTTTGTGTGTCCTTTTGTGTAGGGTAAACACGTCCGGATCTTTGAAGCATTTCAGGCAATCTTGACATCTATATGTGGCTTCTAATTTGTCATTTGTTTGTGAAGATGTGGGCTCAATTTCTGTTTGATCACTGTCGTCTGTGCTCGTTTGAGATCCTGAAAAGGTTATTAATTAATAATCACAGCCTCCGTGGTACAAAGGGGGAGTAGCCGGCTATGAAGCGAGAGGCCGCGGGTTCGATCCCCGCACCGAGACAAACCATTGTGTGATCCACAAATATTTGTCTCGGGGTGTGGGTGTTTTGAGACCGAAAGTCTCTCGTAGTTCCTGATACCTACGACACAAGACTCGTATCTTACTGTGGGGTCAGGACTATGTGTGTGACTGTTGGGTGTATTTATTATTATTATCATTTAATTAACTAGCGACCCGCGCCCGCTTCGCACGGGTAAAAGTATTTTTGTTACGACATCACATTACAAATCTTTGAAATTTTCTGCTTTTCTGTACTATAATATGTATGTATTATACATATAAACCTTGTCATGAATCACTCTATCTATTGTTGAAAACTGCATTAAAATCCGTTGAATAGTTTAAAAGATCTAAGCGAACAGATAGCGGAAGCGACATCATTGAATTTGAATAAACACTGCATCAGAGAAATTTCGATTCAATTTCGAAATAGCATAAACATTTGTCTCGTGCGGTGCGGGGATCGAACCCGCGGCCTCTAGCTTCACAGCCGGCTACTCGCCCGCTGTGCCACGGAGGCTGTCAAACATACCGTATATACACAGTGTAGACAAAACTGTCTACACCGTGGCTTTACCACTCAATAATAATAATAATGTATTTTCTTACCATCACAACCATCACTGTTGCTTAAACTAAGAGACTCCGTCTTCCCAGCAGCTTGCATGGCCAGCATAGTCTGCATGTATATCGCTTGGGCCATTTGCTGTTGGAGCTGTGAAAAATACAAATTAAATGATGACAGAAGAGACAAGGTACACATGTTCCCTCCTTTCTATAATATGGGATCCTTTAAACAGAGTGTGAAGAAGCAGTTAGGCAAGCCGGCATGATCTTGCCGACCAACGATAGACACACTGTTTGTCGATGGTCAACACTGGATTGCGCTACACTTACCGTCAGGTGTCACGTAATCAGTTTGCCAAGCCAGGATAATAAAAAAAAGTTGGCAAAAAAAAGGTGGTCCCTCATATGCGAGAGGCCGTCTGGGTTAGTACCACCGCGTTGTCTATTTCTGCTGCCAAGCAACAGTGTGTGAGCATTGTTGTGTTTCGGTTAGAAGGAAATTTAAGCTAGTGAATTTACTGGGCATTATGACTTAGGCTGCGGTTAGACGACGCGAAAAATTTCGTGCGGCCGCCGCGCGGCGGCTGCACGAAATTTTTCAGTCATAGCAAATGTATGTCTTATTAACTAGGACTTAACGTTGAAATTCTTTGTGAGTAACCAACCGCGCGGCCGCCGCGCTCGCGTTTACACGATCGCGCAGTCGCCGCGAGGTTGGAGCGTTGCGAAGAATTAAACATTATGGCTTAGTCAATAGAGTTTACATTAGTTTTTCGAGTTATTTGAGCGAGGCGCTCCGAGCGGCGCGGCCGCAACGCGGTGGGATTCCTTGTCATATAAACGCGCCCTTAATGTCTTATGTCTCGGGGTGACGAGCGCAGTTCAGTGCCATGCAGTGCTTTGTAATTCAAAGTTCGTGTGGTGTTGCTTCTGTTTATGGGCAGGCGTGGCGTTTACCATCAGGCAAGCGCCTTGCTCGTCTCGTCATTCAATCAAATAAAAAAAAGGGAAGCACAATGATCAAATTCACTTAACCTGTTTGCTGCGAGTAATTATGTTTGTAACAAATGAAAAGGATTTAGAATAAGACTAAGTTTTATATGTAGAAAGAAGCTGTTGACAGGTTTGTAAAAAATATATTATTAATGCCTCGGTGGCGCAGTTGTGTCGCGTACGCGGTACAAATGCTGTGCTGAGGTCTCGGGTTCAATCCCCAGGTCGGGTAAAAGTGATATTGGGTTTTTCTATCACGAAATGCTTAGTGTCAGCCTGGGGGCTGGATTTTTTTTATGTATTTATTACATTTATTACAGGCTGTGCCCGCAAACTTCGTTTCGCCTTCAAAAAGCTTTCATACAAACTTTCATCCCTTTTAAACCCTTCAGGGGTTGATTTTTGAAAAACATAGTAGCCTATGTGTTATTCTGAGGTATAAATGATATATAAAGTTTCATTAAAATCCATTGAGTAGTTTTTACGTGAAAGAGTAACAAACATCCATCCATCCATAATTACAAACTAGAGTGTTTATAATATTAGTGGGATTAACTCACTTGTGGATCCAAAACATTAGGTGCCACAGCGTTTGCTGTCCACAGCCCGGACTGTCGTCTCTGGTATGGACCAGGCGAATCCGAAGGCAAGTTCTGTGAGGGTATAGCATCTTTCCTAAGTGTTCTCCATTGACCTGAAAATGTATGGTTATTATCAATCACATTGATGAGACAAGCAAAATGTTTGCATGATGGTGAGCATCACACTTGCTAATAAAAAATAGTGATACTACTCATCATAATCAGCCACAAGACGTCCACTGCTGAACATAGGCCTCCCACAAAGATTTCCAGACCAACCTGTTGGATCAGGTCGTCAGGATTATCAGGTCGTCTGTCCACCTTGTAGGTGGACGTCCAACGTTGCGCTTGCCAGTACGTGGCCTCCATTCCAGAACCTTTCTGCCCCATCGGTTATCGGTTCTGCGAGCTATGTGGCCTGCCCACTGCCACTTGAGCTTGCTAATCCGCTGGGCTATGTTGGTGACTTTCGTTCTTCTACGGATCTCCTCATTTCTGATTTGATCATGTAGAGAAACACTGAGCATATACTGCTCAGACTTATTGATTTCAGGTACACCAACAATGCAAAACGGGATTAAAAAACTGCCACAAATCTGTTTAATACAATTTTATTTCAATCCAAAACATATTTGTACCTGACTGGATAACAACCACCTTAAAATGATACAACCATCACAGTGGTTTGTGCAAGTGAAATGCATTCCTGGCTCAGTCGGTGTATATCCAGTAATGTAAAGCATAATTCTGCCATGGAGGGACGCTTTGGCTTGGTTGACATAATTGGACTGCACTTACCACCTTTTTTTATCCTGGCTTAGCAAAGTGACTACGCTATACCTGTTGGTAAATGTAGTGAATCCAAGAATAGTGTCGACCAATAAACAATGTGTCCATCGTAGGTCGGCAAGATCATGCCGGCCTGCCAAAGGGCCTAGGAGGGAGGAAAGGAAAAGGGTTAGGATCAGGGGTCAAGCCCCCTGGGGAGAACCGGATATACACTGGCTGACCCTAGAACGCGACACACACAAGGCGGGCCACTATGGCAGGTTTTAGCACCAGTGTACTGTGGTCGCTATCCAGTCGGATACAAGTATCCTCCCACAAGCAAACTTAGTTACCACTAAGTGCTGTGTGATCAATTTGTTGTGCCAATATACAAAGAAATTAATCAATCAGTCACATAGTCCTGAACCTACACAAGTTAGTACTGTGCTTATAAACTACCTAGAAATTTACATTTCAGAAACACTAGTTTCACAGCCACTCCCAATCAGTTATGGACTTAATATTTTATAGTGTGTAATCTATTACAGATAATATAATCAGAGGTAAGACATTCGAATATTATAGCATAGACCGGCAAACGAGTAAGTGGGTCATCTGATGGTAAGTGATCTCCACAGCCCATATACACCCACCACCAGAAGAATCATGGGCGCGTTGCCGACCTTAAAGGAAAGGCATAATTAGATTGGGAAGGGGAGGGGATTTGGGCTTCTGGACATCTCACTCACAGTACGAAACGCAGCAGCAAGCTACTACTTTACGTCGGTTTTCTGTGAGACAGTGGTAACGACCCGGTCGAGCCAGCCCATTCATGCTGTAGACAAAACTGTCTACAGCGTGGCTCTACCACTCAAATTATGTGGTATGAATTAAATTTTATTGTCATGATTGTTAATAATATGACACAATTAAACTATTATTATAAACAACACGGTTAATTTATGATGTTCCAAACCAATAATACTGAAAGTATGTACCGACGCTTCTGAAAAAAAACAAAACGTGTTTGTATGAATATTAGCAATTTACCTTTGTTTTTTCCGACATTAGTTATCGTGTAATCGTCCGGTTTGAAGTGTAAACTACACACTTTCGAATATTTAGTATAGGGTTTGCCTCTTTTGAGTATTTTGTTCCACAATTTCGCAAGCTCTTCGTCCCGTGGAAACTGATGGAATGATACATTTTTCGCTTTCCCCGCCATAGATGTACACCGCGGGACCGTGCAATAGTAAGGCATCTTGTTTTATACACTATTTAAACATATCTCACTTGTTGGCAGGATAAAATAAACCATATATTGTTAATAAAACAATTAAAACTTCGCGGAATACGTTCAACAGCCGCGAATCGACATTTAGCAAAACCAAAACTGCAAAACAGAAACTTTTTGTGTTACTACATAAAAAAATGTCTATGGTTTGTTAAAGTACTGAAAATTCTAAATGTATTAAAATTTTAAAAGAAAAAAAAAGGAAAATTATAAAACATACAATATAATTGATGGCAATAAAATCAAAAATATCTAAATCTTTATTTATCATGTAGGCTAAGAAAGCGCTTATGACAGGTCAAGTACAGAACATTTATCGTTAAAAAGACTAACTTAAAAATAAGGGAACTTTGGAATAACCGCCGCGCTATAGGCTGGCAGGAAAAGGCAAACCAACATGGGATGGGAAGAAGGAGAAGATCCTTAAATGTAGGGATTCACGGACTAAGAGGATATGGAAATCGGGTCAAGGGCAGGAAGGAGTAGGGTAAGGGTTTTAATGGTAAGGAGATGTATCGTGGACCTTACTGGCAGGTAAATCCCTAGCCTAGCTAACCTACCAACCTTTCTCTAGCTGCCTATAAAAATAAGGCCGAAGTTTCTTTCTGCCTTTCTTCTTCGGGTCGTCATCAGTAGACAGCTAGCGAAAGGTTGGTAGGTTAGCTAGGCTAGGGACTCTGATATTACTGCCAGTAAGGTCTACGATACACCTCTTTACCTTTAAAATCCTTACAGATTATTGTTAATTTGCCCTACTCCCTCCTACCCATGTCCCGATTGCCATAACTTCAAGGTTTGTATCGTTTGTTATTTGACACCCTTTTATACCCCTTCCATCATTTGATTGGCCTCTAACTTATTTATTTTTGGACTGACTTATAAAAGTCTTTTTGTAATCGTACGCAGGCGTTTTATTGTAATCCCTCAGTATGTATAAAATAGAAACTAATTACCTAGATGGATTTTAATAGAATTATCAAATTTCTTTAATTGATTGAAATAACAATAAACTACTTAAATTTATGTGAGACTTTACAGCCATTATTTTATTCTCAATTTAATCAGTTGTCAAAATTTTGGCACTTTTCATACTATATTTTGGCAGTAATAGCAGTTTCTAACGAGTCTAAGTTGGTCACACTCAACACTGTAGGAAAAAAAATAGGTATTACGAATTGCAAATAAAGAGTATCGTGGAAAACGCGAACCGTGTAGTACCTAAACAAAATATAAATAAATCTTTCTTTATTTTTCTCATGTGTAATATACCTACAATCGATTGCTTGACTGATAAGACAACTGAATGAAAATAATTTTACAAAATGTTGTCTATGCCGTGAGAGTGGCCATTTTTTCCGAAAAAAAAAGTTGGAAGGGAAAAAGGTGATACATGTCAATTTGTCAAATGTTTCAAGGCTATTGTGTGATGATTCCATTTTTTTCGTACAACGTGATAAAGACTGCACACAAATAGTACAATAACAATTTATATAACGTCCAGTGAAGTGTTCGTCCGATGCGCTTTGTCCAGGAAGTGGAGTTTTACGTGTGACAACAATATTAAAGTTATCAAAACATGGGTTATTATTGTACGGTTCCACAGTGTACGTCTTTAGCCGGCAAGACGAAGAATGTAAAGTTCCACAGATTCCCCCGGGACGTGACAATGGCGGACAAATGGAACGATATTCTGAAGCGCGGGAAGCCCTACACAAAATATTCTAAAGTGTGCAGTCTCCATTTCACGCAGGCCGACTATAATGTGACTACAATGGGTAAGAGTAAAGGTAGTTTGGGTTTTCCCATAAGTTACTCGCGTTGTGCGCTCGCTCGCCGCGCTCTGAGTCATTTCTTTTTAGTTTTTAACTTTTTTTCTACGTCGCGGGATATATACGTAGTTTTTGAACGTAACTCGCCAAATTTTAAGCGATTTGTTGCGTTCAAAACATCAAGTTTATTGATGCCGATTGTTTGATCGTCGCCCGATACCAATTTCCTCTTAATAAATAAGCTACAAACACACCAAAACGTATGCAAATGAAGTATCAGTTTACAAATTTATTTAATTATGTGTAAGTGGGTGCTTTTTATTTTTGTTCTTATCCATTACCATGTTTGAGCGTTTTTCTACTATAAGAATCTTGTTAGAAATGTATGTCTTATAATAAAACTTTTCACACCATTGTCTTTGTCCAGACAAAAATAAAAAAATAAAACCTAAAGTATTTTGTCTGTGATTATGTAAATTAAAACTGGCCAAGTATGAGGTAGACTAATAAAAAAAATTAAGGGTGTGTGTATACAGTGTACACCCTTATATTGTCATATTTAATTTTTTATTATTTATTATGATAATTGCCATAATAAAACATAGCTTATGGACATTTCAGCTGAATATTTATTATATATAAAACATACAGGCTTTTAAAGTTAGGACTAATTAGTGATGTTCATGTACAAAAAACATCGATATTTTTTCCGATATAAGATATCGTGTACAAAAAATATCGATATTTTTTCCGATATAATATATCGAAATATTGTATCGATATATAGCGATATATCGGTCAAAAATATCGATATTTTCGATATATCGAATTGTAGGAAGGAAAAGACTTTATTAGAAAATGATTAACAAAAATAATATCGAAGAGCTAAAAAAAAAAAAAAAACAACATTCAATACTTATTCTGGTATTTGATGTTGTTTTTTTTTTTTTTTTTTTTTTAGCTACATCCGATAGATTGTTCCTAAATATTCTACGATATCCTTATATCAGATAAAATATATCGATATCATATATCGGCTTCAATGATTCGATAATATCGCATTGATTCGATATATCGGATAAAATATATCGATATTATATATCGACTTCAATGATTCTATAATATCGCATTGATTCGATATATCGAATAAATGTATCGATATTTTATCACATATCGATATATATCGAGCACCCCTAGGACTAATTGACAGACAGCAAAAGCTAATAAGGGTTCATTTTGTACATTAATGTTTTTATAATAGCACTAGCTTTTACTCGCGGCTCCACCTGTGTGAAAGGCTTACTTTTATACAATCTTTTATCCCTTATTTCATGTGTCCATCTATAAAATTGATAAAGTTCCATACAAACTTGCGACCCCTATTTCACCCTCTTAGAAATGGAATTTCCAAAAATCCTCTCTTAGTGCTCCCCTACACTCCCTGAGAAACCTTCATACCAAATTTCATCTTTCTACGCTCAATAGTTTCAGCTGTGCATTGTCCGTCAGTCAGTCAGTCAGTCAGTAATGGAAGAGTTTTATATATATTGATAGACTGGTAAACGAGCAAGTGAGTCACCTGATCGTTAGTGGTCTCCACCGCCCATGTACGCTCTTAATACCAAAAGAAACATGGATGCGTTGCATTCTTTTTGTATTATAAGCCTTCTGATCAGATATATCATGTACAATGTTTAAATGTCTAGTGTTTGCTTATTTTTTGTAAGTCTGCCAATTGGCAAATGCCTCCTCCAACCTTCTCCGTTCTGGTCTCTCTCTCGCTACTCTACTCCATAATGTTCCAGCAACCAGTTTAATGTCATCATACCATCTTTTTTGAGCTCTACCTCTCTTTCTCAGACCTTTCGTAGGATACCACTGAATAACTATTTTGCTCCATTTGTCCTACCTACAGGGCTATGGCAGCCTGCCAGTGTAGTAGTAGTAATAGTGGAGAGTTTCACGGCGAAAGACTGAGAGAGGCATCTGGATTGCCCTCTCTAGGACTGACACTGAACTGATGGTTACCATCTGTCATCAAATCAATCACATAACTTTGAATTACAAAGCACCGCATGGCACTGAACTGCGCTCGTCACCCCGAGACATAACATGTTAAGTCTCATAATGCCCAGTAATTTCACTGGCTTCAGTGTCTTTCAAACCAAAACACAACAGTGCTTACACACTGTTGCTTGGCAGCAAAAATAGACGGCGCGGTGGTACCAACCCAGACGGCGTCTCGCATACCTACCACCTTGTGTACCAGTTGTATATATTTTGATTTTACATACATATGCACTAATATGTATAGTTAAATTGTAGTTTTATCTAATAAATAAATAACACCCAATAGTCACATACATAAGCCAGACCCCACAGTAAGATACGAGTCATGTGTCGTATCACGAACTACGAGAGACTTTCGGTCTCATAACGCCCAGACCCCGCAACAAATATTTGTGGATCACACAAACATTTGTCTCGGTGCGGGAATCGAATCCGCGGCCTCTCGTTTCACAGCCGGCTACTCGCCTGCTGCGCCACTAAGCGAATTTAAACTATTAGTTAAATAAACTTAGTAATGTTACGTTTTTTTGTGTTTGTGTAGGAAAAACATGTTTAGACTAGAAATTAGTGTATTATAGAAGTTTATTACCTTGAATGCTTACATTATATATTAGGTACTATTTTTGATAGTTTTTCGAGTAGTGGAGCGACGCTGTAGACAGTTTTGTCTACAGCATGAATGGGCCGGCTCGATCGGGTCGTTACCACTGTCTCACAGAAAACCGATGTAAAGTAGCGGCTTGCTGCTGCGTTTCGTACAGTGAGTGAGATATTCGGAGGCCCAAATCCCCTCCCCTTCCCAATCTCTTAATTATCTCTTCCCTTTGATGTCGGCAAAGCGTCTATGATTCTTCTGGTATTGTCGGCGTACATGGGCGGTGGAGATCACTTACCATCAAGTGACCCTTATTTTTTGTTTTTTTGTTATTTGATTGTATGACGAAACGGGCAAGGCGCTCGCCTGATGGTAAGCGCCACGCCTGCCCATAAACAGAAGCAACACCACACAGAACTTTGAATTAAAAACCACTGTATCGCACTGAACTGCGCTCGTCACCCCGAGACATACGATGTTAAGTCTCATAATGCCCAGTAATTTCGTTTGCCGACCTTTGTTGTCCTTGCCTGTGCAGATTTGTAACAATAATTATAATTTCACACTTCAATCATTACGCACATTGCGGTTAACGGATTTTCCGTCGGTTGATAAGGTTATCCCTGTATGTAAAATAGCTTTATATTTTTTTTTATAATGGCCGTAGCACGGGGGTAGAATAATTACAATGTGGTAAGTCCCTCGTATGTGAGAGGCCGTCTGGGTTGGCACCACCGCTTTGTCTATTTCTGATGGCCAGCAGTGTGTAAGCACTGTTGTCGGTTAGAAAGAAATTGAAGTTAAAATTAAATAAACAAATGCACCCAACAGTCACACAAATAGTCCTGACCCCACAGTAAGATACGAGTCTTGTGTCGTGGGTATCAGGAACTACGAGAGACTTTCGGTCTCACAACACCCAGACCCCGAAACAAATATTTGTGGAGCACACAAACGTTTGTCTCGGTGCGGGGATCGAACCCGCGGCCTCTCGCTTCACAGCCGGCTACTCGCCCACTGCGCCACAGAGGCTGTCAGTTAAAATTAACATAGTATCTTTCGGTGTGACGAACGCAGTTTTTTTTGTCCCTTGGGATGTACTACAGGGGTCCCTGCTAATGGGATACTGGCTACGCCTGCAGTATCTCATCCCAGGGCCAAAGGGGAGTAGAAGGACTAAGGGATGGGAAAGGTATAGGAAAAGGGGCAAGCCCCCTCGGGAGAACCGGATATACACTGGCTGATCCCAGAATGCGACCCACACAAGGTGGGTCACTATAGCGTGTCTTTCACCGTGTATGGTGGCCGCTATCCGGGCGGATACGAATATCGCACCACCAGCAGGGTTAAGTTAATTGGGAAGGGAAGCATTTTATTTTTATTTTTTTATTTTTTATTCTGGCTCGGCAAAGTGACTACGCTACACCTGACGGTAAGTGTAGCGCAATCCAAGAATAGTGTCGACCAACGACAAACAATGTGTCCATCGTAGGTCGGCAAGATCATGCCGGCCTGCCAAAGGGCTAAGGGGGAGGGGAAGGAAAAGGGATGGGAAAAGGGTTAGGATCAGAGGGCAAGCCCCCTGGGGAGAACCGGATATACACTGGCTGACCCTTGACGAACGCAGTTCAGTGCCATGCAGTGCTTTGTAATTCCAAGTTCTGTGTGGTGTTGCTTCTGTTTATGGGCAGACGTGGCGCTTACCATGAGGCGAGCGCCCTGCTCGTATCGCCATTTGAGCAAATCAAAAATGTATATAATACCTAGTATCGCCCTAATAATTGTGTTGTAACTGTTGCTTGGCGGCAGAAATAGACGAAGCGGTGGTAGCAAACCGGACGGCCTCTCGCATACGAGGGACCTACTACCTTGTGAACTCATAAATTTCTTACGTTTACGCGAATGTTACTCATTGAAATAAAACTAATTTAAACATATTTTATTGCGGTTTCGAAAGCTTTTCAGCCTTCGTGGTCACGGGGTGAAACGTCGGGACCAAAATTAAAAAAAAAACGCGATAAAATCCGTTTAAATTAGTTTTATATAGCGTAGGCCGGCAAACGAGCAAGTGGGTCACCTGATGGTAAGTGATCCCCACCGCCCATGTACGCCCGCCACCAGAAGAATCATGGGCGCGTTACCGACCTTAAAGGAAAGGGATTATTAGGGATTGGGAAGGGGAGGGGATTTGGGCTTCCGGATATCTCACTCACCGTACGAAACGCAGCAGCAAGCCGCTACTTTACGTCGTTTTTCTGTGAGACAGTGGTAACGACCCGGTCGAGCCAGCCCATTCATGCTGTAGACAAAACTTTCCGCAGCGTACTACTTTCTACAACTCAAAATTTATTTCAACTCAACAATTGTTTGCGTTTCCTTTAAAAAAATGCCTCTTCTAAGTATACATTGACTTTAACTTGTATAAAATTGTAGTGTGAAAAGGTCATCGTAAAATTGTGATAAAAAAATTCCGGGATTTCCGTACAGATAAATTATTAATATAATAAACAAAATTTCTCACGTATACCAGAAGGGATAGGTATAGTTGCAACCAGGGGCGGCGTGAGGCTTGGGTGACGTGGGCCACCGGATACGACCTCGCGGTCCGAGGTTTCGCTCCTCGGAGATTTATGCATTACTTAAAAGCCGTCATATGGAAAGAATTTTTACTTGTCGTCTATACTTATAAAATAACATGTCCTGACTGACTGATTCATCACCGCCGAGCGCAAACTATCAAGGCTACAAGCATGAAATTTGGACTGTATATTCATTTTGTTATGTAGGCACCCACTAAGAAAGGATTTTAGAAAATTCCACCCCAAAGGGGTCAAAATAGGGAATGATAATATGTATGAAAGTCCGTCATTTCGAAAGTTACATAAACAAAATTTTGTATTTCGGTAATTGACGTAAAACAAATAAATACGTGTTTCAGGAATTTTGGGAATTTTATTTAATAAGGGATGAAAAAGGGGGTGAAAGTAAATGCAAAAGTGAGTTTGTTTGTGACGCTTTCACGCCTAAATCACTGAACCGATTTTGATGAATTTATATACAGAGACAGATGGGACCTTGGAGACGGTTACATGCTACTTTTATCTCGGAAAATGCTGTTCACGGGGGCCGGAGCCGCGAGCAAAACCTAGTAAAATATATTTTAGCGAATAAAATGTGTCGCTGAACACATACCAATAGGGTTGCCTAAAAATGTAAATCGGTAAACAGATGGGTGAAGGTAGATCTTACTTCGGATCCTCTACTAATTAGAAACCTCTAAAATTATCAGTGTTTCTCTACTATATTATGAATGTATTATACATATAAACCTTCCTCTTGAATCACTCTATCTATTAAAAAAAACCGCATCAAAATCCGTTGGGTAGTTTTAAAGATCTAAGCGTACATAGGGACAGACAGACAGCGGGAAGCGACTTTGTTTTATGCTATGTAGTGATTCTTCATTGTACATTGGAATAAATACATGCATTTAAAACAGTTAACGATACAAAAGTAATTTTATTTCCTTATAAACCTTATTCGGATTATGACTAAGGATTTAAAAAAAAGAATTACTCAAATTGGTTAAGCCGTTTTCAAGTGATGCAGTTTCAAACGAACAGCATTTAATTTTTATTTATATATATTACTAGCTTTTGCTCTCGGCTCCGCCCGCGTCATCTGCTTTTCCCGGGATAAAAAATAGCCTATGTCTTATTCTGATGTATAAGCTATATTATTGTAAAGTTTCATTAAAATCCATTCAGTAGTTTTTACGTGAAAGAGTAACAAACATACATTCATAGTTACAAACTTTCGCGTTTATAATATTAGTAGGATAGAGGCATTATAAAAGTTCAAACTAAAAGAACGAATGAATTACAGTCGAAACCTCCTTATCGTTTTACATGGATCCTAAATAAAAAGATCTCAGTGTTCGAATATTAGTAAAAATTTTAATTTGTGTTAACTGCCTATTATTTTGAAACAACATATTACCAGAGTGGTATTTTACCAGTGATTGTAGTTTCTACCAAGAGAGACCCCTCGATTGGCTTCTTCACACTCCGAAGAGCCATTTATACAGGCCGGCATGTTCTGGTGACCACCGATAAACTCATTGTTTGTTTCGTTTTTTTTTTACTGCACTGCGTTTACCACCAGGTGTAGAGCAGTTACTTTGCCGTGCTCGGATAAAAACATAAAATTTTCCGGGATAAAGGGCAGCCTATGTACCAGTCTAAGTTATGGTCTACCCGTATACCAAATTACATCTAAAACCGTACAGCCATTAGGCGTAATTGACTAACAAACACCCGAATAAGGAAATTCACAAAAATCCAAAATTTCACATTTATCATAGTGTAATAATTTAATATTACATATTAACATAGAATTATTTGGTTAAGCTTCCTTAAATTTAAATGCCAAATGTGCATTTACTTGTTGGACAAGTTTAACATTTTGAATTATACATTAATGCAGTCTAGTTTTTATAATAATTTAACCATATCTATAAAATCAGCGATGGCTCAGCGGGGAGTGGTACGGACTGTCGAGACGAAAGTCGCAATTTCAAAACCAGCCCCAAGAGCATACACTCCCTTCCTCTCCACTTCCCTCATCATCTTCTTGCATCCCCTCTCTTCTTTTTTTTATAGCATAGCCCGGCAAACGAGCAAGTGGGTCACCTGATAGTAAGTGATCTCCACCTCCCATGTACGCCCACAATACCAGAAGAATCATGGGCGCGTTGCCGACCTTAAAGGAAAGGGATAATTAGGGATTGGGAAGGGGAGAAGGATTTGGGCTTCCGGATATCTCACTCACCGTACGAAACGCAGCAGCAAGCCGCTACTTTACGTCGGTTTTCTGCGAGACAGTGGTTACGACCCGGTCGAGCCAGCCCATTCATGATGTATTCTTTTCTTTGGGAGTGTAGTCTCTGGTAACATGAGCGCAACATTATGTTATACAGTATGCAAATAACATCTATAGTTGTATACTATATCGATCTTGTAGAGACTAGGAAGAATTTCCGTGCTTTCCGGTGTTTTTACCATACCTATTATTGGAATCAAGTTTAACAGCTCGCGTGATAGGACCTACTTAATATAAATATAAATGTTCGTGGTGCTTTACATCTGACTTCTCCAGTTGTAAATGTCCTTACACTTGAGGTTAATACCTCCTCAGTTCATTATTTTGTCTCCCGCTTTGCTATGGAGGGAAGTGGACAATTAATATTTCCAACTCCTCCCTAACCTTCTATCTGATTAATTTAGTTGCGGGACAAAGACATTTAGGCGTTCCCAGAGACTCGCCGAGTTTCACTGCTCGGTGTCTACAAAATGCGTGCCACTGTTGATCCTGGTGCACAGGAGTTACAGTGGCGGGTGTGTGGGTGGGATAGTTTACTCCTCATATATACTCCTATCACCCTCTCGCTCCTATCTTTATTATCACCTCCCTTTCCTCTCAACTCCCCCATACATACATATATACTATGATACCATATGGTGCTGCCACACCGGTGTTAGAAAATGTTATATAACATTTTATAACAGCGGTGTGGCAGCATCATTTAGTAAACATTTCTTTACAATTTGTAACATTTTGTAACATTTTTTAACCGCGGGCGGCGGTACTTTTGAGAGCGGCGCCGTCAAAGAAGCCGTCAAAGAAGGGCCGATGTCATGTTTTCAAATGTTATAGAATGTTAGAAAATGTTATAGAATGTTAAAAAATGTTAGAAAATGTTAGAAAATGTTAGAAAATGTTTTTGTTAACATTTTATAACATCGGTGTGGCAGCACCAATACATACTATCCTAACTCCTACAACCCTGATGAGATACTGCATGGGTCGCCAGTATCCCATGAGCAGGGACCCCTGCAGTTGATCAGAAGGGTTAAAAAAGTGTAAGCATTTCTGACTTTTCTAAGTTACGTGTACATTGTTAGTAAATTATCCTTTGCTTTAACGGTGAAAGAAACATCTTGAGGAAACGTGTATACCTGTGACTCCTTTGTGGGGCTCGGTGTACGGTTCTACAACCTGAATCCAAGTAGTATCTTCATCATCCAGCGACTTCCTGCGATCTTTATCAGGTCGTCTGTCCACCTTGTAGGCGGACGTCCAACGCTGCGCTTGCCAGTACGTGGCCTCTATTCCAGAACCTTTCTGCCCCATCGGTTATCGGTTCTGCGAGCTATGTGGCTATTTTATTTCACTAGCTTAAAAATATTTCGAAGTATTTGTGTTTTCCCACTTAGATGATGTATGTATTTTAATTATTTACATTATATAATTATGTAAATATAACTGGTACGGAATGACACAACGCCGTCGCGACGGATGTCATTTGTATAGGTGTACTATAAACACTTGAATGCATAATGTTTCGTCTGAAAGTAATTTCAGATGGGCTTCGTTAGTTCATAGTTGCAAGAGACCGTCTTCCTACTACCCTGGGTGGTTATTTTTGTACCCGAATGGATAGCGACCACCGTACACATGGTGTTAAAACCTGTCGTAGTGACCCACCTTGTGTGGATCGCGTTGCAGGATCAGCCAGTTTATATCCGATTCTCCCGAGGGGCTTGCGACAAGACTTCATAGGTTATAGGGGTACATCTGTGTATCACTGTGCCTGCATCGGTCATCCGCCTGTCCTGTCGCAGGCCCTTCTCTTCGGAGAGGGAAGAAGCATTTATAAAGGCCGGCATGACTGGTGACCACCGATAAACTCATTGTTTGTCGGTGGTCGCTGGTTTTTGGATTGCACTACGCTTACCATCAGGTGTAGTGCAGTCACTTTGCCGTGCTCGGATAAAAAACCCTGATACCATGTGGCATAGAAGCGACGTGAGTGAGTCAATATATTATTATGCAGTTTTATATGTTTAAATGAATAAACAATAACATGATGACACTTCCGAATACTTCGCAGCGATAATGGTCAGTTAAGTATTAAAATAAAGTAGAAATAAATAAATATAATACAACAAATTAGTTTTTAGACTGTCGAGTTGAGGTATCGGGTTAGATCCCTGAGTCGGGTAAAGTGATAATGGGTTTTTCTATCGCGAAATGCTCAGTATTAGCCTGGAGTCTGGAATTGTGTTGGCATCTTTACATAGTGTAAAATGAAGTCGCTTCCGCTGTCTGTTCGCTTAGATCTTTTAAACTATTCAACGGATTTTAATGCAATTTTCGGCAATAGATAGAGTGATTCAAGAGGAACGTTTATATGTATAATACATACATATTATAATACAGAGAAGCCGAAAAATTCAAAGATTTGTAATGTGATGTCGTAACAAACATATTTTTACCCGTACGAAGCCGGCGCGGGTCGCTAGTAACCTATAATTTTAAAACATTTGTCTATATTTCTTCAATTTCTGCAAACATAAGCTTTAAAATGGTGTTTGAATCGTTAAATTTTATGATGAACTAGCTGTTACCCGCGACTTCGTCCATGTGGTATTTAACAAAAAAGTTATTGTTCAGTTGGCAGAGTTTACGTTAACTTGTTAATTCTATATTTCGCTTGGTTTTTTTCTAAAACAATTTCTTTTTCTAAAATCAACGTTGCCTATGTTACTTCTTGTTACATAAGCTATCTGCCAGTGAAAGTCCCGTCAAAATCGGTGCAGCCATTTCAGAGATTAGCCGAAACAAACAGATAGACAGACAAAAATTGTACAAAAAAATTGTTTTGGTATATGTACCGGGTATACATCCAAATGCACTTAGTAAAAAGCGGTTATTTTAATATAACAAACAGACACGCCAATTTTATTTATTTGTATAGATTATGGAAGTCTTGGCGTTCCGACAAAAAACACCATTGAAAATAATGCCCATGTATAATTTGATATTTTGCAATTTTATTGTAAGTTCAAATGATAATTGTTTTCGTATCTTAGTAAACAGGTTTTTTTAGCATATACACAGTCTATTGTATTATTTCGTGAATATTGAATATTGTGCACCCTTTTAACTGAAAAAAAAAAAAATGGGTGCGTGTACTTATGTACGCGCGTGAGAAGTTATACTTCTTTGTTATTTATTCAATTTAATAGCAAATATTAAAAATTAATATTATTATTTGATGTTCAATTTTAATTTTTATCACAAACTTTTTATTAAATGTTTTATTAAATTTATTTCTTTATTTTGTGAATATTAAATAACCAATAATAAGTTTTTAACATTAATAATTTAATAATATTTAGTGTTAATTATATTAAATAAAAGTATTTTAATTTATATCAATAAATAATACATACGGATAGTTAACCTCAATTATATTGGAGCACTTGAAAAAGTATATAAGCACAATTTTTTTCACTAATATTCACAAATAGTAAGTAATATCAATCAAAATATTCAATTTAAATCACTACTGAATATAATTTATTAGCACATATATAAATTATAAAGGACATTGTCAAAAATGGCCTATGAATCAACACGCATGAAACATTTACTATAATAATAATTATTATTTATAATGTACATTATAATTATTATTATAGTAAATGTTTCATGCGTGTTGATTCATAGTTTCAATAGAACGGACACTTATTAATTTCGAAAACAATTTAAAAAGTATTCACTTCCGTCATAGTCCTCGGTATTATAATTTTTGGTTCAAATTCGGGTTTTTAATAGGCAAAGGTATTGTAGCTCATACAGCCAAGTCTTTGTAACAACACTCTTAAGCTTCGCATTGTTATGCATTTCGCCAAAGACAAGTGTAATTTATTCTCAAGTCTTCACAACAACGATGAAATATCGTAACATTAATAATTTAATAATATTTAGTGTTAATTATATTAAATAAAAGTATTTTAATTTATATCAACATATCCACTCGACATGATAGAAGTACATTCTACTCTCTTTGCGTTTATGCGAGCCTGGTACTTTTTACGGCAACATGTTCCGAATAAGAAAAAACCTAAAGAGTTTTTCTTTGTCTAAATCGTCATTTGTTTATTAATTACGGCTACTTTCACTCTCATCATTTTTTCTTAACGCGCCTAACTTCATACTGTTAATTTTTTGTGTCACAGGTGCGCGCGCATCTTAAAATTTCACTCTCATCATTTTTTCATAACGCGCCTAAAGAAGTATAACTTCAAAAAGCCTAACCCTATTTATTTTTTTTACACGCTTTTTTATTAACTTTTATTATTTGAATGACGAGACGAGCAAGGCGCTCGCCTGATGGTAAGCGCCACGCCTGCCCATAACAAAAGCAACATCACACAGAACTTTAGAGTTATAAAGCATTGCACTGGGGTGACCCAGACATAAGACGTTAAGTCTCATAACGCCCAGTAATTTCACTGGCTTCAATGTCCTTCAAATCGAAACACAACAGTGCTTACACACTGTTGCTTGGCGGTAGAAATAGACGGCGCGGTACTACAAACCCAAACGGCCTCTCGCATACGAGGGACCTACCTTGTAAAAATCTTTCCGTAACATGTGTTAAAAAATTATGTTGCGTTGATTATTATATTATGTATTATAGATATTGCGAGTGGCATAAGAGTAGGTGGAAATGACCACTCCCCCCTCCATCGTGTCCCAAGCCACATCCCCAAGGAGGGGCAACAAACATAATGCCAATAAAAATAATTCACATTCATATCGCAAACAGCTACGCCACGGGTTTTTACAACTCTGATATTATTTCATACGCTCGTTACCGATAACTATGGGGGAAATCCCGTGACACATGTGGGTCACACTGGTCAAGTCACAGTTATTTTTAAAGTTATTTTTGCTTATTTCATATTAGCAATTTCGCCTGGCTTCGTTCGTTCGAAAATTAAAAAGAAAGAAATTAAATTAAACGATTTTGAATCGGTGTGTAGTTTTTGCTGGTGGTAGGATATTCATATCCGCGCGGATAGCGACCACCGTACACGTGGTGTTAAAACCTGCCATAGTGACCCACCTTGTGTGGATCGCGTTCCAGAATCAGCCAGTGTATATCCGGTTCTCCCGAGAGTCTTGCGACACGACTTGATGGTTGGTTGGGGCGGGTATAGGGGTACATCCTTGTATCCCCGTGCCTGCATCGGTCATCCGGCTGTCCTGTTGCAGGACCCCCGATTTGCTTCTTCCCTCTCCGAAGAGAGAAGAAGCATTTATACAACCCGGCATAACACTGGTGACCACCGAAAAAGTCATTGGTTTTTTGGATTGCGCTACGCTTACCATCAGGTGTAGTGCAGTCACTTTGTCGAACTCGGAAAAAAACCCCCACTGGGGCTTCGTCCCTGCACCCCTGTGTTTCATATAAAAGGAAGGGGTTGAACTTTTCATCCCAGTGTGGGAAAAAGTCGTATAAGCAATCATCCGCGGGAGAGAATGCTCTACTTTTCTCTCTAGGTGGGTAATATACTTTTAATTCGCTGCTATTGCCGTTTCAAAGTTAATTACTTTCACTTCCAATTATTGGTGACAACTATTCAAAATTACAAGGTAGACAGACGGCCTGATAAAGGTCGCAGGAAGTCGCTGGATTCAGACCGCTTCCAACAGGTCGGTCTGGAAATCTTTGGGGGAGGCCTGTGTTCAGCAGTGGACGTCTTGTGGCTGATGATGATGACGAAAAAGCTGGAGAAGTTCTCTATTCGACGCGTTTTTTTTGTATGTATAACCACGCATAACTCCGTTAAATGTGTATCGGTTTGGACGATTCTTTTTTCACACTGTTTGCTTGGCGACAGAAATAGACGGCGCGGTGGTACCAACCGAGACGGCCTCTCGCATACGAGGGACCTACCACCTTGTAAAGTCAAATGTACGGTAGACATACATTTGCAGGGGGGTGGCCTGATGGTCATATTTATTATATGTTTTATCATCATCATCATCAGCCACAAGACGTCCATTGCTGAACATAGGCTTCCCCCAAAGATTCCCAGACCGACCAGTTGGAAGCGGCCTGTATCCAGCGACTTCCTGCGACCATTTTCAGGTCGTCTGTCCACCTTGTAGGCGGACGTCCAACGCTGCGCTTGCCAGTACATGGCCTCCATTCCAGAGCCTTCCTGCCCCATCGGTTATCGGTTCTGCGAGCTATGTGGCCTGCCCACTGCCACTCGAGCTTGCTAATCCGCTGGGCTATGTCGGCGACTTTCGTTATTCTACGGATCGCCTCATTTCTGATATATTTTTTATGCTTTGTTTCATTGCATTGGTACGTAAGGAAAACTTTTTACTGATGTCATTACGGACAGATATATTGGGCAATTTTCCTCAACGGTATTCCCCTTTACTTGTTTAAAGGGAAAACGCGTGAAATTCTACTTTGATCAGTGTGTTTTATTGCATAATACAATTTATAACATAATAATAATATAATACTAGCCCTGTATTATACATGTCCCACTGCTAGGCACAGGCCTCCTCTACTGAATGAGAGGGGTTAGGCCTTAGTCCACCACGCTGGCCTAATGCGGGTTGGCAGACTTCACATACCTTCGAAAAATCTTATCGATTTCTCAGGTATGCAGGTTTCCTCACGATGTTTCCTTCACCGTTAAAGCAAGCGATAATTAACAATTAATATACACGTAATTAGGATGGATGCCGCTGGATGCAGGCCGCTTCCAACAGGTCGGTCTGGAAATCTTTGGGGGAGGCGTATGTTCAGCAGTGGACGTCCTGTGGCTGATGATGATGATGATACACTTAACTTAGAAAAGTCAGTGGTGTATGCTCGTGGGGCTGGTTTCGAACCTGCGACTTTCGTCGGTAGGGGGATTTCGCCCTTCGGATATCTCACTCACTGTACGAAACGCAGTTCAGGTATATTTCTGAGACAGTGGCAACAACCCGGTCGACCCATTCACGCTGTAGACAAGTGTCTACAGCAGTGCTTCCCAAGTTTCTTAGGCCATGCCCCACCTTAACATTTTTTCGTTAAAGTTGTCACCGATATCTAGCATTGCATTTAAATAACCCAAAGCGAAAGGGTTAAAGTCGTGTCGAGTCCATCTTTAAATTGCCCCCCTTAACTATCAAATTGCCCCCCTGTGGGGCGTGGGCCCCACGTTGGGAAACACTGGTCTAAAGCGTGGCTCGTCCATGTGTTCGAAAACAAAAAAAAATCCAAAACCTGTGTTTTTTTTATTTAGGACAATGGAAGACCTTAAGCAAAGACGCCGTACCTTCACAGAACCTGCCCAAACTGAACCCCGATGGCACAGTGATGGTAATCAGGAAGAGTCGCACCATCAAATACAGGGAGCCCAAGAAAGAAGAGAACTGGTAAGAGAATATTAAGTGTGTGTTTCACCACCACCCGCTTTCCAAATAAACATATGACTTTTTTATAGTATTGACCGGCAAACGTGCTAGTGGGTTACCTGATGGTTAGAGATCTCTACCGCCCATGTACGCCCATATTACTAGAAGAATCATAGGCGCGTTGCCGACCTTAAAAGGAAGGGACTGGAGGGAGCTAAGGTGGCTTTGGGCCTCCGGATATCTAACTCATCGTACGAAACGCAACAGCAAGCTGCTACTTTACGTCGGTTATCTGTGAAGTGGTAACGACCCGGTCGAGCCGGCCCATTCATGCTGTAGACAAAACTGTCTACAGCGTGGCTCTACCACTCAAATCAAGAGTCACACTCTACCGGAAGAAGGAAATCTAAAATACCTAGCGTCCAAATATAAACTCCTTTGCAAAAAAAACGGGCACCTTACACACACACTTTACCTTAGCTTTTCTATGGGTAAATATTATTATATTTTTAGTATGTCATTAGCTTGGATGACTAGAAATTTCTTATTATCAATGAGAATCTAGTTTTTTAACACTTTTATCCTGGTATCGGTGTTTTAGTCAATGTAAACAGAGAGCCGTGTTAAAATGGACATTTTTATGGGTATAATGAAATTAAGACTACGAGTATTTTTATGGTATTTTAATAAAAGAGACATTAAAAAATAAAAATTAATAACGAGTATGACCTCCTCTTGCAGCGATTACGGCATGTAATCGTCTTGGCATGCTTCCCACCAGGCTTTTGATGGTGTCCTGTGGAATGTGTTCCCACTCAGTCGAGATTACACGTTTAAGCTCTCTGATGTTTTGTGGAGGTGGTTGGACAGATCGTACTCGCCTTTTTAGGAGGTCCCAAACGTGCTCAATGGGGTTAAGGTCGGGGCTCCGCGCTGGCCAATCCAAACGACGAATACCGACCTCTTGCATATAAGCATCTACGTCGCCAGAACGGTGGGCCCGAGCATTATCGTCCATGTAAATGGCATCTTCACCAATTACAGTCAGTGCGGGTTGTGCATTTTGAGAAAGGATTTCTGTTATGTACCTATGCGCATTTAGTGAGCCATTTTCTATGAATACTATCTCGGTACGATAGTTGGAAGTTACGCCCGCCCAAAACATAACGGACCCTCCACCATAAGGGGTGATTTCTTCAAAACACACATCGGCATAGCGTTCCCCTGGTCTTCGTAACACTCGCCGACGTCGGTCCTCACCATGCAGACAAATTCGAGCCTCATCGGAGAAGAGTACGCTACTCCAGTTACCTGGTGTCCAAGATAGGCAATTTCTAGCGAACCTCAACCGCGCAATCCGGTGCTCACGGAGTAACTTGGGGGCCCGCGCTGGTCGTCGACTACGTATATCAGCAGCTAAAAGTCTTCTCCTCACAGTCCATAGGCTAACTTGTGCTCCTCGTACCTCTTCAAGGTTTCTTTTGAGGTCTATGTAACTGCATTTGCGGTTCCTCAGCGCCTGAGTCACTAAAAAGCGATCGTCTCGCGGCTGTGTGCAACGTTTTCTCCCAGAACCTTGCCTTCTCTGAACGGAACCTGTCTCTTGGTATCGAGTCCAGGTTCTTTGTACGGTTGAACGACTCACGTTTAACCGCTGTGAGACGTAACATTGGCTACACCCCTCTTCCAGCAGCGCTATAATTTTACTAGCTCTCATTGCTTTTTCTGCCATTACGATAGACACAAAGATATCTGTTTTAAGTCACAATAAGGCAGAATTATGCGATAAACATAAATTGTTGTACTAAAAATAACGAAAAGTTACTTTTAGTTGCTTGATAACCTTTTAACCGCAAACCCGCGAAAAGTGTCACAAAATGAAAAAGGGATTAATAATTTAAAAAACAAAAGTTTTGAATTTGGAATGAACTTTTTTTCATACCCAGACTCTTTATTAAGTGCCAGTAACATAGTTTGGCTATTAAAACCTCTGAAGAACTAAATTATTACCAATAATGTTAAAAAATCAAACCCGCCCGTTTTTTTTGCAAAACAGTGTAGTTGCCTAATACGTTAATAGGATATTGTATTCGATTATTTTGCTTGTTTTATATAATGTAAAATAATTTGACAGTCTCCGTAGCGCAGCGGGCGTGTAGCCGGCTGTGAAGCGAGAGGCCGCGGGTTCGATCCCCGCACCGAGACAAATGTATGTGTCATCCACAAATATTTTATTGCTGGTGGGAGGATACTTGTATCCGACCGGATAGCCACCACCGTACACTGGTGCTAAAACCTGCCATAGTGGCCCGCCTCGTGTGGGTCGCGTTCCAGGGTCAGCCAGTGTATATCCGGTTCTCCCCAGGGGGCTTTTCCTCTGATCCTAACCCTTTTCCCATCCCTTTTTCCTTCCCCTCCCCATTGGCCCTTTGGCAGGCCGGCGTGATCTTGCCGACCTACGATGGCCACATTGTTTATCGTTGGTCGACACTAATCTTGGATTGCGCTACACTTACCATCAGGTGTAGCGTAGTCACTTTGCCGAGCCAGGATAACAAAAACAAAAATAGTGTGAAGAAGCATTTATACAGGCCGACATGATTTGTTAGATTTTTTAAATTGAAATAGACGCATAAATTTCCCGGGATAGCTCAGCGAAAGTTGGCACAAGTTGCACCTTTAGCTACCGCTTCGGGGATGGAGGCGTTTTATGAGTGGTAGAGCCACGCTGTAGACAGTTTGTCTACAGCATGATTGGGCCGGCAAAACCGGGTCATTACCACTGTCTCACTGAAAACCGACGTAAAGTAGCGGCTTGCTGCTGCGTTTCGTACCGTGAGTGAGATATCCTGAGGCCCAAATCCCCCTACCCTTACCAATCCCTAATTATCCCTTTCCTTTGAGGTCGGCAACGCGCCCATAATTCTTCTGATATTGTGGGCATACATGGGCGGTGGAGATTACTTACCATCAGGTGACCCACTTGCTCGTTTGCCCATCGATACTATAAAAAAAAAAATGTTGATGTTATGTTTGTTCGTAGCGAGAAGTCAGACAAATGGTCTCTGCCCGCCGTACATCATCAGCAGAGCGTTTCCACGCAGGACACTCAGTCTCTACCGTGTGCCGGTGAACATGATTTAAATGTAAGTGATGATCATAAAGGTAAAGGTCCTGATAAAGGTCGCAGGATGTCGCTGGATGCAGGCCGCTTCCAACAGGTCGGGCTGGAAATCTTTGGCGGAGGCCTATGTTCAGCAGTGGACGTCCTGTGGCTGATGATGATGATGATGATGATGATCATAGCGGGTTCAAACGAGTCAATTTTACTTGATCAACTGCCAAATCGTATGCGGTTTGAACCGTCTGAACATACATTGAATCGGATTGATCTACGAAAACGTTAGTTACAAGGTGGTAGGTCCCTCGTATGCGAGAAGCCGTCTGGGTTGGTACCACCGCGCTGTCTATTTCTGTTGCCAAACAACAGTGTGTCAGCACTGTTGGGTTTCGCTTTGAAGGGCATTGGAGCCAGTGAAATTACTGGGAATTATGAGACTCAACATCTTATATCTGTTACGAGCGCAGTTCAGTGCCATGCAGTGCTTTGTAATTCAAGGCGTGGCGCTTACCATCAGGCGAGCGCCTTGCTCGACTCGTCATTCAATGAAATAAAAAAATACATGAAAAGATTATGCTTAATTGTTTTTCCTTCCAAGTCATATTTGACAGGTTGAGATTTTTGACTTACCTATTGTCTATTTAGGATAGCAGAGTACGAAATTTAAATTGTAATTCATTGTCCCTTTCAGCTCGCTTACCGTATACAGAATTTAAACGCTCTCGCAAACAGCATTTCCCCTCATCACGCGCCCCGCACCACGGACATTCCTCAAAGTGTAAGACCCAAAAAACAGGACGCTATAATGCAGACTGACCCTGTTAACTCCGAGGAAGACGATACCCAACCCAACAACAGTTATAACGAAGTGTCCGAAAAACTGTACGAAAATTACCAAGTAGATTTCCGAAAGGAAGATTTCGACAAAAAATTCGAACCCAGAGACTACAGGAAAAGCACAGAAGACTACATACCGCAGACGAACGAGGAATACAATAAGGAAGCTGAGAAATATGCTCTAGAAAGGAAAACACTTTACGACAAAATTGATTATCAAAAACCTATCGAGAATGCATATCCGAAAATTGGGGATATTTATTCGAATTTTGACAAATTCAATCCGAGACAGGAGTACGGTTATCAGAACGGTTATTCGGATAGTGTTGAAGTGTTGCGCAACCAACAACACAACCTGCAGATGTTGCAGGAACAACACAGAATCACGGAGAATCAGAATTTTTTCAATGAGAATCAAATTAAACAGGAAATAGACATACAATTGGACGATGACAAATATTTGTATGAAAGGACCAAGGATCAGTTAGGTGAGTCTAATCTTCTCTAAGCCTGTTGCTGGTGGTAGGATATTCATATCCGCCCGGATAGCGACCACCGTACACATGGTGTTGAACCTGCCATAGTGATCCACACGCGTTGTGTGGATCGCGTTCCAGGGTCAGCCAGTGTGTATCCGGTTCTCCCGAGGGGCTTGCGACATAACTTGATGGTTGGTTGGGGCGGGTATAGGGGTACATCCTTGTATTACTGTGCCTGCATCGGTCATTCGCCTGTCCTGACGCAGACCCCTCAATTTGCTTCTTACCTCTCCGAAGAGGGAAGAAGCATTTACAAATACACATGACATACATAATCATCACATATATACAGACCGGCATGATTCTGGTGACCACTAATAAACTCATTGTTTGTCGGTGGTCGCTAGTTTTTTGGACTGCATTACGCTTACCGTCAGGTGTAGTGCAGTCACTGCCGTGCTCGGATAAAAAAAAACAAGCAAGTGGGCCACCTGATGGTCAGTGATCTCCACCGCCCCTGAACACCAGAATAAACATGGAAGCGTTGTCGACCTTAAAATCAGTATCAACTAATGTATACATAGCATCATCAACAATACACTCGGCAATTACACTAAATCTATTTATCTATCTATTCATTTTCATCCATATATTTTTCTTCTTTTTTATTTATGGCTTTCGCAGTATTATGCATTTAGCCAGTGTCAAGTATAATTCATTCTCAAGTTATTTTTACAAGAACGATGAAACACGGGTGCGGTCGATTTCAAGGTCTTGTCGGAGTTTTGGTGTTAACTCCTTTCAGTACGATTCTTAATTCACTTATTTCAATGTTTCCATACACTGTTCATCACCGTCAATGTTTATTGAACAAATCCACACCACTTTTATACAACAAACACAACTCTAAACTAGTTTATGAAATAAATTAAAATAAACGAAGAACTGCACTGTCAGAATTCCGGCCAAACTCATCCATATATTCATTTACTGCCGACCGCTGGTCATGCGACATAGATAATCGATTATCGTGAACAATCGATTCTCGATTGGGAGATTCCGATTTCTAATTCGCTTTTAATTCGATTGCAGATTCCAATTCCATGTACAATGAAACTCAGCGAAGGTTACAGCAGCAGCGTATACTTGAACATATACAGCATCAGGTCAAGCAGGAACCGGAAGGAAATGGTGAGTATTGTTGCCAGGTCCAATAAAATGTAACAATAAAAAAAGAGACAAAAAAATTAAAAAAAAAAACGATAGTCTTAAAATTGTCTGGTGTGACATTTTTTTTTCAAAAAAAGTAGACGGCACTTTTTTCAAATTTATTTTTTATAAAATTAAGTAAAAAAAAAACGAAATAAGATAAAAAAAAACATAAAGCTCCTCCACTATTATTTGCCCATTATTTAAGAGATATTTGCATTTTTATAATGTTACAAAAAGTATATCAGTTTATTCTAGAAGCATAATATTAAAATTGGTAACCATAAAAAACATTAAATTTTTCCTGCACCGAGACAAATGTTTGTGTGATCCACAAATATTTGTTTCGGGGTCTGGGTGTTGTGAGACCGAAAGTCTCTCGTAGTTCCTGATACCCACGACACAAGACTCTTATCTTACTGTGGGGTCAGGACTGTGTGTGTGACTATTGGGTGTATTTATTTATTTTATATTATTTGTTGTAGGTTGTGAAAATGTATTACAACCGCAGACGAGTCCGTATTATCAGCAAAATGGACATGAAAATATAGCAAGTGAGTTTTTTTTTATATATACTACTAGCTTCTCCTCGCGGCTCCGCCCGCCTAATCTGCTTTTCCGGGATAAAAAGTATCCTATCACCCAAGTCAGCTCATACCCTGTCTGTATACCAAATTTCATCAAAATCCGTTCAGTAGTTTCAGTGTGATTGACGGACAAACATTCACATTTATAATATTAGTGTGATAGGGTGCTTTTTTCCAACTATTTTTTTCGGTCCCATAGTGAAATTTTGTTGCAAGTACCAAAAAAATATTCTGAAAGTTTGGTCCCTTAATATTAATATTAATTCCTTAATCAAGGCGTATAAAGATTTCCTATTAAAACACACAGAAACTCTGATTTTTTATCTTTAAACTAGCTCTTGCTCGCGGCTCCGCCCGTGTGATCTGCTTTTTCCTGGATAAAAAGTAGCCTATGTCTTATTCTGATGTATAAGCTACACTATTGTAAAGTTTCATTAAAATCCATCCAGTAGTTTTTACGTGAAAGAGTAACAAACATACATCCATCCATCCATACTTACAAACTTTCGCGTTTATAATAATAGTAGGATTTCTATAGCTTAGTGGCATTTCATAGCATCGCTTCACCCTATATGGCACCCTAATATACTATTTGACACGGCCACGCGTTGCTGTGGCTAAGGTATATGTTAATTTATATTATAGTAAACTATTCAATACAGTATGCGCCATCTATTGGATACTTACTCAATTCAGCCGATAAATTAACTTACACCGCCATCTGTTAGAATCTTATGGAACTCACAGAAAATAATAAACAAATAATTTAAACACAATTTAATTTAAACAAATAAAAAAATAGTGCGACTATAGATTGAGATATAAACTATCTCTCAAGTTTTTTTATTAGACTGAATGACTAGACGGGCACGTCGCTCGCCTTTTTTTAATTATTTTTTTATCCTGGCTCGGCAAAGTGACTACACTACACCTGATGGTAAGTGTAGCGCAATCCAAGAATAGTGTCGACCAACGATAAAAAATGCGTCCATCGTAGGTCGGCAAGATCATGCCGGCCTGCCAAAGGGCCAAGGGGGAGGGGAAGGAAAAAGGGATGGGAAAAGGGTTAGGATCAGGGGGCAAGCCTCCTGCGGAGGACCGGATATACACTGGCTGACCCTGGAACGCGACCCACACAAGGTGGGCCACTATGGCAGGTTTTAGCACCAGTGTACAGTGGTCGCTATCCGGTCGGATACAAGTATCCTCCCACCAGCAAATGATAATCGCCATTTGCTGGTGGTAATCGCCATCGTGTATTTATTTATTTCGATTTTCTTGTAATGTTATCTGTTTGTTTATCAACAGCGGGCTACTACGAGCAGCTGTCTCGTCCGGGTCCCGAATTACTGATCGCCAAACAGAATGCGCTCGCCGCCCATACACAACTATGTAAGTCAATACTGTAAAAACTAATATACTACTAATATTATTTACTATTGGAATTATGCACTACCAATATTATGAATTACCGATATTATGTACTACCAATATTATGCACTACCGATATTATGCACTACCAATATTATGTACTACCGATATTATGCACTACCGGCAACGCGCCCACGATTCATCTGGTATTGTGGGCGTATGTACATGGGCGGTGGAGATCACTTACCATCAGGTGACCCACTAGCTCGTTTGCCGGCCTATGCTATAATAAAATAGTCGCATGCAAAGTAAGTCAAGTGCTAGTCAGTGCTTTCATTCACCGACTCAGTATTGGTTATTTTGAGTTTTTTTTTCTTTTGAAGTGAAACTTCTTTAGAATCGTTGTGATTTGAAAATTTGATGAAATGAAAAAGGTTGGTCACTAAAGAGGTTGGAAAGAAACAAGATTTCAAGTATGTAAATATATGAAATGTAGTATTTCGCATTAAAATTTCAAATAATTTTTAAGCTTAGTAAAAGTATTATGAAAATAATAAACCTTTTATTTATCCTAATACCACTGATACTCTATTTTTATCTCATTCTCTTGTAGGTTACTTTTCTGAAATTTCACTTCTGCCGTGAGTGAATTGCCCACACACACACTTCTTTTTTTTGCATCTAATTTAATTATTTCTTTCAGGGCAGAACACGATGAAACGACCATTTTTCTACAGTGAAAGTCCGCCGTATAACTACACAGATTTGAGGTGAGTGGCCAACATGCACCAACATTGGGGCCAACGTTTGATCTCCAGACATAATATATCTATTAAATGTAGAGCCACGCTGTAGACAGTTTTGTCAAAGGGTCGGCTCGACCGGATCGTTACCGCTGTCTCACAGATAACCGACGTGAAGTAGCGGCTTGCTGTATTTCGTATGGTGAGTGAGATATCCGGAGGCCCAAATCCTTCTCCCATCCCCAATCCCTTAGTTATCCCTTTCCTTTAAGGTCGGCAACGAGCTGTGGTTCTTCTGGTATTGTAGGCGTACATGGGCGGTGGAGATCACTTACCATCAAGTGACCCACTTGCTCGTTTGCCGGCCTATTCTTTAAAAAATTTAGATACTTCACTGAGTGTGATATCCGGAGGTCCAAATCTTCCCAACTTCTTTCCTCCAAGTTTTGGAATTTGTGGCGATAGGCTCACCCCTATCCAATTAAGGGACGAAAATAAGCACGATGAACCGTGGGAACAGTAGTTTTACCTCTGCCTACCCCTTTAGGGATACAGGTGTGAGCTTATGTTAAAGACGCTGGTGGGATGATATTCGTATCCGACCGGATAGCGACCACCGTACACATGGTGTTCAAACCTGCCATAGTGATCCACACGCCTTGTGTGGGTCGCGTTCCAGGATCAGTCAGTGTATATCCGGTTCTCCCGAGGGGCTTGCGACATGACTTGATGGTTGATTGAGGCGGGTATAGGGGCACATCCTTGTATCACTGTGCCTGCATCGGTCATCCGCCTGTCCTGTCGCAGGCCCTCGATTTGCATATTCCCTCTCCGAAGAGGGAAGAAGCATTTTGACCAGCATGATTCTAAAACAATGAGTTTATCGGTGGTCGCTGGTTTTTTGGACTGCACTACGCTTACCATTAGGTGTAGTACTTTGCCGTGCTCGGATATTAAAAAAAAGACACCTTCGATCGGGACTAGATGTCAAAATGATCAAACTAAACCAATATTGATTTTTTTTATTTTTTTTCTACAGGATTTAACGAGAATCCTTCAGTGATGGGAGGACATTCCAAAGTTAATAAAAATATATATACACTTTATTATGTAAAGAAAAAAAAGATATGGAAAATTCTCTAAGCGACGATAATCTCTGGAAGGAAAGTTTTTTCTCTAAATAATTGTGAAAAGAATAATATATTTTTTAAAAAAAGCAACTTGGTTGTTGCGTGGACAGTGTAGTCTCTTAGATGTGTCTAGGTTGAAACAGTTGCTTGAGGTTTTTTCAAAAAACAATACAGGAAAAAAAGTTTTTTTTGGAACAAACAACTTGATCGTTATAAAATATTATTTAATTGCATTTTTCAATTTTTTTTTCACACAGCAATACGTGCACAGATGAGTTGAACTATATAACTATTATTCCTTGCAAAAGTGGGATTGAATTTTTTCTTCCATGTAAAGCTATCGTTTCAGCCTAGATTCGTCGTTACAGGCTCAGCTCATATCATATGCTTTGTTTATGTACATGTCTAGATACACCGTCGGTCCGTGAAAAAAATAGCGTAGTTTTTCGGCCTTGTATCGTCCTGCACGTACATCTGTGTATGTGTGAGTGCCAAGTGTCATCATTACCCTAAAAAAAATTGTACCATAGACAAATGACGCGTAACGTTGTGGTATAGGCCGTCATAGTTGATAATCACCATACAACACTTGTACCTGTGAGGTCATCACTGTGTGTCACAGTTGAGTATTATTTCCTCCACGTGTTTTGCTCGCGACTGTCTATCTAGACATGTTTATTCAAAGATCACCAAATGGTTGGCCATAGACTAGTTTGTCTCGACTGTTCATGCAATAATGTAAGTCTTTCCGTGTTTGTATGTAAATTTGACCAAAAAAAGTATTATAAGTATTTTTTTGGAATTTTTATTTTTGTTACACTAATTCAATCGTTTTTTTGGAATTGAAATTAATTTATATTATTTTTTTCTATTCTTTTTTTGGCGAAAATGCAGGTAGTAAATTAATAGTAAGTCATTCATGACCTGGCATAAGTTTATGATCTTTTTTGACTCTACGATTAGAATATTTTTTTCCTTTGTGTTATTTTCACCTTTAATGTCTAAGACCCAGTGATTTTTTTGTCTCGATAAATTTTACATACAAACACGTAGAAATTTAAATACGACAAAATTATGTACAAAATGAACGAAGTTTTTTATATGAAAAGTAATAATGTATAGATTATGCTTTTATATTTATACCCTCTTATTTATAAATGCTTATTGATAGAATCCTAAATATTGCGTGTATTGACTCATTAATTTTTTTTTATATTTTCGAGGCGAGCAAATCGCTCGTCTACCTATATACAGTAGCGACACCAATCAGAAAATTTGAATTACAAACTGCGTAGCGTTGTATTGCTCTTGTATGCTTAGTAATTTTACAGACTTCTTTCTTCAAATCGGAATACAGTGGTGTTTCGCGGTAGGATTATACAAAGCAATGGTATCTAGAGATCGATATACGAGAAATCGACCATCTACCACCTTACTAGGTCGTAGGTTTGTATACCAGAAAGCGTCTGGTTATGTACCTCTGTGTATACAAATTTGGGATTATGAAACTTAACATTCACTTCAGTTCAGTGCAGTTTATAATTCATAGTTCTGTGTAGTGTTGTTACTGTTTACCATGTGACGAGTGAGTTACTCGTGTCGTTATATAAAAACTTAGTTACAATAAATTTACTATCGGTTTTCTCCAATCAATTTTGCAGCCAGTGGTTCTAGTGCCATGCAATACTTTGTAAATTAACTTTTTACGAGCAAACTGTTCGTCTTGACTTTCAAGTAATAAAAAACCCTAGTAATGTGTGATGTCATTCATGTATTATACGATGTGAGGTAGTGGCATAGTTAAAAAAAAAAGTATTTCTAAATAAGGGGGGATATTTTGTACAGTTTAAAAATCTTTTTTATTAGCTTTTGAGTAAGGGTAGTGGGATGGGCGTATCACAAGGGACGTGTATTCGAATTTTGTAACTTTTTTATACACGTGTGCTAGATAAATCGAAAATAGAAATATATTTTTATTTATAGAAATCGATAAATAGATTTTTTTGTTATTTTTTTTGCATTTTAAATGTTTATTTGTGATTTATTATTTTTATTGTTATATTTTTGAGTCTTTAAAAAATATATTTTATAAAAAAAAATAGCTTGTGAAGCAATTTTTTTTATACTTGCCATTTTTTTGTAAAACAAAAATTATCGAACAAAACGGTTACAATTTTCGCTATCGCGTCCCATGGTCCCGTTTTGCGTAGCTGTGACATCTAGTTTCACGTTTTTTTTTATTAAGTACGTTACTCGGTTTGGTGCGCGTTCGATTGCCGGTTGATGCAAAAGGTACATAATTTTTTTCAAGCAATCGTTTGTCACGCTCCCGTCTATCGATTTTTTTTTATATTTTTATATGTATTTCGTAAGTTACGTTGTTGAACAAGGGCGTATAAGTGATGTATAGGTTTCTCTTCTCCTTCCACCTGCCCTTGTCCCACTAGCAGTGGGGTCGGCGCAACGTGATTTTTAACACATGTTATAGAAAGATTTGGCATGTAGTTTTTACGACCGGCCGCCTGTCTGACGTTAACCCCTCTGGGGAGAAAACACCCAGACTCGAAACACATATTTGTGGATCTCACAAACATTTTGCATTTTTGTTAACACCGAGCAGTGAAGCTCGGCGAGTCTCTGGGAATGCCTGAATATCTTTGTCCCGCAACGAAATTAATCAGATAGAAGGTTAGGGAGGAGTTGGAAATATTAATTGTCCACGAATAAATTGTTACAATATAAAGGGTGTGTCAGATACTACGTTTTTAATACTTACAAGTCGCGACACTGTCTAATTTGTCATTGGCAACGTAACTTATGGACACCCTAATCGGTCGACGGGAGTCCAAAATGCCGAACGATTTTGTTGCCATTTATATTTTTCTTATGTAAGTTAAATCTCTCTGTAAGTCTTACACACTAAGTGCAAATTAATAAAAAAGTACGGTTAGCATAAAAAAATATCTGATATATTTTCCACTGTTGTTTTTAGTTTTATGCGTTTATAGGTTTTTTTGTGTGTTGAGAGAATTGTCAGTTGATAAAAAAAATACATAAGCAATGATAATTGACTCTTTGTGAAAACGGCTGGACCGATTTCGATCAATCTCGTACATTTGTAAGGATTGTGATGCACACAAGTCTTTAAGACAAGATCTAGATGGGATTCCCTAAAAAACATGGTTCAATTTGACTATTGTCTCAATTACACGATATTTCTGTAAAAAGCAATTTATAGTTACCATATTATTATTATTTTTTTTAATTTCATAGCCATTTATGTTTTTTTTTATTATGAGGTGGGCTGTTTTTCAATCACAAGTGTATAAGCCGTTTTTTCCCCATGCAAAAATGTATGACAGTTACCGTAAAATGTATAGATTTAAGCGTTGTTTATGATTTACGTATACAATAGTTTTATGTAACATGACCACAAATATATGTCAGACGAATATATACGTCGTTTAAAAGTACAAGGAAAATGTCGTTTATGTACAATAGTATTAATGTACAATGGTACATATATAATCGTCATCATATATAGTGAAACGTGGGTAAATAATATATATATATTTTTTTTAATTTTACGACGTGTATAGACGTCATATGTGTCAAGACGGATTTACACGTCACGAGCAATTATTGTCATTTATATTTTTAAGCGAAAGTATATTTTAGTTGTTATAATCATGTATGGCCTATTAGTTTTTGTATGAGGCAAAAACGGTGGTTTTTTATAAGCTAATTTAAGCTAACATGACACAGTTATGTGTATGGAAGAATGAATGTGTGATAAAAAACGAATTTACGTGGCATTTGTATGGGATAACGTACGAAAAACACAATATAATTTCTTATTAGACGTTTAAGGTTGTCATACATTACGTCACAATGTCTTATTTGTTTTAAAAACATGAAATTTTTTCGCAAAAAGATGTCTTGCCAAAGTTTTTTTCGTGTAAATTGTTGATGAAAAATTTCAGTTTTTTTCTTGTCTTATGAAACAAAAATGTATAGTTTAGGATAAACGTTTTATAAAAGTGACTGAATATTAAGTTCTTTTTTTTTGGTGCTCGTTTCGTAGTCATTTCTTGTTTATATTTCACTTCCCGAATTCTATTGCATTTCTACTGTGTGGGTATTATGTATTGTGCGATAAACATACAGATTTTTCGTATTAAACTTACACGACGTGTATGTACGTCAAGAAAATTTTCATCGATTCGTGACGTATATAGCCGTCGTATGATGACGTGATTATACGTCATCGTTTTTTCTATGGCAATAAGATGTGTGGACCATCACTGTCTGTATGTTTGTCGTGAATAATTATATATGCAAAGTTCAGCGCACATTTTAGTATGAAACGCTAGATATTTTGTTCAATATCTTTATATATATTTTAAATATAATTATGTATAAAGTTTTTTTTATTTACCAAGTACGGAATCGCAGCTGGGGAGTGCGGAAATGGCACAATAGTCACCAGTAGTCGGGTTTAAAATAAAATTGTCGACGTCGACCACCAATTCAAATAAATATAATAAAAAAAATACAGAAATTTTAACGAAGTTTTTTTTAAGTTTATAAAATATTGCGAAATCTAATTTTAATAAAAAAAATCTTTGAAAAATACGAATGTGCTATTTTAAAGTTATTTTTTTTTCAAAAGTGAACACAAAACTCGCTGTCATAAAATAAATGTGTTCAATTGAATTATGATAATTATTCATAAATCCTTTGAAAAAATATTGTAGGTTTTTTTTTAAATGTCTACGCAATATTGCGAGTTCTGAATAATAAATAGTTGATAATAAATAACAAAAATCAAAAGGGAACTTCGGAAAAGTGATATTTGAAATAGTCACGTTTTTGTGTAACAGCACATCTGCCGACATAACACAATGGAAATGTCAATTGTAAAAATAAATATATTCGCCCATGTTTTCCCGCCAACCCAGCTGCGTAATTTAGGGGGTGGGTGATCGGAGTGTGGAGACGCTGGGGCGTGCGAGTTGTGAGTGTGACCGCGGATCTAAAGCTGAGTATACACTAGAGCATTAACTTGTGCCTGAACAACGTGCTGCTCTATGATAAGTTCTAGTGTATCGCCCTTCACGAACCAGGCGTCGAGCACGCTTGCCGTTTTGTTACAACAATAATTGTACAAACCAACGAGCGTATTGGTGTAACATTTCGTCGAGTCTTTGCACGAGCGCGGGCAGGCATTTCAAGTAAGAATGAACGCAAGGTACCACGAAACGTTACGTGTAAATGCACATTCGCTGTGAGCATTACGCCGAGCATTCGCAGGAACGTTACATTTTGGAAACTGAGCATTTACCTGTATTGTACCATTTGTAAGAACGTTACGTTACACAAAAATGCTCGAGAAAATGCTCTAGTCTATACTCACCTTACGGCGAGCGATGCAGGACACACGCAGCACGCTCCTACAGACCAAAGCTGTGAATAATATTATGAAAGTTGATTAGATTTAAGAAATTAAATATGCTTTTTACAGTGCCCGTGTTTTATTTTTAAAACAGTTTAATAACATTTTTGAAGTGAAACGTCTTTATTTGAAAATTCGATGAAACGAAAAAGTGACAGTAAAAAGAGATAAACGTATTCATTAATAGGATTTAGCTTGCGAGAGAATGAGATAGGTTACAAGTATGCTATTACGTGTCTTTGAGCCTGCGTACAACGAAGCTTTCGGAAAATGTGTCATAAAAACCGGATTTATTCACGTGTTTTATTTTTTGCATTAGCGTATTACTAATTCGTTGGTAAATTAATTAGAAATATTTAAAAATCTTTTAATTATAATACTAATACTCTATATTTATCTCATTCTCTAGTAGGCTATTTATCTGAATCAATTTCACTTTTGTCAATTTCTTTTAATCATTTATCTTTTTTGGCTTGTCACCAGTGTAACGAGAGCTATTTTTCTTCATTGTCACACCGCTGGTTTTTATTGACATTAAAGCCCCATTTACATGAAGAGTGTGTCGACATAGACGAGAAAATAATAGCGAGGCATTTTACGAGGTCACGTAACACAGAAGAATCTTATGACACTTCTACAATTATCTATTCTAATTTTAGATTGTGGCCCCATCTATTTTCGATGATTTCGCCGATGTCGAGTAATGAATATATTTTTACTAAATTTAATGACTTTTTATCTGAGCAAGGCAAAGTGACTGCACTACAACTGATGGTAAGTGTAGTGCAATCCAAAAACAAGCGACCAACAACAAATAATGAGTTTATCGGTGGTCACCAGAGTCATGCCGGCCTGTATAAATGCTTCTTCCCTCTTCGGAGATGAAAGAAGCAAATCGAGGGGCCTGCGACAGGACAGGCGGATGACCGATGCAGGCACAGTGATACAAGGATGTACCCCTATACCCGCCCCAACCAACCATCAAGTCATGTCGCCAGCCCCTCGGGAGAACCGGATATACACTGGCTGATCCTGGAACGCGATCCACACAAGGCGTATGGATCCCGGTTTTAACTCCATGTATACGGTGGTCGCTATCCGGGCGGATATGAATATCCTAACACCTAATTTTTTATCATTTATAGAGGCTTTTTTACCCAGTTTCCCAAATAGGCAGGTTAACACGACAGTTGTCTTATTTATAGAGCGTCCCACCATGAGAGGTCGAAATGTTAGTAAACAGTCTCATTCCTTCTCAAAACAAACGCGTCATAACTTGTCTACACCTGATGAATTGTCCCACTTATACGGGCTATTGAGCTACAAAGTTCCAATTATAGAGGTAAACATCGAAAAAATCAGGTAATGCGTTTGTTGTTATCCCTTGAGATGTTTCCATTTCTTCCCTAGTGGTACGTCATTAGATCCTTAACAAAATGATATGGGACGACCCACGGACTATCGAATACAAATAAAATAAAAGCCTAAATCTTTTCATATGGTACCAAGGTGGTAGGTCTCTCGTATGCGAGAGGCCGTCTGGGTTGGTACTACCGCGCCGTCTATTTTTGCCGCCAAGCAACAGTGTGTAAGTACTGTTGTGTTTCAGTTTGATGGACATTGAAGCCAGTGAAATTACTGGGCGTTATGAGACTTAACATCTTATATCTCGGGGTGACGAGCGCAGTTCAGTTCATGCAGTGCTTTGTAATTTTAAGTTCTGTGTGGTGTTGCTTCTGTTTATGTGGCGCTTACCATCAGGTGAGCGCCTTGCTCGTCTGGTCATTCAATCTAATAAAAATTTGGCGGAGATATACATACATACGCACCCATGCGTGTAATCGTCAATGGGATAGGCAGAAGTGTAGCCAGTACACCATTTCGCCGAGGTAATTTCCGTCCCATGATGTGATAAGGGGCGAGTCTATCGCCATACCAGGCACAATTCCAGACCCCGGGCTGATACTGAGCATTTCGTGATAACACCCAATAACACTTTTTATTGGGGATCGAACCCGAGACCTCAGCACAGCAGTCGTACCGCGTACGCATAACAACTTCGCCATCGAGACAATCTTAGTCGTTGGTGGATATATTTTGTCATTAATGTATTATACATACATTGTTACACATGTTTTTTTAATAAAGCATAGGCCGGCAAACGAGCAAGTGGGTTACCTCATGGTAAGTGATCTCCACGGCCCGTGTACGCCAACAATACCAGAAGGATCACGGGCGCGTTGCCGACCTTATAGGGAAGGGATAATTAGGGATTGGGGAGGGGAGGGGGGTTTGGGCCTATACGCAGAAATACGCAGCAGCAAACCGTTACTTTACGTCGGTTTTCTGTGAGACAGTGGTAACGCCCCAGCCGAGTCGTCCCATTCACAGACAGTATTGTCTACAGCGTGGTTCTACCACTCAAAAAATCTCAATTTGACCCCTGTATTTTTCTATGTATAACTTCGTGTTTAACGAGTCTGCCAAATTTAGACCGACTGATGAAAATTTAGAAAGAATAGGTTGATATCCCAAAGTTCCACCGGTGAGGCTTAAAACAGAGATTAAAGACTAAAAATTCGTCATCTAAGCATCGGTTTAGATTTTTGCTTAGCAAAAATTAACTTAACAATAATTAAATCTGTCTCAAATATAGTAAAAACATGTATTTAAAAAAAAATGTTTTACTTCACCGTAAAGCGATGAATTCAGACTTAACTTTGAAAATTCAGGTATGGCAAAGACAGAGTATGAACCCGCGACTTTACTCCATTCCACATTTAGGCTGACAACGAATTTATATCGTAGTAATTAAACAATATTAAAATACCATTACATACATTTTGTACATCCGTCGGCCCGACGTTTGTCATACACGAGTGTAATTTGGACAGATTCCTACAAAAATATATGCTCAGACCAATTATGTAGGCGGTTTCCTCGTAACCACTCCCAATATAAAAACACACAAGCAAAAACCATTGCAGGCGGAGTTACAAAACACAAACTTACCAATAACGTTGAAAAAACATAATTCCAGTATCAATTACTCGGCGAAATAATTTCAACAGCTGCAAATGGAACTTGGTGCAATTCCGATATAAGTTTGGACACTGAATCGAAGTGGATGACAGTTGTGATGGAATTTAAACTTTATTGGACGGTTTTAAAAATGTTTTTTCAATGGGGATTGCTTTCAGAATTCTCTGGAATAAATTAACCATGGCACAATTGCATTCGCACGAGAAATTAAAGATCATTTTGTGCTCTCTCGTGTTTTTCTACGAATGTCGAAATACGGTTTGGTCGGTGCGGAGTTTTTTAATCTGTACTCAAAAATATGTCGATCATGTCTTTAGATTTACGATACTTGGATGTAGAGTGAGCATTTTTACCCGATGAAAAGAAAACGGAGGTTTTTTTTATAACAGACCGGCAAACGGGGTAACCTGATGGTAAGTGATCTCCACCGCCAATGTACGCCTACAATACTAGAAGAATTTTAGGCGCGTTGTCTACATTAATGGGAAGGTATAATTAAGGGATTGAGAAGGGGAGAAGGATTTGGGCCACCGGATATCTCACTTATCATACAAAACGCAGTAACAAGCTGCTATTTTACGTCGGTTTTCGGTGAAACAGCGGTAACGACCCGGTCGAATTGGACCATTCGTAAGCAAAACTGTCTACAGCGTAGCTCTACCACCCAAAAAATCTCAATTTGACCCATGTATTTTTTTTCTATGTATAACTTTGGATATAACGACTCTGCCAAATTTATACCGACTGATGATTTTTTCGAAAGAGTAGGTATCCCAAAGTTCCACTATTATGAGGTTGGAAACGGGGATTAAAGACTACAAATTTGTCATTTACTCATTAATTTTGATGTTTCTTTCACTAAAATAGTATCTAAATTATAAACTTAAAGAAAAACAAGAAATATGTAAAAAAAAACGTTTAAAATTGGTTATTTGACCTATTTTGAGTAAGTTTTATTTTTGTTGAAAAGTATTTAAGTGGAAGTGGTCGAGTCACGCTGTAGAATCTTGTCTATAGCATGAATGGCGACCGGGGTAGTCCATCTGGACTTAACTTTACTTAGCATTGATTAGTTAAACACTCTTTTGTCTTTGTCTGTCAACGCGATTTATAAAGTGGCCAGAAAGAGGCGAAAACAGTAAATAAATAATAATAAATACACCCAACAGTCACACACATAGTCCTGACCCCAAACTAGGTTGACCTGTATCGTGGGTTTTTTTTATTTGATTGAATGACGAGACGAGTAAGGAGCTTGCCTGATGGTAAGCGCCACACCTGCCCAGACACAGATGCAACACCACACAGAACTTTGAATTACAAAGTACTGCATCGCACTGAACAGCGCTCGTCACCCCGAGACATACGATGTTAAGTCTCACAATCCCAGTAATTTCACTTGCTTCAATGTCCTTGAAATCGAAACACAACAGCGCTTATACACTGTTGCTAGACTGCGCGGTGGTACCAACCTAGACGGCCTCTCGTATACGAGGGACCTACCACCTTGGTATCAGGAACTACGAGGGACTTGCGGTCTTACATCTAGACCCAAAACGTGTGTGTGATCGGACAAAGCGTCATCAGCAATTGCTGTTGGACACTACCCAGCCCCTTCCTGTGCGTCGTGTCAAGTGGCAACACTCGAATTTGACACTTCCCTTTCTTCCCTCTTCTCTTGTAACGCGCTGTACTGTACTACTGTGTAAAATTGTAATTATATAAATCCAATAACTTAAGATATTAAAATGAAATAAAAAAATAATATCGGTCAGAAATGAGGAGATCCGTAGAAGAACGAAAGTCACCGACATAGCCCAGCGGATTAGCAAGCTGAAGTGGCAGTGGGCAGGCCACATAGCTCGCAGAACCGTTAACCGATGGGACAGAAAGGTTCTGGAATGGAGGCCACGTACTGGCAAGCGCTGCGTTGGACGTCCTACAAGGTGGACAGACGACCTGATAAAGGTCGCAGGAAGTCGCTGGATGCAGGCTGCTTCCAACAGGTCGGTCTGGAAATCTTTGGGGGAGGCCTATGTTCAGCAGTGGACGTCTTGTGGCCGATGATGATGATGATGATGAAGATATTAAAATATTGAAATATATGTTACTCGTTCACTCCTGGGTCTTAATTGTTTCAATACATATTCCCCAACAAAAATTGCAATTAAAAGCTTACTCTAGCTAATGAAAAATGCTTCGTTCCTCCATGCAGTAGTGAGTTACAGAACTTTTAACGGTGCACGGATGCTTACCGATGGTTTTGCAACATAAGAAATGTCGTGTTTTTACACAACTGTGTTTAAAAGAATATTTTTAACAATTCATTAAAACTACTTCAAGTAGAATATTCCGTTGAAGTAACTTATTACCGTATTTTTTTTATCCTGGCTCGGCAAAGTGACTACGCTACACCTGATGGTAAGTGTAGCGCAATCCAAGAATAGTGTCGACCAACGATAAACAATGTGTCCATCGTAGGTCGGCAAGATCATGCCGGCCTGCGAAAGGGCCAAGGGGAGGGGAAGGAAAAAGGGATGGGAAAAGGGTTAGGATCAGGTGGCAAGCCCCCTGGGGAGAACCAGATATACACTGGCTGACCCTGGAACGCGACCAACGCAAGGTGTGCCACTATGGCAGGTTTTAGCACCAGTGTACGGTGGTCGCTATCCGATCGGATACAAGTATCCTCCCACCAACAGGCCATTCGTAAACGTTACTAAAAGGCCTCGTAGCGCGAACGCAGTGAGGATTTCTCTAACCGCCATTGGTTAGTTTTTGGCGCTAAATAAAAACTGATCCATCAATTGTACATAAAATAGAGTCGTTGGCTTGATTTTTTTATTATTTTAATCAATAAGTTACGTTACCCAAAATCAGTTGTAGAAAAATTTCATTAATTCGTCCACGAAAAAATAAATTAGAAGTCATTCAAATCTGATGGAGGGGGCACATATCAAATAACAGACGACGCCAATGTTGACGTCACCGTGGCAAATGGCCATTACACACGCGTGAGAGCGAGATAGTAGATGTCCCCAATACGCGCCCACCTTTGCTCATACCAATAATTAAAATCATAATTGCGGGCTCATTTTTGAACTGATATTGATTGTGTTTTAACAAAAGGGTTTCTTTTTCGTATTATTCTCTGTTGCATATAAAATAATGTATAATATTCAACATAGGAAACTACCCTATTCGACACTTTGGCAAAGATGTTAGTTATGAGTTGATTGTGAATACGGGAGATCACGGAGTGTGTGGATCACTATGGCAGGTTTTAACACCATGTGTACGGTGTTCGCTATCCGGGCGGATATGAATATCCTACCACCAGCAAAAAATAACAAAACTTCAATAAACATGACCACATCAGTGCCTAAACACTGCTCCTCGGTGGCAAAAATAGAAAAAAACGTTACTATTATAAGGTCGAAAATATAAAAAAACGTTAAGTTTAGTTATCCGAAATACTACAAACTTTTAATCTTTAAAAAAAGTCGGTTGTCAAAAACTCAAAGTACTCGGAGAATGAATCATAGAAGGCCTTTGTAAAAAACGACGCGCCCGATCGTATGTCACTGGGCAGTTTGGTATTTAAACGGCCTTTAAGCCGTACGATACGATATTTTTAAGCAATTTTTTATATAATGATTTCTTTTGTTTACGCGTACATCACTCATTATTACATTAAATTTATTTAAATATGTTATTGTTATTAAGAATTAAATTAAATTGAATAAATAAAATAAAATAAATTAAATTGTTAAATTGGCAGCCTTGGTGTCCGCGACGTGGCTGATAAACTTGAGGTCATGTTTTGAGGAAACCACAGGAGTACGTCGGTCGCAGGTGCCTGAGCCAGATCGTACCTGGGGTACGATCCCGTGGACGGCCCAAAAAGCGTTGGCTTGACGTATTGGAGGGAGACACGAGAGCCAATGGTCTCACTACAGAGGATGCTCAATATCGGGCGAAGTGGAGGCGTTTAAGTAGGAAGGCGGACCCTGGCACTAAGCCGGGATAACGCAAGGCAGAAAGAAGAAAGATTGTTATTAAGAACTTATGTGCTAATTGTCTGGTCACGGGGTGCACTGACCACGAAGGCTGAAAATTATTCGAAACGTCGGGATGACAATAATAAAAAACCGCGAAAAAATCCGTTTAAATTAGTTTTATTTAAATTTTAACATTCACAAAAAAAAATTGACAATTAGCTCGTTAGTTCTCAATAACAATAACACAATTAATAGTGGCCGGTATCAATGTAAGAAAGTAAGAAAGAAAATACGTGGAGTTTTGGCGGGAATTTTGACTGCGGTTAATCTCTTGTTTCAATTAACTCCTCAACTAGTTAAAAGTTGTCTTATTTATAGGGGGTCCCACCATGAGAGGTCGAAATGTACCATTTTTCATATAAAGAAGAAGAAAACAAACCCGTCATAACTTGTATACACCTATGAAATGCCCCACTTATACGGGCTATTGAGCTACAAAGTTCCAATCATAGAGGTAAACATCGAAATAATCTAAGAAATCAAGTCTCAGTTACAAAGGTTTGAAGTAACAGAGGTAATTCAATGCAAGTGTCGGAACCTCATTGCAATTATCAATAACAGAGGTTTCTCACATATCATAGAGCCCTTATCCAGGTTTCACTGTATTACGATTTTAAAAAATCGTAGTCGTATCGCACCGTGTAAAGTCGTAAATAGTTTTATATTATTGATGACGATGCCTCCAAACGTACGGAATATTTAAAGGGCAACTATTCTCTGTATACTGTCGGATGTTTAGGGAATTCCTTTACATTTAGAAAAAAATATTGTTTATGCTCCCTTTTGTTGTAACCAGCCATAGACAAGGTATGGATTTTTTATTCAAATATTTTGTGATAACCAGGAATCGACTTTGTAATATCAGTAGATAACATCAGTTCTGGATTATATTTTTTTTATTCGAGCACGGCAGAGTGATTACACCTGATGGTAAGCGCAGTGCAGTTCAAAAAACCAGCGACCACCGACAAACAATGAGTTTATCGGTGGTCACCAGAATCATGCCGGCCTGTATACTTCTTCTTATTCCAAAGAGGAAATAAATAAATCGAGGGGCCTGCGACAGGACAGGCGGATGATTGATGCAGGCACGGTAATACAAGGATGTACCCCTATACCCGCCCCAACCAACCATCAAGTCATGTCGCAAGCCCCTCGGGAGAACCGGATATGTACTGGTTGATTTTAGAACGCGATCCACACAAGGTGTGTGGGTTACTAGGCAAGTTTTAACACCATGTGTACGGTGGTCGCTATCCGGGCGGATATGAATATCCTACTACCAGCTACTGTCATACTGCTGGGCACTGATCTCCAATACTAATGAGAGGGGTTACTCAGTCCAATAAGCTGCTTTAATACTACAAAGCACTGACATAAGATATTAAGTTTCATGACTTTGGATTGGAATTTGTCCCCGTATGGTGATAGACTGCTGGTGGGAGGATACTTGTATCCGACCGGACAGCGACCACCGTACACTGGTGCTAAAACCCGCCATAGTGGCCCACCTTGTGTGGCTCGCGTTCCAGGGTCAGCCAGTGTATATCCGGTTCTCCCCAGGGGGCTTGCCCCCTGATCCTAACCCTTTTCCCATCCCTTTTTTCCTTCCCCTCCCCTTTGGCCCTTTGGCAGGCCGGCATGATCTTGCCGACCTACGATGGACACATTGTTTATCGTTGGTCGACACTATTCTTGGATTGCGCTACACTTACCATCAGATGTAGCGTAGTCACTTTGCCGAGCCAGGATAAAAAAAAAGACTCGGCCCTTATCACATCATGGGACGGAAATAAGTTTGCGAAAGGTTTGTGCAGCACTACTTGTACACCTGCCTACCCCTTTGAGGATAAAGGCGTGGGCTTAAGAATGTATAAATAAAATCAATAAATGTATTTTAAAATGCGGCAATAATCGTATCAGTATAAATAAAAGAATAATCGATGAATTAACAAGAGGTGATAAAGTAAATAAAATCGAATGTTTTAATAATTCGATTCATTCGATATTAACATGCTTAAAAATGTGGACCTATTGGAATAATTATGTCAGTTCGACCTTTTTTATTAGCATGGATTGAGAGACGAGCAAGTCGCTCGACGATCGTAAGCAACCCACCTGTCTTTTACCACCATTCACAATTTCTAATTGCGAAGTACTTTTTCATCGGATATATTTATCAAAAAAAGTAGCATACTGATATAAGGTGGTAGGTCCTTCGTATGCCAGAGGCCGTCTGGGTTGGTACCATCGCTTATTTTTATTTCTGCCGCCAAGTAACAGGGTTCAAGCACTGTTGTGTTTCGGTTTGAAGGACATCGAAGCCAGTGAAATTACTTATTATGTCTTGGGGTGACGAGCGCAGTTCAGTGCCATGCAGTGCATTGTAATTCAAAATGCTGAGTGTTGTTTATGGGCAGGCGTATCGATTACCATCAGGCGAGCGCCTTGCTCGTCTCGTCATTCAATCAAATTAAAATAAATATAGTTTGGATTTTTATTTCATACTCTACATACAATTCATTGAAGATCTCAAATATCCAAAAAGGTCACTAAGATTGTAATATGGCGTAAATATCAACGCAAAATGGCGGGAACTCATTTATTTTTATGGCATTAAAACTCGACGCGAATTCCGATACGTGCAACATTTATTGACACGCATAAAATTTATTTTTATGTATAAATTCATACTTTTTATCGATATCCTTGTTTCATAAATGTCGAATTTGTTGTTGATTTATTTCATTACCTTCGTTTGGTTGACAGATTTTAGGATCGTATTTGAAAAAGTGGTAGAGTGAAGTTGGTCTCGTAACATGTCACCTGTATCCACTAAGGGGTGAGCAGAGGTTCATCTAGTACACCCACGGTTCACCGAGGTTTTTTTTATGGCATAGGCAGGCAAACGAGCAAGTGGGTCACCTGATGGTAAGTGATCTCCACCGCCCATGTACGCCCATCACCAGAAGAATCATGGGCGCGTTGCCGACCTTAAAGGAAAAGGATAATTAGGGATTGGGAAGGGGAAGGGATTTGGGCTTCCGGATATCTCACTCACCGTACGAAACGCAGCAGCAAGCCGCTACTTTACGTCGGTTTTCTGTGAGACAGTGGTAACGACCCGGTCGAGCCGGCCCATCGTGGCTCTAGCACTCAAAAGTAGAGTTGTAGATAGAGTCAAGTTGGTCTCATAACATTATTGTCACCTGTATCCCCTAAGGGGTAAGCAGAGGTTCATCTACTAGTACAGCCACGGTTCGCCGAGGTTCTTCTTTTCAACTTCCTTATTTATTGATTTAAACTTTATTGTACACAAGGAGTACAGGACAGAACACTAAAATGTAACTAACTAGCTGTTGCCAGCGGCTTTGCTCGCGTGGAAGTTTATTATAATTATACAGAATATCCAGAAACGCTTAAAACTTTTGAGCTACTGATTAACAATGAGTAGATATATATTCAAGCGTTATAAATAATGCAAATCCCACACAAACTTTCAACCCCCTTGTTAAATAGAATTTCCAAAATTCCTGAAAGACGTATTTATTTGTTTTACGTCAATAACCGAAATACAACATTTTGTTTATGTAACTTTCAAAATGACGGACTTTCATACATATTATCATCCCCTATTTTGACCCATTTCGGGTGGAATTTTTAAAAATCCTTTCTTAGTGGGTGCCTACATAACAAAATGAATATACAGTCCGAATTTCATGCTTGTAGCCTTGATAGTTTGCGCTCGGCGATGATGAATCAGTCAGTCAGTCAGGACATGTTATTTTATAAGTATAGATAATATGAGAAGTACAATTGACAGTACAATTCCTTCTACTTTTCTTACCATTCTATGTGATATACGGCTAACGTATCACAATATTGGGAATAAATTCAAATCCCGCGAAATTTGTGTGATTTTTTCAAATCATAAACGTGGGAAAAATCGATTTGGACCTGATTTCTCAGCATAAGTACGCTGCGACCATACAATTTTTTTTTGTTACTAGCCCTGTATTATATACGTCCCACTGCTGGGCATAGGCCTCCTCTACTGAATGAGAGGGGTTAGGCCTTAGTCCACCACGCTGGCCTAATGCGGGTTGGCAGACTTCACATATCTTCGAAAAATCTTATCGAGTTCTTAGGTATGCAGGTTTCCTCACGATGTTGCCTTCACCGTTAAAGCAAGCGATAATCAACAATTAATATACACGTAACTTAGAAAAGTCAGTGGTGTATGCTCTTAGGGCTGGTTTCGAACCTGCGACTCTCGTCTCGACAGTCCGTACCAATCCCCGCTGAGCTATCGCTGCTCTTACCAATGAGGCGGTAAATTAATATTTGCAAATATAAACAAATAAGTAAACACACGCCAGTGCGTTTAAGGCATTCGAATAAAAAATAAAAATAAAAAACCACGGTACATCATAATACATGCACAGAACGTATGGGACACATTTGTCTCACTGCGTGCGACGTTTAAAAAAAAAACATAACCTTTTTTTACCCGAATCGCTCTCACCATCTTGCTCTAACACAAAAAAATAGAAAGAGACAACACATTCCATAGCTGTCTCGATCATAAAGAATTTAAAAATGATATTACAGAGATATTTCGGATGTTTGCTTTTATAGTTTCTTTTTCCATAGATTTTTTTTATTTTTTTGTCCTTTGTCATTTAAGTGCGGGCAAAGGGGTTTTGTTCGAACAGCCACTGATTCCGGTTGATCGTATCCATAAGGACTTTGGGAATATACATATGCATCCGATATTATTTTTCTTTCATAATATTGGGCAATGGGTACTAAAAGATTAAGGTTTGACAAAATTTTGACGGCCTCAATCGCAGTGGATGAGTCTGCTTTTGAATGAGAGGTCGCAGTTCGATTCGTAAGAATGTTTGTGTTTTTTTTTATAGCATAGGCCGACAAACGAGCAAGTGGCAAGTGGGTCACCTGATGGTAAGTGATCTCCACCGCCCATGTACGCCCACCACCAGAAGAATAATGGGCGCGTTGCCGACCTTAAAGGAAAGGGATAATTAGGGATTGGGAAGGGGAGGGGATTTGGGCTTCCGGATATCTCACTCACCGTACTAAACGCAGCAGCAAGCCGCTACGTTACGTCGGTTTTCTGTGATATAGTGGTAACGACCCGGTCGAGCCAGCACATTCATGCTGTAGACAAAACTGTCTACAGCGTGGCTCTACCATTCAATGTTGTGTGATTTTCAAGTACTTGTTTTTAGCCCAAAGACAGCAATTGCATTTGAACTCTATTTTAGTGATTATACGCACTTACGCCTGTAATCCCCGAAGGGGTAGGCAGAGATATAACCAATACACCTATATATTTCCGCGAAATATATATTTATATATATATTTCGCGGAGCCTATAACGAGAGGGGACAAGCTATTGCCATACAGGGTATAATTCAAGACAAGACAAGAAGAAAATTTATCACCTTACCCGACCCAGGGATCGAACCTGAGACCTCAGCATAGCAGTCGTACCGCGTACGCAACACAACTGCGCCACAAAGCCAGTTTTTTGTGCTTTGTTTTCCAAAATCTGGTTTGTATCCGCTTCTAGAAAACTACTAAATCTAATGATTTCTTACGTTTACGCGAATGTTACTCATTGAAATAAAACTAATTTAAACGGATTTTATCGCGGTTTTTTATTTTAATTTTGGTCCCGACGTTTTGGACTCAGTCCACCACGTGACCATGAAGACTGAAAAGCTTTCGAAATGTCGGGACCAAAATTAAAATCAAAATTAAAATCCTTTCATTTAAGGATGCCCTCCCTTTTCCCATGCTTGTTGGTGTGCCTTTTCCTGCTAGCCTATTAAAGCGCGGCGGTTATTCCAAGTTAGTCTTATTAATGACAAATGTTCTGTACTTGACCTGTCATAAGCGCTTTCTTAGCCTACATGATTAATAGAGATTTAGATTTTTTGATTTTTGAAAATAAAAAACCGCGATAAAATCCGTTTAAATTAGTTTTATTTCAACTAATAAATCTATTTTGATAATTCTACGTAATTTTTTATATGTTTCACGGGACCCTAAATTCCAACGTCATGCGGAACCCTTAGCTATCAGATCGTATCAACGCATGTTTAAGATGAAGTATGGTCAGATTTGTGTGTGATCCACATAAAAAAAAACACGGTCCCATTCGTTTTGAGATAAAATCGACTGATTAAGAATGATGTTTATAATATTTTTATTATTGATTGTGAGACGTTATGGTATTGAACTCAAGAATAATTTTTTAACCTCCTACAAAAAGTAGGTGGTAGGTCCCTCGTATGCGAGAGGCCGTCTGGGTTGGTACCACCGTGCCGTCTATTGCCGAAAAGCAACTGTGTGTAAGCACTGTTGTGTTTCGGTTTGACGGACATTGACGCCAGTGAAATTAGTGGCCATTATGAGACTTAACATCTTATGTCTCGGGGCGACGAGCGCAGTTCAGTGCCATGAAGTGCTTTATAACTCAAAGTTCTGTGTTGTGTTGCTTCTGTTTATGGGCAAGGGCTTACCATCAGGCGAGCGACTTGCTTGTCTTGTCAGTTAAATAAAAAAGTAAGTGATGATAAACGAGTTAATCAACCTTTGGCGCGGTCAGTCTATGGATGGCATCTTAGTGGTATATGAACTAAGCGTCTCCGTACTTCAGGACTTAAGTCTAGGTGACGTCTTGCTTGGATTTTTTTTTATAGCATAGTCCGGCAAACGAGCAAGTGGTAAGTGATCTCCACCGCCCATGTACGCCCACCAGAAGTAGAATCATGGGCGCGTTGCCGACCTTAAAGGAAAAGTATAATTAGGGATTGGGAAGGGGAGGGGATTTGGGCTTCCGGATATCTCAATCACCATCTCATCAAGACATACATACAAACACTTAGCTCAGACTTATATGAATTAGTATATAGACTCTTCCCCCCGTCCCTATCAGGTCCCTGGACGGAAATCAGGCGAAACATTTTTTTATTGATGAGACGAGCCAAGCGCTCGCCTGATGGTGAGGCCCTGTCCATAAATAGAAACAACACCAAACTTTGAATTACAAAGCACTGCATGCCACTGAACTGCACTCGTCTACCCGAGACGTAAGATGAATATTGAATTTTGATGATTTGACAGCCTCCGTGGCGCTGTGGGCGAGTAGCCGACTGTGAAACGTGAGGCCGTGGGTTCGATTCCCGCACCGAGCAAATATTTGTCTGATTCACAAATATTTGTTTCGGGTCTGGGTGTTGTGAGACCGAAAGTCTCTCGTAGTTCCTGATACCCACGACACAAGACTCGTATCTTACTGTGGGGTCAGGGCTATGTGTGTGACTGTTGGGTGTTATTTATTATTATTTATAAAAAAAAAATATGATCAATATTGAGTGCTGCCTACCTCCTCGTGTATACAGCGTGAAGTCAAACTTGAGACATAAAACAATGAATTAAGTGCTTGAAAAGGCCACAAAAGGACGTATATGAATGTACGGAGCACTGCCCAGGGGTCCGGGCGATAAAAATAAGCCCCGACCACACTCACAATAAATAACTGCCGAGTGTTTGAGTGTTGTTTGATTCCCGGATGGGGAATGACTTGGGATATTTATTGCAAATGTCTTATGACACTTTTAGGCCCCGACGTGGTCCTAGATTACTATAAGTTTATCCGACTTCAAAAAGGAGGAGGTTCTTAATATGAGGTTCTTTATGAGTGGTAGAGCCACGCTGTAGACAGTTTTGTCTACAGCATGATTGGGCCGGCTCAACCGGGTCATTACCACTGTCTCACAGAAAACCGACGTAAAGTAGCGGCTTGCTGCTGCGTTTCGTACGGTGAGTGAGATATACGGCCCAAATACCCCTCCCCTTCCCATTCGCTAATTATCCCTTTCCTTTAAGGTCGGCAACGCGCCCATAATTCGTCTGATATTGTGGGCATACATGGGCGGTGGAGATCACTTACCATCAGGTGACCCACTTGCTCGTTTGCCGATCTATGCCATAAAAAAAAGGTTCTTAATAACTGTTCTTTTTTTCTATTTGGTCTGGGTTTGTACCACTACTTTGTCTATTTCTACCCCAAAGCAGCGTTTAGTTTCTGTTTGAAGGGCATTGAAGTCAGTGAAATGGGATTGTGAGACTTAACATCTTATATATCAGGGTGACGAGCGCAGTTCAATGCCATATTTGGTCCTTGATATGCCGTCTGGGTTTGTATCACCACTTTGTCTATTTCTGTCCCCAAGAACTGTTTTCGGTTTGAAAGGCATTGAAGCCAGTGAAATAGGCATTGTGAGACTTAACATCTTATGTCTCGGGGTGACGAGCGCAGTTCAGTGCCATATTTGGTCCTTGATATGCCGTTTGGGTTTGTATCACCACTTTGTCTATTTCTGTCCCCAAGCACTGTTTTCGGTTTTTTTTTTTTTTTTTTTTTTTTTTATCCTGGCTCGGCAAAGTGACTACGCTACACCTGATGGTAAGTGTAGCGCAATCCAAGAATATCGTCGACCAACGATAAACAATGTGTCCATCGTTGGTCGGCAAGATCATGCCGGCCTGCCAAAGGGCCAATAGGGACGGGAAGGAAAAAGGGATGGGAAAAGGGTGAGGATCAGGGGGCAAGCCCCCTGGGGAGAACCGGATGTACACTGGCTGACCCTGGAACGCGACCCACATAAGGTGGGCCACTATGGCAGGTTTTAGCACCAGTGTACGGTGGTCGCTATCCGGTCGGATACAAGTATCCTCCCACCAGCGAAGGTTTGAAAGGCATTGAAGCCAGTGAAATAGGCATTGTGAGACTTAACATCTTATGTCTCGGGGTGACGAGCGCAGTTCAGTGCCATGTGTGGTTTGTAATACAAAGTTCTGTGTGGTGTTGCTTCTGTTTATGGGCAGGTGCGGCGCTTACCATAAGGCGAGCGCCTTGCTCGTCTCGTCATTTAATCAAATAAAAAAAATGAGACCTGGGGCGTGTGACATGGCTTGATGCTTAGTTGGGGTGGGTATAGGGGAACATCCTTGTATCCCTGTGCCTGCATCGGTCATCCGCCTGTCCTGTCGCAGTCCCCTCGATTTGCTTCTACCCTCTTCGGAGTGTGAAGAAGCATTTATACAGGCAGGCATGATTCTACTGACCATCGATAAACTCATAGTTTGTGGGTGGTCGCTGGTTTTCTTGGACTGCACTCCGCTTACCATCAGGTGTAGATATACACTGGTTGATCCTGGAACGCGACTCGCCTACGGTGGTCGCTATCCAGGTAAAAAAGGGATCCCCTGCCATCAGTAACTTATTTGCATTATTAATTTGGATACAGTGTAGCCGCGTCTTAAAAATTAAAAATAATGCAAAACTTATGCTGAATACGCAGCAAAGTGTTTGAGAAGTGGATTTTATTAATTTTTATGGGTTACATAGATGTTGTTTCAACAAAGGTGACATAGCTACACTAATATTATAAAGAGGAAAAATGTATTTTTGTATGTAATGAATGAACTTAAAAACTACTGGACCGATTTGAAAAATTCCTTCACCATTAGAATCCTACATTATCCCTGATGAACATAGGCTACTTTTTATCCCGGAAAAAGCTGGTCACGCGGGCGGAGCCCCGAGGAAAAGCTAGCTCTTAATATAAATAACTAGGTGATCCATGCGAATACTTCGCATCGATAGTGGTCAATTACGTAATATAATGAAGCACAAATAAATAAATACAATACAACAAATTAGTTAATTATACAGTCAACAGATGGCATGTTGATTTATCATATTTTTTGGTCAAAACCATAAGTTTGAAACATTTGTCTATTTTTCGTCAACAAAAATATGCTTTAAAATGGTGTTTGAATCATTAAATTTTATGAAGAATTATGAAAGTTATAGCGTTCTGCGTAGCATTCGTTATGAGTGGTAGAGCCACCCTGTAGACAGTTGTCTACAGCATGAATGGGCCACTGTCTCACAAAAAATCGACGTAAAGTAGCGGCTTGCTGTTGCGTTTCGTACGGTGAGTGAGATATCCGGAGGCCCAGATCCGTCTCCCCTTCCCAATCCCTAATTATCACTTTCCTTTAAAGTCGGCAACGCGCCTATGATTTTTCTAGTATTGTGGGTGTACATGGTCGTTGAAGATCGCTTACCATCAGGTGACCCACTTGCTCATTTGCTGGTCTATGCTATAAAGAATAAGTTCCGACAAAAATACACCTTTGAATATGTTGTTTTATAGAGCCACGCTGTAGACAGTTTTGTCTATATGATTGAGCTTGGTAACCGGGGTGTTACCTCCTTCTCAAAAAAAAACTGGCGTGGACCAACAGCTTGCTGTTGTGATTCGTACTGTAAGTGATATTACCAGAGCCAGAAAGCCCTCTCCCATTCTCCATTTACCCCTAATCTTTACATAGTATAAAATGAAGTCGCTTCCGCTGTCTGTTCGCTAAGATCTTTTAAACTATCCAACAGATTTTAAGGCAGAAATAGATAGAGTGATTCACGAGGAAGGTTTATATGTATAATACATAGATATTATAGTACAGAAAAGCCGAAAAATTCAAAGATTTGCAACGTGATGTCGTAACAAACATATTTTTACCCGTGCGAAGCGGACGCGGGTCGTTAGTCCAGAAATAATTTACAATAATTATTCGATAGCGATCACCATGCACGTGGTGAAAAACCTGCCTACTAAGACACGTTCTACTAAATACTCTTTCAGACAAGTGCATATACAGTAATTTCAGAGGTATAATTCTATCAACCGTCGACTTATATTCAGTGCTTTTTTTTATTTGATTGAATGACGAGAAGATCATGGCGCTCGCTTGATGGTAAGCGCCACGCCTGCTCATAAATAGAAGCAACACCACACAGAACTTTGAATTACAAAGCACTTCATGACACTGAACTGCGTTCGTCACACCGAGACATAAATATTAAATCTTGCAATGCCCAGTAATTTCACTGGCTTCAATGTCCTTCAAACCGAAACACAACAGTGCTTACACGTGTTGCTTGGCAGCAGAAATAGACGGCGCGGTGATACCAACCCAGACAGCCTCTCGCATACGAGGGACCTAACATGTAGAATCACACCACCCCGCGTGCAGTGTACTTACGAGTGGTAGAGCCACGCTGTAGACAGTTTTGTCTACAGCATGAACGGGCTGGCTCGACCGGGTCGTTGTTCAACCACTGTCTCACAGAAAACCGACGCAAACTAGCGGCTTGCTGCTGCGTTTCGTACGGTGAGTGAGGCCTAAATCCCCCTCCTCTTCCCAATCCCTAATTATCCCTTTCCTTTAAGGTCGACAACGCGCTCATGGTTCTTCTGGTGGTGGGTGTACATGGGCGCTGGAGATCACTTACCATCAGGTGACCCACTTGCTCGTTTGCCGGCCTATGCTATAAAAAAAAACCTAAGATCAGCTTTTCATTGCCACGATAAAAAAGGTCTTTCTAAAGGATTAGGGTCCCTTCCAACGCCCCAAGGCTATCACAGCATGTCATAATATACATCCGCTAATAAATAAGAGGTAAATTTCGCATATATTGCACGAAAACAGCGGGCGACCGGCAAATTGATATGCAGTCGAAACAATGTTAAGAAATAACCTTAAATATTGGAGGCGTGGGTTGTAATCCTAATGAGACTTCCTCTGATGAAGTGTCTCATTCGCTTCATTATTGCTCGTGTATGTGAATGCTCTTGGTAAGAGGCTATCCCGCCAATACAACATCTTGCTTCTCCAGTTGTAAATGTCCTTACACTTGAGGTTAATAATTATACCTCCTCAATTCATAATTTTGTCTCCCGCTTTGCTATGGAGGGACGTGGACAATTAATATTTCCAACTCCTCCCTAACCTTCTATCTGATTAATTTCGTTGCGGGACAAAGACATTTAGGCATTCCCAGAGACTCGCCGAGCTTCACTGCTCGGTGTCAACAAAAATGCGTGCCACTGTTGATCCTGGTGCACCAGATCTGATCCATGATCCGAACGCCTTGTGTGGATCGTGTTCCAGGATCAGACAGTGTATATCCGGTTCTCCCGAAGGGCTTGCGACATGACTTGATGGTTGGTTGGGGCGGATATATGGCTATATCCTTGTATTACTATTTATCGGCCATTCGTCAGTTCTGTCCCAGGACCCTCGATTTGCTTCTTCCCTCTCCGACGACGGAAGAAGTATTTATACAAGCCGGCATGACTGTTGACCACCGATAAACTTATTATTTGTCGGTGGTCGCTGGTTTTTTGGAATGCACTACGCTTACCATCAGGTGTAGTGCAGTTTTGCTGTGCTCGGATAAAAAAAATGTATACAGGATTCGACACTTGGTAAAGAGACATAAGTGTTTTCTTGCTAAATCGTACTTCTGTCGCACCATTAAGCTGTGTAATAGTTTGCCGGCGCACGTGTTCCCTCCTTCCTATAATATTGGGTCCTTTAAACGGAGTGTGAAGAAGCAGTTAGGCAGGCCAGCATGATCTTGCCGACCTACGATGGACACATTGTTTATCGTTGGTCGACACTATTCCTGGATTGCGCTACACTTACCATCAGGTGTAGCGCAGTCACTTTGCTGAGACAGGATAAAAAAATAGCCTCTCGGTACGGTGAAATGTCACAAGTGGAGATGCACTTTAAGATTACGATTACCTACGTAAATAATTTCCTCTAAGGTTTTATTGTGTATACCTTAATAGTAAATCTTTGCATATCGGATGTGTATTTTATTGTTTTTGCTGCTTCTGGTAGGCACCAACAATTTTCATCGCAAAAAATGTAATTGCTAGTAGTAAACTAGGAAAACGGCTGGAGATCGAATCGATCGAGAATCGATTCTAAATGATGAATCGTTTTTTTTTTTTTTTGTAACTGGTAGAGCCGCACTGTAGTTTTGTTAATGATATGGGCCCGGCTCGACTGGAATATTACTGTCTTATAGAAAACCAACGTAAAGTAGCGGCTTGCTGCTACGTTTCGACCGGTGAGAGATATATCCGGAGGTCCAAAACGCTCTTCTCTTCCTTATCCCTTATTAATCCCAATCCTTTAAGGTCAGCAACGAGTGCTACGATGCTTCTGGTATTGTGGGCGTTTATAGCCGGTAGAGATTACTAATCAGGTGACCCACTTGTTCGTTTGCCGACTAATGCTATAAAAAGTCCTGGTGTAGCGACTGAACTGCATCTGATGGTAAGTTAAGTACAGTTCAAAAAAACCAGCGACCACTGACAAACAATGAGTTTCATAAGTAGTCGCTAGTTTGCGGACTGCGCTTATCGTCAGGTATATGTAGTGTAGTTACTTTGCCGTACTCCGATAAAATAATAAATAAAATTCTTAAATGCGCTATATAATAAAATTATTATTTTTGACGGGAATAGTGACAGTGTGGTTCGTCGCTTATTTTAATTTATTTCAAAAACTAGTCTAAAGTTGTGGTTGTTGTATAAAAGTGGTGTGGATTTGTGCAATTAACATTGACGGTGACGAACAGTGTATGAAAACATTGAAATAAGTGAATTAAACATCGTACTTCAAGGAATTCACAACAGAACTTCAACAAGACCTTGAAAACGTCCACACCGATATTTCATCGTTCTTGTGAAGGCCTGAGAATAAATTATACTTGTCATTGGCGAAATGCATAATAATGCGAAGCCATAAATAAAAAAGAAGAAGAACCAAATACGTCGAGTTTTAAATGTCAAATAGTGTCAATTTTACAAACATCACTTAATTTCTTGTCTTAAAAACTAGATTTGCCAAAATACAAATAATTGCATATCGATTATTGGTCAATTGAATTATTAAATCGATTATTCTCTACCACATCTCTACATCTCCATTTACGCGATAGTTTTTGCGACACAATCCTTAACAGATAACCTGTTAAATACATTGTAATTAGTTATAAAAAAGTTTAGTTTCCTACATTTTTGTGTTAAGTGCAAGCGATTACCTTTTTAAGATATATTATTATAGTCCTTGATTACTGATGGATATTTGAAAAATTTGAGAGAAAATACTTTGTAAGAGTTTAAGGGGGTGGGGGGAAGAAGTTCAGTTGTGTTTGACTTTTTAATCAAGGTAGTAGGTCTCTCGTATACGAGACGCCGTCTGGGTTGGTACCACAGCCCCGTTTATTTCTCCGCCAAGCAACAATGTGTATGCACTGTTGTGTTTCGGTTTAAAGGACTTGAAGCCAGTGAAATTACTGGGCGTTGTGATACTTAACATTTTATGTTTCGGGGCGACGAGCGCAGTTCAGTACCATGCAGTGCTTATAATTCAAAGTTCTGCGTGGTGTACTGTTAATGGGCAGGCGTGGCGCTTACCATCAGTCGATCTGCTCGTCTTATCTTTACATAGTATAAAATGAAGTCGCTTCCGCTGTCTGTTCGCTAAGATCTTTTAAACTATTCAACGGATTTTAATGCAGTTTTCAATGCAAACAATAGATATAGTGATTCATGAGGAAGGTTTATGTGTATAATACATACATATTATAGTACAGAAAAGCAGAAAAATTCAAAGATTTGTAATGTGATGTCGTAACAAACATATTTTTACCCGTGGGAAGCCGGCGCGGGTCGCTAGTATGTTATAAAAAACCATCAAGGGAAGTAATGTGTCTTGACATTGGCAATTATATATGTACTGCACATTACTGTATACATAACTTCAGTTCCAGTGCAGCCAATTTCCTGTGGTCGGATAAAAAAAAAATTAAGAAACTCATATTACATAGTATATCTTTTTCAAAATATTAATTCGTGTACTTGGGAATCGAATTGAGGACAATTTCACGTCACTGCCACTGGACTAACGATAAAATGATGATGTTTCCAAAGAAATGCGGGTCCCTTATGCGACTTGTGGTTAGGAAGTTAGCGGTTTGCGGTCTGTACAGTCCCAGTGTAAGCGGGAAAAGATTTTTTTTTATTATTAGATTGAATGACGAGACGAGCAAAGCGCTCGCCTGATGGTAAGCGCCACGCCTGCCCATAAACAGAAGCAACACCACATAGAACTTTGGAACACAAAGCACTGCATGGCACTCAACTGCGCTCGTCACCCCGAGACATAAGATGTTAAGTTTCATAATGCTCAGTAATTTCACTGGCTTCAATGTCCTACAAATCGAAACACAACAGTGCTTACACAGTGTTGCTTGGCGGCAGAAATAGACGGCGCGGTGGTACCAATCCAGACGGCCTCTCGCATACGAGGCATACGCCTACCACCATGGAAATTTTTTCACCACCATTCACCATTTTTTCAACATTCCTATACGGTCTGCCTATGTCAGTCGCGTGCTTCAAAATGTGCTTTAGAGAATCGCTTCCGCTTATACAGCGACCATACCCATAAAAAACCTGTGTTACTGACTCACATGAGTGCATTATTACGTTATCCTACAGTTTTTTTGGACGACAAATGCATTACAACTGATGAATCATTTTGTAATGCATCATTGGTCTAGTGGTGTAATGCTGGTGGTAGGATATTCATATCCGCCCGGTTAGCGACCACCGTACACATGGTGTTAAAACTTGCCTTAGAGACCCACGCACCTTGTGTGGATCGCGTTCCAGGATCAGCCAGAGTATATCTGGTTCTCCCGACGGGCTTGCGACATGATTTGATGGTTGGTTGGGGCGGGTATAGGGGTACATCCTTGTATTACTGTGCCTGCATCGGTCATCCGACTGTCCTGTCGGAGGCCCCCAAAAAAAAATTCAAAATTTTTACCCGCCCCGGGGATCGAACCCGAGACCTCAAGTCGTAGTACCGTACGCATAACAACTACGCCACCAATCCAGTCATAAACAAAACAGATTCAAATGTAGATTATGTCCCTTATGACTTACTTACATGAAAAACTATGTCGTTAGAACAAAGTTAGATATATAGCATGGTGATAAGCGGAGGCGGTTAGCGAAAGCGATAGCGATTTTAAAATATAATTGCAGAATAAATTAATAATACCGATAAATGAATAAAAACGAGTAATAATTGACAGCCTTTGTGGCGTAGTAGGCTGCGAAGCAAGAGGCCGTGGGTTCGATTCTCGAGACAAATGTTTGTATGATCCAGTAATATTGGTTTCGTTTCTAGTTGTTGTGGGACCGCAGTCAAAGGGATAAATGTTTAATCCTACTAATATTATAAACACGAAAGTTTGTTAGTATGGATGGATGGATGTTTCGCGTCTCTTTCACGTAAAAACTACTGAATGGATTTTAATGAAACTTTATAATATAGCTTATACATCAGAATAAGACATAGGCTACTTTTTATCCCGGAAAAAGCAGACCACGCGGGCGAAGCCGCGAGCAAACTAGTAATTTAACTAGAACTAACTAGTAATTTAATAAGTTGAGCTGCTCTAATTCAATGTATGTAGTGCTAACATGTATTGTAAATAAGTTTAGAAAAGAGCAACGTTAGAATTTCTTGCCCGTTCTTTTTTAACGAAACAGCATTCCGAACTGGCGGTGGAGATACAATTTAACTAAATATAAATTATTTTTGACATTTTAATGATTTAATAAATGATTTGATTTGATTTTACATATATTTTTAACCGACTTAAAAAAAAGGAGGAGGTTCTCAATTCGACTGTATTTTTGTTGGAGAAACCGCTACGTTTATCACTATAGCCAAGCACAAACTCACTGACCATAAATCAAAAGGGAACGCGGAACAATGAAAGCTACGGCCCGGCTTGACTATTGTATTTTTAAACCCAAAAACTACAATGGAGTCAAAATATGAATGGATTTCTGGTTACGTGACGGCAAATATGGTCATTTTAACTTCTTAGTACCTTTGGGTACAAAAGGCGGTTGATTATTATACAGCTTTTGCCCTTCCCGCATGTTTTTTTTTATCACGTCAAAGTGACTGCACTACACCTGATGGTAAGCGTAGTGCAGTACAAAAACAGCAACCACCAACAAACAATGAGTTTATCGGCGGTCATCAAAGTCATACCGGCTTGTATAAATGCTTCTTCCTTCTTCGGAGAGGGAAGAAGCAAATCGAGGGGCCTCCCACAGGACAGGTGGATGTGCCGATGCTGGCACAGTGATACAAGGATGTACCTCTATACCCGCCCCAACCAACCATCAAGTCATGTTGCAAGCCCCTCGGGAGAACCGGATATACACTGGCTGATCCTGATCACTAATCCTACTAATATTACAAACGCGAAAGTTTGTAAGTATGGATGGATGGATGTATGTTTGTTACTCTTTCACCTAAAAACTACTGAATGGATTTTAATGAAACTTTACAATAATATAGCTCATACATCAGAATAAGGCATAGGCTACTTTTTATCCCGGAAAAAACAGATCACGCGGGCGGAGCCGCGAGCAAAAGCTAGTCATCATATTATTTCAATCCAAGACCTTACAATTTCGCAGCGTGTACGCAGCCACTAGGCCAATGAGTCGATTGAATTTGCTTTATTTTATATCTACAAAGTCTGTCTTTTGTCGGGGTCGATAACCGGTCGCCTTTATCCGAAAATATTTGGCATATAGTGACGTGGCGGAGGGAAGGGATCCCCCCCTTGTCAAATTAACATTGTTCCCTTGTGATGGATTTCGCACCTGGGATAATAAAGGTGCGTTCAAAAGGCTTTTGAATAAAACTAAGTATCCGACTAAGCCTCGGTGGCTTAGTTGTATTGACAGCCTCCGTGGCGCAGTGGGTGAATATAAAAAGCCATTATAATATGACAATTTTACACCAAAATAGAGTGGTAGAGCCACGCTGTAAACAGTTTTGTCTACAGTATGAATGGGCTGGCTCGACCGGGTCATTAGCACTGTCTCACAGAAAACCGACGTAAAGTAGCGGCTTGCTGCTGCGTTGCGTACGGTGAGTGAGATATCCGGAGGCCTAAATACCCCTCCCCTTCCCAATCCCTAATTATCCCTTTCCTTTAAGGTCGGCAACGCGCCAATGATTCTTCTAGTATTGTGGGCGTACATGAGCGGTGGAGATCACTTACCATCAGGTGACCCACTTGCTCGTTTGCCGGCCTATGCTATAAAAAAAAAAAATATCATATATTGCCGTGACAGTTCATGCTGATTTCAATTGAAACGAAAATAGCGAACGAATGGTGACTTCAAATTAATTGAATATTTGTGTAATTTCTTTCCTTCAAATTTGGTTTATTTGGTGGCGTAACAACGGATACAACTAGTCTTCTATAAAATGGTATTATAATACGAGTATTTTCTTCTTGTTTTTTATTTATGACTTTCGCATTATTATGCATTTTGCCAGTGTCAAGTATAATTTATTCTTAAGTTATTTTTACAAGAACGATGAAACACGGGTGCGGTCGATTTCAAGGTCTTGTCGGAGTTTTGGTGTTAAATCCTTTCAGTACGATGCTTTATTCACTTATTTCAATGTTTCCATACACTGTTCATCACCGTCAATGTTTATTGAATAAATCCACACCACTTTTATACAACAAACACTACTCTAAACTAGTTAATGAAATAAATTAAAATAAGCGATGAACTGCAATTCCAATTCCCACATTAACTGTACGAGTATTTTACACCAAAATATTGCCAAAATTTTCAACCATGTGAACACTACATGCATCAATCACCATCTTGAATTTCCGATTCATCGACGTAATTAGTTTTTGCATTAAAAAACCGACACAAGTGTTATTGATGGGAACATGTGATGTGTCTTAATGAAACGTTCATTTGATTAATTATAATGCAATTTGGAAGGATATGGGAAATATAGAATACTAGCTTTTGCTCGCGGCTCCGCTTGCTATCCCGCCCACACTTTTGCTGGTGGGAGGATACTTGTATCCGACCGGATAGCGACCACCGTACACTGGTGCTAAAACCTGCCATAGTGGCCTACCTTGTGTGGGTCGCGTTCCAGGGTCAGCCAGTGTATATCCGGTTCTCCCCAAAGGGTTTGCCCCCTGATCCTCACCCTTTTTCCATCCCTTTTTCCTTCCCCTCCCCTTGGCCCTTTGGCAGGCCGGCATGATGGACACATTGTTTATCGTTGGTCGACATTATTCTTGGATTGCGCTACACTTACCATCAGGTGTAGCGTAGTCACTTTGCCGAGCCAGGTTATAAAAAAAAAACACACCCGCCACTGTTACTCCTGTGCACCAGGATCAACAGTGGCCCGCATTTTTGTTGACACCGAATAGTGAAGCTCGGTGAGTCTCTGGGAATGCCTAAATGTCTTTGTCCCGCAACGAAATTAATCAGATAGAAGGTTAGGGAGGAGTTGGAAATATTCGCGGCTCCGCTTGCGTGATCTACTTTTTCCGGGATAAAAAGTACCTTATGTGCATCAGGGATAATGTAGGATTCTAATGGTGAAAGAATTTTTCAAATCGGTCTAGTTGTTTTTAAGTTTATTCGTTAATACAAATCTTTTCTCTTTATATTAGTGTAGATAATATGAAAAACTAAAAAGCTAAAAATAATAGTCAATTTTGATTCGGTGTCATTGGTCAATTTAAAGGTTAAGGTCAGAAAGCGTTGACTCAAAATTCAGCAAATTCTGCTCTGTAGGTTTCATTTATGTTAAGTCTCACAATGCCCAGTAATTTCACTGGCTTCAATGTGCTTCAAACCGAAACACAACAGTGCTTACACAATTTTGCTTGGCGGCAGAAATGGAAAAAGCGGTGGTACCAACCCAGACGGCCTCTCGCATACGAGGGACCTACCACCTTGTAAATTAATTGATAATATACCTCTCCGCCCTTTTCAATCGGTTTTTTGCTCTACATTTTTTCACAATATTTTTTTCTAAGCATAAACGTAAAAATTATTGGAACTATGCATCGCTTCAAAACCGTCGCATAAAAACAAACCCTTTATAAACGACACATTCCAAAATCTATTGTCCTTTGCATTAAAAAAAAGCATCGAACCTCAGCTTTACGACTAGTTAAACAAACATACAAAAAAACATAATTTAACAAAGTAGGTTCGATCAATGAGCCTATACATATCTACAGATGAAACCACTCGCATACCACAAGGTCTCTTTCGCACATACTCGTTACGCTGTGTTAGAAAGAGACAGCTATAGGTCTTATTGTGGCATACCGTCAGAGACCTGGCCAGTCGCGTCACAAACTTAAGGGAGCGTGGACGTGATTTTTGCAGAATTTTTTGTGAGAAAAGTTTGTGAAAAACTTAGTGAGGTGTAGTGTTTTGGATTTTTAAGGATTTTCAACTGTTACAGGTAGGTTTTTATTTGTTTGTTTATCGGTTATACAGTATTTGTGTTTGTTTTATGGTTTGTGTAAGTTGAAATTACAGTAACTTTTGGTAAATCAAGTCACAGTTATTATGTCTCTACAATTTTCCACTTGTAGAATTTGTCTCCAAATAATTAGATAGAAACGCAAAAAGGCATTAAACCATAGCAATTTCAAATATTTCAAATTTGTTTTGATAAATTCGTTAGTTTAAATTAATAATACAGTATTTTTTGCAGAATCATACATGGAATTTATGTAATGCCCGATTTTCCAAAAAACTACGAGATAAAATTTGTTTAAATTATTGAATTTCGTAAAACAAAATCAGTATCTCCATTTGAACTTGCTGTGGGTAAGTTCCTTTTCGCGTAACTAGGTCCACTGGAAAATCATTTCAGATGGCACATTTACTTAAGCTTTCTAAATTTCTACAAATTTTGAATTCATTTACATTTTTTAAGGGTTGTAATATGAAAAGCATTTTTAGAAAGACTCTACATTTCAATATAAACACTTTAACATAAAAATCTGACTTTAATAAACAATCCAATCATCATCATCATCATCAGCCACAAGACGTCCACTGCTGAACATAGGCCTCTCCCAAAGATTTCCAGACCGACCTGTTGAAAGCGGCCTGCATCCAGCTACTTCCTGCGACCTTTATCAGGCCGTCTGTCCACCTTGTAGGTGGACGTCCAACGCTGCGCTTGCCAGTACGTGGCCTCCATTCCAGAACCTTTCTGCCCCATCGGTTATCGGTTTTGCGAGCTATGTGGCACAAAAAAAACAATCCAATAGGTTTCTATAATAAATTAGTGAATATTTCATATTAATTTATTGCTTTTATATCCACGAAAAAATCCAATAATAAGCATTTTAAATCATCTTTTAATATGACATTTGACTCCAACATATTTTTATCTCATCACAAATTTAATTATGCTTGTAATTGGCAGAATATACACATAGACTCACGCCTGTTTCCCATAGGGGTAGGCAGAGACAACGGACTTCCACTTGCTACGATATTTACACCTCTTTGGCCTCTTTCACTCTCATTATATTCTTCATGCATGCACGAGTACATCCTTGTATCACTGTGCCTTCATCGGTCATCCCCCTGATCTATCGCAGGCCCCTAGATTTGCGTCTTTCCTCTCCGAAGAGGGAAGAAGCATTTATACGGGCCGGCATGACTGGTGACCACCGATAAACTCATTGTTTGTCGGTGGTCGCTGGTTTTTGATTGCACTACGTTTACCATCAGGTGTAGTGCAGTCACTTTGCCATGCTCGGATAAAATCGTAACCAAACCTCGACAATCTATTAGGTCCGATAAAATGGATAAAACACAAATAAACTTTGACAATACTGTATAAGTTGTTAGCTGTTAAATCGGACCTATTCGTTTATCGAAGATTTAATGGTCATTGTGGAATGCAGATTGAAATACAATTGTGGAATTTACAAGGTGGTAGGTCCCTCGTATGCGAGAGGCCGTCTGGATTGGTATCACCGCTATTTTCTGCTGTCAAGCAACAGTGTATAAGCACTGTTGTCTTTCGGTGTGAAGGACATTGAAGTCAGTGAATTTACTGGGTATTATGAGACTTAACATCTTATATCTCGGGGTGACGATCGCAGCTCAGTGCAATGCAGTGCTTTGTAATTCAAAGTTCTGTTTGGTGTTGCTTCTGTCTATGGGCAGGCGCTTGCCATCAGGCTAACCTTGGTCGTTTCGTCATTCAATCAAAAAAAAAACAAGTAAAATAATGATTTTCGTTTACGCGAATGTTACTCATTGAAATAAAACTCAAATTATAATAAAAAACCGCGATAAAATTAATTTAAATTAGTTTTATTAATCAATTAAAATTGTCAATACATATCAATAAGTGGTAAAAACACAAGTAATTATACGGCATTATTGCCATAATTTAAAGTACATATTTAGATATAAAAAAACTTCCTCAATAATTTTGTAATGTATTCTATTTAAGCAGCGATAGCTCAGCGGGGAGTGGTACGGACTGTCGAGACGAAAGTCGCAGGTTCGAAACCAGCCCCAAGAGCATACACCTCGGACTTTTCTAAGTTACGTGTATATTAATTGTTAATTATCGCTTGCTTTAACGGTGAAGGAAACATCGTGAGGAAACCTGCATACTTGAGAACTCGATAAGATTTTTCGAAGGTATGTGAAGTCTGCCAACCCGCATAAGGCCAGACTAGACCAGACCAGACCAGACTAAGGTCTAACCCCTCTAATTCAGTAGAGAAGGCTCGTGCCCAGCAGTGTATAATACCGGGCTAGTAAAAAAAAACTATTTAAGCGTAAAGTTGCTAGCTTTTGCTCGAAGCTCCGCTCGCGTGAATGTCCGGTTGATGGATATCAAATTGATTCTAACTTCGAAAACTTTCATGCGTACTTCCACTTCCTTTAGGATTTTATTGAAATTCTTTACTCAGAAGAAACCTACACCTGGGAAGCTCTACACCTAAAGGTTTTGACACTATATGTACGGTGGTCGCTGTCCGGGCGGTTTTTTTATCCTGGCTCGGCAAAGTGACTACGCTACACCTGATGGTAAGTGTAGCGCAATCCAAGAATAGTGTCGACCAACGATAAACAATGTGTCCATCGTTGGTCGGCAAGATCATGCCGGCCTGCCAAAGGGCCAATGGGGAGGGGAAGGAAATGGGATGAGAAAAGGGTTAGGATCAGGGGGCAAGCCGGATATACACTGGCTGACCGCGACCAACACAAGGTGGGGCACTATGGCAGGTTTTAGCACCAATGTACGGTGGTCGCTATCCGGTCAGATACAAGTATCCTACCACCAGCAAACATAAAAACAAGATAATGTTATCTATACTAATATTATAAAGAAAGATTTGTATTTTTGTATGTAACGAATAAGCTTAAAAACTACTGGACCGATTTGAAAAATTCTTTCACCATTAGAATCCTACATTATCCCTGATGAACATAGGCGACTTTTTATCCCGGAAACAGCAGATCATGCCGCGAGCCGCGAGGAAAAGCTAGTCAAATATAAATCTGATAACAATCTAGTACTTGCAGTCGAATATACTAGATTAATCAATAACCAGTTCTAAATGCCTAGGCATTAGAACAATGACTAAGGGTTGAGTAATGTCGAGACCTAGATTTGTAACACAATTTATCTGTACATTTGTATGTCTGTCAAACTATTAGACAAGTTGCATGTATAGATTTTAGAACCGGTGAATTGTCTGAAAGCCGGATACAAATCCGGCTTTCAGATTTGTTTCGTTTGTCACCCGAAGTTATTAAATACTAGCTATTGCTCGCGACCCTGTCCGCGTGAATGTAATTTGGTATTAGATCCCACGGGAACGGACTATCTGAATATAATATATTGTAAGTTTTATGCTAGATCATATACTTATGTGCCAAATTTCATCCCAGTTCATTCAGCTAGTAAATTATGATAGACCAGAAGTGATAAAAGTATTTCGCCATCACAAAGTTTTCATTCAAAATTTTATTCCCTAGTTGGGCCACTTAGGGGTTGAAATAAAAAAAAACCCTATGTTTAACCCTGCGTCATTAACTATATATGTGCCAAAATTCATTGAAATCGATTCAGCGGTTTAGATTTTTCATACAAACTTTCATCCCCTTTTTAAATCCTTCAGGGGCTGATTTTTGAAAAACATAGTAGCCTATGTCCTATTCTGATGTATAAGCTATATTATTGTAAAGCTTCATTAAAATCCATTCAGTAGTTTTTACGTGAAAGAGTAACAAACATACATCCATCCATCCATACTTACAAACTTTCGCGTTTATAATATTAGTAGGATTTAACATTTTATTTGCTTAAAGAATGTCGAAAACAATATTTAAATATATAAATGGCAGGTCATTGAAAAAATAAATGAACAGTTGTGTATGGTCGCTGCGGGAGGGCTTACTGAGAAATGATGTAGCACGTTCGATTCCTGCAGCGGGAATGTGGTATGTTTCTAAGATATGACGAGACGAGTAATTCAATCGCCTGGTGACAATTACCACGCTTGCCCATAAACAGTTATATGTTATATTAACTGCACCACGCTAATTAAGTATTACAAAGCCAGTAATTTCATTAGCTTCAGTATCCTTCAAACGAAAAGGCAACGGTGCTCATACACCACCTCCGTGGTGCAGCGGGCGAGTAGCCAGCTACGAAGCGAGGGGCCGTGGGTTCGATTCCCGCACCGAGAAAAATGTGTGATTCATAAATGATGGTTTCGGGTGTGGGTGTTGTGGACCGCAAGTCCCTCGTAGTTCCTGATATCCGCGATACAGGTTTAACCTAGTGTGGGGTCAGGACTATGTGTGCGACTGTTGGGTTTTTTAATTATTATTATACACAAATATTTGGCGGCACAAATCGACAAATCGTAACTTTTTTTATATAGCACTACACGATGGTAAGCATAGTGCAGTCCAAAAAACTAGCGACCACCAACAAACAATGAGTTTATCGGTGGTCACTAGAGTCATGCCGGCCTGTATAAACACTTCTTCCCTCTTTATAGAGTGAAATGGAGTGGCCTAGTGTTTTTAACACCATGTGTAAGGTGGTTGCTATCCAGCCAGATATGAATATCCTACCACCAAGGAAAGTTTATGGTTAGACAGCGTTTTGTAATAAGAAGCTATGTTTTTACAAATTCAAAAGGTTTTATCCCACTCCACGGATCCCCAAAATCAATATAGGAGGCAATAAATTGTTATAAAACCGGTGTCAATTTGTCCAGCGTTATCAATTTTATGTATATAAATGCGCCGGCCGAGTTCGAACACGTTAGAAATATGCATAATAAAATCATTATTGATTCCATATTATCGCGAAATGACAACCATCATTGGCTCATTGGTCAGGTCGAGATATGGAGCTCAGATCCCAGATCGAGCAGTCGAAATTTCTATCAGAGTGAGTCTACACTAATATTATTAAGAGGAAAGATTTGTACTTTTGTATGTAACGAATAAACTTAAAAACTACTACGCTCGACCGAGGCCGCGGACTCGAAGTCAGCGGCAAGCGGCGGCGGCGCGGGTGCGGCGCGTTCAAATGCATAGGTTTAAATGGACCCGGTCTCGAAAGCAGCGGCGCGGCGCGGGCGCGAGGAGCGACGTACGAGCGGCGCGCGCCACAAGAGCGGCAACTGCGCGTCTGCATTGACGTAGTGCTGTGTATTTTCAAAAATGCCCGCCGACGTGGTGGAGCAAATTATTACAATGATTTTTGAAGTTATACTTCTTTAGGCGCGTTATGAAAAAATGATGAGAGTGAAATTTTAAGATGCGCGCGCACCTGTGACACAAAAAATTAACAGTATGAAGTTAGGCGCGTTAAGAAAAAATGATGAGAGTGAAAGTAGCCGTAATTAATAAACAAATGACGATTTAGACAAAGAAAAACTCTTTAGGTTTTTTCTTATTCGGAACATGTTGCCGTAAAAAGTACCAGGCTCGCATAAACGCGAAGAGAGTAGAATGTACTTCTATCATGTCGAGTGGATATGTTGATATAAATTAAAATACTTTTATTTAATATAATTAACACTAAATATTATTAAATTATTAATGTTACGATATTTCATCGTTGTTGTGAAGACTTGAGAATAAATTACACTTGTCTTTGGCGAAATGCATAACAATGCGAAGCTTAAGAGTGTTGTTACAAAGACTTGGCTGTATGAGCTACAATACCTTTGCCTATTAAAAACCCGAATTTGAACCAAAAATTATAATACCGAGGACTATGACGGAAGTGAATACTTTTTAAATTGTTTTCGAAATTAATAAGTGTCCGTTCTATTGAAACTATGAATCAACACGCATGAAACATTTACTATAATAATAATTATAATGTACATTATAAATAATAATTATTATTATAGTAAATGTTTCATGCGTGTTGATTCATAGGCCATTTTTGACAATGTCCTTTATAATTTATATATGTGCTAATAAATTATATTCAGTAGTGATTTAAATTGAATATTTTGATTGATATTACTTACTATTTGTGAATATTAGTGAAAAAAATTGTGCTTATATACTTTTTCAAGTGCTCCAATATAATTGAGGTTAACTATCCGTATGTATTATTTATTTATTTATATTTTGATTGATATTACTTACTATTTGTGAATATTAGTGAAAAAAATTGTGCTTATATACTTTTTCAAGTGCTCCAATATAATTGAGGTTAACTATCCGTATGTATTATTTATTGATATAAATTAAAATACTTTTATTTAATATAATTAACACTAAATATTATTAAATTATTAATGTTAAATACTTATTATTGGTTATTTAATATTCACAAAATAAAGAAATAAATTTAAAAAACATTTAATAAAAAGTTTGTGATAAAAATTAAAATTGAACATCAAATAATAATATTAATTTTTAATATTTGCTATTAAATTGAATAAATAACAAAGAAGTATAACTTCTCACGCGCGTACATAAGTACACGCACCCATTTTTTTATATGGAACATCATATCCACATCCTTTGGTTCGTTCGCGAACAGATACTAATTTCTCATAGTACAACACTCCGCCGCTCTAGCGCCGCGCGATCTGCCCGCTGACTTCGAGACCGGGTCTCCGCCGCACCCGCGCCGCCGCTGCCGCCACCCCGCACCCGCTGCCTTCGAGGCCAGTTCCATTTAAATCTATGCATTGATACGCGCCGCTCCCGCGCCGCCGCCGCTTGCCGCTGACTTCAAGTCCGCGGCCTAAAGCGCTGTATGGCACTGAACTGCGTTAGTCACCCCGAGACATAGGACGTTAATAATGATGATGTAATTTTGCTAAATTCATTACATTTAAGTAGATCAAATTCCGTATTATATAAAAAAATAAAAGAAACATGTATTAACCATTCCCCATGTACGATTATGCAAAATAGAACTTTATATTATTGATTTAAGTTAATGAATTCAACATAATAAAATTAATATCTCAATTTTACTTTGATGGGGCTTGAAATTATATTATATATCTGCGACTTTATCGGTGGTCACTAGAATCATGCCGGCCTGTATAAAAGTTTCTTCACACTCCGAAGAGGGAAGAAGCAAATCGTTTTTTTTGAGCTCGGCTAATGACTATACTACACCTGATGGTAAGCGTTGTGCAGTCTAAAATACCAGTGACCACAGAAAAACAATGAGTTTATCGGTGGTCACTAGAATCATGCCGGCCGGTATAAATACTTCTTCACATATGAATGAATAAGCATATCGAGTGCCTGCGACAGGACAGGCGGATGACCGGTGCAGGCACAGGTATACACGGATGTTTTTTTTTTTTTTTTATCCTGACTCGGCAAAATGACTACGCCACACCTGATGGTAAATGTAGCGCAATCCAAGAATAGTGTCGACCAACGATAAACAGTGTGTCTATCGTTGGTCGGCACGATCATGCCGGCCTGCAAAAGGTCAAAGGGGAGGGGAAGGAAAAAGGGATGGGAAAAGGGTTAGGATCAGGGGGCAAGCCCCCTGGGGAGAACCGGATATACACTGGCTGACCCTGGAACGCGACCCACACAAGGTGGGCCACTATGGCAGGTTTTAGCACCAGTGTACGGTGGTCGCTATCCGGTCGGATACAAGTATCCTCCCACCAGCAAAATTGTACCTCTATATTCGCCTCAACCAACCATCAAGTTCTTTCGCAAGCTCCTCGAGAGAATTGGATATACTCTGGCTGACCCTGCAACGAATCCACACAAGGTGCGTGGGTTATTATGGCAGGTCTTAACACTATATGTACGGTGGTCGCTATCCGAGGGGATATGAATATCCTACCACCAGAGAATTAACGTTGATGTAACAAGGTTTACAAGGTGATAGGTCCTTCGTATGCGAGAGGCCGTCTGGGTTGGTACCACCGCGCCGTCTATTACTGCCAAGCAACAGTGTGTAAGCACTGTTGTGTTTCGGTTTGAAGGACATCGAAGCCAGTGAAATTACTGGACATTATAAGACAACATCTTATGTCTCGGGGTGACGAGCGCAGTGCAGTGCCATGCAGTGCTTTGTAATTCAAAGTTCTGTGTGGTGTTGCTTTTGTTTATGAGCAGGCGTCACCATCAGAATATACTCGTCTCGTCATTCAATCAAATAAAAATAGCAAATGACCTTTCCTTTTCGAAGTCGGTTAAAAAGGTAAAAAAGGTCTTTAACAACATATTGATACGGATCGACGGATGTAAGTTGGAACACGTTCAGTTCAATTTTTTTTTATTTTTGCAACGCTTGAGAGCGTATTGCGCAAAAAATCTTAACCCGTTTAGTAGATACAATGTTGTATTAAAGTGATGTCTGAATTTACAGACATGCTTACCCGCTTGCGCAAAAAGGGGGTTATGGTTTTTGTTACTTAATTGAATAATGAGACGAGCAAGTCGCTTGCCTGATGGTACACGCCTGTCCATAAACAGAAGCAACACCACACAGAACTTTGAATTATAATTAACATGGCACTGAACTGCGCTCGTCACCCCGAGACATAACATGTTAAGTTTCACAATGCCTAGTAATTTCACTGGCTTCAATGCCCTAAAAACCGAAACACAACAGCGCTTACACACTCTTGCTTGGCGGCAGAAATAGACAAAGCGGTGGTACCATCACAGACGGCCTCTCGCATACGAGGGACCTACCTTGTACCACATATACTAAACATAATATGAAATACTCATGTCGTAAACTATATGTAACTTAAATTTTACCCCACCTTTCTATAACACGTTGTATACAGGATTACTTTTAAAATACCAGCAACCTCGCTGTACTAGATAGCTGACCCCATAAGGAACAACTTTTGTTCTACGAGTTCGGACATAACTCAATACATGAAAAAAAAATGACTGAATGACAGACGACTGGCGGCTCGATAAATGGGTCAAATTCAAAGGCGCTAGCGCTGCACCCCCTTCCTCACGCTTCGCAGGGGTTTGTTTATGTAATCTTTGCAATGCGCGTAGAGATATAAATATTCAAGCCGGAAATTAAATTGATACCTATTTTTATATGAAAATAAAATCTAACAATTATTAAAAGTCGTAAAACAAAAATTGTTCCTTATGGGGTCAGCTATCTAGTGCTGCGACGTTGTTGGTGTTTTAAAAGTTACCCTGTATATATACAGGGCATCGAACGCACGACCTAATCGATTCATAGCGTACGCTGCCACAAGCCGACCAGTAGAGTGGTAGAGCCATGCTGTAGACAGTTTTGTCAACAGCATGAATGGGCTGGCTCGACCGGGTCGTTACCACTGTCTCACAGAAAATCGACGTAAAGTAGCGGCTTGTTGCTGCGTTTCGTACGGTGAGTGAGATATCTGGAAGCCCAAATCCCCTCCTCTTCCCAATCCCTAATCATCCCTTTCCTTTAAGGTCGCCAACGCGCCCATGATTCTTATGGTGGTGGGCGTACATGGGCGTTGGAGATCACTTACCATCAGGTGACCCACTTGCTCGTTTGCCGGGCTATGGTATAAAAAAAAACCAACGCGATCGACACGATTGAAAATTCCATTGACCCAAAGAAATCGTGCTTCTCAATGGTGTAGGAATGTTTAATAAAAATTTGTCCGTCTGGTCGTGACTTTTGACCCTTTGACGATAGAATTAAGGGGTCACGAGGTAGCATGAATAACTTTCGGTAACGCTTGGGCAGTTTCTTTTGTAATGAAGGAAAAAATGTGTCACGAAGGGCAAGATCACGCCTGTGTTTTTGAGGGCAGGGTGAACATTTTTGAATCCATAAACGAGTAATACAAAAAAGGTGTGTTAAAGTCTGTATTGAATCAAATATTTTCCGATAAAATCGGTCCTTAATTGGCGGAGAAATCGATGTATTTTAGGCAGCGGCTTGGCTGTGCCCCTGGCATTGCCGATGTCCATGAGCGGCGGTAACTGCTTACCATCAGGTGGGACCGCTTGCTCGTCTGCCTATTAAGGCAATTAAAAAAAAAAAAAGTATAGTGGTAGAGCCACGCTGTAGAATGTTTTGTCTACAGCATGAATGGGCCGGCTCGACCGAGTCGTTACCACTATCTCACAGAAAAACGACGTAAACTAGTAGGCTTGCTGTTGCGTTTCGTACGGTAAGTGATCCGGAGCCCCAAATCTTGCTCCCCTTTCCAATCCCTCAATTATCCCTTCCCTTAAAGAAGGCAACGCGCCAATGATTCTTCTAGTATAGGCGTACATGAGCGGTGGAGATTACTTACCATCAGGTGATCTACTTGCTCGTTTGCCGGTCTATGCTATAAAAAAAATTCAAGATGGTCCTTACTTATGATTGTAGATTTTTTTTTAGCAGAGGCTGATGGTAAGTGATTTCCACCGCGCTTTTAACAAATGTGTTAATTAAAATATCACTCATTAAAAATAAATACCAGAATAGTAGCAATCGAAATTATGCAGCAACACTTAAAATAAAGCAATCATAAAGTGTCAATATGGCGGGCATTAATATGCATTCGTTTAAACGACACGAGACTGTGCTTATCTCGAATCTATGGGATATTTGACACCTTGGCATTCAAAGTGTTTGACTATTAATTGGTATGTATGTAGTCAAGACTGGGCGAAAGATCTGTGGGCAGACAGCAGCCCGTTGGTCAGAGATTTTAAAGCCAAACTGGACATTTGTGGATACGGAATGCCCAGCACCGTTTGACTTGGCGTGCCAGAGAAGAGGCCTTAGTTAGACATTTTACACTGCCAGGGTAATAGACAGACTGGTCATAATATTGAACAGTAGGTTTTTATAAATAGATGCCACAAAAACATTAAGCAATGCTGATATCTGTTTTTGAGTGGTAGAGCCACGCTGTAGACAGTTTTGTCTACAGCATGAATGGGCTGGCTCGACTGGGTCGTTACCACTGTCTCACAGAAAACCGACGTAAAGTAGCGGCTTGCTGCTGCGTTTCGTACGGTGAGCGAGCTATCCAGAAGCCCAAATCCCCTCCCCTTCCCAATCCCTAATTATCCCTTTAAGGTCGGCAACGCGCCCATGATTCTTCTGGTGGTGGGCGTATATAGGCGGTGGAGATCACATGCCATCGGGTCACCCACTTGCTCGTTTGCCGGTCTATGCTATAAAAAAAAAGACAGCAGCTCGTTGGTCAGAGATTTTAAGCCAAGCTGGACATTTGTGGTTAACGCCCAGGATCATTTGACTTGGCGTGCCAGAGAAGAGGCCTTAGTTAGAATTTTTTCAGTGCCAGTGTAATAGACAGACTGGTCTATAATATTCAGCTGTAGGTTTTTATAAAATGATGCGACAAAAGCATTAAGCAAAGCTGATATCATTCCAAAATCAAACTAATTATGAACATACACCGCCTTGTCCATAAAAAAGCATAATTAAAAAGAAAATCGTAGACATTTCAAAACGTTTGTATTACAAAATTCAAATTCCGATTTCTGCCGAACGTTCGCCGCCGATAGCAAAAAGAGCCCACAGGTTAATGACGATGGAATCTCTTTGTTTAGACGCAGGCATTTATTCTGCGAAGAGCGGCCACGATCCCGGCACAATTAGACGTTTTGCTGACACACAGTCCGCCACGTTTGTTTTTAATTGTAGACGTTCCATTTTTGAAATTTGACAGACGAGTGTTGCCAGTGTTGAGGCTGTTTCTATTTTAGTAGTTTTGAAAGGATTAAAAGAGGAAGCAAGCGAGATTGGTATATTTTACCTGACCATTAAGTCAAATATACAGTATATTTGATTTATAGTGTAATATTATAGTGAAAAATCTATCATAAAGGCTTGTTCCGACGAGTCGCGTCAGAGTATATCGAGTAACTTTAGGCAAACATCATTTTGGCGAATATGTAATGTCGCGAGAGGCCGTGGGTTCGATCCTCACCCGACACAAATGTTTGTGTGATCCACAAATATTTGTTTCGGAATTTTTCAGTGGGACCGCAAGTCCCTCGTAGTTCCTGATAACCACGATACAGGTCAACCTAATATGGGGTCAGGACTATGTGTGTAGTTTACAAGATACAGAACACTAAGAAGTAAAAACGCGTTGAATTAAGATCCGCCTCATTTTCCGCAGTGGGTTAATAAAATGTTTATTTGTAATTATCAGTAATGTGAGGAAAGGCAATAACTTTTGAGTTACAGCTGACGCTTTCTCAGGTTTGCTGGTGGGAGGATATTCGTATCCGACCGGATAGCGACCACCGTACACTGGTGTTAAAACCTGCCATAGTGTGTGGATCACGTTCCAGGATCATCCAGTGTATATCCGGTTCTCCCGAGGGGTTTGCGACATGATTTGATGGTTGATAGAGGCGGGTATAAGGGTGCCTGCATCAGTGAAATGTGTGTTTTGTCGCTGGCCCCTTGATTTGCTTCTTCCCTCTTTGTAGTTCGAAGAAGCACAACAAGGTGGTAGGTCCCTCGAATGCGAGAGGCCGTCTGGGTTGGTACCACCGGATTGTCTATTTCTGCCGCCAAGCAACAGTGTGTAAGCACTGTTGTATTTCGGTTTGAAGGACATTGAAGCCAGTGAAATTACTGGGCATTATGACACTTAAGATTTTATGTCCCGGGGTGACGAGCGCAGTTCAGTGCCATGCAGTGCTTTGTAATTCAAAGTTCTGTGTGGTGTTGCTTCTGTTTTTGGGCCAGCGTGGCGCTTACCATCAGGCGAGCGCCTTGCTCGTCTTGTAATTCAAGCAAATAAAAATACACTTACACAGGCTGTCATAATTCTGGTGACCACCGATAAATTCATTGTTTGTTGGTGGTCGCTGGTTTTTAGACTGCACTGCGTTTACCATCAGGTGATCATTAGTGAAAGTCACCGACATAGCCCAGCCGATTAGCAAGCTGAAGTGGCAGTGGGCAGGCCACATAGCTCGCAGAACTGATAACCGATGGGGCAGGAAGGTTCTGGAATGGAGGCCACATACTGGCAAGCGCAGCGTTGGACGTCTGCCTACAAGGTGGACAGACGACCTGATAAAGGTCGCAGGATGTCGCTGGATGCAGGCCGCTTCCAACAGGTCGGTCTGGAAATCTTTGGGGGAGGCCTATGTTCAGCAGTTGACGTCTTGTGGCTGATGATGATGATGATGATCATCATCATTAGTGAAGTACAGTCACTTTGCCGTGCTCGGATAAAAAAACCCTACATTTTTAAATACAATATCAAGCACAATGCATAACGCTGCGCTCTTCGGACGAACAAATAGAGACATCTAGCCGGGATCGAACCCGGGACAGATAACATCGGCCGCCCGCCGACCCGAGCTATTTCAAATATTCCGAACCGATAACGTACCGTTGGCAAAAACATTCAGGGAAAGTGTTTTTGTAACAGATACAATTTTAATTATTGAAAAGAAGCCAGTAATTTTTTTTTTGTTTAAATCAAAAAGTTATGATATCCAAAACATATTGCAGAAAGAATTTCATTAATCCGTTTATGAAAAAATAAATTAGAAGCCATTAAAATCTGATGACACTTATCAAATTTAAATCATTTATTCTGCAAATTGGATTATAAATATCACTTTAACATGTCAACATTTTATCTTTTATCGGCATTTCGTGGCTAGTCATGAGAAGAAATGCCGAAATAAACTCATGGGTTATGGCCTCTTTTAATGTCCAGACATTGACTTTCCAGAATTATAAAAATAAACATTTTAATTAACAGTTTTAAAATTTTTATTTTTCTTAAAAAATATTACAAATGTCAACGTTATATGCCTTAAATACTAGTAATAATAGACAACGTAAACTGTGACGTCACTGTGTAAAATGACCATTCCGATACATGAGTGCGAACAAGATTTGGGCCTCCACAGTTTCTTTGGAATTAATTAAATCTGACTTTGTAAATATTGTAAATTTTGATAAAAATGCACTCCTGTAATTTCCGAAAGAGTAGGCAGAGGTGTAACTAATCCTCATTTTGCGTCACTTATTTAAATCCCATGTGATAAGGGGCTAGCCTATCGCCATACCGCAACATTTTTTTTATTTGATTGAATGACAAGAAGAGCAAGGCGCTCACCTGATGGAAAGTGCCACGCCACATAAACACAAGCAACACCACACAAAACGTTGAATTACAAAGCACTGCATGACACTGAACTGCGTTCGTCACCCCGAGACATAAGATGTTAAGTCTCATAATGCAACAATATCAGACTTTGCGCTGATACTGAGCATTTCGTGATAGCATCCGATATCACTTTTACCCGACCCGGGGATCGAACCCGAGACCTTGGCACAGTCATCGCACGCAATATAACACCACCGAGGCAATCTTTAAATTATCAATAAATATGCTAATTTGCATGTCGTACTAAAAATAACATAAAACGCTGTCTCATATATTAAATAAAAGAAATCACATTTTTTTGCTGTCCGTACCCGAAATACCTAAGTCCATATTACTCATGTATACCTGTGTTTTCGTAGCTAGTTGAGACCCTTTTTTTTCGAATTAGGGTCCCTTAGATATAATGCAAAAAACCTTTTTGTCATTACAATATTAGTATGTTAAAATTCCATTGTGATAACGTCATCGTTTTTGAGTGGTAGAGCCACGCTGTAGACAATTTTGTCTACAGCATGAATGGGCTGGCTCGACCGGGTCGTTACCACTGTCTCACAGAAAACCGACGCGACGTAAAGTAGCGGCTTGCTGCTGCGTTTCGTACGGTGAGTGAGATAACCGGAAGCCCAAATCCCCTACCCTTCCCTATCCCTAATTATCCCTTACCTTTAAGGTAGGCAACGCGCCCATGATTCTTCTGGTGGTGGGCGTACATGGGCGGTGGAGATCACTTACCATCAGGTGACACACTTGCTCGTTTGCCGGCCTATGCTATAAAAAAAAAAATCCTTGTATCCTCAACGGAGAAAGCAGAGGTGCATTTTTTTCTAAAATTTATCACTAATTGTGACATATCTCAGGCGTGATTCATATTCCGAGAAAATGTGTCAAAGCTTGAACCGATTCTTAGCGACAAAGGAATTAAACTTAAAACTTGGTCTACAGTCCATTTACGCTACAGATTAAAGGTTGTTTTTATAGTATAAGCTGGCAAACGAGCAAGTGGGTCACCTGATGATTGTAAGTGATCTCCACCCCCCATGTACGCCCATAATACTAGAAGAATCATGAGCGCGTTGCCGACCTTAAAGGAAAGGGATAATTTGGGATTTGGAAGGGGGGAGGGGGATTTAGGCCTCCGGATATCTCACTCACCGTACCAAACGCAGCAGCAAGCCGCTACTTTACGTCGGTATTCTGTGAGACAGTGGTAACGACCCGATATGAAGCTAGCCCATTTATGCTGTAGACAAAACTGTCATAGCGTGGCTCTACCACTCGAATTACTTTTCCAGGATAAAAAGTTCATCAGGAACGAAAAGGCAGATCAAAGCTATTCGTTCATAAAAAATCAAATGTACAGAACCCACTGTGTAATATAATTAAAAGTTTCCTTTTTTCCTTCGTCCACCGTCAGTTATCTTGCAAACGGATCAGTAGAGCCCTGTGGCAGTTACTTCCGAAGTATTTTTTTATGACAAGCCAATGTGAGGCTTGACGGTAATTTTATAAGAGAAGTCTGGCGGACAAGTGGGTCACCTGTCGGTAAATCGCTACCGCCCATGAAACAATATTATATTTTTGCTTTTTTTATTTGATTGAATGACGAGACGAGCAAGGCGCTCGCCTGATGGTGAGCAACACGCCTACCCATATATAGACGCAACACCACACAGAACTTTGAATTATAAAGCACTGCATGCCACGGAACTGCGCTCGTCACTCCGAGTCATAAGATTTTAAGTCTCATAATGCCCAGTAAGTTCACTGGCTTGAATATCCTTTAAACCGAAACATGACAGTGTTTACACACTGTTGCTTGGCGGCAGAAATAGGCAAAGTGGTGGTACCAACCCAGACGGCCTCTCGCATACGAGGGACCTACCACCTTATAAGACCTTGTAATACCAGAAAAGTCATGGATATATTGAAGAGTTTTAAAGAATTTTACGGATTTCGGTTATTTCTGGGCCTGCAGTTATTTCACTCACCGTAGACTAATAATTGGTTGTAAATACACATCTTATTATAGGCGATCTTGGAAAGGCCTATGTCCAGCAGTGGGCGAATTCAGGCTGTTGGATGGATGGATGGATGGAAATACACAATAACATTTCAACCCACATCAAGTTAAAATTGTTATATTAATTTCATTTTGCTAATTTTTTACAAGGTGGTAGGTCCCTCGTATGCGGGAGGTCGTCTGGGTTGGTACCACCGCGCCGTCTATTTCTCAAGCCAAGCAATAGTGTGTATGCGCTGTTGTGTTTCCGTTTGAAGGACATTGAAGCCAGCGAAATTATTAGACATTTTGAGTTTAACATCAGGGTGATAAACACAGTGTATTGTCATACAGTGCTTTGTAATCCAAAGTTCTGTGTGGTGTTGCTTTTGTTTATGTACAGGCGTTTTTACCAACAGACGAGAGACTTGCTCGTTATGTTATTTAGTTTAATGTTTTTTTTTTATTATGGCTCGGCAAAGTGACTACGCTAAACCTGATGGTAAGTGTAGCGTAATCCAGGAATAGTGTCGACCAACTACAAACAAATGTGTCCATCGTAGGTCGGCAAGATTATGCCGTCCTGCCTAACTGTTTCTTCACACTTCATTTAAAGGACCCTATATTATAGTAAGGAGGGAACACGTGTGCCGGCAAACTATTCCACAGCTTAATGGTCCGGCAGAAGTAAGGGCAGGCAGGACCAGACTATATAAGGTCCGTATTTAAAAATCAGTAAAAATAGAAATAATCTCAGTTTGAAGTTTTAATGTGGTCCATTTCAGATAAAATACATTGTTTAACTTGTATAAGTGAAAGTTTTAAATAATATCTAGTAATTAGTGCTAAAACTAACGATATATTTACTGAGTGGTTTAAGTGCTTCAACTAAAATAAATCACATTTGTTGTTCAAAGTGATGTTATAGTGAACCGAGTTATAGTGAAAGGGTAAAGATTATACCCTTCCCATTGCAGTAACCGACAACTTTAAGGAAAGTAACTTTAAATAACCATACTTTTCAATCAACGGACTTGTAAAATTCAAATTTTGAAATTGCTATGAATTTCATCAAGTGCCATCTAGTGGTTAACTTCTGAACTATTTCAAAGTGCCATCAAATAAAAACCTAGCGGACCAGACTGGCAACACACGTCACGCCAATTATAAATTAATAATATTATTAATAATTAATATTATTATTATAATTATTTGTACATCGATTGTCACTAAAATTAAATACAATTAGTGTTGTCCCTTTGACAAATGACAACTATGATTTCTCACAACATGTTGACTCGTAAAGCTACAGCTAAAGACACCGAGAACAAACTTAAGCTAGCGTTACTAGAATTAAAAACATGCAAAGAAACAAACAGTCAGCTGTTGAATGAACGTAGTGACAGTGAGCATGAGATTAAGCTTGTAATTGAAAAAAATACCGAACTGAAGCGACAGCTCGCAGCATTACATGTCGAAAATATAAATATTCTGGATCAACGGGATAGACTACTGCTAGGAGTTAACTCTTTTAAAGAATGTAGCGATACTTACTCTTGCTCTCTGGATCGTATTACGGAATTAGAATATAGCCTAAACGAAGCTCGCTCTCAAATCATTACGTTGGAACAAACAATACAGGCACTTAATACTAATGCGACTCAGAACCTTTTTACTGACCTCTTAGGTCCCCAAACAGCCCTAAAGTGTAACAAATGTAATGATAGTCCGTTGGTTCATGTTAATAGTAAAAAAAAATGGAGAAAATACACAAAATTAAACAAACTGATAAAAAATATAGATTATAAGCTTAAACAATATAGAAAAGGTAAAACGGTGTACCAAAAGAATTGTGAAATGAATAAAGAGCGTGAGGTTTTATTGACAAACATAGATAAGTGCAATGAACAATTACTGACAAGCAGATTGTTGTATGACAAACACACTCAAGAACTAAAAAAACAAATAGATAACCTACAATCTCAATTAACAAGAATCACCCAAAAATATGAGACAGAAACATATCAATACATTTTAAAATATGATGAAATTGCTAGAATTGGTAGGGAGAATATGGAAAAAGTTCAATCACTATCTAGCAATAATCAGTGCACTACTTGCTCACAAAAATTTACACAATCTACAGACTTGACAAATAAACCTAACTGTAATATTTTTAAATTGACACATAATAATCACAATAAAAAAGTATATATTTTCTCTGATAAATTAGGTATAGGTTTAAGTAGCTTAATGTACCCTTACATGAACCAGACCATTATTAATATATGCTCACCAGGTGCTGGATTCTCAAATGTAATTAAAAAAATTAATTCTGTTGCTCTAGATTCTCAATCTACTGTGATTATTTTGTATGGTGATTGTATAACAGTAAAAAAAAGTGACATTATAAATTTGACTGAAACAATTTTATCCATTCATGATAAAGTTGGATGTAAATTTATCACTTGTACACTACCATACTCATACACTGTAAGTGATAAACAAAATAGACATATATATATAATTTGAATATGTTACTGTATAACTCAACATATCATCACAATGATTTTATTTTACATTTTGACATAAATAAATTTATAGATAAGTTTTTTTTGACACAGGAAACAATGCATATTTTGCCTTATATTTCTCGTAGACAACTTGCTAAATTATTAGCATATAATTTACAATTTGACACTGATACCCGTAAGGTATCTAAGTCTATAACATTAAATTCAAGAACAATTAATAATGATACATTAAAAAACTGTAATAATAATTTAAATAACTGTAGTGATAATTTAAATAATGCTAATAATATTTCTAATAACTGTAATAATATTTTAAAAAATTGTAATAACATTTCAAATAATTGTAATAATAATAATTTAAACTAATAGGTAAGACAATAGATAAGCAGAAGAATATTTTTCAATTAGTTCATCAGAACATTCAGGGCTTATCTGGCAAAGAACTAGAGATAGAATTATTTTTAAAAAATCACAATGTACATATTTTGTGTGTCACTGAACATTGGTTACAAACACACCAGCTAGTATATATCAATAAATATTATTCTGTTATTAGTTCATTTGTGAGAGAGAGAGCAATACATGGTGGTTCCATGATCCTTGTTAGTAACAATATGAAAAGTAAAGAACGCAAAGACGTTGTGAATCTCTCTCTTGAACGTACTGCTGAACTTTCCTGTGTGGAGCTTGAGCAACATATAATAGTTTCCGTATACCGACCACCGCAAAGTGATTTCAGCTTGTTTGAAACAACAATGGAAGATGTATTGAAACATTTAACTCTTGGTAGCAAATATATAGTAATATGTGGGGATTTTAATGTTAATTTATTAGAGCAATCTTCTACTACCAGTCGATTAATTAATTTATTTAATTCCTTTGGTTTAAAACATTTATTTTTTCAGCCTACTAGAATTACCTCACATTCTGCCACATGTCTGGATAACATTTTTTGTAACTGTAAATATCTGAATACCACCATATTGAATGATCTAACTTCGGATCATTGTGGACAAAAGGTATCTTTTTCTGTAGAAAAACATAGTATGTCTAAGAAGATTGTATGTAGGCCGATCACAATGGGGCGTTTAAGTCAATTTAGCAGGAATATAGAAGTTAAAGTACCCAAATTAGACCATGTCCAAGGTGATCCAAATAAGCTCTATGATTCCTTATTTAATATAATTAACTCAGAGTATAATTCAATATTTAGGGCTAAAACAATGCATATACACTTAAATAACAAATTTTGTGACTGGGCCACTGTTGGTATCTATAAAAGTAGATCTAAATTATATGAGCTATATGGCATGAAGCAGTATATTTTGGACCCTGGATTTATCCAGTATGTTCGCAGATATTCAAAAACTTTTAAAAAAGTGTGTATTGCTGCCAAATCACTTTACTTGAGTAATAAAATAAAAAAAATCAGATAACAAGATCAGAGCAACATGGAATATCATCAACACTGAAACTGGGCGATATAAGCCTAGGGACAATACATATGAACTTAAAATTAATAACAAAACCATCACAGACAATAGCACTATTGCCCAAACATTCAATAGTTACTTTTCTGACATACCTATTGTGACTACCAGTGGTTTAAGTTCATGTTCACATAAAGCTGAAATATTAGCCAAGGTCAGCATGGCAGAGTGTGCTTCTATGTTCCATTTCAAACATGTTTGCTCCAACAGTATTATAAAAGCCTTTAAGTCTATTAATTCAAAGAAAACACCTGATTTGTGGGGTATTTCAATTAAAGTAATAGAAAGCATAATATTAAGTATAGCGCCTCATCTGGCTGTAATATTTAACCAGTGTATCGATACAGGCATATTTCCTAATTTAATGAAACTTAGTAAAGTCATACCTTTATTTAAGAAAGGGTCTAAGAATGATCCAAGTAATTTTAGACCAATTTCCATCTTACCTGCCATCAGTAAAGTATTTGAAAAAATTATACTCCAACAACTTCAAAGTCACTTTCATCTCAATAGTTTACTACACAGACAACAATATGGTTTCACAAAAGGTCGCTCCACAATTGACGCTGGTGTTTCACTCATAAAGCATATTTATGATGCCTGGGAGAACTCCCAAGATGTCATAGGTATTTTCTGTGACTTGTCTAAAGCTTTTGACTGTGTTGACCATCGTACGCTTCTTGGAAAACTTAAACATTATGGCATCAAAAACATTGCCCTTGATCTACTTGCTTCCTATCTAAGTGACAGGGTACAACAGGTGGATATTAACGGAGTGAGGTCCTCTGGTATACCAGTCACCATGGGTGTGCCGCAAGGGTCTATTCTTGGTCCCTTCCTGTTCTTGATTTACATAAATGATTTGCCTTACCACGTGCAGAGTTTATGTGACATTGTTTTATTTGCAGACGACACTTCATTAATTTTTAAAGTTGACCGGAAGAAAAATAATTTTGACGACGTAAATTATATACTCGCACTGGTACAGAATTGGTTTTCAGCAAATAACCTGTTACTGAATTCAGATAAGACTAAATGCTTAAAATTTTCGCTGCCTAATGTAAAAAACCTAAACACTAATATTATTATTGATAATAAAAACATCGGTCTTGTAGAATCAACTGTGTTTCTTGGAATCACTTTGGACAGCAAACTTCAGTGGGGTGCCCATGTGTCAACCCTCGCAGCCAAACTTAGTTCTGCGGCTTATGCTGTAGGTAAGGTGAGACAGCTTACAGATGTCGACACAGCCAGACTAGTGTATTTTGGATACTTTCACAGTATCATGTCTTATGGCATACTACTGTGGGGTAAGGCAGCCGATATTAGTCATATTTTTATCCTCCAAAAACGAGCTATACGTGCTATATATAAGTTGGGTGCTCGCGTTTCTCTTAAGGAACTTTTTAAGGAGATCGGTATCCTGACGGTGGCTTCACAATATATTTTTTCAAACATTATGTATATAAGACATAATTTGCATTGTTTCTCGAAATACAGCGACAACCATACTAGAAATACCAGAAATAAGGACAGGCTGGTAGGACAACACCATCGCCTACACAAGGTACACAATTCCTTAGCGGGTTTTTTTTTTTTTTTTTTTTTTTTTCGATTTGGCGTAGTACTGTTAGCCTGACGCGAGTCGGCTTTCTACAGCTTCACCGGACTTTCGGGCGAACGCTTTAGGCGCTCTCAACCCTTACATTTAAGCGACCTCGCTGAGGGCACCCCCTGTGGGGTACGGACCTCGGCTCAGGGCGGTCACTGGGGGAGGGCAGAGACATCTGCGATTATCATTTTTGGGGAGGTTTAAAACTACTGGTTGTTATCATCATCGGCTCGCGGGCCGGTACTAGGGTCAGGGGGGTTGCGGGGAACGCGGCGCGGTCCTCGGCGGCGAGGACGGTAAGTCGGTCTTGTGGAGTGTGCTTTCATGTATTCCTCTCTCCTTCGGATGGCCAGAGTGGTCGCATCGTCGGGATCGGAGAGGACGCTACGCGGTCGTCTCCATTTCGCGCGGTCGAAAGGAGACCTTTGCGGGGCTCGGTGTACGTTTTTATAATAAGGTTCCCATGGATGTTTTGGGGTTGCCGCTCCAATCATTTAAAAATTACATAAAAAGTCACCTTATACGGAGAGCATATTATACAATAAATGAGTATTTAAATGATAAAGAAGCTTGGAAATAGACCTTGCTTGCCCCATACAGGACTTTTCAAATTGTAAAATGTTATAATAAAATATTGTATTGTTGTGTAATTACTTTAACAAAAATTAAAAGTTATTATTAATATGTAATTCTTACAATAATTAATTAATTGGACTTAAATTTGACATTTGTATTGTTTTTGTATTGTATATTTTTATTTGGATTTTATTGTATTGACGATTTTAAGTGCCTTTTTGGGCCTACAAAATAAAAATATTTTGATTTGATTTGATTTGATTTAAGATTTTGCGAACTTTTTAGTTCGAGCTGAGATGGAGGAGAATGAAATGAAATAGTTTATTAATCATGTAGGCAATTGAAATAGCGCTTATGACAAGTCAGTACAAAAGTAAAAGAAACTTATATATAGAAATCTGTATCAATTACTAATGTATATGTAAGAGAGCGGAATAATCAACACAATAAAATGTAGATTTAATATATTAGGTATAATATATTATTCATTCAATAATTTAAAAATTTAAAGGAAATACTCTCACACATATACATAGCATCATCAAAATACACTCGGCAATGAAAAAAAATATGCCTATGTTTTATGTATCATAAAGATATAGTATCTGACCTAGCCTAAGCAGTAAATCTAGCTAGACTGTAACCCGATCTAGGACATACTGTTCCAACACTTTAGCATCATTGTTGCGTAGGTCCGAGCTGTAATTTCTAGATTTTATGAGCGGCGTTTTGAATCTAGCGAAAAATAAATTTTAAGTTTGTAGTTATTCTTGGATGAAGTGGCAGAATCATTACATGAGTTTACTGTGTTATATTATTGTATTATATATTGGCTTATTTATTTATATTATGTATTTTTTTTACTAGCCCTGTATTATATATGGCCCACTGCTGGGCGCGGGCCTCCTCTACTGAATGAGAGGGGTTAGGTCTTAGTCCACCATGCTGGCCCAATGCGGGTTGGCAGACTTCACATACCTTCGAAAAATCTTATCGAGTTCTCAGGTATGCAGGTTTCCTCACGATGTTTCCTTCACCGTTAAAGCAAGCGATAATTAACTATTTATATACACGTAACTTAGAAAAGTCGGAGGTGTATGCTCTTGGGGCTGGTTTCGAACCTGCGACTTTCGTCTCGACAGTCCGTACCACACCCCGCTCAACGTAAGGTTATATTTTGTATAATCGTACATGGGAAATATTTGGGCCTCTAGGTATCTCACTCACCGTACGAAACGCAGCAGCAAGCCGCTACTTTACGACGGTTTTCAGAGACAGTGGTAACGACCCGGTCGAGCCAGCCCATTCATGCTGTAGACAAAACTGTACATAGCGTGGCTCTACCACTCAAAATCATGTAATATACATAAAAACAGACGAACTAAAAAGCTCCTACTTTTTAAAGTCAGTTAAATCATACAAACTTAAATGACATGTTTTCATACAAAATAAACTTGAAAATATCAAGCTAGGAATACGATCTCAGACAACGGTAATCCGTAATAACCATAAAGAGTCTTATTTACACTAAAACACAAACAAATTTGAATCTTAATCCGTAGTAATAAAACACATTTTTATACGCTCTCACAATATCATATTATAAGAAGTTGTAACTCCATATTGAAGGTTGTTCGAGTTTATATTCTATTATGTTTGTAATAAGATTGAAAGTTGATCGAAGACGCTTGACCTCTCGATAACTCAATAGATTTTTTTGTATCTTTCAAGAGACAAGATCTCGAACCGTTTGGTTTCTCTATGCTGTCATGACCGAAGATTAAATAAATAATGCCTACAATATCGTATTGGTGTAGTGGTAGAAGAGAACCGTGGAACTGGGGTTCGATTTTCAATTTTTATTTTATTTAATTGAGTGACGAGAAGAGCAAGGCTGCCCATAAACAGAAGCAACACCACACAGAACTTTGAATTACAAAGCACTGCATGGCACTGAACTACGCTCGTCACCCCGATACATATGATGTTAAGTCTCATAATGCCCAGTAATTTCACTGGCTTCAAAGTCCTTCAAACCGAAACATAACACTGCTTACACAATATTGCTTGGCGGCAGAAATAGACAAAGCGGTGGTACTAACCCAGACGGCCTACGAAAAAATATTGATAAATGACAAGATATATGTCTATATCTTGCTGGTAGGACATTCATATCCGCCAGGATAGCGGCCACCGTACACATGGTGTTAAAACCTGCCATAGTGACCCACACAACGAGTGTGGATCGCGTTCCAGGATCAACCAGTGCATATCCGATTCTCTCGAGGGGCTTGCGACATGACTTGATGGTTGGTTGGGGCGGGTATCGGGGTACATCTTTTTTTTATCCGAGCACGGCAAAGTGACTGCACTACCCCTGATGGTAAGCGTAGTGCAGTCCAAAAAACCAGCGACCACCGACAAACAATAAGTTTATCGGTGGTCACCAGAGTCATGCCGGCCTGTATAAATGCTTCTTCCCTCTCCGAAGAGGGATCGAGAAATCGAAGGGCCTATAAAATATAAACACACGAATTGCGCAGCGTTGGACGTCCGCCTACAAGGTGGACAGACGACCTGATAAAGGTCGCAGGTTGTCACTGGATGCAGGCCGCTTCCAACAGGTCGGTCTGGAAATCTTTGGGGGAGGCCTATGTTCAGTAGTGGACGTCTTGTGGCTGATGATGATGATGATGAATTTCCAATTATAATTTTCATAAAGCGTGTCAAATGCACCAAATTGATAATCTTCCTATTTAAGTTGATTAAACATACTCTTTTCTTCGTGGCGGGTAAAAAACTCAAACTGACCGAAGCCATTGCATCACCATCAAACTTTGAATTGAGTTGATTCGAGTATTGTTTAATATAGTCAGAGTAAACATAAAAAACGTCGAGTCATCCTCGATAATCATTCGAACTGTCGCTCAGAAATATTTGAGTACATACTGTTCCTCGAGATATGCTATTTACGGATTAAACAAATTGGCGACGGGTTAAACCCACGCAAAAAAGAAGTTTCATTTCATTGACAGCCTCCGTGGCACAGTGGGCGAGTAGCCAACTGTGAAGCGAGAGGCCGTGGGTTCGATCCCCGCACCGAGAGAAATGTTTGTGTGATCCACAAATGATTGTTTCGGGTCTGGGTGTTGTGAGACCAAATGTCTCTCGTAGTTCCTGATACCCATTACACAAGACTCGTATCTTACTGTGGGGTCAGGACTATGTGTGTGACTGTTGGGTGTTATTTATTTATTGTGTATATTTTTTCAAAGCAGCGATAGCTCAGCGTGGAGTGGTACGAACTGTCGAGACGAAAGTCGCAGGTTTGAAACCAGCCCCAAGAGCATACGCCATACACCACTGACTTTTCTAAGTTACGTGTATATTATTGTTAATTATCGCTTGCTTTAACGGTGAAGGAAACGTCGTGAGGAAACCTGCATACCTGAGAACTCGATTAGATTTTTCGAAGGTATGTGAAGTCTGCCAATCCGCATTAGGCCAGCGTGATGGACTAAGGCCTAATCCCTCTCATTCAGTAGAGGAGGCCCGTACCCAGCAGTGGGACGTATATAATACAGGGCTAGTAAAAAAAAAGTTCAATAATTAGTGTGACAGCGAATATAATATTTTAAGTCGCCTTTTGGTGATTATTTCTTTGATCGAAAAGGTATAATGTTGGTCTTATTCCAATTGCAAATTGTAATTCCACTTTTAATAGAGAGAAATCACTTTATAACGTTCCTCATTGGCATAAATTGTGCTGCTCTAATACAAATAAATAATACTTCAATGTATGTAGTGCTAATATGTATTGTAATAAGTTTAGAAAAGAGCAACGTTAGAGTTTCTTGCCCGTTCTTCTTTAACGAAACAGCATTCATTTCTCGTATGCGAGAGGCCGTCTGGGTTGGTACCACCGCGCCGTCTATTTTTGTCGCCAAGCAACAGTGTGTAAGCACTGTTGTGTTTAGGTTTGAAAGACATTGAAGCCAGTGAAATTACTGGGCATTATGAGACTTAACATCTTATGTCTTGGTTTGACGAGCGCAGTTAATTTCCATGTATAGCTTTGTAATTGAAAGTTCTGTGTGGTGTTGTATCTGTTTATGGGCAGGTGTGACGCTTACCATCAGGCGAGCGATTTGCTCGTCTCGTCAATTAATTAAATAAAAAAAATGTGTGAAGCCTCACACAGAATCTAGTCCTTTAATGACAAGAAAATACATTTTTGGGGAGGGTCTATTATGGTCATCGACCTTCCAATCCCGGAAGTACAAAATCAGATTGGAAAGATCCTTATTTGGTATATCAATTGTGATCGGACAATAGTATTTCAAATCACGACCATTCCGAACCATAGTAGATTTATGTGTTGCAGTCTGTGTCAGGTTTGACTTTATGTGAAAAGACTAGAATGGAAATTTTTCAAAATGTCTTTTTATAGCTTAATGAGCAAGTGGGTCACCTGATGGTAAGTGATCTCCACCGCCCATGGACGCCCACGACACTAGAAGAATCATATGCGCGTGGACATGCTCAAACGGAAGAGATAATTAAGGGATTTGGAAGGGGAGCGATATTTTGGCCTCCGAATATCTCAAACACCGAACGAAACGCAGCAGCAAGCCGCTACTTTACGTCGGTAAACTATCTTGATACGATAGAATAAATTATCTTGTCATTATAGGCTAATAGTTATGGACAATAGCTGCATTTTTTTTTATAGCATAGACCGGCAAACGAGCAAGTGGATCACCTGATGGTAAGTGATTTCCACCGCCCATGTACGCCCACAATACCAGAAAAATCATGGGCGCGTTGCCGACCTTAAAGGAAAGGGATAATTTGGGATTGGGAAGGGGAGGGGATTTGGGCTTCCGGATATCTCACTCACCGTACGAAACGCAGCAGCAAGCCGCTACTTTACGTCGGTTTTCTGTGAGACAGTGGTTACGACCCGGTCGAGCCAGCCCATTCATGCTGTAGACAAAACTGTCTACAGTGTGGCTCTACCACTTACAATGGTTTGAATTAAATTTTTCAGAATGTCTTTTATATAGCATATACCGGCAAAGGGCGTAGTGGGTCACCTGATGGTCATGATCTCCAACGAATCATGGGCGCGTTGCCAACTTTTAAAAAAAAGGATAAATAAATAACACCCAACAGTCACACACATAGCTCTGACCCCACAGTAAGATACGAGTCTTGTGTCGTGGGTATCAGGAACTACGAGAGACTTTTTGGTCTCACAACACCCAGACCCCGAAACAAATATTTTTGGATCAGACAAATATTTGCTCGGTGTGGGAATCGAACCCACGACCTCACGTTTCACAGCTGGCTACTCGCCCACTGCGCCACGGAGGCTGTCATTATAGGCAAATAATTAAGGACAATAGTTGCATGACTCAGGTTTAGAATTGAACCTACTACCAGGCGCTAAGAATACCTTATTTATCTCAAAACAAATTCACGTCGTGTTTCTAGTCATAAATTGAATAACAATAGAATTTAATAACTATAAATAATACCAATAATATAACTCTCAATAAGTGAAACTATTGTTGCTGTCCACCCACGTGCGGCTTGGCTTGAATGTACAATAGTTAGTGCTGGTCTTAAACCATACAATTTTACCATGACAACTGAAATCCAAATGTTTGACTTTCATAGGAATCGATGATGGTTTATGACTTGGCTTCATGTTTCAATTATTTGTATAATAGATAGGGAGCCCTCGAGTAGCTGATCCACTTGACTACTATCAAGCTCATTTTCCGTGAGTAGCTTCGTTTCGATGAGACGCCCAACAATTCCCTATGCGAAAATTCTCTACTGTGGTAGCTAACAGAGGTAGCAAGGATTAAATATGTCGATTTATGAGTCCCAAAAATTTATTACTAACAGGTTATTTTTTTGTTAAATCTGATGATAATTATCTAAATTATTCGAAAAGATATTTGTCCTACAAAATGTATGGTTTGATCACAAGAGTCCCCCCCTTCCAACATGTATCGATAACGAGGTCATCAAAAATGATTACTAACCAGCTGCTTTTTTTTTGTTACTTACTTAATATGTATATAATTCAACAGTCATATTGTCCTACAAATTGCGTGGTACGTTATCCCGGTCCTACGCTCAAAAGTAGTAGTACAGATCCTTGATGTAAAAATAATTACTATCAAGCTGAATCTTCGTAAATAGCTTCGTTTCGATGAGACGCCCAACAATTTCCTATGCGAAAATTCTCTACTGTGGTAGTAGTGCAGTCATTTTAGCTTAAATTAGGTAAGAATCTCGGAATTCGAGATACCCGGCTGTAAGTCTGTAAATAGTTGTATATTGACACCCTAAAAGTTGTCTCAAAACCTACATATGGTAGGGTGTGCGCAACTATTAAATTTCAAGGTCAAAGGTCACAAAAATCGCTTTTTTTGTAAATATCTCATTTCCTATGGGTTTTTGAACCCGTGGGTGAACTTCCTAAAATGACTGGACCATAGCTAGCAGAGGTAGCAAGGATTAAATATGTCGATTTGATGAGTCCTAAAAATTTATTACTAACAGGTTATTTTTTTGTTAAATCTTAAGATAATTATCTAAATTATTGGAAAAAATATTTGTCCTACAAAATTTATGGTTTGATCATAGAGTCCCCCCCTTCCAACATGTATGTAATTATTTCGGATGGGCAATAATTGATGATAAATATGAATATTACTGGTTTGATGGTTCCCAAAGTCCATCTTTTGAAGAATTATCTTCTGGCATACAAGGTACTGGTCCGGAGTCCCTGGGCCAGCTGATCCACTTGATTACTATCAAGCTAATTTTCCGTGAGTAGCTTCGTTTCGATGAGACGCCTATGCGAAAATTCTCTATTGTGGTAGCTAACAGAGGTAGCAAGGATAGAATATTTCGATTTGATGATACTCAAAAATTTATTATTTTATTTGTAGGACAATATTCAAATCATTTTTTATGACCTCGTTATCGATACCTATTGGAAGCCCCTCCTTCCAATAGGTATGATTACTAACCAGCAGATTTTTTTGTTTTTACTTAGTTAATATTCATATAATTTAACAGTCATATTGTCCTGTATATGTATATATATATATATATATATATATATATATATATATATATATATATATATATATATATATATATATATATATATATATATATAAATATATATATATATATATATATATATATATATACAGGGTTATTTTTAAAACACTGACAACCTCGCAGGGCCATATAGCTGACCCTATAAGGAACAACTTTTGTTCTACGAGTTTGGACATAACTCAATACATAAGAAAAAAAATGATTTTACAAGTTTTTGTTGTGTAGTGTTTGTGTTCGTACGTCTACACTCTACGTTTCAGTCATAAACGAACGACCCGACGCGCGCTCGCGCGCGTGCGATAGTGAAATCAGCTGACGGCTGGGTGTAGGTATTATCCATCGATACGGCGCGGCGGGTCATTGAACTGACGCGCGCGCTGCGTGTATTACGTAATATGCGATGCAGAGCGTAGGTAACTTTCAAGACGGAAATTAAATTCATAATTATTTTTGTATGAGAATAAAATCTAACAAATTATGAAAAGTCGTAGAACAAAAGTAGTAGCAAATGACCTTAGGAATCTACTCCTGCGAGGTTGTCAGTGTTTTAAAAATAACCCTGTATATATAATTGGAATCTCGGAATTGGCTCTAACGATTTTCATGAAATTTAGTATATAGGGGTTTCGGGGCCATAAATCGATCTAGCTAGGAATCATTTTTAGAAAATGTAATTTTATTCGTGTTTTATCAACTTAAACATAAACTTGGAAGAAAAAAATGACTCTTCCTGACATCTATTGGCAAATAATAATACTACTTTTTTGTGAGCACAACAGCAGATGGCGTTGTTAAGTAACACGAAGTCAATGAGTGTTTGCTTTGAGGTTAGACTTAATTCCTAATATCTATTGGCGAATGTTAGCTTATATATAATAATATATGTTAGATTATAGATACGGGTATATAACAGCTTATTATAAACTATATTTCATTCAACTACCTCTCTAAAATCACGGTCATAAATACAGTATCGTAATAAACTACCCTCACTCTAATTGTACGGCGCGGCGTGGGGATAATCTATATAAATAGTGGGACAACAGACGGAGGACGCCAGTCGTTTCGTAGTCGTCAAAGTGTACACATCGATGAAGTGCATTTAATTGTTGTGTAAAGGTGTCTTAACTACAATATAATAAACGGTTAAAGTGAATATAGTGTTTTACTTCTGGAACTAAACCCTATAGTCTATGCTATAGCCTACACGAATAATAATACTACTTTTTTTTTTTTCACCCGAGCAGAGCTCGGTCGCCCATTACCACTGTAATTTAAATTGTCATTTTTGTCTACGATAGTGTGTACTTTGACCGGACTTTGATTGGACTTTGACCGGACTATGACCGGACTTTAACCGGACTTTGACAGGACTTTGACCGGACTTTGTTATGTAATATAAATTGATATTTTTGTGTACGATAGCGCAATAAATGAATATTGTGTTTAATCACATATGTAAATGATAGTACTTTTATGCTGATAAATAAAGCAATTCGTGTGAAATTATTCCCTCTTCATTCCAAAATATTCAAAAATGCACAACGTTAATGTTTAAGTTTTCACTTCTGCCGGCACTCCCGGAGTGCAACCCATTGTTTTTTTTATATGTAAATACATAATAAATTTTAAATAAATAATACATTTTTGTAGCTACTGTATTTATTTACTTAATTGTTGTACTAGTTTACAAAAAAAAAATAAGTTATTTAAAAAAAGGTGTTTTCACTGTCTCTTATGTTACAAAAGGGTATTTGACTAGATTTTTTTTTATTATTTTAACCAATAAGTTACGTTTCCCGAAATCTATTAATGAAAGAATTATATAAATTAAGTAAAAAATAAATAAGTTACAATCCATTTCAATTTGCTGGAAGGGTTAATTATCGCATGACGGAAAAAGGATACACGACATGGCATGTTACGTCACAAGCAAGATCTCGCCATTACGATGCACGCGTGCGAGGGAGATAGTGAGATTTTCCCACTACACGCCCACTTTTGGTCATACCAATATTTAAAACATGAACAACAACCTCATTTTTTAACCAATTTCAATTCTGTTTTCGCAAAATAGTTTATAATTGGTATTATTATCTAATAAATACAAAATAATATATAAAATTAAACATAGTCAAATACCCCAATAGGAAAACGAAAAAATTACAATTCTTGTCGGACTAGTGATACATACCTGTTTTCTTGTAGGACATTGTTTCATTTGGGTAGAGAACACACTAACCTATTATGTAATACTTTTGTCCTACAGTTAGTAATGAGAAAAATGGTCTTGTGGTATTAACAATTTCTGAGCGTAGGATAACGTACCACGCAATTTGTAGGACAATATGACTGTTGAATTATATACATATTAAGTAAGTAACAAAAAAAAAAGCAGCTGGTTATTAATCATTTTTGATGACCTCGTTATCGATACATGTTGGAAGGGGGAGACTCTTTGATCAAACCATACATTTTGTAGGACAAATATCTTTTCGAATAATTTAGATAATTATCTTAAGAATTAACAAAAAAATAACCTGTTAGTAATAAATTTTTGGGACTCATCAAATCGACATATTTAATCCTTGCTACCTCTGTTAGCTACCACAGTAGAGAATTTTCGCATAGGGAATTGTTGGGCGTCTCATCGAAACGAAGCTACTCACGGAAAATGAGCTTGATAGTAGTCAAGTGGATCAGCTACTCGAGGGCTCCCTATCTATAAGTTTGAGAACTTATACTATAACATCGACAATGGACTTTTAGAGTGGTAGCGCCACGCTGTAGACAGTTTTGTCTACAGCATGAATGGGCTGGTTCAACCGGATCCTTACCACTGTCTCACAGAAAACCGACGTCAAGCGGCTTGCTGCTGCGTTTCGTACAGTGAGTGAGATATTCGGAGGCCCAAATCCCGGTCCCCTTCCCAATCCCTTAAGGTCCCTTAGGTCGGCAACGCGCCTATGATTCTTCTAGTATTGTGGACGTACATGGGCGGTTGAGATCACTTACCATAAAAAAATATAAACATTTAAAAATATGAAAAATATCACCCTCCATTGGCGAGGCTTAGGACCCAAGCCACCGGTAGTTAGGACCCCAGAGAGAGAAACCTCCTCACAATTCGTGCCGTGTCCAATAACACCGCTTTCTGAATCTGGTTCTTGACCCAACGACCAATCGAGAGCCTCTGAAGATGTTGGTCGAGGCTCTTTGGTATCGACCCATTAGCAGTAACGACTATCGGAACAATAATTATCGAATTTACATCCCACATTATTGTTGGTCGGGTAATGGTCGAAAAATGTCACAATTATTAACTAAAATTAAACTAAAATTATCAACTACTTTTCGAATTTTGTTCTGTTATGTCAGCTGCGAGATTTGATAAGGTGGTCCATCGTATGCGTGGGCCGTCTGGTTTGGTATTACCACTTTGTCTATTTCTGATGCCAATCAGTATTGTATATGCAGTAAGCGCTGTTGTTTCAGTTTGAACATTGAATCCAGTGAAATGACTGGGCATTATGATACTTAACTTATGTCTCGGGATGACAAACGCAGTCCAGTGCCATGCAGTGCTTTGTACTGCAAGGTATGGCCTTGTTTCTGTTTACCGGCAAACGTGACGTTTACGCGAGCGCTTTGCTCGTCTCATCATTCAATCAAATAAAAAAAGTGCCATGCAGTGCTTCGTACTGCAAGGTATGGCCTTGTTTCGGTTATGGCAAGCGCGACGCTCACCAGCAGACGAGCAACCTGCTCGTCATTTACACTATTAAAAAAGCGTCTGCCTATAACATAAATCCTATTTACAGTACTTAAATAAACAATAAATAAAAAGCCGGGACTCGAACCCGCTCTACTAATGCCAATAACCTTAACGAACCATTCTAGTTTATTATATTAGTAGTAAAAAGGCGGGAAAAAAACCATGTCCGACGGAGCGGAGCACAAAAAATACCTTGTTAGCTAGCGTTGAGGATTTATATAGAGATGTTACAACCACTCTGGAGTTTGTTTTCGAAAGCGGATAATTGTAAGATGCAATTTGAAGGGAGGTTGATGTGTTTTAGGAAAAATAAGCTAGAAACAATTTTTTTTTTATATAATTGAATGACGAGACGAGCCAGGCACTGATGGTAAGCGCCACGCCTGCCTATAAACAGAAGCAACACCACACAGAACTTTGAATTACAAAGCACTGCATAGAACTGAACTGCGCTCACCCCGAGATATAAGATGTAAAGTCTCATTATGTCTAGTAATTTCACAGTCTTCAATGTACTTCAAACCGAAACACAACAGTGCTGACACACTGTTGCTTAGCGGCAGAAGTAGACAAAGATGTAGTTTAAGGGCCGGAGAGTGACGTCAGCTATTTATCTCCAGAGTATTACCAGAATTGCGAGCAAAATCTAGTAAAGTGACAAATTATGACAAGAAAAAAAAAACTAAAATCATCTGGTTTACAACTCTATAGAGATATGTAAGGGGCGGGGCACGCGTCTCGGAAACACCGAGCAAACAAATTGAAATATTAGTTAAATCACTAACTAACTGAATAATTACTGTGTTTACTGCACGACGGGTTTTACACGCCTTTTTAATCTTTTTTTACTTCGATGTTATAATATCTTTGATATCTTTTCTTCAATGGACGGATTAAAGGGAGGTCCACAATTTGCGGTTTTTTGTTGTTTTTTTTTTTATAGCAAAGGTCGTCAAACGTTCAAGTGCCACCTAATGGTGTTAAGTGATTTCCACCGCCCATGAACATCCACCAGTAGAATTATGGTTTCTGACCTCGAAGACATCATCATCATCAGCCACAGGACGTCCACTGCTGAACATAGGCCTCCCCCAAATATTTCCAGACCGACCTATTGGAAGCGGCCTGCATCCAGCGACTCCCTGTGACCTTTATCAGGTCGTCTGTCCACCTTGTAGGCGGACGTCCAACGCTGCGCTTGCCAGTACGTGGCCGGTCGGTGGTCGAAGACATGGAATGGGGAAGAAATACACCCCATTTTATGGGGCTCCATAAGTCTCACTCACCGTACAAAACGCAACACGGCCCTTTCATGTTTTCTGTGAGATAATACTATCATGTTTGAGGTCAGCTCCTTCATGCAGTATAGACCTCTACGACTTACTTAAACCTGAATAAATCCGGGTTCAAATTTTACCAGATACAAAACATAATGTAATAATCGAATACTTTATTGTTACAGATAACACAATGCAATCAAGATAACTCAAAATGGCGCAAGAAGAGAAGACAGAATGTAATAGAATACCAACTTTGGACGATCTAGAGAAAGCAGATTCTCAAATGGATAACTATGTAGTATATAACATAACACATAGAGATATGAAGAAACGAGATCCAACTTTATACAGCTACTGCCTAGTCAGTGTAGTAATAAGCTTCATTTTCGGATTATCTACCGGCATAATCCTAATGGGAGCTAGTCCATCCAACAAATCTCAAAAATATCCATTAAATGTAACTCTAGAAAATACAATACATGTAGACGAAAGGATGACAGCAGTTTCCTTTGTAGAAAATAGAATAGAAGAATCTCCAAAACAAATTAAAGAATTGAATATTCTTGAAAATGTTAAAAATGACAGTCGTGTACCTAATACAATGACTGTTTTGTATGATAATATTTTTTGGGGTCCAGAAATAGAAGATTCCATGCCCCAAGGATACGGTGAAAATACAGCTGAGTTATGGGAGCAATTTGTAGGCCAAAGCGAGGTTGTAAAAATGGAAGTAGGGTGTGGAAGAATGCAGAATAGATTAGTAACATTTAAAGATGGGACTAGAGCTTGTGTCAGATACAGACAGAATACTGACCAGATTCAAGGAGAGATCTTTAGTTTCTACGTAGGAAGGCTACTAAATCTGACTAATTTAGCACCATCTGTAGTCAAAATCGTTGATTTGAAAGACGATTTATGGAGAAATGTAGCACATGACATTACTAGCATTCAATGGGGTTCAAACAGAGCTGTGGTGTTAACACAATATGTACCTAGTTTGGAATCAGCGACGATACCAGACATATTTAAACCAGCAAATCGACATCTTAACAAATTTGACGTGTTAAGAATGTCGTTAAGTGAAAACAGCACAGTGGAACCTACAAAAGAAATATTTTTGGAGAAACTACGATCGAAGAATACCAAACAAGTTAATGAAAATATTGAAAATTTTGATCATATTGACATGGCGATGGGAGCGAAAATGAAAAAGTTATTCGTAGAGTTAGCACAATGGTCAGATTTGATTATCTTTGATTATTTAACAGCTAATTTGGATCGAATAGTGAATAATTTGTTCAATTATCAGTGGAATGCTAATATAATGGACGGACCAGCACATAATCTAGCCAGAAAGATGGACAGCGGTCTTCTGCTATTCCTAGACAATGAATCCGGTCTTCTCCACGGCTATAGACTTCTGAAGAAATATAATACATATCATAGCTTGATGTTGGACAATCTATGTGTGTTTAGGAGAAGGACTATTGATTCACTCAAAGCGCTTTTTAACACTCAATCTATAGGCAGTAAATTAAGTGAGATGTTTCATAGAAAAAATAATCCTGTAATTAGAGACATTCTGCCTCCGTTACCGGAGAAGAATTCCAAAATATTGCATGAAAGGATTGGTAAAGTACTAAGCCAAGTCGAAAAGTGTGAACAGAATTTTAGATGAAACTAAGTGATGAGTTTAGAACTTAAAAGTGACTGCAAATGGTGATATTTTTTTTGACGTAGACACATGGTTAGAAGATACCACTTTGATATGTTTTTCTTACGATTTTTATTCGTACAAATGATGATTCAGTATCAAAAAGTGAATTAAATAATTTTATCATAGTATTTAAAATCCATAAAATGTTGTTGACTTTATTGAATTTGTGTACAGTTAAAACTCCAATTAATATTGATAATGTTGCCCAATTTAGACAACTAATGACATTTTTGTTGCCATAATAAATAAGGACTTCTTTATCAAGGCCGATTTTCGACGAATAAATTTTATCCGCCAATATCTTAGATTGCCAGATTGATTTTTCTCGGTATATCATTCATATTATTATTTCTTATTCGTATTCATCAAAGACTGGCATTATTTTCGTGGTTGTAACAGTTATTTCTAGATCGGTAGAGTCTACTGCACACTCCGCAAGAGAGGCTTATGACTGGTGAACTATTGTAACCCTGGTGACATTTTAGTCTTCTATCTGCCAGTGTTCTGAACCACATGTTGTTGGAGTTTCACGCTCACTCACTTTCTTCACTTATCTCTTTGTCCCAAGCCACATGGTCAATTTCAAATGTTATATCTCTCATGACGCCGTCTTTAAATCTTAACACCGGTACCAAAATCTCTAGTCCCATTTGACACCAAGTAAGATTTGGCGTGGTAGACGAAAAGGGTTTATTCGATGCACATGCCTCAGCCACGGCTTCTTCATCATCATCATCATCAGCCACAAAACATCCACTGAACATAGGCCTCCCCCAAAGACTTCCAGAACGACCTGTTGGAAGCGGCCTACATCCAGCGACTTCCTGCGACCCTTATCAGGTCGTCTGTCCACGGCTTGCTTCTCCGTAAAAACAGCGCGATAATTTATTTTGCAGTCTTAAATTTTATTTGGTAAAGTACGTTACTTGGAGATTGAATAATTGGCTCTTAATATTACAAATGACCTTAATTATCGAGGATGAAGGTTTACTAATTGTGTTTAAACACAAGTGAACGTTTAATTTGGGTTTGCCGTGGCATTTGTGATTTATAAGTCAAACTTTGAACGCAGTGTTTCTTTTTACTAAATTATCTTTAATGCAACAATATTAAAATTAACATGATGATGGAATGTTGCATTATTATTGTTTATGTTTGTGAGAGAGGCCGTTAAGCGAGCAATTGGGTCACCTGATGCAAAGTGATCTCACCCACCCATGATCATCCACAATACCTGCAGAATCATGTAAATATGTGTTGCTCGCCTTAAAGGCAAGAGGTAATTAACGGATTGGGAAGGGGATGGGGATTTGGACCTCCGGATATCTTACATACCTTATGAGACTTAACATCTTATGTCTCGCGGTGACGAGCGCAGTTCAGTGTCATGCAGTGCTTTTTAGTTCAAAGTTCTGTGTGGTGTTGCTTCTGTTTATGAGCAGGCGTGGCGCTTACCATCAGGCGAGCGACTTGCTCGTTTCGTCATTCAATTAAATATATAATAAAGTGTATATAACGACCCTTGAATATGACCACATCTTATTGTAACACAAAAAAAAAACTAAGTATATTGTACTAGCTTCAATGTGTTTACGTCAAATCAAAATGAACTTTATTGAAGTGATATTTAAGCGTTTTTGATACCAAATAATTTAACTATTTATTGTATAAAAATATATATAAATACAATGTGCCAGTTTATGTTGTTACATTATTTAAATGGAAATAAGTTTTATACATTAACTAGCCACTTGCGCCGGCTTCGCACTTGTAAATATATGTTTGTTACGACATTACAAATCTTTGAATTTTTCGGTCAGTCAGTCGGAAATTCGGTAAAAATGTGATCAATTAGGACTTATTTCCATTTAAATAAATGTATTTAGACCTCATAGTTTTTGAATAATGTTATTAGGGTTGGCGCAGATATCTACAAAATTGTGATAAAATAATATTTATTATCATTAAAAAGATCATTCTGCGACGACCCTATAAATTTGACGTAGTATAGTCTTCCGATGGTTAGCACTACTGCGCGATAATACTAAGCCATATGTAAATACTTAGAAGACCAGTACTACTAGTATTCAGTGTCATTGGTTATCAAGCATTCGATAAATGCTGGTGTGAGGATATTCATATCCGCCCGGATAGCGACCACCGTACACATGTTAAAACCTGCCATAGTGAACTACACCTTGAGTGGATCGCGTTCAGGATCAGCCAGTGTATATCCGGTTCTCACGAGGGGCTTGCGACATGACTTGATGGTTGGTTGTGGCGGGTATAGGGACATCCTTGTATCACTGTGCCCGCATCGGTCATTCGCACGTCCTGTCCCAGGCCCCGCGATTTGCTTCTTCTCTCCGAAGAGGGAAGAAGCATTTATACAGGCTAGCATGATTCTGATGACCAACGATAAACTCTGGTCGCTAGTTTTTTGGAATGCCCTCGCTTACCATCAGGTGTAGTGCAGTCACTTTGCCGTGCTCGGATAAAAAAATATGTACTATATATTATTTGGCGATTCAAACATCGATTCTTACTGTATTCTAAATATATTAACTACGTCAAATTTTGTATTTTATTGTATTTGTACATAAGCTTGTTGTATATTTATGGCAAAGGTGAATCTTAAAAAATAAATAAAATAGGTATATAACCATAAATAATAAATGTAACATAAAAATAAAATTGTAAATGTATGTTGCAATATCGTATTTGACTATATTTTTGGATCCAATTAATATTTAATTTGATTTAAAAATCTATTTCATTACACCTTTTGTCTACATTGTATGTATGTATAATTTTTTTTTATGATTCCCTTTTGTGTAAAGATACTGGCAAGCTTTAATGTAAATATCTGTATAAAATGTGTGTAAATAAATGATTTATTCAATCCTAATTTTGTTTTATTCCTTCATAAGAAAAAACAGCAGCAGCTGTAGAATAGCAGCGATGGCTCAGCGAGGAGTGGTACGGACTGTCGAGACGAAAGCCATAGGTTCGAAACCAGCCTCAAGAGCTTTCTAAGACTTCTGACCTTTCTAAGTTACGCGTATATTTATTTGTTAATAAACGGTAAAGGAAACATCATGAGGGAACCTGCATACCTGAGAACTCGATAAGATGTTTCGAAGGTATGTAAACGTAAGTAGTAGTAACTCGGCGGGCATTGGTCATCCGCCTATCCTATCGCAGGCCTCTCGATTTCTTACCTATTCGGAATATGAAGAAGCATACAGACCCGCATGATTCTGGTGACCTTGAATTCATTGTTTGCCGGTGGTCGCTGGATTTTGTACTGCACTACGCTCACCATCAGGTGTAGTGCAGTCACTTACACACACTGCCGGATAAAAAAAATACTGCTGACAAGACAATTGACATGATTACCGGTATTTATATATACCTACATAGCATTAACATCTTAAAACTATATAAGCTCACGCTAATATCTATGAAGGAGTAGGCAGAAGTACCAGTAACATTTTACTAGGTGATAGATCCTTCGTGTTACTGCCTCGGTGGCGCCCTTGTATTATGTACGTACGACTGCTGTGTTGGGGTCTCGGGTTCGATCCCGGGTCGGGTAAAAAGTATATTGGAGTTTTTGAAATGAAATAGTTTATTAATCGTGTAGGCAATTGAAATAGCGTTTATTACAAGCCAATACAAAAGTAAAAGAAAATTATATATAGAAATCAGTATCAACTAATGTATACATAGCATCATCAAAATACACTCGGCAATTACACTAAATATATTATTCTTATTATTATACCATATTTTTACTCTGGAAAAACCCAGAATTGTTATATATTTGGGGTAGATATGGATCATAGGCATTACCGAAACGGCACGTGTTTTAAAACTACCACCGGATCCAAAACGACCCACCTTGAGAAGACCCGGCGAAACAAACTCAAGTGGGCTTCCTTTACCGCTGGATTCAACGCGGCGCGACCCAGCCCTGAGATGATCCAGCTAGACAAACTCAGTGGGCTTGTTTTTAAATCGGTTTACATATTTTCTATCACGAAATGCTCAGTGTCAGCCTGGAGTCTGGAATTATGCCTGGTATGGCTCCCTCCCTATCACATTATGGGATGGAAATAAACTCGGTGAAATGTGGGCGTACTGGTTACACTTCTGCCTATCCTTTAGGTGATTACAGGCGTGAGTGAGTATGAGGTCTCTCGTATGCGAGATGCCATCTATATTGGTATCATTGCTTTGTCTATTTCTTCCGTTGAGTAGCAGTGTGTAAGCACTGTTGTGTTTCGGTTTGAAGGACATTGAAGCCAGTGAAATCACTAGGCATTATGAGATTTAACATCTTATGTCTCTGGGTGACGAGTGCAGTTCAGTGCCATGCAGTGCTTTATAATTCAAAGTTATGTGTGGTGTTGCTTCTATTTATGGGCAGGCGTTGCGCTTCCTATCAAGCGAGCGAATTGCTCGTCTCGTCATTAAATTAAATAAAAACTCTCTTATTTTCTTTCTAATAAAAATATTTTACCCAGGAAAACTCATTGTGATAAGGCCTAGTATAAGAATCCATGTATCCACTAGATCAATACGGTAATCGAGGCAAGTGAAGTCGCGGGTGAAAGTTAGTATGTATGACCATCATAAATATGTTCTATTATCACACAACGCTTAAAGGACACACTTGTCAAAACTTAAGACCTCCCGGCTTAAATGGTGTTAGCCATAGAGTGAGTAAATAAGAAGACGGGACACTCGGTTTTAACCTGAAGATTTTTTATTTGACGAGGCAAGCAAGTCGCACTCCTGATGGTAATATGCCTGTCCATAAACAGATGCCACACCATACATAATTTTGAATTACAAAGCACTGCATGGCACTGAATTGCGCTCGTCACCCTGAGACATAACATGTTAAGTCTATTAATGCCCAGTAATTTCACTGGCTTCAATGTCCTTCAAATCGAAACACAACAGAACACTGTTGTTTGGCGGAAGAAGACAATGCGGTGGTACCAACTCAGACGGCTTTTCGCATACGAGGGACCTACCTACCTACCATGTAAAGATGGAGTAACATGGTTAAATATAAAATGAAGTACACTCTGTTCATTAAAACCACCAGCATGTCAATCAATAATTTCCTTATTTTATAAAAAACTAAAGTATCATTTATTTATTTATAATAATTATTTGATATATTTAATTACTATTATTTTGAGTGGTAGAGCCATGCTGTAGACAGTTTTGTCTACAGCATGAATGGGCTGGCTCGACCGGGTCACCACTGTCTCACAGAAAACCGACGTAAAGTAGCGGCTTGCTGCTGCGTTTCGTTCGGTGAGTGAGATATCCGGAAGCCCAAATCCCCTCCCCTTCCCTTTCCCTAATTATCCCTTTCCTCTATGGTTGGCAACGCGCCCATGATTCTTCTAGTGGTGGGCGTACATGGGCGGTGGAGATCACTTACCATCAGGTGACCCACTTGCTCGTATGCTATGCCGGCCTATGCTATAAAAAAAAACTATTTATTTATTAATATTTAATTTATTTAATAATAACAAATCAGCTACTTATTTAATTACACAATCACTCGCCAGTCAAAGAGAACAAAACTTCATCATCATCATCAGCCCCAAACGTCCACTGCTGAACATAGGCCTCCCCAAAAGATTTCCAGACCGACCTGTTGGAAGCGGCCTGCATCCAGCAACTTCCCCTTGTAGATGGACGTCCAACAAAAAAACAAAATAAAAAAAACTTTATAGTTATTAACATTTTCATCATTCACATATACCCTCATTTTACCTGTCGGTTCTGTGCCCTTAATCTTTGCGATGCACTCTCGTTATCCGAGGCTTAAGTCGCAGATAGCCGGATGATACATGCGTATATTTTTTCCTTTAATGCCGCTGCCATTAAAAGCTGTCCTAGTGGATGAGTGAGACAGCTTTTAGGGTACTGTAGAGCGGCTAAAAAACCCTCAGGAATGCCTTCAATTCGCGCAAACACTATTTGTATTTTCTTAGTAGCTTTTCCTCGCGGCTCCACCCGCGTAATCTGCCTTTTCCGGGATAAAAAATAGCCTATGTCTTATGCTGATTTATAAGCTATATTATTGTAAAGTTTCATTAAAATAGTAGTAGTTTTTACCTGAAAGAGTAACAATAAAAAGACTCCATAATTACAAACTTTCGCGTTTATAATATTAGTAGGACATAGCAGAGGACGACAAATGAGCAAGTGGGTCACCTGATGTTAAGTGATCTTCATCGACCATGAAAATTCACAATACTTGTGGAATCGACCGACCTTAATGGAAAGGGATAATTAAGATATAAAGAAGGAAGGGAGATTTGGGCCTCCGGGTATTTCACTCATTGTTTGAAACGCAACAGTAAGCTAATTCACGTCTATTTTCTGTGCAACAGTGTTAATAACCCGGTCAAGCTGGCTCATTCATGCTGTAGACAAAAATGTCTACAGCGTGGCTATTAGCATTATATGTTGCTTATATTTGAACACACTTTATTTTTTTTATTCGAGCACGGCAAAGTGACTGCACTACACCTGATGGTAAGCGTAGTGTAATCCAAAAAACCAGCAACCACCGACAAGCAATGAGTTTATTGGTAGTTACCATAATGATGCCGGCCTGTGTAAAAGCTTCTTCCGTTTTCGGAGAGGGAAAAATGCGATAGGACAGACGGATTACCGATGTAGGCACAGGGATACAAAGATGTACCCCTATACCCGCCCCGACCAACCATCAAGTCATGTCGCAAGCCCCTCGGGAGAACCGGATATACACTGGCTGATCCTGGAACACGATCCACACAAGGTGTCTATACTATGGCAAGTTTTAACACCATGTGTACGGTGGTCGCTATCCCGGCGGATATGAATATCCTACCACCAGCAAACTTACTTAATTCTTGACAGCCTCCGTGGCACAGCGGGCGAGTAGCCGGCTGTGAAGCGAGAGGCCGCGGGATCAATCCCCGCACCGAGACAAATGTTTGTGTGATCCACAAATATTTGTTTCGGGGCCTGGGTGTTGTGAGACCGAAAGTCTCTCGTTCCTGATACCCACGACGCAAGACTCGTATCTTACTGTGGGGTCAGGACTATGTATGTGACTGTTGGGTGTATTTATTTATTTATTCTTGTATACTGAACCCGTCGTGTTTAATTCGATCGCACCGTCCCACATATCTGTGTAATCGGGCGACGCACCCGACTTTGAGTGAGACAGATATGTGCCCTTTTACATACATACTAACAATGCGCGTGGGTTCACTCGACATTCGCTTTAAGTTAAAATGTAAACCTTATATGTTCTTAAACCTTATGATCTTTTTCTTTAAACGAGCACGGTAAAATGACCGAACTACATCTGATGGTAAGCGTAGTGAAAAAACTGGCGACCATCGACAAACAATGAGTTCATCGGTGGTCATACCGGCCTTTATAAATGCTTATTCCCTTTTCGAAGAGGAAAGAAGCAAATCGAGGGGCTTGCGACAGGACAGGCGGATGAACGATGCAGGCACAGGGATACAAGGATGTACCTCTATACCCGCTCCAATCAACCATCAAGTCATGTCGCAAGCCCCTCGGGAGATCCGGATATACACTGGCTGATCCTGGAACACGATCGACACAATATGTGTGAGTTACTATGGCAGGTTTTAACACTATATGTACGGTGGTCGCTCTCCGGGTGGATATAAATATCCTACCACCAGCCAATCTCAATAAAAGAAAGGAGCAACACCACACAGAACTTTGAATTACAAAGCACTGCATGGCACTGAACTGTGCTCGTTGCCCCGAGACATTAGATGTTAGGTCTCATAATGCCCAGCAATTTAATGTCCTTCAAACCGAAACACAAAAGTGCTTACACACAACCATACAACAGTATGGCGGCGGAAATAGACAAAGCAATGGTACCAACGCTGACGGTCTCTCGCATACGAGGGACCTATCACCTTGTGATCATACATTAATTATAATAATAATACTAGCCCTGTATTATACACGTCCCACTGCTGGGCACGGACTTCTTCCAATGAATAAGTGGGTCAGGCTTTAGTCCACCACGCTACATTGTGGGTTGGCATACTTCACATACCTTTAATAATATATAGATTTACTGTAATTGCCGAGTGTATTTTGATGATGCTATGTATGTATGTATACATTAGTTGATACTGATTTCTATATAATATAAGTTTCTTTTACTTTTGTACTGACTTGTCATAAGCGCTATTTCAATTGCCTACATGATTAATAAACAATTTCATTTCATTTCGAAATTTATTTGTACAAATTTTCAGATATGCAGGTTTCCCCATGATGTTTACATCACTGTTAAAGCATGCGATAATTAATACACACATATCGTTGCTTGGCGGCAGAAATACACGGCGCGGTGGTACCAACCCAGACGGCCTCTCGCATACGAGGGAGCTACCTTGTAAAGATATAAGGTAAAAGGTAAGACCGGCCCTGAGGTCTATGTCATTTTTTGATCGTAGGAAATCACATAAAATCTTCAACATTCAATTTTAAAAGCAGTAAATAAACACAGAATCCTAGTAATAATAAAATATGTTGAATTATCTGCGCTATCGTTAGGTACCGACATTCGATACCCGTGCCCATATAGATTATGCCTAGGGCTATGGTCAGAGTGGGAGCGGAAAGCGATTTTCAACAGTTTTATTTCAATGAGTAACATTCGCGTAAACGTAAGAAATCATTAGGGAGTTTTTTTTATAGCATAAGCCGGCAATCGAGCAAGTGGGTCATCTGATGGTAAGTGGTCTCCACCACCCATGTACGCCCACCACCAGAAGAATCATGGGCGCGTTGCCGACTTTAAAGGAAAGGGATAATTAGGGATTGGGAAGGGGAGGGGTTTTGGGCTTCCGGATATCTCACTCACCGTACGAAATGCAGCAGTAAGCCGCTACTTTACGTCGGTTTTCTATAAGACAGTGGTAATGACCCGGTCGAGCCGGCCCATTCATACGGTAGACAAAACTGTCTACAGCGTGACTCTACCACTTAAACAATACAACGCTCAAATATACATACAATTCTCGTTTATATTTCTTTTTTAATAATCCCGCTTTCCGCTAACATCTTCACCGCACCCCTAGCGTCCATCAACTATAATATAATCAATTGAAATAGTCAAAACTGGTGCTTTCGCGCATCACTCATACCCAAAATGGCGACCGACGCGGCTCTGACAAATGTCTCGCCACCGAGCCACGAATAACCTGATAGTTCAGTTTACAACCGACTTAATAAAGGAGGAGGATTCAATATTCGGAAATGCGGTAGGCAGCGGCTTGGCTGTGCCCCTGGCATTGCGGATGTCCATGAGCGGCGGTGACCGCTTACCATCAGGCGGGCCGCTTGCTCGTCTGCCTATCAAGGCAATAAAAAAAACAAAAGATTCTTTATTCATGTCTTTTCATATATTTTTTATTTCACTGAATGTCGAGATGCGCAAGTCGCTTCGCTTAATGGCGAGCGTCACGCCTGCCCATAAACAGAAGCAACAACACACAGAACTCTGAATTACAAAGCACTGCATGGCACTGAACTGCGCTCGTCACCCCTAGATATAAGATTGATGACGCTTTTTTTAATAGCGTAAATGACGAGCAAGTCGCTCGTCTGCTGGTCTTTGTCTATTTCTGCCGCCAAGGAACGGTGTGTAAGCACTGTTGTGTTTCGATTTGAAGGACATTAAAGCCAGTGAAATTACTGGGCATTATGAGACTTGACATCTGCATTAATCTCATATCAAACCTATGTGAAGTATGTAAAGTCTGCCAACCCGCATTAGGCCAGCGTGGTGGACGGCCTGATTCCTCTCATTCAGTAGAGGAGGCCCGTGTCCAGCAGTGGGACGAATATAATACAGGGCTAGTAAAAAAAAACTACCACCTTGTAAATATAAATATGCCGTGTCCACCGACTAGTAATGTATAACGCCAATATATGGAGTCGCCGGTTAACTGTTAAATTATGTAGAATCGGTTATATTTATTATTCAAATGGTCCCGGGGCTCTCGTGTGTGTTTTAGAGGATGGGTTTATGCTGAAAAGAGACAGTTCGAGAATTATTACTCAAAACTTGCTGGTGGGAGGATACTTGTATCCGACCGGATATCGACCACCGTACACTGGTGCTAAAACCTGCCATAGTGGCCCACCTTGTGTGGGTCGCGTTCCAGGGTCAGCCAGTGTATATCCGGTTCCCCCCAGGGGGCTTGCCCCCTGATCCTAACCCTTTTCCCATCCCTTTTTCCTTCCCCTCTCCGTTGGCCCTTTGGCAGGCCTGCATGATCTTGCCGACCTACGATGGACACATTGTTTATCGTTGGTCGACACTATTCTTGGATTGCGCTACACTTACCATCAGGTGTAGCGTAGTCACTTTGCCGAGCCAGGATAAAAAAACGTTTATTTTGTAAGTAGGATCACAAGGTGGTAGGTCCCTCGTATGCGAGAGGCCGTCTGGGTTGGTACCACCGCGCCGTCTATTTCTGCCGCCAAGCAACAGTATGTAAGCACTGTTGTGTTTCGTTTTGAAGGACATTGAAGCCAGTGAAATTACTGGGCATTTTGAGACTTAACGTCTTATGTTTCGGGGTGACGAGCGCAGTTTAGTGCCATGCAGTGCTTTAATTCAATGTTCTGTGTGGTGTTGCTTTTGTTTATGGGCAGGCGTGACGCTTACTATCAGGCGAGCGCCTTGCTCGTATCGTCATTCAATCAAATAAAAAAAGCTGACATAGTGACCTACACGTATAGTGTGCATCGCGTTTCAGGATCACCTAGTGTATATCCGGTTCTCTCGAGGGGCTTGCGATATAACTTGATGGTTTGTTGGGACGGGTAAAGGGGTACATCCTTGTATAGGCACAGCCTGCATCGATCATCCGCCTATCCTATCGCAGGCCTCTCGATTCGCTTCTGCTCTCTTCGGAGTGTGAAAAAGTATTTATACAGGCCGGCATGATTCTGGTGACTACCAATAAACTCATTTTTTGTCGGTGGTCACTGTTTTTTTGGACTTAACTGCACTTACCATCAGGTATAGTACAGTCACGTTGCCGTGCTCGAATAAAAATATATATAGAAGATAGATAATAAACGATGACGTTTTGCATAAACCCATCCAAATGAATTATGAAGTGATATTTGGTACTGTATAAAAAACTTGTAACCGTCGATTATTGATTCCAACCATAAACAACCATAAATATGGAGATTGAATTAAAAACACATATACGAACACCCACAAATTATTTCGCTAATAACTGTTCCGTACACATTCCGTCACGCCTTTTTAACCGACTAAAAATAGATGATAAAGAAGTGGGGAGACGAGTTAGATCTATTCGACGCGAAATGGGAGAAGGTGACAGATGACCGAACAGATTAGAAGAGTAAAGAGGATGGCTTTGCCTAGCAGTGGGACACTAATATTATAAAGAGGAAAGATTTGTATTTTTGCATGTAACGAATAAAGTAAAAAACTACTTTTTTTTTATAGCATTGGCCGGCAAACGAGCAAGTGGGTCACCTGATGGTAAGTGATCTCCACCGCCCATGTATGCCCACCACCAGAAGAATCATGGGCGTGTTGCCGACCTTACAGGAAAGGGATAATTAGGGATTGGGAAGGGGAGGGAATTTGGGCCTCCGGATATCTCACTTATCGTAAGAAACGCAGCAGCAAGCCGCTACTTTACGTCGGTTTTCTGTGAGACAGTGGTAACGACCCGGTTGAGCCAGCCCATTCATGCTGTAGACTCAACTGTCTACAGCGTGGCTCTACCACTCAAACTACTGTACCGATTTCAAAAAATCTATTGCCGTTGGAAAGATACATTATCACTGAGTAACATAGACTATTTTTTATCCCGGAAAAAGCAGATCACGCGGGCGGAGCCGCGAGGAAAAGCTAGTAGCCTAGTAAAAAAAGACCGTTCTACCTGTCATGACATACGGGGCCAAAACGTGGACACTCAGGGATCGGCTAGTCCACAAATTCAAAGTCGCTCAGCGGGCTTTGGAGAGAGCTATGCTCAGAATTTCGCTAAAGGATCGAATTAGAAATGAGATGATCCGACAGAGAACTAAAGTGATCGACATTTTTTTTTTTTTTAAATGACTACTACACCTGATGGTAAGTGTAGCGCAATCCAAGAATAGTGTCAACCAACGATAAACAATGTGTCCATTGTAGGTCGGCAAGATCATGCCGGCCTGCCAAAGGGCCAAGGGGGAGGGGAAGGAAAAGGGATGGGAAAAGGGTTAGGATCAGGGAGTAAGCCCCCTGGCGAGAACCGGATATACATTGGCTGACCCTGAAACGCGACCCACACAAGGTGGGCCACTATGGCAGGTTTTAGCACCAGTGTACGTTGGTCGCTATCCGGTCGGATACAAGTATCCTCCTACCAGCACACATAGCTCACAGGATTAGCACGCTGAAGTGGCAGTGGGCTTTTTTTATCCGAGCACGGCAAATTGACTGCACTACACCTGATGGTAAGCGTAGTCCAGTAAAGCATCAACCACCAACAAACAATGAGTTTATCGGTGGACATCAGAATTATGGCTGCCTGTATAAATGTTTATTCCCTTTTCGGAGAGGGAAGAATAAATCGAGGGGCCTGCGACAGGACAGGCGGATGACCGATAAATATAATGCCGCAACCAACCATCAAGTCATGTTGATGACGCAAGGCCCTCGTGAGAATTGGATATACACTGGCTGATCCTGGAACGCGATCCACACAAGGCGTGTGGATTACTATGGCAGGTTTTAACACCACGTGTGTAAGCACTGTTTTTTTTTCAGTTTGAAGGACATTGAAGCCAGTGAAATTACTGGGCATTGTGAGACTTAACATCTTATGTCTCGGGGTGACGAGCGCAGTTCAGTGCCATGCAGTGCTTTGTAATTCAATGTACTGTGTGGTGTTGCTTCTGTTTATGAGCAGGCGCTTACCATCAGGCGAGCGAAGTGCTCGTCTCGTCATTCCATTAAATAAAAAGCTTGTTATGGCATCTATATCTATACAACTACTTACAAAAGTATAAGTATATGCATAAGTATGAATTTAGGCACATTTTTCCAGGAATATGTAGGAGGTAATAAACAAAGGTAAATAATAAGAGAGTACATCATTACTTGAATGGAATGTGACCGGTTAATTAATCATTGTGAATGATGATGCAATGATTTGTAGCGTTGAGATGTTTTGATACTTGTGTTTATTTGTATTTATTTAAGAACATTTCGAGTGGTAGAGCCACGCTGTAGGCAGTTTTGTCTATAACATGAATGGGCCGGGTCCACCACTGTCTCACAGAAAACCGACGTAAAGTAGCGGCTTGCTGCTGCGTTTTGTACGGTGAGTGAGATATGCGGAGGCCCAAATCCCCCTCCCATTCCCAATCCTTAATTATCCCTTTCCTTAAGGTTGGCAACGTGCCCATGATTTTTCTGGTATTGTGGGCGTACATAGGCGGTGGATACTTTCCATCAGGTGAGCCACTTGCTCGTTTGACGGCCTATGATATAAAAAAAGAACATTACGACTAACAGATATGTCATGTCTTATGTAAATTTTCACAAACAGCACTCAAGTAAGCTCTTTGCCAAGTGTCAAATTCTGTATACATGATTGGTCTGCTTACGCCAATACCTAACCAAAGACGCTTAGGGAAATTGTCTTATGCATTTCCACTCACCATGAGTCCACATGGTAACGTTTATAAATTCGGGGGTTAATCAAGATTTATTTTCTTTTTTATTTGATTAAATAACGAGACGAGCGACTGATGGTAAACGCCACGCTTGACCATAAACAGAAGCAACACGATAAAGAACTTTGAATTACAAAGCACTGCATGACACTAAACTACGCTCGTCACCCCGAGACATAACATGTAAAGTCTCATAATGCCCAGTAATTTTACTGGCTTCAATGCCCTTCAAACCGATACACAACAGTGCTTACACACTGTTGCTTGGTGACAGAAATAGATGGCGCGGTGGTACCAACCCAGACGGCCTCTCACATACGAGGGACCTACCACCTGGTGAAATGTATACCCAGTAGATGACTGTATTATGATAATATATTTTGATACAAGTATTAAGACTTGCCCATCTTTCTATGTCGGTTAAGTGACGGTTGCCTGTTTGTATAAAATCTCTGCATTGACTATGTTACTATTAATACTTAAATATATTGAAGTTACAAGTTAGTAGGTCTCTCGTATGCGAGAAGAACGAGCAAGTGGGTCACCTGATAGTAAGTGATCTCCACCGCCCATGTACGCCTACAATACTAGAAGAATCATAGTTGCGTTGATGACCTTAAAGAGAAGGGATAAATAAGGGACTGGGAAGGGGAGGGTAATTTCTCCGGATATCTCATTTACCGTACAAAACGTAGCAGCGACGCGTTGCTCTACCGTAAAGTTCACGACCAGGTAAACAAGACCTAAAGTAGCGGCTGGCTGCGTTTACTACTGACAGAGAGTGAGATATCTGGAGGCCCAAACCCTCCTTCCCTTGCCAATCCTTTAATTATCCCTTCCCTTTGAGGTCGGCAACGCGCCTATGATTCTTCTAGTGTTGTGGGCTTGCATGGGTGGTGGAGATCATTTACCATCAGGTGACTCATTTACTCGTTTATCGGCCTATGCTATGAAAAAAATTCGAGCTTTAGTATTTTTTCCAGTGACAAATCGTTTATGGAAATGATTTATCACCCCACACATTCCCCTATAATACTTCAAATAAGATTCGTGAATACGAAAGTTATTGTAAACTGTGCCCACGGTCGCCCATCGCCCATCCTCACGATGGCTGCACGTATACAAAATAAAAGACAGATTCCAAGAGAGTTAACTAACCGAATTCAAATCTATTGTTAGTGAACACAAAACGTAGAGACGGGACACGGGCGTGGTACGGGATTGTATAAACCCGGGATAACAAACTCTGGTTTTAACAAAACTTATTTTATTTGCCTCTTCATTTATTTTATTTAAACTTTATATTCAAGTAGCTATTGCTCGCGGCTCCACCCACGTGAAAGTTTAAAATTGGTAAAGTTTCATGCAAACTTTCATCCCCTATTTTATCCCCTTGGGGGTAGAATTTATCAAAATCCTTTCTTAGCGGATGCCTACGTCATAACATCTACCTGCATGCCAAATTTCAGCCCGATCCCTCCAGTGGTTTGGGCTGTGCGTTGATAGATCACTATGTCAGTCAGTCATCTTTGAGTTTTATATATTTAGATGTATTACGGACAATACACACATACAATATATGCGGACTTAATTCCAAAGGCAGTCTCTACCAGTCAACCTTACGGTAATGCAGAGATGAACAAAATAGGTGCAAAAAAAAAGAAAGAAGAAGATATATTATATGACAATATTACATGTTTGGTACTTAATTAAAATATCTAAATATATAAAACTCAAAGGTGACTGACTGACTGACTGACATAGTGATCTATCAACGCATAGCCCAAACCACTGGAGTGATCGGGCTGAAATTTGCATGCAGGTAGATGTTATGACGTAGGCATCCGCTAAGAAAGGATTTTGTTAAATTCTATCCCAAAGGGGTTAAAATAGGGAATGATAATATTTAAATGCTATTCACGCGGGCGGAGCGTCGAGTAAAAGCTAGTATTAATATATACTTAAACATAATATATACTACCTGACTTTCTATTTATACTGTAAGGATAAATACAGTTTTGCATTCCCAGAGAACGCAAAATTTCATTGATCGGTATCAAAATATGCGGGCCACAGTCGATCCTGGCTTACGGGACTCTCGAAGAGATAAGATCCCGTGGAAATCCCGGACTTCAGTTACATCACTATCAAACCACCAATGTATCAAGATCTCTAAACTCCCATACAAATTATAAAACTCAAACTAACCCACTAAAGCCTCGAAATCCGAGGGGTCAAGTTACACTGGATGTAAATAAAGAGATGACTCAAAAACGTATGAATTAAACGACGTGAGCTCGTTTCCGCTTATTTCTGTAACTTTGTAATGAAAAGGTGAGAAAAGAAGTGTTTTTCGATCTATTTTGTTCGTAGATGGGGTAATTCTCGGAATCATATAATATTATTTACAAGGTGGTAGGTCCCTCGTATACGAGAGGCCGTCTGGGTTGGCACCACCGCGCCGTCTATTTCTGCCGCCAAACAAGCGCTGTTGTGTTTCGGTTTGAAGGCCATTGAAGCCAGTGAAATTACTGGGCGTTATGAGACTTAACACCTGGGTGACGAGCGCAGTTCAGTGCCATGCAGTGCTCTGTAATTCAAAATACTGTGTAGTGTTGTTTCTGTTTATGGGCAGGCGTGGCGTTTACCATCAGGTGAGCGCCTTGCTAGTTGCGTTATTCAATGAAATAAAAAAAAAACCGTGATTTCTCTACATAGAGCCACCTTGTAGACATTTATTTTAACATCACCAGTGTCTTACAGAAATAGAGATGGGATCCTTGATGTTGTATTTTGTACAGTTAGTAAGATTGGAATAAAAAAAAGGTCATAAATTAAAAAAAATACTTCAAAAATTGAATCGCGTTGCCTTTCTGCAGTTTCCCATTTTCTCTTGTGGGTTCATCGTCAAAACTTAATTTTAAAACACTCCTCCATTTTAACCAATGTCAAAAAAGGGGTCGTCTTTGATTCGGCGTTTTTTTTTGCTTTTTTAAGATACTAGTCTTGTGTCGTGGGTATCAGGAACTACGAGAGACTTTCGGTCTCAAAACATCCAGATCCGAAACAAATATTTGTGAATCAGCATATTTGTCTCGGTGCGGGGATCGAACCCGTAGCCTCACGTTTCACAGTAGGTTACTCGCCCACTACGCCACGGAGGCTATCAATCATAAAAATGTCAATAATAAATTACAATTATTCGATTACATATCAAATCATTTTATATGTTTATCCTAAAAACTTATTTCTCTGATTGTAACTTATTTTAAACGAGTATATTGTCGCAACACTAAAAAAAATCCTTCACCACTTTTACTTATAAAAGACTTCAACGCGATCCCAATTATATACATTAAAAAGATTTAAACGGCATCACTCTATGTTTTTAATCGCCTTTAAAAAGGGGTTCTCTATTCGGCTGTATATACATTTACAGAGCCACACTGTAGACAGTTTTGCCTACAACATGTGTGTATCGGTTCGACCACTGTCACAAAACCGACGTGAAATAGTAGTATGTTGTTGCGTTTTCTACCGGTTAATGAGATATTTGGAAGCTCAAAACCTCCTCATAAAAGGCTATATGATAAAAAAGATCAAGTCAAAGTCTGTTCAAATTACAAAAGTCTTTATGAAAGTGTAGAGTTACCTTTGAGTGCGAATTTAAAATTTGAATTGGGAACACATTTGAAAAAAGAACGTCTGTCTGGATTAGCGCTGACAATAGAACACGACGCGGTAATACAAAATTACAGTTACAGTTGTAAAACCTTATTTTCTAAAGACTTCTTTTACGATTGTGTATTTTCGACGGCAAAGATAAATTTGTCGAGCAATGGAACACCAAACTTAGTTTTGCCGTTGTCAATGTTATATTTACAAAGAAAATACACAGCGTTTTTATTTTTTTATCAGCTAGTATAAGTTTGTCGATCCCTCCGAATACAAAAGATCTTTCATCTAACGCTGGGAACCAAACGAAATAAAGTCTTTTATAGAACAAAATTCCTTTTGGAATTTCGAAAGATTGGACGCGTCGGATTTGTGTCTTGATCATTATCTGTGGTTCTAGTCTGTGAGCAGATGTTCTTAATTTGAAAAAGAAAAAAATGTTACGGGGTAAGCTTTACGGTGAATTTCATAAGAAAAAGAGTAACAGTCATATTCAGAGATGTCAATAAAATTTAAGTATATTAGCCTTTTCTTAGAAACCGATTATTTCTCAGAGAAGTTAGTTAGGATAATGTCTGTACTTCGAGGGGTAGAGCCATGCTATAGACAGTTTTGTTTATACTTATAATGAATGTGCCGGCTCGACCGGGTTACCACTGTCTCACAGAAACCCGACGTAAAGTAGCAGCTTGCTGCTTCGTTTCGTACGGTGAGTGAGATATTGGAAGGCTCAAATTGCCCTCCCCTTCCCAATCCCTAATTATTCCTTTCCTTTGAGGTCAGCAACGCGCCCACGATTCTTCTGGTATTGTGGGTGTACATAAGCGGTGGAGATCCCTTACTATCAAGTGACCCACTTAATTGTTTCCCGGCCAATGCTATAAAAAAAACTCAATGACTGAGCATAAAGAAACTGCACTTAATAAAGGACCTTATAGCATTAACCGAGTGGGTCAAGAACTAGTCGGACTCGTTTACTAATAAAAGTCTTGTGTAACTGAAAACCCCAATTTCACTTTTACCAGAACCGGAAGCTGAGACCTCAGTAATCAGTATAGATACACCCACCCAACAGTCACACACATAGTCCTGACTCCACAGTAAGATACGAGTCTTGTGTTGTGAGTATCAGGAACTATGAGATACTTTCGCTCTCACAACACCCAGACCCCGAAACAAATATTTTTGGATCACAAAAACATTTGTCTCTGTGCGGGGACCGAACCTGCGGCCTCTCTTTTCACAGCCGGCTACCGCTGCGCTACGGAGGAAGATTTTAGTTCATAGTATAGCAGGTGTACACAAAAAAACAATTGCGTCACCGAGGTTGTCAGTTTTAAATTATTGCACCTCCATTTTGTCTACTAAACGCTAAGATTTCTAGTTGCCAAAAGCCACCAATACTGTAACAACTGGCTACCACATTGTACCACCAGAATTCCACGTGAATGGTATGCGTGGTGCTCTAATGAGTTTTAACAACAGTCTGTTTGTACGTCATCGGTGTTGACCGACAAATGTCGCACGACTCGGTCGGTGAGGACAAACATCGTGTACAGGGTGATCTCATAATTATACCAAATCGTTAATATTAGTACCTTTGAATTTTCTTAGTTACGTGTGTATTACTTGTTATTTATAGCTTTTTTTTATTTGAGTGAATGACGAGACGAGCAAGATGCTCGCCTGATGGTAAAGCCTGCCCATAAACAGAAGCAACACCACACAGAACTTTGATTTTACAAAGCTCTACATGGCACTGAACTGCGCTCGTCACCCCGAGACATAAGACGTTAAGTCTCAAAATGCTCAATCATTTTACTGGCCTCAGTGTCCTTCAAACCGAAACACAGCAGTAAATAATAATTAAATAAATACACCCAACAGTCACATACATAGTCCTGATACACAGTAATATACGAGTCTTGTGTCGTGGGTACCAGGAACTACGAGAGACTTTCGGCCTCACAACACCCAGACCCCGAAACGAATATTTGTGGATCACACAAACATTTGTCTCGGTACGGGGATCGAACCCGCGGCCTCTCGCTTCACAGCCGGCTACTCGCCCGCTGCGCCACGGAGGCTGTCAAAACTTGCAGTGCTTACATACTGTTGCTTGGCGGCAGAAATATACAAAACGGTGGTACCAACCCAGACGGCCTCCCGCATACGAAGGCCCTACCACCTTGTAACGTGTGTCACTTACTTTAATGGTGAAGGAAACATAGTGAAGAAACATGCATACATTAGAAGTTATCCATAATAATTTTGAAGTTATGTGAAGTCTGTTAACCCGCATTAGGCCAGCGTGGTGGACTAAGACTTAACCCTCTTCTCCTTCAGTAGACGAGGCTCGTGCCCAGCAATGGGACGTATATGCAGGGCTAGTAAATTATTATCGTTAATTTTTTTCAGCCACAAAAACATCACCCTGTATAACTTGTCACTTATACGTAGGGTGGTCTGTTTTTGTTTTATTACGCATAATCTGTTATTTTTTTTTGAGTTACGTATAAAGGAACAAGGGACTAATCATTTCCAAAGTTTAAACTTTGATAAAAACGTCGAATTGTGTTTGGTTAGGAATTGTTTGTGGTAAAAAGGGGAGATGTGATAAAGAATTTTATCTTAATCATATATTAGGTCAGTGTGGTGGACTATGGCCTAATCCCTTAAGTAAATGAGAATTAAGTGCTAGAAAGTGTGCAGTTTTGTCTACAGTATGAACAGATTGGACGACGGATGACAGCCTCCGTGGCGCGGCGGGTGAGTAGCCGGCTGTGAAGCGAGAGGCCGCGGGTTCGATCCCCGCACCGAGACAAATGTTTGTGTGATCCATAAATATTTGTTTCAGGGTCTGGGTGTTGTGGGACCAAAAGTCTCTTGTAATTCCTGATACTTATTATTATTTAGATATTTATTTATTTATCCTTGAACTCGTAGTACTACAGAGAACTGATGTAAAGTTGCTTCTTTCATTATGCTTTTCTTACGGAAAGCGAGCTTTCTAGAATTTCAAGGACTACCTTCCTTTACTCAATCCTTCTCAATCCTTTACCAAAAATGTATTTCAATGGCCCTCAGAATTACGCCGGATTGTCTAACTGGATTCATAAGTGGTAGAGCCACGCTGTAGACAGTTTTGTCCACAGCATGAATCGGCCGGCTCGACCGGGTCGTTACCACTTTCTCACTGAAAACTGACGTAAAGTAGCAGCTTGCTGCTGCGTTTCGTACGGTGAGTGAGATATCCGGAGGCCCAAACCCCCCTCCCCTTTCCAATCCCCAATTATCCCTTTCCTTTAAGGTCAACAACGCACCGATGATTCCTCTGGTATTGTAGGCGTACATGGGCATTGGAGATCACTTACTATCAGGTGACCCACTTGATAGATTGCCGGACTATGCTATAAAAAAATATATATATAGAAAAGCTGATCCCGAATCCCTCGTCGCTGGAACGAATTACTACATTTAGTTTTTCTTCATGGATACGGTCGCAATCCTGTCAGGGTTTTTTTATACTGGCTCGGTAAAGTGACTACGCTACACCTGATGGTAAGTGTAGCGCAATCCAAGAATAGTGTCGACCAACGATAAACAATGTGTCCATCGTAGGTCGGCAAGATCATGCCGGCCTGCCAATGGGCCAAGGGGGAGGGAAAGGAAAAGGGATGGGAAATGGGTTAGGATCTGGGGGCAATCCCCCTGGGGAGAACCGGATATACACTGGCTGACCCTGGAACGCGACCCACACAAGGTGGGCCACTATGGCAGGTTTTAGCACCAGTGTACGGTGGTCGCTATCCGGTCGGATACAAGTATCCTCCCACCAGCAAGGTTCAAATATATATCAGGTTCTCAACCAGTAACCCGGACTACTAAAATATCATAAGTAACATTTTAAAAGATTCCGAATGTATGGTCTTCAATACAATGTTGTTGTGGCATTCGAGAGCCATCTCGTCTTAATTCTTGCTTTTTGTACTTTGGCGTTTTTTAATTGTTCATACGTGGGGCGGACTTAGAATGGATTCGAGGGGTCATGGGCCATGGTTAATGAAGAATAGTAAGGCGGGGTTGTAATAATAGCAGTTATAGTTAAGGTTTATGTCAAATTTAACGATAACAGTAACCCGACTGTAACATTGACTGCGGAATGTGTTGCACCATCGTATCACGACTACTAGACTCCTCGATTAATTCATTTGACATTTTGTTTGGACTGTATGTACTTAACACCAGATACAGTGTAGTTAAATGGGCGGAGGAGATCACTTACCCACTTGCTCGTTTGCCGGCCTATGCTATAAAAAAAGTATCTCTCATTAAAAGTAACTTTGCCGTGCCTGGAAACAAAAAAATTCTTACGCTGAAATAGGATAAATTTTCTGAATTTTTGACATAGATAACCTATTTCTGTGTTCTGTGTAAATATCACAAGTTGAAAAACATTCGCATCTTTACATAGTGTAAAATGAAGTCACTTCCGCTGTCTGGTCGCTTAGATCTTTTAAACTATTCAACGGATTTTAATGCAGTTTTCAGCAATAGATAGAGTGATTCATGAGAAAGGTTTATGTTTATAATACATACATATTAGAAAAGCCGAAAAATTCAAAGATTTGTAATATGATGTCGGAACAAACACATTTTAGCCCGTGCGAAGACGGCGCGGGTTGCTAGTTAAATACAAATAGTTAGGAGTAGAAAAATTGATCACAGACATACCGAATATAAAACTTTAAACAAGAATTAAAAATAATATAAAATTCCCTAGTGACTTGTAATTACATCAATAAGGCCACACTGGACCCCCAACTGAGTACGTACATATACAAAATATTATGAATACCACCCCATACATACCAAAATAAACCTTAATATTGACAAATAAAGTCTAAACTCCATTTTCAATTTGTTGTTAATATGACAGGCGTTTTTGCACCATTTCGGAAAAATTAGGAACAATTTTCTCTTAATTTTCTTTTCTACGTATTATTTTAAGGTCCAGAAGAAAGGACGGAGTTATTTTGACGACCTCCGTGCGGCGGCGCTGTGAAACAGTCTCAGGTTTGATTCCCGTAACGGGTTAAATATTTGGTCGTGAAGCGGTTTTGGAATACTAACCGATGAGGTGATATTCCATCAGGTGACCCCCTTAACCGTTCGCAAGGCTGTATTGAAAGGTAGAGATCGTGAAAGAGATCAAGTTGTGGTCATAATCAAAATACATATTTACATGTTAAAGCACATTTTTTTTTATTTGACTGAATGACGAGACGAGCTAGGCGCTCGCCTGATGATAAGCGTTACGCATGCCCATAAACAGAACCAACATCACACATAACTTTGGTTTACAAAACACTATATAGCACTGGACTGCGCTCGTCACCACGAGACATAAGATGTTTAATCTCATAATGCCCAGTAATTTCAGTAGCTTTAATGTCCTTCAAACCGAAACACAACGGTGCTTATATACTGTTGCTTGGCGGCAGAAATAGACAAAGCGGTGGTACCAACTCAGACGGCCTCTCGCATACCGGACCTACCACCTTGTAACCTTGTGTCTTTGGAGAGGGAAGAAGTAAATCGAAGAGCCTGCGCCAGGACAGGCGGATGATCGATGCAGGCACAGTAATAAATAAATAAATAAATAAATACACCCAACAGTCACATACATAGTCCTGACCCCACACTAAGATACGAGTCTTGTGTCGTGGGTATCAGGAACTACGAGAGACTTTTTGGTCTCACAACACCCAGACCCCGAGACAAATATCTGTGGATCACACAAATGTTTGTCTCGGTGCGGGGATCGAACCCGCGGCCTCTCATTTCACAGCCGGCTACTCGCCCGCTGCACCACGGAGGCTGTCAAAGTAATACAAGGATATACCCCTATACCCGCCCCAACCAACCATCAAGTCATGTCGCAAGCCCCTCGGGAGAACCGGATATACACTGGCTGATCCTGGAACGCGAGCCACTCATGGTGTGTGGATATTACAGGTTTTAACACCATGTGTACGGTGGTCGCTATCCGGGCGGTTATGAATATCGTACCACCAGAAAATACTCAAGCACGATCAATTATAAGATAGAGTAAAAGCTCTGCTAAGACCTATGAAATGAATGCATTTTATAAACTAATGTTAGAAACATAATTTCTCCGTATCCCTTTAAACAGTGTAGTGTGGGAAGCCCACAGCCCAGCGCTGCAGTGTATAATGCATTAGGATTGTACTCACACGTCGGTGGATGTTTTTTATGTGCCTCGTTTGCGGCGTATTGTGTGAAATGTTGATTTAACCACACTGGAGTTGAAGGGACATTTAATTTTCATAAAAATAGTTGGACATTGAAGCCAGTAAAATTACTGGGCATTATGAGACTTAACATCTTATATCTTGGGGTGACGACCGCAATTCAGTGCCATGCAGTGCTTTGTAATTCAAAGTTCTGTGTGGTGTTGCTTCTGTTTATGAGGCGTGGCGCTTACCATTAGGCGAGCGCCTTTCTCGTCTCGTCATTCAATAAAAAAAAAAGTCCCAAGAAAAAATAAACACCCCTCGTATTATAAATTTGAGTCGTTTCTCTTTCTCTCTCTCTTCTTTGTGTGTGTGTGTGTGTGTGTATGAGAAGAGCATTAAGTGCGACAAATGTGAAAAAATAGAATATAATAGAGAATATATAAATATGAAATTAGCTTCGATTTTTTTTGTTCATAGCAAAGATTAGTAAATGAACAATTGCATTACCTGATGGTAAGTGATGTCCACCACCCGTGAACACACACAATGCTAGACGAATCATGAAAACCGACTTAAAAAAAGGGATTGGAATTGTAGAAGGGGGGATATTTTAGCCTCCGGATATATTACTCACCGTACGAAACGCAGCAGCAAGCCGCTACTTTATTGGTTTTCTGTGAGACAGTGGTAACGACCCGGTCGGGCAAGTACATTCATGCTGAAGACAAAACTATCTACAGCGTGGTTCTATTACTCTTTCTATGAGCGCCTGAAGCATGTTGTTTTTTTATATCTTTGTGTTATTTGATTGAATGACGAGACGAATATGGCGCTCGCCTGAGGGTAAGCGACACGCTTGCCCATAAACAGAAGCAACACCACACAGAACTTTGAATTACAAACACTGCATGTCACTGAACTGCGCTCGTCACCCCGAAACATGAGATGTTAAGTCTAATGCCCAGTAATTTCACTGGCTTTAATATCCTGTAAACCGAAACACAATAGTCCTTAGACACTGTTGCTTGGCTGCAGAAAAAGACGGCGCGGTGGTACCAACCCAGACGGCCTCTCGCATACGAGGGACCTATCTTGTGTGTTGGCTTGTAATGTCCGTTTAGCTGCTAAGTGTACGTATGTTTATATACGGGTTCGAATCGCTCCGGTAGCTGTCAGCCGCGACAGCGTTGATTAAAACATAATACACTTTATACATAAAAATACATCAGTCGAGAGTAATAAGTGAATTAAAGAACTATACTTTGAACGTGGCTGCGCCTGCGCAGAAGTATTGCCGAGATATAAAATAGCTTACAACTACTAAGCTTATAAATTATCTAAACTTAATATTATAAAGAGGAAATATTTGATTGTTTGCATTGAGTAGGCTCTGAAACTACTGGACCGATTTGAAAAATCCTTTCACCATTAGAATCGTACATTATCCGTGATGAACTTGAGATGTCAGTGAAAAGCTAGGTGAGTGACAGACTGATTTATTCATAATCAATACCATAAACTAAAGGAGATCGTCACATTTCTCCCCTTTAAGTCTACCACTTATTACAATCTTTAAAAAAACCTTTAATCTTTAAGTAACAAGACATTTAACCATAGAAAAATAACACTACAACCAACTAATGCTGGAACTGAAAGAAAGCACGTTTAGCTCGATTAAACGTACACAAGCTGGGTGCACGCCACTCAAGACGGGAGCGTGGCGACAGCACCGTCTCTGATGGTGCTGTGTATCTCACTCTGTACAATTGTCCTTTGTACACCGCCACTCCCGCTGGATGCGTCCACACACGCTACATCTTCAACTCCATTATCCTGAATCTGCGCCCTCTGTGGTAGCCGCGCCGCTCATACGAGTTAACGAGTATTTATTTCTGTTACACATGGAGATGATCTGATCGGCATGCCTACGCCACTCAACTCCACTGTCTAAACCTACTCTGTAACAGACGCGCCTGTTTCTTTTAACAATTTTGGCTTCAGCCCACTTATCTCGATTCTTCTAATAATTTTGGTACCAGCCCACTTATTGTACGACTTGCTACAACGCCAGCATAGGTCCGCAGCCTTTGAACCGCTCGTATCCCCTGCTGCCGCTCCACTTGCCACGCTGGTGACGGGTGCTCTAGAAAAATCGCGCTCGCGTGCCCGTCCGACCGCCGCGCGCATTATGCAGGCCTTCGCCCGTCTCGCCAAATCGCGCTCGCGTGCCGGTCCGTCCGCCGCGCGCATTATGCAGGCCTTCGCCCGTCTCGCCAAATCGCGCTCGCGTGCCGGTCCGTCCGCCGCGCGCATTATGCAGGCCTTCGCCCGTCTCGCCAAATCGCGCTCGCGTGCCGGTCCGTCCGCCGCGCGCATTATGCAGGCCTTCGCCCGCCTCGCTACCTGCCTCCTCCGATGAGTCTGTCTTCACCATGGTGGAGCTGCACAACTCGGCATGTTTCTCAGCTGCCTCGAGATCCAAAGCCAACTCCACCGCTTCCTTTTATTGTATTTTCTTCTCCGAAAAAAATTCTCGAGCGCATATTGTTGTTCAATACGCCGAACATATTCTAGCTACTGTTTTGACGCCAAATCAAAAGGTTCCAATTTACCGATCGGCATATTAGCAACCAAAAAATTGCTCTAAAACGCGTGATAGCTCAAAAATAAATTTTAATTTAATTTCTCGTCGCCAATGAGATGTCAGTGAAAAGCTAGGTGAGTGACAGACTGATTTATTCATAATCAATACCATAAACTAAAGGAGATCGTCACAGAACTAAGCTACTTTTTATCCCAATATATATAAAAATTTCGTGTCACGTTGTTTGTCCGCGATAAACTCCTTAGTTATATCTCAATAGGATAGTTTATATCTCAATTTATAGTTGCAATATTCCATCCGGACGTCCAACGCTGCGCTTGCCAGTACATGGCCTCTATTCCAGAACCTTCCTGCCTCATCGGTTATCGGTTCTGCGTGCTATTGGCCTGCCCACTGCCACTTGAATAGTTTACTACAATATAATTTAACATATACCTTAGCCACAGCACGCGTGGCCGGGTCTGCTAGTACGTATATATAGTTAAATTCAAGCTTCACATTTCTCCTGTGAACATATTTTAAGGTATTAAAAGGTAACAGTTTTTCTCGGAACCCATTCCGTCATACGCTAAACGCTGGGAATTATGAAACGTTAAATAGGGATGCGACAATCGTTAATGTATCGACATCGTTATTTTTTATTTATTACAGCTGACAAGGTGGTAGGTCCCTCGTATGCGAGAGGCCGTCTGGGTTGGTACCACCACTTAGGTCTATTTCTGCTGCCAAGCAATAGTATGTAAGCACTCTTGTGTTTTGGTTTGAAAGACATTGAAGCCAGTGAAATTACTGGGCATTATGTGACTTAACATCTTATGTCTTGGGGTGACGAGCGCAGTTCAGTCCCATGCAGTGCTTTGTTATTCAAAGTTCTGTGCGGTGTTGCTTCTGTTAATGGGCAGGCGTGGCGCTTACAGGCGAGCGCCTTGTTTGTCTCGTTATTCAATCAAATAAAAAAAAAGCTGAACTGATTTTGATGAATTTTGGTACAGAGATATATGGGACTCTGGGGACCATAACAGGCCGCTTTTTTAGCTAGTAAACGCTGGCAACCAATAAAATATTCATCATGAGGTATCATTTTATGCAATAGCAACCTATATTGTCTTGTATAAACTTCTGTTCTCACATATAAATACATTTTTTTACATAATTGTATGACGAGACTAGTAAGTCGCTCGCCTGATGGCAAGTGCCACGCCTGCCCATAAATAGAAGCAACACCACACAGAACTTAGAATTATAAAGCACTGCATGGCACTGAATTACGCTCGTCACACCGAGACCTAAGATGTTAAGTCTCACAATGCCCAGTAATTTCACTGGCTTCAATGTCCTTCAAACCGGAACACAACAGTGCTTACACACTGTTACTTGTCGGCAGAAATAGACAAAGCAACGGTACCAACCCAGATGGCCTCTCGCATACGAGAGACCTACCACCTTGTAAATGTAATGCCCACATTATCGCATTACATTACTGAACATGTAGTAGTAATGTCATAGTAAATAAATAATTAATTGTATTATCGCTTGCTTTAACGGTGAACGAAACATCGTGAGGAAACCTGCATACCTGAGAACTCGATAAGATTTTGCGAAGGTATGTGAAGTCTGCCAACCCGCATTAGGCCAGCGTGGTGGATTAAGGCCTAATACCTCTCATTCAGTAGAGGAGGCCCGTGCCAACATTGGGACGTATATAATAGGGGGCTTGAAAATAATAATAATGAAATATAGAGTCGATATTATATTTATATCGATATTTGTTCCATCACTACACCATGACTAAACCATTCGCAAAACATACCTATTGTTCACTCGATAAAGAATTAGTTCAAAGTTGAACCGTAAATATTGCATTTAACCATTTCTCTTTAATTAGGGGTTAACGGACCATTGTTTCACGCACTTTTTTTTGCATAGGCTGGCGAATGAGCAAGTGAGTCACCTGATGGTAAGTGATCTCCACCACCCATGTACGCCCACCACCAGAAGAATAATGTGCGCGTTGCTGACCTTAAAGGAAAGGGATAATTAGGTATTGGGAAGGGGATTGGATTTGGGCTTCCAGATATCTCACTCACCGTACGAAACGCAGCAGCAAGCCGCTACTTTACGTCGGTTTTCTGTGAGACAGTGGCAACGACCCGGTCGAGCCAGTCCATTTATGCTGTAGATAAAACTGTCTACAGCGTGGCTCTACCACTCAAAAAACTTATACCTGAAGGGGTAGACAGAGGTGTGATGAGTATTTTTTTTCCGAGCACGGCAGAGTCACTGCACTGCACCTGATGGTAAAAAGTAGCTACCACCGACAAATAATGAGTTCATCGGTGGTCACCAGAATCATGCCGGTCTGTATAAATGCTTCTTCCCAATTCAGAGAGGGAAGAAGCAAATCGAAGGTACTGCGACAGGACAGGCGGATGACCGATGCAGGCACAGTAATACCCCCATAGTAAGGATGTACCCCTATACCCGCCCCAACCAACCATCAAGTCATGTCGCAAGCCCCTCGGGAGAACCGGATATACACTGGCTGATTATGAAATGCGATTCATAAAAGGCGTGTGGATCACTATGGCAGGTTTTCACACCATGTGTACGGTGGTCGCTATCCGGGCGGATATGAATTCTACCACCAGCAAATGTTTTTACAATAGGTATTAAACGCTGGCTTATTGCAATTTTTTTTTTTTTATCCTGGCTCGGCAAAGTGACTACGCCACACCTGATGGTAAGTGTAGCGCAATCCAGAAATAGTGACGACCAACGACAAACAGTGTGTCTATCGTTGGTCGGCAAGATCATGCCGGCCTGCCTAACTGCTTCTTCACACTCCGTTTAAAGGACCCAATATTATAGGAAGAAGGGAATACGTGTGCCGGCAAACTATTCCACAGCTTAATGGTCCGGCAGAAGTACGATTTCGCGAGATGGAGGAGACTACGAAGCTGTGGTAACGCAAGCCAGCACGCGTGGTTCTGTTAAGAAAAATCCAGCGCATATTATGGTGAAATATCCTACAAAGATTGCCCAACTTGGCAACTGAACCTAAAACCTTACAATGTATACTTAAATGTATCTTACTTTGTATTCTGATACTTTGTATCTCATGTACTTATACTTTGTAATTCTGATCCGGTTGTCGAAATAATTTAGAAAGTGTATTTAGGTTTGTGATAGCGCAGTGCGCAGTGGACGAATAGCCGGCTGTGAAGCGTGAGGCTGCGGGTTCGATTCTCGCACCGTGACTATTTTTTTTTAATATTACATTGAATGATGACACGACATTGGTGGTAGGTCCCTCATACGTGAGAAGCTGTCTGGGTTGGTACCACCGATTTGTTTATTTCTGCAGCCAAGCAACAGTGTGTAAGCACTGTTGTGTTTCGGTTTGAAGGACATTGAAACCAGTGAAAGCACTGGGCATTATGAGACGTAATACCTTATGTCTCGGGCGAGCGCAGTTTAGTGCCATGCAGTGCTTTGTAATTCAAAGTTCTATGCGGTGTTGCTTCTGTTTATGGGCAGGCGTGGCGCTTACCATCAGGCGAGCGCCTTGCTCGTCTCGTCATTCAATCAAAAAAAATAACTTAAACGTTATAAAGCCAAGACATTTAACTGCATTGAACTAAATGAAAAAAAAAATCACATAAAAAAAATCATAAAATCACATTAATTTGTTTTATATTATGTATTATATAATATATTTATTATATTGTATTTAAGTATATTTTAATTATATTTAGTTCGGTATTTTAATGTTTCATATTTCTATAATATGTATCTTCTCTCCTTTTTTTTTGCACCTACTTTTTTCATCTCTACATTACCCTAAGGTTGACTGGTAGAGAATGCCTTTGGCATTAAGTCCGCCTTTATACATTTGTATATAAAGTGTAAAATAAAATAAATAAATAAATAAATGAACGTAGTCCAAATATTTTCTTGGAAATTATTATGGTCAACAAAAAGATCGTACGTCGTGTAAGGACGTGGGTCGCCAATCGGCTCGGCGGCCGGCAAAAACGCTACAATTAAAAATGCCGGAATCGTAATGGGTTACGCGCGATTTAACGTTGACCAGTTTTGTGGACGTGGTCGTATTAATTTGTGATGAAAGTCATGTTACTAATATATTTTTACTTCTTTTTTATTTATGGGTTTCGCGTTATTATGCATTTTGCCAGTGTCAAGTATAATTTTTTCTCAAGTTATTTTTACAAGAACGATGAAACACGGGTGCGGTCGATTTCAAGGTCCTGCCGGAGTTTTGGTGTTAACTCCTTTCAGTACGATGCTTAATTCATTTATTCCAATGTTTCCATACACTGTTCATCACCGTCAATGTTTATTGAGCAAATCCACACCACTTTTATACAACAAACACAACTCTAAACTAGTTTATGAAATAAATTAAAATAAGCGATGAACTGTCAGAATTCACGCTAAAACTCCGTTCATATTTTTACTGGACTTCAAAACGGAGTCGGGTCTTACTTTGTCTTTAATATTTTTTTTTTTTTTATCCGAACACGGCAAGTTGACTGCACTACACTGGATAGTAAGCGTTCGATCCTCGGATCGAGTAAAGTAATATAGGGTTTTTCTATCAAGATTTTTGCTGGTGGTAGGATTTATATCCGCCCGGATAGCGACCACCGTACACGTGGTGTTAAAACTTACCATAGTGATCCACACGCTTTGTGTGGATCGCGTTCCAGTATTAGCCAGTGTATATCCGGCTCTCCCGAGGGGCTTGCGATATGACTTAATGGTTAATTGGGGCGGGTACAGGGGTACATTCTTGTATTATTGTGCCTGCATCGGTCATCCGCCTGTCCTGTCGCAGGCCCCTCGATTTGCTCGATTTATACAGGCCGGCATGACTCTGGTGACCACTGATAAACTCATTGTTTGTCGGTAGTCGCTGGCTTTTTGGACTGCACTACGCTTACCATCAGGTGTAGTGCAGTCACTTTGCCGTGCTCGGATAAAAAAAAATGCTTATTATTATGCTGTCTTGCGTTACCATCTCACTGGCTTATTCATAGCCAGTTATACAAGAGTGGTAGAGCCACGCTGTAGACAGTTTTGTTTACAGCATGAATGGGTCGGCTCGACCGTTATGATTGTCTCACAGAAAGCCGACGTAAAGTAGCGTCTCGGGGTGAAGAGCACAGTTCAGTGCCATGCAGTGCTTTATAATTCAAAGGTCTGTGTGGTGTTGCTTCTGTTTATGGGGAGGCTTAACGTTTTCCATCAAGCGATTCCATCATCTTGCTCGTCCCGTTATTCCGTTCAATAAAAATAAAAAATCGAATAGTTCCATTCATTTATGTGCTACGAAGCAATATACATACATACAAGCAAAGGGGGTAAATTTATATTATAACACACCTTTTTTTTGAGGGTTAACATAACTGATTAGAAATGGTCCTATAAAAACCTGCATCTGGTATTTTTTGTACAAGTTTCTGTTTAAATTAACGAGGTTTGGAATGACATCGGTGGCGAATGATTAATTGTTGGACGGTAACTTGCATTTTTAGACCCAAAGGACCCGCGTCCATTTTTTTTTCACACAATTGTCAAACAACTACCGTTTCCAGGGTTCTGTACCAACAGAAAGAAGATAGAAAGAATTAATTAATAATAATATTAATATACCCACAAGTCACATACATAGTCCTCACCCCACAGTAAGATACGAGTCTTGTGTCGTGGGTATCAGGAACTACGAGAGACTTCTCTTACAATACCCAGATACCTGAAAGTGCGGGGATCGAACCCGTGGCCGCTCGCTTCACAGCTGGCTACTCGCCCAACAAGCCACGGAGGCTGTCGATGAAAGATGGATGTTTATTATTGGAGCAATAATTACAAGGCTACAACAAAGATAAACAGAGATAAAAAAAAGTGTGTGTGTGTGCAATTCACACACGGCAGAAGTGAAACTTCAGAATTATTACAATTAATTAATTAACCAACGAATTTTAATACGCAAATGCAAAAGAATAAAACACGTGAATAATACACCACGTTGTTTATGACACATTTTCCGAAGGCTTCGTTGTATGCAGGCGCAGACATGTGATAGCATATTTGTAATCTATCTCATTCTCTCGCGACTAAATCGTATTTATGAATATGTTTGTCTTTGTCGTGACGCATTTTCGTTTCATAGAGTTTCAAATCACAACGATTCTAAAGAAGTTTCACTTCAAAAATCTAAGGCTGTGTGTACAGAACACTGTAAGTTAGGCCGACTCGCACTTGACTAGTTTTTGAAATCCTTTTTTTTTGCAAATATGTGTATATGCTAACTTCTACTTTGTATCAGTTTTCTGTCAGACAATAGAACCCTAGTAGAGCAGATTTTATAAACTATTCATCTTTATACATCTTTTATGTCATAGGCCGGCAAACGAGCAAGTGGGTCACCTGGTGGTAAGTGATTTTCACTGCACATGGCGTACATACTAGAAAAAACATGTGTGCCTTGCTGACCTTAAAGGAAAGGGATTGGGAAGTATGGGCCTCCGGATATTTCACTCACCATACGAAACGCAGCAGCAAACCGCTACTTTACGTCGGTTTTCTGTGAGACAGTGGTAACGACTGGTCGAGCTGGCCCATTCAAGTGGACAATTAATATTTCCAACTCCTCCCTAACCTTCTATTTGATTAATTTCGTTGCGGGACAAAGACATTTAGGCATTCCCAGAGACTCGCCGAGCTTCACTGCTCGGTGTCAACAAAAATGCGTGCCACTGTTGATCCTGGTGCACAGGAGTTACAGTGGCGGGTGTGTGGGCGGGATAGTCTCTCTTGGCCCATTCAAAACTACCAACAAGTATGTTCACTTTAAACTATCATTTAAAAAAATATTAATGGTGTTATAAATAACTTTTTCGTTTATTACAACTAAATCTAAAATTCACAAAAAATTGCCCAACCTGAGAATCGACTCCTCGACTCACACGCTTTTTGACCAATCAAATATCTAGTTAGTAAACGTTAATCGCTGCCGACCCCCCTGTGATTGCGCGGTGTTTGCTACATTTGATGCAACTCTAATTAGTCACACATTTGATTGGATATTGTAAGTAGGGCTGCCTCATTGGTGTTTGAAGTATATTAAATTTATATTTGTATATTGTTACTAGCTTTTGCTCGCGACCCTGTCCGCGTGAATGTAATGTTGTATTAGATCCCACGGGAACGGACTATCTGAATACAATATATTGTAAGTTTTATGCTAGATCATATACTTATGTGCCAAATTTCATTCCATTAATGAATGAACATTCAGCCGGCAAATTATGATAGACCAGAAGCGATTAAAGTATTTCGCCATCAAAAAGCTTTCATTCAAACTTTCATCCCCTATTTGGGCCCTGTAAGGGTTGAAATTTAAAGAAAAAATGCCCTATGTTTAACCCTGGGTCATCAACTATATTTGTGCCAAAATTCATTGAAATCGGTTCAGCGGTTTAGATTTTTCGTACAAACTTTCATCCCTTTTTTAAACCCTTCAGGGGTTGATTTTTGAAAAACATAATAGCCTATGTCCTATTATGATGTATACGCTATATTATTGTAAAGTTTCATTAAAATCCATTCAGAAGTTTTTACGTGAAAGAGTAACAAACATACATCCATCCATCCATCCATCCATCGATACTTACAAACTTTCGCGTTTATAATATTAGTAGGAGTAGGATTAGTAGGATTAAATTTATTAGATACATACGCACTTACGCCTGTAATCCCCGAAGTGTTTTTGAGTGGTAGAGCCAGCCAGCCAGTGTATATCCGGGGCTAGCGAAAGGACTTGTTGGTTGGGGCGAGTATAAGGGTACATCCTTGAATCCCCGTGACTGCATCGGGTATCCGCCTGTCCTGTCGCAGGCTCCACGATTAGCTTTTTAACACGCTTTTATTAGCTTCAGACGTATGTAAGTATGTTTGTATGTAACGGAATCTTTGAACGTGATTTTGACCTCCTTCAAAACGTCGGATTAAATCGAAATTTGGCATACTTATCAAGGACCGATGACAATGCAATATTATAGAAAAATAAATAAAAGTATTGTAAATTGTGATTAATTATAAATAATTGTGATGTGTGTAAAGTTTAGTTTAGCGCCATCTATTGACGCAGCATAAGAATGCGTCAATAGATGACGCTTTACGCTGGGTGCAGTAAGATCGCTTTATGGTTTAGTATTTTGTTAACACACTTTTTTGGTATTCCGGTTAGGAATTACGTAATATCCAATTGTATCCACTTGTCTGGATCTCCGCTAATTGTAAGGAATATCGTAGTATCTAAGATTTATATGGAACAGTGTATTGTCAGTTTGTTTCTCATAATAAATCATTACCTTCGGAACATTGCACCAATACATGTCTTATTTTTGAAGAACCTCAACCGACTACAATTTATTTATATTTTTTTCTAAAAAATGAAAAATAAATAATAGTAACTAAAAAAAAAACTAAAAACAAAAACGTTTTTATAGAAAGTCTAACTAAAAAATAGAATACAAATTTGAAGAAAAAAAGTATTTTATTGTACAAAAAGCGTGGGGTGCCTTTAAAGATATCTAAATGATAATCCTTCTACTCATATCTGTCAATACAATCATTATAACTATTGACACCATGCACCCCACGCTTTTTTTACAATAAAATTTTTTTCTTCAAATTTTTTAACTATTTTTTAGTTAGACTTACTATAAAAGCGTGTTTTTTAGTTTTTTTTTACTATTATTTATTTTTTTAACTGCACTACGCTTACCATCAGGTGTAGTGCAGTCACTTTGCTACACTCGGATAAAAAAAATCAATTTGTTGCTAAACATTCCGAGCATATAGCTAAATAGCACTCGTACCACCTCTGCCTACCCTTTGATATACAAGCGTGGCTTTAAGGTTCGTAAAACAGTTTAAATTACGATGATTACCGGACAAGGATTTCTAAATAAGTACAGATTAATTACAATTACATTTTTACCCAATTGCGATAATTATTTACACGAATTTATCCGTCCTAATACATTGTGTGTGGAAGGCAACCGTGTAGAGTGTATTTAAATAATTTTGCTTTTAAAGTGTCTGTATAAAAGTTAAGTGATTTTAGTGTTGGCAGGTCCTCTTTCAGTGGGTACGGACGTGTGATATTTTGAAATAAAACTAATTTAAACGGATTTTATCGCGGTTTTCGAAGTGAAAACTTCTTTAGCGGTTTTGAGCACTTTTCTTGGGTGGTTATAAAATGTTAAACTAGCGTCAGGACATGTGATCGAAAATCACTGGTGCTAAAACCTGCCATAGTGGCCCACCTTGTGTGGGTTGCGTTCCAGGGTCAGCCAGTGTATATCCGGTTCACCCCAGAGGGCTTGCCCCCTGATCCTAACCCTTTTCCCATCCCTTTTCCTTCCCCTCCCCCCTGGCCCTATGGAAGGCCGGCATGATCTTGCCGACCTACGATGGACACATTGTTTATCGTTGGTCGACGCTATTCTTGGATTGCGCTACACTTACCATCAGGTGTAGCGTAAAAAAAAAAATCGTGAGACGGAGTGTTAATTTTTTTATGTAATATAAATTGACATTTTTGTGTACGATAGCGCAATAAATGAATATTGTATTTATCCACATAAATGATAGTACTTTTATACTGATAAATAAAGTCGTGCGAAATTATTCCCTAACCATTCCAAAATATTGAAAAATGCACAACGTTAATGATCAAGTTTTCACTTCTGCCGGCACTCCCGGAGTGCAACCCGTTGTTTTTTTTATTAATTTTGATCCCGACGTTTCGAAGACTTTTCAGCCTTCGTGGTTTTAACATCTCTTAACTAAGTAATAAGTAAGTAGTCTAAATTAGTTTTATTTCAATGAGTAATCTATACTAATAATAAAGCTGTAGAGTTTGATTGTTTGATTGTTTGTTTGTTTGTTTGTTTGAACGCGCTAATCTCAGGAACTACTGGTTCGAATTGAAAAATTCTTTTTGTGTTGGATAGTCCATTTATCGAGGAAGGCTTTAGGATATATAACATTACGCTGCGACCATTAGAAGCGAAGCATCAGTGAAAAATGCTGCAAAAACGGGGAAAATTATTCATATTTGAAGGCTTCCGTTGCTAAGCTACCGAAATAATATTATTTGAAGGCTTCCGTTGAAGTTGTTAGCACTGTCACCACCTACCCAAATCTATACGCATATTATAAAGCTGTAGAGTTTGATTGTTTGTTTGTTTGTTTGATCACGTGGGCGGAGCCGCGAGCAAAAGCTAGTATTCGCATAAACATAAGAAATTATTAATAAATAACACCCAACAGTCACACACATAGTCCTGACCCCACAGTAAGATACGAGTCTTGTGTCGTGGGTATCAGGAACTACGAGAGACTTTCGGTCTCACAACACCCAGACCCTGGAACAAATATTTGTGGATCAGACACACATTTGTCTCGGTGCGGGGATCGAACCCGCGGTCTCTCGCTTCACAGCCGGCTACTCGCCCGCTGCGCCTCGGAGGCTGTCAAATATTAGGTCCTTACATATGAAATTGGCGTACGTTCGTACTGGCCACTTTAATCACAAATTTCTCCTCTTTGGTAAGGAATTCCAAATTCAAATTTGTACAGCTATAGAATCATGTATTTGTGCTTCGATGATCGTCATTCATTTGTTTTTTTCTTCTGTTTTTTTCTGTTTGCGTCACTCATTTTACAAAATGGAAAACTTAAAATATCGCATTATTTACGAGTACGAGTTCCGCCGCGGCACTAGTGCTGCGGAAACAACTCGAAGGGTGAATGATGTGTATGGCGGTCGTGTTGCAAAAGAAAACACAGTTCGTTTTTGGTTCCAACGTTTTCGTTCTGGAAATTTCGACCTGCAGAACAAGCTCCGTGGACGGCCTGAGACTCAAGTTGATAATGAAGAGTTGAAGGCTATTGTGGAAGCGGATCCATCGCAAACCACGTCCGAGTTAGCTGCAGGCTGCGATGTTAGTGATAAAACTGTTTTAATTCACTTGAAGCAAATTGGGAAGATTAAAAAGCTTGAAAGGTGGGTACCTCACGAATTGACTGAAGCAAACCGGCAAACGCGCGTCGACTGCTGCGTTACATTACTAAACCGGCACAATAATGAAGGTATTTTAAACCGAATCATTACCTGTGATGAAAAATGGGTTCTTTACGATAATCGGAAGCGCTCAGCGCAATGGTTGGATCCTGGCCAGCCAGCCAAATCCTGCCCCAAGCGAAAATTAACCCCAAAAAAGTTACTTGTAAGCGTTTGGTGGACTAGTGCCGGTATTGTTCATTACAGTTTTCTCAAATCTGGCCAGACTATTACGGCTGATGTCTATTGTCAGCAATTGCAAACCATGATGGACAAGCTAGCGGCTAAACAACCTAGGCTGGTCAATCGCTCCACGCCACTGCTGCTTCACGACAACGCTAGACCACACACTGCGCAACAGACGGCTACTAAATTAGAAGAGCTTCAATTGGAAAGTCTAAGACATCCTCCGTACTCCCCGGACCTTGCTCCAACAGATTACCATTTTTTTCCAAATTTGGATAACTTCTTGCAAGGGAAAAAATTCAACTCCGATGGGGCAGTCCAAATCGCCTTCAAAGATTTTATTGATTCCCGTCCGACTGGTTTTTTTAGTAAAGGGATCAATGAACTACCTATGAGATGGCAAAAGTGCATAGAAAATAATGGTTCATACTTTGATTAATTAAATATATTATATTAAAACATATTCGACTTTTTGTTCCTCCCATACAAAACGCCAATTTCATATGTAAGGACCTAATATTATGTGCCAATATTTGTTAATTTTTATAGCATTACAACATTTTATAGAATGTATATTATACATTCTATTCATTCATTGCCAGCCTCCGTGGCGCAGCGGGCGAGGAGCCAGCTACGAAGAGAGAGGCAATGTGTTCGATTCCCGCACCGAGAGAAGTGTTTGTGTGATCCACAAATGTTGGTTTAAAAAAAATCTAATACACCCAACAGTCACACACATAGTCCTGACCTCACACTAGGTTAAACTGTATCGTGGGTATCAGGCATTACGAGGGACTTGCGATCCCAAAACACCTAGACCCGAAACAAATATTTGTGGATCTTAAAAACATTTGTCTCTATGCGTCTTTATTTGATTATTTTACCTCTAGAAATCTCTGTCATGGCGCCCTCAGTGTCCGAGTTTTACGCAGGAAAGTCAATTTTTATAACAGGAGGCACTGGTTTCGTCGGCAAGGTAATTAAAAATGTAATACAATACCTATCATTTGGGAGGATAAAGTTGAAGATAAAAATAAAAAAAAGTCCTAAAAAAAACAAAGTGTTCAGCAGTGGACGTCTTGTGGCTGATGATGATGATGATGATGATGATGAATACAATACCAGTCCTGTTTTATTATACTATCCCACTGCTGGGCATGGCCCTCCTTTATCAAAAGGTTGACCTTAGTCCATCACGCTGGACTAATGTGGGTTGGCAGATTTATAAACCTTCAGCATTTATATTGAAAATTCTAAGACTGGTTTGCACCATAAGCATGGCTATATCACTTAAGGGATAAGAAACATCATAATCAGGCATATTTGGTAGGAAGATCCTGTAGCATACATCAAATGGACGAATAGAAGACCTCCTTTTGTCGTTTGAAAATAAGAACTTGGAAGCTATCGAGCAAAGAATATTCTGACCTGGTAGATTGATCCAGGACCACCCTGTTCTTTTTTTTTATCCTGGCTCGGCAAAGTGACTACGCTACACCTGATGGTAAGTGTAGCGCAATCAAAGAATAGTGTCGGCCAACGATAAACAATGTGTCCATCGTAGGTCGGCAAGATCATGCCGGCCTGCCAAAGGGCCAAGGGGGGAGGGGAAGGAAAAAGGGATGGGAAAAGGATTAGAATCAGGAGGCAACCCCCCTGGGGAGAACCGGATATACACTGGCTGACCCTGGAACGCGACCCACACAAGGTGGGCCACTATGGCAGATTTTAGCACCAGTGTACGGTGGTCGCTATCCGGTCGGATACAAGTATCCTCCCACCAGCTATACACACTGCCTCTAGAAGTCTACACTTATATTCCAGCTCCTGGTAGAGAAGCTACTGCGAGCTTGCCCAGATCTGAAGACCATCTACCTACTGTTACGGGAGAAAAAAGGCTTGTCCAGTGAGGAGCGACTTCGGCAGCTATGTGATTCTAAGGTTAAATAATTATATAACTATATCTCGTCTATATCCCCGAAAGGGTAGGCAGGGGTACAACTGGTGCTTTGGCATGAAACGACACGGCGTTTCACCGAGCTTATAAGCGTATTATATGTGATAGATGACAAGCCAATAATTTCGGATGCAAATTTCAATCCAGGGCAAGTCATGGGTTGTATTATATGATTTTGATTTGAATCTGATCTTTGGTCGACTTGACATATAGCTATGCTGGTTTAGGAATCATGGATTGAATATAATTTATATCTAGAAGTTCGCTAGGCTATCACTGCTTTTATGGAAAACCGACGTAAAGTAGCGGCTTGCTGCTGTTTTTCGTACGGTGAGTGAGATATCCGGAAGCCCAAATCCCCTCCCCTTCCCAATCCCTAATTATCCCTTTCCTTTAAGGTCAGTAACGCGCCCATGATTCTTCTGGTGGTGGGCGTACATGGGCGGTGGAGATCACTTACCATCAGGTGACCCACTTGCTCGGTTGCCGGCCTATGCTATAAAAAAAAATGGATCTTTTCTATCTTTCTGCCTGGCGTTATCCCGGTTTAGCGTTTCCATTTCATCCGATCTTTAGCATCCTTAGTACGAAATGTCTTTCTCTAATCCATGAATAAGATGTCTAAATATTGTCAGGCATTTGATCAACTTCGTGGTAAGAATCCAGAATTCTTGAAGAAGTTGCGTCTAATAGCTGGAGACATCACGGTGGACGGGCTTGGTATTTCGGATGAAGATCGTGAGGAGTTGGTGGAGCACTGTAATGTGGTGTTCCATAGCGCTGCGTGCGTCAGGTATGATTATTTGCTTTACTTGTATTTTTTTTCATCCGAGCACGGCAATGTGACTGCACTACACCTGATGGTAAGCGTAGGGTAGTGCAGTCCAGAAAATCAGCAACCAGAATCATGCCAGCGTGTATAAATGCTTCTTCCTTCTTCGGAGAACGAAGAAGCAAATCGAGGGGCCTGCGACAGGACAGGCGAATGACCGATGTAGGCACAATAATATAAGGATGTAACCCAGTACCCACCCCAACCAACCATCAAGTCATGGCGCAAGCCCCTTGGGAGAACCGGATATATACTGGCTGACTCTGGAACGCGACCCACACAAGGTGGGTCACTATGGCAGGTTTTAACACCAGTGTACGGTGGTCACTATCTGGTCGGATACTAATATCCTCCCACCAGCAATTCTGACACGTCTGTAATCCCCAGAGGGGAAGGTATCACTGTAAGCAGCACACCCACATTTCATTTCTTTTTCTTTTCTTCCCATAATGAGATAGGGGGCGAGCCTATCGCCCTACCGGGGATAACTATTCCAGTCTCCGGACTGATAGTGACCATTTCGTAATAGAAAACCCAATATCACTTTTATCTGATTCGCGGAATGAACCAGACATCTCAGCACAGCAGTCGTAACACGTATACGATACAACTCCGCCACTGAGGCCGTAGACAGTAGACAATAATATAATTTATGCTGGTGGTAGGATATTCATATCCGCCCGGATAGCTACCACCGTACACATGGTGTTAAATTCTGCCATAGTGATCACACGCCTTGTGTAGATCGCGTTCCAGGATCAGATAGTATATATCCGTTTCTCCCGAGGGGCTTGCGACATGACTTGATGGTTGATTGGGCCGGGTATAGGCGTACATCCTTGTATTACTGTGCCTGCATCGGTCATCCGCCTGTCCTGTCGCAGGCCCCTCGATTTGCTTCTTTCATCTCTGAAGAGGGAAGAAAAAAAAAAAAAGAAAGAGACGCAAATACCTATATTCTTATTTGTTTATTTAGCTTTACAAAACTGCGTCCAAACACACCCATTATAGATGTTCGTAAGACTCATTTTATGGTTATAGCAGTAAAGAGACAGATTTTTATGAGATATTTAATCACAAAGTTAAGGATCTGCTAGTTATCATCTCTTGATTTTTGTCATCAGATTTGACCAGAAATTAAAGGTCGCCGTTAACATGATCATCAAAGGAACCCTGCGAGTTCTCACTCTTGCTGAGTCTATGAAGAATTTGGAGGTAAGCTATAACTTTTACTGGATGTGCGTTTCCACCACTTTTAGTATACCAGCTCTATATTTCTACGCCTATATTTGATAAGACATTTAACACCAAAAGGATAGTTTCTTAAAAATGTTTAAATGAAATCATTTATTGAATCAATAAAATGTCAAACATCATTTAGATTCAATAAAATTTTAACTCTACCGTCAGTTCGGAATGCTGTTTCGTTAAAGAACGAAACAGCGAAGAACGGGCAAACAGTTTTTTGTGCATGATCCTCAAGAACAGTATGAATAAATCAACTAAACACGCAATAAACGCTTAGTAGATCAGTCTACACAAGCAGCACCCGTTCACGAGCATGACGCATGTGCCAGCCATCGGCCTCGTCAACTATGTAACATGGAAGTGTCCGACCCGGTACACGACGCCGCCGCAAGCACAGACATTAAAGCGAGCATGGAATACACAAACTGCTTAAAATAATTAGCGTAATATATAATAACGCATCCATACATTTAATGTAATAAGCTATTCCCAAGCCTTTAAATCTTCTAAACATTCAGAAATTTTATAAGATGTAGACTGCTGTATGTCTGTATCTATATGTAGACTGACCCGCCCATAACTGCCTATGTAACTCCTATAAGCCAAGATCAACAATGGCACACATTTTTCAACGCCGGGTAGCAAACCTTGATGAGTCTTTGGAAATGCGAAATAATTTCTATCCCGAAATGAAACTAATCAAATAGAAAAATAATCTGGTGACCCTGCTGGTGGGAGGATATTCGTGTCCGACTGGATAGCGACCACCATATTTTGGTGTCAAAACTTGCCATAGTGACCTTGTGTGGGTCGCGTTCCAGGATCAGCCAGTGTATATCCGGTTCTCCCGAGGGGCTTGCGACATGACTTGATGGTTGGTTGGGGCGGGTACAGGGATACATTATTGTATTATTGTGCCTGCATCGGTCAACCGACTATCTTGTCGCAGGCCCCTCGATTTTCTTCTTCCCTCTCCGAGAGGGAAGAAGGATTTATACAGGCCGGCATGATTCTAGCAACCACCGATAAACTCATTGTTTATCGGTGGTTGCTCTTTTTTTTGGACTGCACTGCGCTTACCATCAGGTGTAGTGCAGTCACTTTGCCGTGCTCGGATAAAAAAAAATAAGAAGTTGGAGGTATAAATAGAGAGGCAGAAGCTAGTCTGACTCCAGTTTGCTGTCCCCAGTCGTTCGTGCACGTGTCGACGGCATACTGTCGGTGCGAGCTGCCCCAGCTGTGCGAGCGTCTGTACCGCGCCGCGCACGCGCCGCGCCGGCTCATAGAGCTCGTCGAGTGGATGGATGATGACACGCTGCAACACCTGGAACCCAAGTCAGTATTGTCTCATCTCCAATTGTGAGGGGGCTTAGAAGCCCCCGCCTACCGAAGGACGCCCTCGGCGTCAACGGCAGCAACGGGGCCGACCACCCGTGCTGCCGTCCATCTCGGGGTAAATCTGCTGGTGGGAGGATACTTGTATCCGACCGGATAGCGACCACCGTACACTGGTGCTAAAACCTGCCAGAGTGGCCCACCTTGTGTGGGTCGCGTTCCAGGGTCAGCCAGTGTATATCCGGTTCTCCCCAGGGGGCTTGCCCCCTGATCCTAACCCTTTTCCCATCCCTTTTTCCTTCCCCTCCCTTTTGGACCTTTGGCAGGCCGGCATGATCTTGCCGACCTACGATGGACACATTGTTTATCGTTGGTTGACACTATTCTTGGATTGCGTTACACTTACCATCAGGTGTAGCGTAGTCACTTTGTAAGCCAGGATAAAAAAAAAAAAAAAAAACAGTATTGTACTAATACAACACGTGTCGTGTTTGACATTGACTTATAGATCACATAGATTTTACTAGGTGGGGGGTCTTTAGAAGTGTTTTGGGCGGATACCACCGTCTTGACTATCTCTCCTACCAAACAGTCTAAGATCCCACCTAACAACGACCTTCACCCATCTGTTTACCGGATGAAACATATATTTTCGGGTATAAAATGTGTTGCTGATCACATACCAATAGGGTCGCCTAAAAGAATATGGTCAAGGATATGATTAATTAAAATTTGAAAAAAATATTTTTTTTTATAATTTCACTGATCTGTTTACCAAAAAAATTAACCTTCAATGAAAAGTGTACAATGTATACTACCTGAAAAAGCTAGGTTGCCTACCTTTTTCTGGGCACTACTACCGGGTTGCCGTGTGCAAAGAGGTAACAAAAAAGTGGTAATTGCGCTCATCTGCTTTCCGCTACAAAAGTATATTAAAATGAAGGAAATTTCATTGCGAATTCAGTAATATAGGGTTGCCTATGAAAATCTGTTCATGGATAAGGGTTGCCTGGCTTTGAAATCCGAAAATCGGAGCAAGTTAGAAATGAGTTTGTTTCGCCAGGTCTTCTCAGGAAGGGTCGCCTTTGGATCTGGTGGTAGTTTTAAAACAACAATCTGGAGATACACATGATACGTATTAATCTGCCTTATAACTAATTATATATACTTATATAAAAGGCTTTGTATTTCCGCAAATAATTTGGATTGAAAGACCGGACCAAAAACAAGTCCACTGAATTTGTCTAGCTGGATCATCTCAGGGCTGGGTCGCGCCGCGTTGCATCCAGGGGTAAAGGAAGCCCACTTGAGTTTGTTTTGCCGGGTCTGCTACAGAGGGGTCTTTTTTATTTATTATTATTTTTTTTTTTTATTAACTAACACGTGCTGTTTCGATAATGCTTTTTTTTATCCTGGCTCGGCATAGTGACTACGCTACACCTGATGGTAAGTGTAGCGCAATCCAAGAATAGTGTCGACCAACGATAAACAATGTGTCCATCGTAGGTCGGCAAGATCATGCCGGCCTGCCAAAGGGCCAAGGGGGAGGGGAAGGTAAAAGGGTTAGGATCAGGGGGCAAGCCCCATGGGGAGAACCAGATATACACTGGCTGACCCTGGAACGCGACCCACACAAGGTGGGCCACTATGGCAGGTTTTAGCACCAATGTACGGTGGTCGCTATCCGGTCGGATACAAGTATCCTCCCACCAGCAAAAGCCTATGGTCCATATCGACGACCCTCCCCAATATATAACGATTCTGGACTATTCCATAGTAAAATATGGAAAAATAATAATAATATCTATATATTATTATTTTTTTTTTGTTTTGTTATTTAGTGTAATTGCCGAGTGTATTTTGAAGATGCTATGTATGTATCTATACATTAGTTGATACTGATTTCTATATATAAGTTTCTTTTACTTTTGTACTGACTTGTCATAAGCGCTATTTCAATTGCCTACATGATTAATAAACGATTTCATTTCATTTCATGAACGAGAGAGAAGCATTGCGCGTACTATGTGATGCAATAGAGGAGGGCGCAGTTCATCAGATGCGTGCTATGAATCTGTACAATGGAAGAGAGTGCGCATGCGTAGTGGAATAGTCCAGAATAGTTATATATTGGGGAGGGTCGTCGATATGGACCATAGGAATTATCGAAACGGCACGTGTTTTAAAACTACCACCGGATCCAAAAAAGACCCCTCTTGAGCAGACCCGGCAAAACAAACTCAAGTGGGCTTCCTTTACCCCTGGATGCAACGCGGCGCGACCCAGCCCTGAGTTGATCCAGCTAGACAAATTCAGTGGACTTGTTTTTGGTCCGGTCTTTCAATCCAAATTATTTGCGGAAATACAAAGCCTTTTATATAATAATATATAATTAGTTATAAGACAGATTAATACGTATCATGTGTATCTCCAGATTGTTGTTTTAAAACTACCACCAGATCCAAAGGCGACCCTTCCTGAGAAGACCTGGCGAAACAAACTCATTTCTAACTTGCTCCGATTTTCGGATTTCAAAGCCAGGCAACCCTTATCCATGAACAGATTTTCATAGGCAACCCTATATTACTGAATTCGCAATGAAATTTCCTTCATTTTAATATACTTTTGTAGCGGAAAGCAGATGAGCGCAATTACCACTTTTTTGTTACCTCTTTGCACACGGCAACCCGGTAGTAGTGCCCAGAAAAAGGTAGGCAACCTAGCTTTTTCAGGTAGTATACATTGTACACTTTTCATTGAAGGTTAATTTTTTTGGTAAACAGATCAGTGAAATTATAAAAAAAAATATTTTTTTCAAATTTTAATTAATCATATCCTTGACCATATTCTTTTAGGCAACCCTATTGGTATGTGATCAGCAACACATTTTATACCCGAAAATATATGTTTCATCCGGTAAACAGATGGGTGAAGGTCGTTGTTAGGTGGGATCTCCTACAGGACTATTGATTGATTGATAACTCTGTACAAGGATACAAGGTGGTAGGTCCCTCGTATGCGAGAGGCCGTCTGGGTTGGTACCACCCCTTTGACTATTTCTGCCGCCAAGCAATAGTGTGTAAGCACTGTTGTATTTCGGTTTGAAGGACATTTAAGCCCATGAAATTACTGGGGCAATATGAGACGTAACATTTTATGTCTCTGAGTGACGAGCGCAGTTCAGTGCCTCGCAGTGCTTTGTAATTCAAAGTTCTATGTGGTGTTGCTTCTGTTTATGGGCAAGCGTTGTGCTTACCATCAGGCGAACCTAACCTTTTACTCGTCTTGTCATTCAATCAAATAAAATAATAATAATAAATAAACTCTTTATTGTATACCACTAGCAAGAATCACAATAGGAAAGAATATAAATACAAACAAATATGTAAAAAGCGGCAGTCTTATTAAGCTCCCTTAATTTTAAGTTAATCTTCGTAATGACAAATGTTCTGTACTTGACCTGTCATAAGCGCTTTCCTAGCCATGCAGGCTAAAGGCTAATTAATAAAGATTTTGATTTTGATTTTTGATTTTGACTGTGTTTTGGTTTGAAGGATAATGAAGCTAGTGCAATTACTAGGAATTATGAGACCTCCTTTCGAGATTCTCGAGGTGATAAGAGATTATTCAAAGTTCTATCGAGTGTTGCTGCTGTTGACAGGCGTTCCAACTTAATATCGGGCGAGCGTCTTACTCGTCTCGTCATTGAAGCGAATGAGAAAAAACGAAGTAATATGAAAGATTTAAACAATCCAGCAATTGCTGGTGGTAGAATATTCCGGATAGTGTTAAAACCTGCCATAGTGATCCATACGCCTTGTGTGGATCGCGGTTCAGGATCATCTAGTGTATATCCGGTTCTCCCGCGGGGCTTGCGACATGATTTGATGGTTGATTGGGGCGGGTATAGCGGTACATCCTTGTATTACTGTGCCTGTATAGGTCATTCGCCTGTCCTGTCGCAGGCCCCTGGATTTGCTTCTTTCCTCTCTTCCTAAGCATTCTTCTTCTTTTCCTAAGCCGGCAGGCCGGCATGACTCTGGTGACCACCGATAAACTCATTGTTTGTTGGTGGTCGCTGGTTTTATGGATTGCACTACGCTTACCATCAGGTGTAGTGCAGGCACTTTGCCGTGCACAAATAAAAAAAAAATCATTCATTCAACTAATTATAACGCTTGCATTGCAGACTGATAGCATCAGCATCAGAACCCAACACGTACTCTTACACAAAGGCGGTGACCGAGGATCTAGTGGATGAGTTCAGCGGAAAGTTCCCTATTGCCATCGTGCGGCCTTCCATAGGTTTGTCTTCACGAATACTATCAAGCAAAGTCTTCTTTATCCTCGGATAATAGTTTAAAAAAACTAGAAAAACACGCTTTTTACACGGATTTTCTATAAAAGCGTGTTTTTAGTCATTTTAAACTAATATTTATTATTATTTAGAAAAATAATTATATATATTTTTTATTATTGAATAGTCATCGGTCCTTGATAAGTATGCCAAATTTCGATTTAATCCGACGTTTTGAAGGAGGTCAAAATCATGTTCAAAGTTTCCGTTACATACTAACATACAAACATACTGTCTGAAGCTAATAAAAGCGTGTTAAAAATGACACTGCACCTATTAGTAAGTACAATGGAGTCCAAACATAAGGTCGAAAGGTCGAGGTGGACGTTGCATTTCTTGTTAATTTGTAGAATTGTCAGACTATTTAAAGCTGAATATACTAGAGCTAACCGACATAACCCAGCGGATTAGCAAGCTCAAGTGGCAGTGGGCAGGCCACATAGCTTGCAGAACCGATAACCGATGGGGCAGGAAGATTCTGGAATGGAGGCCACGTACTGGCAAGCGCAGCGTTGTACGTCCGCCTACAAGGTGGACAGACGACCTGATAAAGGTCGCAGGAAGTCGCTGGATGCAGGCCGCTTCCAACAGTTCGGTCTGGAAATCTTTGGGGGAGGCCTATGTTCAGCAGTGGACGTCTTGTGGCTGATGATGATGATGATACTAGAACTACTAGAAATCTTCATGAACCAGGAAAGCAACTTGCTGGAACGAACAATTATATGTGTAGAGATGTTTTTAAAAATTGATCGTTAGTGCCTAGAAGAGAAAGAGGCTAAATACTGGACTATCAAGTGAAAATAAAGCAAACGTACCTAGCTTTTGGCACAAGGATATTCCTTCTTAAAAGGCCGGCAACGCATTTGCAAGCCCTCCGGTGTCGCAGGTGTTCATGGGCGGCGGTGATCACTTTTCATCAGGTGAGCCTCCTGCCCGTTTGACTCCTGTTATTCCATAAAAAAAAAAAAAAAAGTGACCATGTAGGTTACTTGATGGTGATCACGGCCGCTATGAACACTCTTAATGCTAATAAGGATGCGATGTGACCTTTAAAGAATGGAGTGGGAATTAATAAAGAAGAGGGGGACTTGGATTTCCGAAAATATAGACAATTGAGAATTAATATCGATACATCGGATTAAATGTAGTACCAATTTGTTCATTATTTGTCCACCATAGTGCGTTATGGTCTCAAACCACCAAACATATTTTTTTATCATTCCAGTGATAGCAGCTTGGAAGGAGCCTGTACCAGGCTGGGTGGACTCCTTAAACGGAGCCACAGGGATCGTTGTAGGGGCCGGCAAAGGTGCATCACTATTTCATATTTACATATGGATCATAAACAAAATTACAGCCGTGGCTGAGATGTTTTAATGTCCTGGCAGACAAGATTGCAGCCCGCATAATCGTTACTGATCTCCTCCGCCCATGAACAACCCCAATACCTGAATAATCAAATGACCTTAAACACCCCAGACTTAACAGTATAATAGTAAGTATTTTCACTGCTTTCAATGTCCTTCATACTTGAATATATAATATGTACCTACACACTGCTGCTACCAACAAAAATAGACAAAGCGGCGGTATCAATCCAGATGACCTTCCACACACGAGAGACCTATCACCTATTAAGGGATTGGAAAGGAAAGAGAATTTGGGCCTCCTTTGAGTGGTAGAGCCATGCTGTACACAGTTTGTCCACAACATCAATGGTCCGGCTTGACCGGATCATTACCACTATTATACAGCAAGCCGACGCAAAATAGTGGTTTGCTGGTATGGTAAGTGAGATATTCGAAGGCCCAAATCCTTTCTCAATTCCCTTTTAAGGTCGGCAACGCGACCATGCTATAATGGTGTTGTGGATAGTGTTGGTGAGCCACTTGCTCGTTTGCTGGTTAACGCTATAAAGGGATTGTTTGTGCAGGTGTGATCCGGACGATGCTCTGCGAGGCGTCGTATACGGTAGATGCTGTCGCAGTAGATGGGATAGTCAACGGATGCATTCTAGTTGCTTATGCTACAGGTCTTGATAAGTATGTACCAAAACGTTGAATCTACATTAACTTAATTCCGCATCTGTTTGTCCCTGGAATTCTTCAACGTGTCTCCATTTTACTGAATGACGAGACGAGCAAGGCGCTTCCCTGATGGTAAGCGCCACGCCTGCCCATAAACAGAAGCAACACCACACATAACTTTAAATTATAAAGCACTGCATGGCATTGAACTGCGCTCGTCACCCTGAGACATAAGATGTTATAGATCTTTTAAACTATTCAACGGATTTTAATGCAGTTTTCAACAATAGATAGTGATTGATGAGGAAGGATTATATGTACATCACGCTTTGACCCATGGGAGCAGGGCAGTAACATGCAGGTGACACCGCGAGGGACAGCTAGTAATTTATAAAGAGAAAGTTGGTCTTGTCACCAGTTTTGGGTTTCGCAGGCGTGGCGCGCAGACGAGTGACATGCTCGTCTCGTGATTCAAATGTATAATTTCACTCGTATTTTGTTAACAGATTGAAAGAAACTCAAGTGTACAACTTGACGCTGAGCAAAATGATTAAACTATCATGGGGTGGAGTTCTCGAGCTTGGTAAGTTAAAATAATATACTATCTTCGGATTTACTCCATTTCGTAGTCGGGTAAAAGATTAGCTTTGGTCTCTATACCGAGTGGCGATTTGGTTATCACATTAAATGATGCAGCGGTTAAAACTAGTTGATATAAGTTTGTTCAAAGAATAAAATAAACATTTATATCAAAAACTAGATGACCCGGTGAACTTCGTATCACCTACATATATTTGTGTAAAATGTGGTCGAAACTAAATACAAATGTTTCGTTTACATTAAATGCAATTAAGTGAGGTACTGCACCAATGCACGTGAGGTAGCCCGTCGCACATTTAATTGACTTCGACGACCTAAGTCAGGTCGTCTTCCACCTCCCCCCGGTGGGACAGTCCTGTCCCTGTCCCTGTGCCGTCCCTGTGCCGTCCCTGTCCCCCGCCCTGTCCCTGTCCCTGCCCTGTCCTGTCCTTGTCCTGTCCTGTCCTATCCTGTCCCTGTCCTGTCCCTACCCTGTCCCTACCCTATCCCTGTCCCTGTCTAGTATAGCGTGGCGACCCGTCATCACGGTAAGCTTCGCAACGCAAACAATCCGGTTTATACCTGCGCTTAGAGATGCTTCACATCAAAAAGACATCAAGTGATTGATACACAGGAACAGTTTGTACTGGAAAATTAAGTTGTCGTTTTTAGTGTTTTCCTTTACTTATTATTTATGTAACTCATTTTTTCTCACCGGGTAAACCTTCCCTGAACTTCCACAAATATTTCAAGATCAGAATTAGCCAAATCGGTACAGCCAGTCTCGAGTTTTAGCGAGACACACGCACAGCGATTCATTTTTATATATATAGACTAGATGACCCGGTGAACTTCGTATCACCTACATAATATATTTGTGTAAAATGTGGTCAAAACTTAATACAAATGTTTTATTTACATTAAATGCAATTAAGTGAGGTACTGCGCCATTGCACGTGAGGTAGCCCGTCGCACATTTAATTGACTTCGACGACCTAAGTCAGGTCGTCTCCCACCTCCCTCCGGTTGGACAGTCCTGTCCCCGTCCCGTCCCCGTCCTGTCCGCGTCCCGTCCCCGTCCTTTCCCCGTCCCGTCCCGTCCCCGTCCCGTCCCCGTCCTGTCCCCGTCTTGTCCTGTCCCTGTCCTGTCCTGTCTCACTGTCCTGTCTCACTGTCCTGTCTCTCTGTCATGTCTCTCTGTCCTGTCTCACTGTCCTGTCTCACTGTCCTGTCTCACTGTCCTGTCTCACTGTCCTGTCTCACTATCCTGTCTCACTGGCCTGTCTCACTGTCCTGTCTCACTGTCCTGTCTCAATGTCCTGTCTCACTGTCCTGTCTCACTGTCCTGTCTCACTGTCCGGTCTCACTGTCCTGTCTCACTGTCCTCTCACTGTCCTGTCTCACTGTCCTGTCTCACTGTCCTGTCTCACTGTCCTGTCTCACTGTCCTGTCTCACTGTCCTGTCTCACTGTCCTATCTCACTGTCCTGTCTCACTGTCCTGTCTCACTGTCCTGTCTCACTGTCCTGTCTCACTGTCCTGTCTCACTTTCCTGTCTCACTTTCCTGTCTCACTGTCCTGTCTCACTGTCCTGTCTCACTGTCCTGTCTCACTGTCCTGTCTCACTGTCCTGTCTCACTGTCCTGTCTCTCTGTCATGTCTCTCTGTCCTGTTTCACTGTCCTGTCTCACTGTCCTGTCTCACTGTCCTGTCTCACTGTCCTGTCTCACTGTCCTGTCTCACTGTCCTGTCTCACTGTACTGTCTCACTTTCCTGTCTCACTGTCCTGTCTCACTGTCCTGTCTCTCTGTCATGTCTCTCTGTCCTGTTTCACTGTCCTGTCTCACTGTCCTGTCTCACTGTCCTGTCTCACTTTCCTTTCTCACTGTCCTGTCTCACTGTCCTGTCCCTGTCCTGTCCCTGTCCAGTCTAGACGCTATAAGACCCGTCATCACGGCAAGCTTCGCAACGACAACTCAACAACTACTAATAAATTAAAAATTAATAAAAAAAACATTGTCCAGCGGACAAAATTGTGAATCTAAACCATTCTCAGATCCCCTTGAACACACACAAAAAATTTCATCAAAATCGGTCCAGTCGTTTAAGAGAAGTTCAGGAACATACACACTCACAGAAGAATTATATATATAAAGATAGGCAATTTTCAAACAAAATACTTTAAAAATTGCCACGAAATAAAACACCTTGTTAAACAGTAGTTCAATGACCTGTAAAATGATATCGCAGCGATAGTTACTTTGTCTCACGCATGTCCGTCATTGACGTAGCAGTATTTGTCAGGTGATATCCTTACGCATTTACATGATTCTCAAATGTTTCATCAGGAAAAATGTCACTTGTCTAAGATATCGTGGGTATTTCATTTATTTTTTGTGTATGGTTAAAGAATTACATGTAGGATACGTGGTATCATTTAATGTGGCAACCAATTTTTTTTTTTTTAGCATAGACCGGCAAACGAGCAAGTGGGTCACCTGATGGTAAGTGATCTCCACCGCCCATGTACGCCCACAATACCAAAAGAATCATGGGCGCGTTGCCGACCTTAAAGGAAAGGGATAATTAGGGATTGGGAAGGGGAGAGGGATTTGGGCTTCCGGATATCTCACTCACCGTACGAAACGTAGCAGCAAGCCGCTACTTTACGTCGGTTTTCTGCGAGACAGTGGTTACGACCCGGTCGAGCCAACCCATTCATGCTGTAGACATTACTGTCTACACCACTCAAAACCTAATAACCTACCTAATCGCCACACAGTATAATATTAATAAAAAAATGTGCAATAAAACAGCGCTAGCTCAGCGGGCAGGTTGTACGGACTGCCGAGACAGAAGTCAAAGGTTCGAAATCAGCAAGAGCATGCACCGACGACTTTTCGAAGTGTGTGATTTCATTGTTATCGCTCGCTTTATCAGTCAAGGAAAATATGGTGAAGAAACGCAGGTTTCTTGATGTGTACCAACCCACATTAGTCCAGCGTGGTGGACAGGGCCAGTTTGAGTGGTAGAGCCACTGCTCGACCGGATCGTAACCACTGTCTCACAGAAAACCGACGTAAAGTAGCGGCTTGCTGCTACATTTCGTACGGTGATTGAGATAACCGGAAGAGCAAATCCCCTCCCCTTCCCAATCCCTAATTATCCCTTTCCTTTAAGATCGGCAACGCGCCCATGACTCTTCTGGTGGTGGGCGTACATGGGCGGTGGAGCTCACTTGCCATCAGGTGACCCACATGCTCGTTTGCCGGCCTAAGCTATAAAAAAATAAATTAAAAAAAAGCCTTCGTGGTCACTGGGTGGACTGAGAGACATGAGTAACATTCGCGTAAACGTAAGAAATCATAATGTGGCTCTACCTAAAAACTGGTTTCAGGTGAGAAGTGGGTACACGAGTACCCGTACACAGTGGCGCTGTGGTACCCTGGTGGTACCATTAAGTCCTACTGGATCAGTCATCAGATAAGCAAGTTCTTCACACACCTGCTGCCAGCGTACTTAATCGATGGTCTTCTGTTCTTGCTTAGGAGGGAAAGATTGTAAGTAAATTTGACACGAACTCAAAAAGCAGTGTTATGTTCATGAATAGATTATTTTATAGCATGGGGCATGAAGGTTCTGGAATGGAGGCCACGTTCTGGCAAGCGCAGCGTTGGACGTCCGCCTACAAGGTCCGCCTACAAGGACAGACCACCTGATAATAAGTAACGGTGTGTAAGCACCGTGGTGTTTCGGTTTGAAGGACACTGAAGCCATTGAAATTACTGGGCATTATGAGACTTAACATCTTATGTCTACGGGCGACGAGCGCAGTTCAGTGCCATGCAGAGCTTTTTTTTTATCCTGGCTCGGCAAAGTGACTACGCTACACCTGATGGTAAGTGTAGCGCAATCCAAGAATAGTGTCGACCAACGATAAACAATGTGTCCATCGTAGGTCAGCAAGATCATGCCGGCCTGCCAAAGGGCCAAGGGAGGAGGGGAAGGAAAAAGGGATGGGAAAAGGGTTAGGATCAGGGGGCAAGCAAGGGGAGAAACGGATATACACTGGCTGACCCTGGAACGCGACCCACATAAGGTGGGCCACTATGGCAAGTTTTAGCACCAGTGTACGGTGGTCGCTATCCGGTCGGATACAAGTATCCTCCCACCAGTAATTTTAAAGTAAAGTTAATTAAAGTAATTTTAAAAATTAAAGTTCTGTGTGGTGTTGGTTCTGCTTATGGGCAGGCGCGGCGCTTACCGTCAGGCGAAAGCCTTGCTAGTCACGTCATTCAATCAAATAATTAAAAAAAAACAACTCTTTGTCCCAGCATGGTGAAACTCCAATCCCGGATCAGCCGCGGCCTGGAAACAGTTCAGTACTACACGATGAAGGAGTGGAACTTCAGCAACGACAGGTTCCTCGCTCTCCATTCGAGGATCAGCGAGGAAGACCAGAACACCTTCTACTTCGTCGATCCTGGCATGGACGTGGACATGTACTTCAGGGACTATGTGCTTGGGATTAGACAGTATTGCCTTAAAGAGGATCCAGCGAATCTGCCCAGGGCTAGAAGACTACATAGGATGTGAGTGCCAATTTTTTTTTTACTAGCCATGTATTATATACGTCCCACTACTGGGCACGGGCCTCCTCTGCTGAATGAGAGGGCTTAGGCCTTTGCCCACCACGCTGACCTAATGCTTGTTGGCAGACTTGACATATCTTCCTCACGATGTTTCCTTCACTGTCAAAGCAAGCGATAATTAACAATTAATACACACGTGACTTAGAAAAGCATAAATCACTTTCTGTGTTGAGAAACGAGCAAAGCGCTCGTCTGATGGTAAGCGCCACGCCTGCCCATAAACAGAAGCAACACCACACAGAACTTTGAGTTACAAAGCACTGCATGGCACTGACTGCGCTCGTCACCCTGAGACATAAGATGCCATGCATATCTCTTAATTATCATCTCTTAATGCCTAGTAATTTCACTGGCTTCAATGTCCTTTAAACCGAAACACAACAGTGCTTACACACTATTGCTTATCAGAAACAGACGGCGCGGTGGTACCAACCCAGACGGCCTCTCGCATACGAGGGACCTACCACCTTGTGGATAACACAAGCATTTGTCTAGGTCTCTTGCTTTATGAGATTTTTTTTGTTTGCAGACGCTACATTGCCGATAGAGTCGTGAAGCTATTCTTCTTGTGTCTTCTGCTATGGTTTTTCTTCTCTAAGCGACAGTACTTCTTCTCTTTTGTGGAAATGTTAGACAATGCTTTAAAGTATCTGTCTCCTTTCCCCACCAGGAGTGTATATAACGATATGGTCTAGATTTATAAATAATTTGATCAAAGAATAAAAGAAGAAGAAGAAATAACTGATCTTAAGATATTTGTAAGTACAGACATGTTATGGCTACAACATTAGAATGTTGTTCTTCTAGAAGACATTATACAGGCCGGCATGATTCTGGTGACCACCGATAAACTCATTATTTGTCGGTGGTCGCTGGTTTTTTGGACTGCACTACGCTTACCATCAGGTGTAGTGCAGTGACTTTGCCGTGTTCGGATAGAAAAAAAATGATTTTTGATTGGTCAAAATCAACATCAAAATCAAATCGTTTATTTTATAAGTAGGCCACTAAGGGCTTTTTACACACTGTTGCGTGACGGCAGAAATAGACAAACCACCACCAACCACCTTGCTGTTCGTTTGTCTCTTAAAAACTCCCTAACAGTTAGACCGATTCCGATGATTTTTTTAAATATATTTGAGTGGGTCCCGGGATGGTTTACGATTTATAAATTGGACCCGGTAGGTGGCGCTGGATGTCGTTTAATTACATATTGCGGGTGAAACCGCGCGGGACAGGTAGTATACAATATTTAAAAAAAAGTATATGTGCAAAAATAAAATGCTGAAATACAAAATATTATTTTATTGAAAATTTTCAAATCATACATTTTTTTTGTAACGAAATGTGGTCAACTATTACATTACATACACAGTTTAATTTTGTATAAAACTTACTTTCACACTAGCGTTTTATTAACGCTCCCATTTTCTACTAAATTTGTAATTTTAATCGACAGTTATTTAGAAAAAATATGCCGTCATCAGAAAATGTTGAAAATTACTTCCATAATAAATTATCAAGTCTATAAAAACATTATAATAATGTTTATAATAGGATCTACTTACGCAAAAAGGAACCAACCCACAGCGAATTCAAATGGAGATACTGATTTTGTTTTACTAAACTTAATAATTTAAACTAATTGTATCTCATACTTTTTTGGAAAATCGTGTATGAAATGTACGATTCCATGTACGATTTTGCAAAAAAATACAGTATTAAAATCTATTTCAATTTCTGAATTTGAACTTACTGTGGGTCGGTTCCTGTTTACGTAAGTAGGTCCAAGCATTCAGATTTTTTTCAGCACATTTCAATTTATAATAAAATATTTCGCGTAAATAAAACAGCGGCAGATGGCGTAGCGTTACACACGCCTCACGTCATGTCAGTAACAGGTATAGGAAAAAAAACGCCAAAAACAACGGGAATGGAGCGGTTTTAGACACCAGTGTGAAAGCCACGACGTGTTCTAACGTTCGTGTTGGTTCAATCTACGCAGACTGGTCACGTCCATGCCGTAGATGGAAAACGTCGCTGGCTCTTCGAAACGCACCTGGAAAAGATTGCGAATTATATATGAGGCTGCTAGAACCAAAGTGGCCTAACTGCATTTTGATGACTTTTGACTTATTTGTATTTTCATCTATTTAAACCACGGCCGAAATGGACTTGTACTGCCATCTATGTCAAGATGATGTTACCAATTGTAGGCCGGTCTGGTCTTCTAGATTAACATTTTTAAATTACGAAAATACAAATAGGTCAAAAGTCATCAAAATGCAGTTAGGCCACTCTGGTTCTAGCAAACTCATATGTAGTATTAAAGTCCGAATATACAGGGTTACTTTTAAAACACCAACAACCTCGCAGGACTAGATAGCTAATCCCATATGGAACAACTTTTGTTCTACAAGTTCGGACATAACTCAATATATGAAAATTTCGTGCCACGTTGTTTGTCCGCGATGAACTCCTAAACTACTGAACCGATTTCAATAAAATTTTGTAAATTGTGTGCAGTTTGATCCAATTTGAGAGATAAGATAGTTTATATCTCAATTTATAGCCGCAATATTTATTTATTGCAAATTATTAGTTATAATTATCTGTGAGTTCCATAACACACTAACAGATGGCGGTGTAAGGTAATTTATCGGCTGGGTTGAGTAAGTATCCAATAGATGGCGCATACTGTATTGAATAGTTTACTACAATATAATTTAACATATACTATAGCCACAGCAACGTGTGGCCGGGTCTGCTAGTAAATATATTGTGTGTGTGTGGAACGCGACCCACACAATGTGTGTATCACTATGGTAGGTTTTAACACCGTGTGTACGGTGGTCGTAGGGATTGCAATCCGGCGTCATTTTCAATCCGGCCGGATCCGACCGGATTTCCACTGATCCGGCCGGATCCGGTCGGATTTCCACTGATCCGGCCGGATCCGGTCGGATCCGGCCGGATTGATCAAGTCAGGGTGATTTTCGCTTTTCGGTTCAAAATGAACTGTTAGTAAGTTAATCAAGTGTTATTGTGCTTAATATAGGTAGTTTTGTTGTGCATTTTATTTATATATAATTTATATATCCTTTTTACATTACGGGGTTTTTATATTAAAAGATGTTGAGAATTTTTCTAGCTGGGTAACATCTCTGAAAAATAATATCAGAGGGACGAAAGTGGGGCATAGAGCCCCACAAAAAAAAAAAAAAAAAAATATAGGTAGTTTATAAAAAATAAAACATATAAAAAAATTATTTCCAATCTAATGTTAAGGTTAGACAACGAGCAAACAAATAAAATTTAGTAGTGTAGGTAACTAGTAAAATGTTAACGATAAAACAAGTAGCTCAATTTTCATAGATTTCACTTTCACATATACAGGGTTAATTTTAAAACACCAGCAACCTCGCAGGACCAGATAGCTGACCCCATACGGAACAACTTTTGTTCTACGAGTTTGGATATAACTCAATATATTTAAAAAAAAATGATTTTACAAGTTTTTGTTGTGTCGTGTTTTTCTTCGTAGAGTGCGGCGCGGCGCGGCGTGCGCGCGCGAGATCAAACGCGCCGCTCACCTGCTCGGGCGTTGACCTTCAAAGGAGCTAGCCCGGTTCCCCACGCTTCGCGTATTTGTTTACGTAATCTGCGATGCGCGTTGTAACGTTCAAGACGGAAATTAAATGAATACTTATTTTTGTATGAAAATAAAATCTAACAAATTATCAAAAGTCGTAGAACAAAAGTAGTAGCTTATTATATTACCCCTGCGAGGTTGCTGGTGTTTTAAAAATAACCCTGTAGATCAATTATTTTAGTAAGTAAAATTATAAAATCGAATATAATTAACCTTACGTAATTTATTGAAATGAGATCACAATAATTAATAAAGTATTTGAGAATGCTAACTATTGCAACAAACAAGTCTTATATTTATGACAGGCACCATCATGATTTGATGAATCTTTGTAATGAATGGCACAATTATCACAATAATGAGTTTGTCTTATAATTTTAACTTTTTAGTTTAATCAACTTACGAAAAATAATTATTTTCAGTAGAATTTTAAGTAATAATTGTCTTAGTATTCATTATACATAGAAAATCAATGTTGAAGGATCGTAGAAAACAAATATTGTTAATTGTGTCATCTGCTAGTCGACTTTTAATAGAGCTGCAAATATAGCCTGCGGCCAAAAAGGCCCTTTCAGTTTCTACACTTGTCGGCTTTATTGTCAGCAAATAGTCATAAATAGCAGACAAGTATTCTCTTCGAACTCCGTCAAAACTTCGTGACCTTTCAAATGTAGTCATTTACTTTTTTAGTACTTTGTGAAAATCTTTCTCTTGTTTAGTATGTAAGCTATAACACATGGTTTCTTGCTGGATTTGTAATTGTAATTCTTCCTGTAATGTCAAATATTTATTTAGTGAGGGTGAATCTAAGTTCTCTTCTACTATTTCTTCCAAATTTTTCTTTAGAGTTATCATCTTGAACAACTCTTTCCAAGATTTTTGTAATTTCTGATCGTATGCCTTTTTTCTTTGGCATAATAAAGTACCTAATAATGCGACAACTCTATTTAAAGATCTAAAAATTGTAGCACCGGATCCGGTTGCCGGATCCGGTATATTGGTACCGGATCCGGTGGACGTAAAATGATGCCGGATCCGCCGGATTACCGGATCCGGTTTTCCGGATTGCAATCCCTAGGTGGTCGCTTATCCGGGCGGATATGAATATCCTACCACCAGCAAGTTTTCGTACCGAAACCCTGTAAAAGTCTAATTGTAGAGTCGTTTAATAAGACCGGTAAGTTTATTTCCACTCACCCCCTTATCCCCGTCCACTTCTTTAGATTTGCCACCTGTACTGACCTGTGGGACAATTAATCAATATTTCAAATTCGATGCGAACATAAAATATAAAAAGACGGTCGGCATTTACAGTTCCCTTACAAACGTAAATTTCGGCTAAATTTGACCACTATAACTTTTATGACGAAATTGACCATGATTTATCTTACAATTACCATTTCTTATTTAATTTAATTGAATGACGAGACGAGCAAGGCGCTCGCCTGATGGTAAGCGCCACGCCTGGCCATAAACAGAACCAACATCACATAGTACTTTGAATTACAATGTACTGCATGGCACTGAACTGCGCTCGTCACCCCGAGACATAAGATGTTGTCTCATAATGCCGAGTAATATCACTGTGTTCAATGTCCTTCAAACCGAAACACACACTGTTGCTTGACGGAAGAAATAGCCGGCGCGGTGGTACAAACCCAGACGGCCTCTCACATACGACGGACCTACCACCTTGTAAATTAGATTAATTGGGTCCCTCGACGGTCGGCAGAATTATGCCGGCCTGAGGCGAAGGTTTTTTTTAGTTAACTTACTTGATCGTCATTTTCTCCCGTGAACTTGACCATCGGCGGCACGTTAGGACCCAACTTCTCCGCCAGGGTTTGTACCTAACAATAATATATGACTTTACAAAGAGTTCTATAAAGAGTACATAATGATTTATGTTTACGCAAATATTACACATTATAATAAAACTAATTTAAACGAATTATATCGCGGCGTTTTATTAAGTTTTGATCCCGAAGTTCCGAAAGCTTTTCAGCCTTCGTGGTCACGGAGTAATGTACAGTAATCTTTATTTTAAAAGAATTCTTATTTACATTTTTAAGTATAACATTTGTAAAATATAAAACACTAGCTTTTGCTCGCGGCTCCGCCCGCGTGATCTGCTTTTTCCGGGATAAAAAGTAGCCTATGTCTTATTCTGATGTATAAGCTATATTATTGTAAAGTTTCGTTAAAATCCATTTAGCAGTTTTTACGTGAAAGAGTAACAAACATCCATCCATACTTACAAACTTTCATCCTCTATTTTATCCCCTTGGGGGTAGAATTTATCAAAATCCTTTCTTAGCGGATGCCTACGTCATAACATCTACCTGCATGCCAAATTTCAGCCCGATCCCTCCAGTGGTTTGGGTTGTGCGTTGATAGATCACTATGTCAGTCAGTCAGTCAGTCACCTTTGAGTTTTATATATTTAGATTATTATTATTATTAATACTAACATTGGGATACTGCGAGAAGCAAGCCCTCGCGCGACCGATACAGGGCGGCGCGACACTTCGCCCATACCGGTCTCTATCCGCCGGATCGAACATGTAGTACCCTGGACATTACAACACTCTAAGGTTTTTGAAGTGAAACTTCTTTAAGCCTGCACTACACTACTCGCGAAGTTACTTCGACGAAGTACCCTTCGAAATTGACCGAAGTCCGAACTATGTGAACACACACTAGTTATAAATGATGACTCAATATGTTTTAAAATATATGTTTAATATAAAAATTACATTTATGTCTCTAGTCTAACTTAAGGGCCTTCTATGAGCAAACGACCTTGACTGACTCGCGCCATACTAAATCGTGTACTTGGTGTGTGAGTTTTCGTGCAGAATATGCACGTATTTAGCGAATAATTGATTTAAAAAATCAGGTTTTGGTCTTTTCGAAAATTTAAAACGGGCAAAATATTTGTTATTAAATTGCCTATCTAGTGATGTTAATCTCATATGAAAACAATCTGTACTTTAAAACGAGACGCACGGAATCATGGCATATTTCTAATTTTTATGGTTCATTTATAACGATAATTTAAAAAAATATATTAACATTAACATGAATTTGAATCGAACAAATTAAAGCTGACAGATTGTAGAAATATATTGTATATTTTTTTAATCAATATTTATTTTAAGTAATGACTAGATAGCCCCTAAAAATCTCGATCGCGCGGCGTTTTGCTGGGGGTATGGCCTTAAACAAAGGTCCGATAGATAAAGAGTAAAACAAGAGACAGTGGTAACGACCCGGTCGAGCCGGCCCATTCATGCTGTAGACAAAACTGTCTCCACTCTACCACTCAAAAATCATTATCAGGGTTATGTAAACCTACCCTACCCCTATACCCTTTGATTACATAGATCTAAACAGGTACTCCAAGACCAAAATAGACACATAGATTATTTTTATTCGCACAAATAAGACGAATAGGACGCTCGTCTTATGGTAAAACGCCAATGAACACATAACACAACATTCTTTAAATTTCACAATACATGGCGTAAGCAGCAATAGCTCAGCGGGGAGTGGTACGGACTGTCGAGACGAAAGTCGCAGATTCGAAACCAGCCCCAAGAGCATACACCACTGACTTTTATAAGTTACGTGTATATTAATAGTTAATTATCGCTTGCTTTAACGGTGAAGGAAACATCGTGAGGAAACCTGCATACCTGAGAACTCGATAAGGATTTTCGAAGGTATCTGAAGTCTGCCGACCCGCATTAGGCCAGCGTGGTGGACTAAGGCCTGATCCCTCTCATTCAGTAGAGGAGGCCCGTGCCCAGCAGTGGGACATGTATAATACAGGGCTAGTAAAAAAAATGGCGTAAGATACAACCGAGACTTTACCTCTAGGCGTTCTGAACAAAGCCACAGCGAAGTTTCCATCACCAGCCACGAGTACACCAGATTTTTCCTCGCGGAAGAACTCCGTCAGCTTGAAGGAAAATAATTGCGGGCCATGAATGAATCAAAATATAGCGTCGATGAAGTACCAATACCTACTAAGTGTTGAGAGTCTAATTTTACACCAGACTGTTCAAAATAAGGTTTTATTTATTTTAATCAACTATTCATAGTAAATAGTTTCCAATACATTACCTTTTTGTTAGTTACTAAGGGATGTGGTTTATGTTTACGTCTATTGTAATAAAAAAGTAATTTTGGACTAAATTGTCAGTTAGGAGGTATTGGTACTTCATCGACGATAGTGAGAAAAAAATTGTTTGTGTTTTATCCGAGCACGGCAAAGTGACTGTGGTATCGTTTGCTAGTGGTAGGATATTCGTATCCGCCCGGATAGCGACCACCGTACACATGGTGTTAAAACCTGCCATAGTGATCCATACACCTTGTGTGGATCGCGTTGTAGGATCAGCCAGTGTATATCCGGTTCTCCCGAGGGACTTGCGACATGACTTGATGGTTGGTTGTGGCGGGTATAGGGGTACATCCTTGTATCCCTGTGCCTGCATCGGTCATCCGCCTGTCCTGTCGCAAACCTATCGATTTGCTTCTTCCCTCTCCGAAAAGGAAGAAGCATTTATACAGGCCGGCATGATTCTGATTACCACCGATGAACTCATTGTTTGTCAGTAGTCGCTAGTTTTTTGGATTGCACTACGCTTACCATCAGGTGTAGTGAAGTCACTTTGCCGTGCTCGGATAAAAAAACGAAAGACGATGGCAGTCAGCCGACAGAGCTGATGGTCTAAGATCCCGGGTAACATTGACCTTCACCCATCTGTTTACCGGATGAAAATAATATCTTAGGGTATAAAATGTGTTACTGAACACATACCAAATGGGGTTGCACATTTTTTTTTTTATCTTAATCATATCTTTGACCATATTTTTTTAGGCATATTTTTTTGAAGGTCAATGTTCCCCGGGATCTTGTGCTAAGATGTTGATTTCGACAAAAACTGCCATCATCACAAACACGAGTAAACCCCACCTCGTCTGTGACTCGGCTCGTGTTATAACGAGCCGCTTGATAGCACCACAAGGGATCTAGTAACACAGTAGATAATCCAATGTTAAGAAATAACTTCTCTGGGTGCGACAGTTAAAGTTGCTTTTAGGATATCATTACCTCGTTTCAAACAGGTGCCTAAGCACGAGATACATAATAAAAAACTTTTTTTTTTTCAAAAATAAAAACCGGCTCAAAAAAAACAGCTGTTGATTTTAACAAAGACGATGGCAGTCAGCCGACAGAGCAGATGTTGATCCTGATAAATACTGCCATCATCACAAACACGAGTAAACCGCACCTCGTCCGTGACTCGGCTCACGTAATCACGAGCCGTTCGATAGAAAAGAAAGAAAGAAAGAAAGAAACGTTTATTGTCATCACGAATACATGCAATTTAAATATAAAGTACAATTTTAGTAATGACGGATAATACGTGATGACAAAGGTGGCATGCTCAGCATAATGCTGTGTTGTAGCGGACCACAACACAGCGCTGATTTTCAGCAGCCACCTAGTGAAATCCAGGTGACAAACTGGCCTGTATCACAGAATAATATAGGTTTATAGAATCTTTATTTCTCTCATAAGAACAATACAGTTCACTTACATGAGATCAAACTTATAATAAACATTTCACAATCGAGTAACGAAGTATGCAATAATAAATAATAATCATTTAAAAATTATTAGTTAAATACAACACAGTAATGTAGGTACTTTTGGATGTATTCAACAAAACAGTTGATCGGCTAAGTTCGCAAGACACCAGCATACCCACATTGCCGCTGTTATAATTGTCCGTGCAACAACAAGTAGGACAGGAGCCAGATTTTTTTTTTTTTTTTATTTAACTGTGTTTGCATTTATGTTATAACTATTATTTTTATTTTTCAGATTTCAATAAACTTAAGTAAAGGTATATAGGTATTTAGATAGCACCACAAGGTATCTAGTAACACAGTAACTGTTCCCCTCACCTG